>CM026422.1:15222126-15849916 GCA_014871385.1 Ceratodon purpureus | reverse complement strand
GAACGCTATTTGCCATGTAGCAAAGGGTAGGGTTGGTGGGTCCCCGCCTCGGCGGCCTCGGTGTCCGTCCACGTAGGCGTCGCGTTTTTTCACCTCGCCACCCCGTCGCGGTAAAAGCAGACGCCGGTAAGAAACACTGTCACGAGAACACTGGGATGCAGAACAAATGAGACACTGGGACGCACGTAACACTATCGCATTTTGTGACACTGCCCGTGACACAAATTTAAAAAATCTGCCTGATCTAGAAAACTTTGTAGGCGACGATGGACTCATTTCCCGGTGGTATAGAGGAACATAGAATTAGGGTTTCCTCTTTCTGTGACGCTGAATATTGCTTGTCTTCTTTCTGTCAGAATTGTTTAGGTCTTGTTTGTGGGATTTTCAATTTATGCAAACTCTGTGTGTATTTAGGTTTTAGGGTTGGGTTTAAATTCAATGCAATTGAAGACTCATGCATTGGGTTAGTCCCATCACTTGAAACTGAGGGGTGCGCAATGGAGTGGGAAATTGAATGCAAGAAGATGACGTCCGTACATGACGACAAGACATCTTCGGAGGAGCGCATTCATATGGACTTCTGGAAGAGCGGCTCATCTGGCGTCAACGATGAAGAAGGTAATGCCACTGCAGTCTCCAATCACCTGATTTTTTATTACGTGTTCGTTACGAATCCCGAATACAGTGCGTTAGAAATGGAAGATTTGACGAGTGGATTCACTGGTTTTCGGGTTATTAGAAGGTGCGACATCGAGGCCTCCCGAAATCTGGAGTTTAGTTTCTGGACTGTCCCGAGGTACTCTTAAACCCTACTTCCCTTCTATGTTAATCTTCTGTGTACTCAGTTCTTCTTAGTACACCCAACTGTCTTCGAGAATTGGCCACTGCTCCGAAGATTTTCTGTATTGTCGTTTCGTTTTCCTACATTTTAGGGTTCCCGTTGGATATCGCCAGAAGGCTTTCGACATTGTCACTGTTCTTAGACGGAGGTTGTACTTTTTCTCACGCAGGGACTCTACAAGTTTTCGGGAGGAGGAGTGGTTTTACAGAGTGGTATACTGTCGAGGAGGCTGTGGCGTTCCCGTAGGGCTTCGGAACAGATTTCGGTACCTCACTTATAGCGCGTTGCGTTGCCCCTCGTGCGGAGAGAAGTCACTTCTGTTTTTGCCTTCTGACATGGACCCCGAACCGGTTACACTGAAAGTGACAATCTACTCCATGTCGTTTAATGTCACCTACCCGAGTCAGCAGCGTGTCGACGAATTGATAGAGGAATACGCGACTATGTGCAAAGGTGAGAGGAAGCCAGGAAGCAACAGACGGTATTTTGTTTGTATTTACTGTGGTGCCGATTGGTTTAGTAATAAGATGATGCTTAATCGCCACAGGTTGTTAGATGGATGCCAGAATGCGACTTATCCAAATGGCAGAATGGCTCTACTTTTACCCTATCCAGATCTGAAGCAAGGCGAGGGGAAGAAGATGGAGGTGATTTGCAAAAAGAACTCCGTCGTCAAGAAAGAAGGAGCTTCCCCTGTTGCGGAATCTAAGACGGAAGTTGACCATCTGCCCTGTGACACTGGCAATGACGGGGAGAATTCTCTGGCGTTGAGACACCCACCGGCGGATTTGTTTTGGAAGGAGGTAACGAAGGTTGTAGTTCCTAAGGGACGGAAGCCGCCTACGAAAACAGAATCACCGAAGAAGCGTATCGTCAAATCGAAGGTTAAAGAAGAAAAGGAGGTCCGGGAAGGACGTCCCCCTAAGGTTAAAGACATATCACTGCACATTCAGGCTGTAAAACATATGAAGGTGCAGCGCACAGCTGAGGAGACGTTGATACAGGGGTGTAGCGGGGAAGTACCTTGTAGAAGTAAGAGGAAGGGATCAGAAGTAGGGGACCGTGACACTGGGAATCAGGCGACTGACCTGGATGTAGACAATGAAGATGGAGATTTCGTGGGAGAGGTGAACGAACGCATCGATATGTCAGAGTAGGCTTTAGAGGAGGGACAGGACGGTTTCCACATATCAGTGAGAGAACCAGAGAGGGAACGACCGTCCAAACAACAGAAACGGAATGACGACCTGTCGGGTGAGGTGAGTATTGCACTCTCCGATTTCCAAACGGACAAGGATAGAGCGATATCGTTGCTGCGGGAGAGGTTTGTGGTTAAAATACCAAGCTTTGGAGGGAGAAATTCCCTCCAAACCTGTCTCCCCACGGAACCGGGATGCGATACAAGCATTCCGGTGCTTCCCAAAAAAATTGGAATTGTTAGACCGCGTGCCATTTTGGCCCCAAGTAACGGTGCACTAACTTTTTTGCACAATCTAAAATGCAAGGACGGAACCGGAGCGACTTTCTGCAAATTAAATCAGAATGAGACCTTGTCTCCAAGGACGCTGGACGAACGAGTCCCAACTATGGAGATTTCAGGCGGTGATTCGGAAATTCCTATCGACTTGCGCATGTTATCGAAGAAGCAGAACATTGTGACACTGTCAATGTCACAACCCCGAAGGAAGAGGACCCTTGGCCGCATCTGGAGTTTGCCAACGTGGAGAAGGTTGCGTCGATGACGCTTCAGGATGCATTCAGCCATCTTCAAATAGAGGAACTCCTGCTTGCATTACCGGGTCGAGAGGGTAAGGGCGACGGTGCGAAGAAGGTAATATTCTTCAATGAGAAAGGAAAAGAGACTGAGTTGAATTTTTCAGAGTTACGAGACCTGATGCGCGTTCGGACGCGTCTGGGAAATGACGTAGTCGATTTCGTATTGTCCCGCCTGTATTATCAATGTGGTGTTAAAGCGCGACGTGCAGTCCAGTTTGTCTTGTCCCGTTGTAGTTCGTGCTATAGGAGCATCATTGAAGGGACCACGTCACTGGATAAATGGGGAAAAGTCTTTCTTCAACCTGTAGATTCCGTAGGAGTGCACAACGTGAGAGAGTTGGTGTTGCCTTGGGTTGGAGATGATCATTGGTCGCTCCTCGTGTTTCACTACGACAGAGTAATTCACTTCGACTCCTACGAGAAGGAATGTCACTTTCCAACGGGCAAGCATTCAGATTTCGTTCAGACTGTTAGTCGAGCTTGGCAAACCTTGAGGGGAGTGAAACCCTATGACGTACCTGTGGTAGTGCAACGAGTAGCCCAGCAGCCCGGAAATTATGAGTGCGGGCACCACACCATACGGAATGCGCTGATCTATTTGAAGGTAAAATCATTTACCGTCAAATGCAGTCTTTATGTTTCTGTTAATCTATTACAATTAGAGACCATCTTAATTGGTGTAATCTGTGGTCGTTTCAGTACCGCGGATCCAGTGCCGAGGATAGAGTACAACAGATGAAGTCAACTCTCATGGAGCCATTCTGGACCAAGGATGTGAATGTGCAAATCATGGCATTAATTGCAAAGGACTTGAACCCCGCCACAAGAGACTCGCGATACAAATTCCCGTTCTCCATATGTCCCAAGCACGTGATGTCGTCACCGGAGAGTTATGGAGAGATTTGTGAGGTCCCACGCCAACACAGTGAAGTAGTTCGTAAGGATTAGTGTATGTCGATACGAATACAGACATCTTGAACTCTACTTGAAGCAATGAAGTGATCTTTTTTTCTGTAGTCCTCGGAATTTTTTAAAAGACATTAGACTATGTGATTATTCAGTTTTGCAAACACTGAAGGGCCCTTTCTTTTCGGCGCTCAGAAGGCTAATACTGACAAACTATCATTGGCACAAGATACTTCAAACAAGATGAGGACAATAATCGGTATAAACCTTATTTTTAATTATGATCAGTGTCACATAAACTGCGTATCGGATGTTGAAAGGTATATAAAATATGTGACACTACAAGTGACACTGCAAGTGACACCGCCTGTGACACACTCATGTCTTGTTCCGAAGCCGGTAATGGGATTTCAACCAAGCATAGAATTGAAACCTTTATGGCAGCGGATATACGATGATGGACGACTTAGGGAACTTTACTATTAGGAAGCAAAAGTGAATGTAATATGTCATTAAAGTGAGTCAAATGTCATTTTTTTCAGTACACGAAGTTTAATTTATTAAAATTAGTGTTTTAAAAATAAAATAAAAGAGGATTGCAATAAAATACAATTATAATATGAATACACAAATATAGACATGGATTATGGGGTGTAAAAAATTTTGGATTAGACATAAGTACAATTGGAAATTTTGAGTAATTAAAGAATCCACTAAAATTTTGGTAAAATAAATCCATGTAATATAATGAAGAAAATTTGGATTATGAAATTGAAGTGGATAAATGGGAAATAGAGTAATTATAATTATTTTATATTTATGATGAAGTGTCTAATATAATTAAATCATTAAGTGATAATAAAAACTACGATACCTAATATACAACCCTCTAGTTATGACTATATAAATTAAAAAAATTAAAATATAATGTAATGATGATTTTTAGGAATATTGTTTTTTTTTATACATAGAATAGAATAAAATAGTACTCAAGGTGAACTATAGAGAATGAGAATGGAGATACATAATGTAAGAAATCTCGAACTTACATTGTGTTACTCGACTAGAACATTGCACAGGAAAATAATTTACCGTGAATCGGATAAAGGCTGTATATGAGAAGCACTTTTATCAGTGTAAGTTCAACGTGAATAAGAACAACATGGACATGATGAAAATATAACAGTGACACTGTGACACTGATGCAGATTCTGGTGGACGGGGAGAGGGGGGTTTTTTAGGGAGAGAGGGGGTTTCTGGGTTTGCAGGGCTGTTGTTTGCAGATGTGTCGTATGCAAGTCAGTGCAGGTGAGCAGACAAGACTTTCAAAGATGCGACAGATGCAAAACTGCAAAAGCACTGAACGCAAGCAGTGTTAGAAAATTCTTCGTTGGATTTCACTGTAAATACATATGGTATTGACTTGCCCAATTAGTGCATACCAAGGATTCTAAGAACCCTGATATTTACGACATCTGACACTAACGTTGTGCATCTCACTTCGCGCTATAACAACTTAAATTATCTCCCTCCACATCCCCAACTGCACCCCAAAATTGCTTCATTACCCAATTCGGGTCATCTACTCCCTCACCCGCCTCATCTACTACATTATTCCGTGCTCCTCGGAACCCATCATAGCGCTCACTGCGAAGCGCACTTCCATGTAACCTAGGGTCCTGAACCCTAAGACGACGCGGACGACATCTACTCGCCCCGCAACTGCGCTCTGCCGTGACCGATCCGTTGACGCTCCCATTGTCAGCTTTCCTTCTCGTGACTTCGCCGTCCTCGTCGTTTCGAAGACCACTCTTGCCTTGAAACTGAAAGCTCCGATAAGCGTACAGTGCCATGGCGAGGAAGATAATGAACAGGAACATAGAGTCCCCATCGACGACGACCTGCACAACAAGGAACATGCTGGACGTAGCTTGTACGTGAGCGGAGAGCGTAGAGCGGAGAGCGGTGAGCGCAGATTTGGAGAGCGGAGAGCACAGAGTGGGGGACAGAACCTAAAAATAGCACTTTTTTTACTAAAAATAAAATATAAAATTAGAAGATTCGAATATTCTAAGTATATTTTTGGAAAAATACTAATTTTAGTATTTTTATTGACCCTATAACCGTGGAATTATTACAGTGTTTTCATTGAATTTGTAGTTCGTTTTCTCTTTTTTTTGATGATTAATTTTTTAACGTGCACCAATTACTATGCTCCAGCTCCTTCTAACTAGTTTAGGCATACATTAATTCCCTTTATCTCCTCAAATTTATATGCAAATTACCGCATAAAATGTATTGGTATTAAAGCTCTTAAGAGGGATAAAGTAACATTTAATATCGTAACAATTTCTTAACATTGTTAGAAATCATCCGTCATGGTCTACATGGTTTATTTCTCTCTTTCATTTTATTTTTTCTTTCATTCTATTTTCTAGTTCCTTATATTTTCTCTTTCATTTTATTCGCTCTTTCATTTTTTTTTCTCTTTCATTTTATTTTCTCTTTCATTTTATTCTCTCTTTCATTTTCTTGTCTCCTTCATTATAATTTCTCTTTCATTTTATTTTCCTTTTCATTTTATTTTCTCTTTCATTTTATTTTCTCATTCATTTTATTTTCTCATTCATTTTATTTTGTCATTCATTTTATTTTGTCTTTCATTTTATTTTCTCTTTTATTTTCTTAGTCGCCTTCATATTATTTTCAACCTTAATATTTATTTTTGCTTTTTTTCCTTTTTGCTTTTATAACTTATTTTTAATTTTTTTTATTATTTTTTAATTTTAAAAGCTAAATGACTTCTGCTCAACCCTCATCCTTTTCCATTCAGTTGAGGAAGATGCAACTTTCAAATGAATGAATAGCCGATTTTCAAGGGCGCCAAGCATCTCCTTCACGGATATTTAAGTCATTAGAAAAGTTTTCGAGTCTCCAAGAGGCCCTCCAAGGGAGTCCCGGGCAGTTGAAAGGTAGTCCTTTTTTCGTTGGGGGCAACCGGCCAACAGTGCTTGGGCAGGGTCAAAGTAATCATTCTATCCTAGGAGCAGTCCATAGCACTCCAATAAAACAAAGTAGAATAGTGATCAGTACCAACCAACAGTCGTTGAAACCCGGATAAAATAACTATTAGCATTCTGCAAAGTCAATCCATTGTACCCATGGGTCAGTGTAATCTTGGGTTATAATATTCGAACATCCCCTATTTGATATATTTGATGGGAATTAAATAAGCCCCGTGGGCAAACTGGGGGCGGGAAATACCTCCACTAAAAAGGCGGGAGGTGCAAGCATGGCATGTCCCGTGGCAGTGGCGCGCCAAATTGAGAGCTGTCTACAGTTATGAAAATTTGCTACAGCATTCTACTTGAAGTATGCTGTCAGTTCTATTCATGCACCGTGTGTGTCATATCTGCCCAATTTAGGAATGGAAAGTGCTGTTAATTTTATCGTTGTTCACATTTGTACAGTGTTGTGAGATTCAACTATATGTGTTATTGCTTTTTTTGTCGGATTAGAAGATGGCGCTTCGAGATGTGACCAACACGTACGTGCCTTCTGTGCGTTTGGCATCGATCTACGCTCCAGTGCTTAAGCGAGGTCATTTGTTAGACGAACGCAGTTCACGTGCAGGATTTGCTGTAAGGAGGGCTAATGGGGAGAAGAACATCGACCTGTGGGTGGACGGGAGCTTATATCCAGTCGATCCTGCAACAAGTTTGCATCCATGCTTTAGGACGTTGAAAGAGTACTTGGAATTCCTATGCCACGGCGAAGGAGGTATGCTGGGATACACAAAACGCTTGGGCAGTGCAGTCACGAGCTTGCAATCGACGGTCCGTGGTTATGAATTTGACATACATTGTCTTCGTCAGCAACATGAAGAATGTAGACGCCATATTGACAATTTGAAGAGCACCGTGTCCTTGCTTGGGGAAGAGCGTGAAAGATTAGTGAGCGAACTGGTCAATTCAGAAGCCACATGTACAGAGTTGAGGACGTCACTTCTTGCTGCAGCGGAGGGATTTAGAGCAACGGTAGTTTCATTGCAGGCAGAGTTATCGAAATCAAAAACAGCGCGTGAAGATCTACAAGCAAAAATGAAATACATGGTTGAGACCCCGAGGGGTCTCCGCAAGCGCGTACACACGTCAAGCATGAAGAATGTAGACGAGCTCGCTCCAGGTTCTTAGACGTTTGTGAAATGCTTCGGCAGTTACGTTTTATAGTGCTGTTGCGGCTATTTACTTATCTGTGAGTGTAATATGGAAGCAGGCTGCTGCGAATTCATGGTTTCTTATTTTGCTCTAAACAAGCGAACCAACTTGCTTGCTGCATTGCAGCAAGTCAATGTGGAGGACATTAACCAAGTAGTGCAGTAAGTATTTAATATCTTCTTTGAAGGAGTTTATTTAAACAGGGTGTAAGGTCATTGATACCAGATGGATGCATGGCAGGATCAGGGAATGCTAAGCGTCGAAGGACTATATTGCGGGCTCAGATTCAACCTCGACTGGTCAGTCAACTGCAGCGATCAAACAAGGCACGGGGGGAGAGGAAAAGGCTGAACGGGGCAAGAGATTCACAAACTGCTACAGCACGCGCTATTGCAAGCGTTTTGTCTGCAGGTGAGGCTTTGAGGTTAGGAGAGCAGCCCAAGATGAGCCAAGCAAATGCGGCCGCAACCAAGAATGTATTCAAAAAGATTCAAGGGGAGTTGAGTCAAGAAGTCATGCTGGGAGTGTGCGATGGTAACAACGTAACACATAGAGGATACCATGCACTCTGCAAGGTCATCAAGCACCGAGTGATGTCTGTAGCGCCTGAGCTGAAGCGAGGTCTGTTGCCGTCTAGTAATAAGGTGGCGGAGTTGCGAAGGAGCATGAATAGCAAGCTGCCACAATTCATTGGAGAGTATAGTCACATAAACGGGCGCAGAGTGATTTCAGAGGCGAGGGTCGGTAAGAATGTGGTGAGACAGTCAAGGGAGGTTATTCTAAATGAAAAAAACAACCTCTTTGCAGACATTAGAGTAGTTCAAAAATCAATGGTGTTGTTCTATGACATCACGGTTGAAGGTGAGTTCCAAAATCGAAATCTCTGTTTTGTCATTTATCGGAAGGTAGCGGGCTCTTGTTAATGTATTCGATGCTAAGTGCTGTTTATTACCTTGGTTTAAATCAGAGTTGAGGGGCGGGCCATTGATATTCGTGCTGAAGCTTGATGAGGCGGAAGTGCTGCACGGGAAGAAGTTTGAGCGAGTGAGCCTGACACTAATGAATCGAGCCCTAGATCCAGAGATACAGAGAAACAATGATAAATATTTCTCTGTCCAGTCTGAGCAAGAGATTTGGCCAATAGGCTGCTTTCAGGTGGAGAAGGAATCACATGATATCTTGCAGTGGGTATTTGAACAAACAAGCTTTCCGGATATCATTAAAGCGCAGTCAAGCGGGGAACAACTTGATGTAGCAGGTTACGGAAGTTATCCAGTTGAGTGGCATTTAAGTGCTGATATGAAGACCATCAAGTGTATGTATGGGCTACAGCATGGGCCGGCATGCAAGATGAATTGCATATACTGTGAGCAGAAGCACGAACGTTTGAGGACGTGCACAAGTGCTGAAGCAGAGCAGACTGCTTCAGCACGTGGGAAAGGAACCTGGCAGGGAGGTTTGTTTGCTACAAGGATTCAAGGTGCACCATGCGACATCGACACACATCCGAGATGGAAACCTATTCTGCCAATTCCTTTGAGCAGGACACACATATGCACTTTGCATGCACTGGTTCGAATTGTTGAGAAAGTGTTACATCTGCACTTCATGTTCGTCTGGAACATGCAAGAGGGGGAGAGGAAATCCGCTGCAATTGACGCTATGGAGAAAACAATGTCTGCTATTGGTGTAGAAGGGTCGAACTGTGTGCTAAAGCAAGACCCGCAACTCTCTGGGAAAACAGGGAATGTTGTTCAGAAGCCCAGCCTTGGCGGAGTCTGTGCAAGCAAACTGTTTGGACCAAGTTCGTGGTCCGGAAATGATCGGGTTTGGAAGGACGTACTCGCTTCAGAATCAAATAACCTGGAAAGTGGGCAAGCAAGGGTGAAGCGCAGGCGAGTATGGGAGACTCTCGAGGCATTGCAGCCATACTTCACTGGCTTGGTTCTGACAGACGATCAGAGGAGGAACTGTAAATCTGTCATTGAGAGTTTCGGGAGAGCATTTGTTGCGGCACATGGGGAGGGTCACGTGACGCACTATATCGTGAGTATTTCAAAGTGTTAACTGGCTTGTGTTGTGAGCGTTTTAGCTTGTTCGTGGTTTAGGCTCGCTATGGCCTCCATGTAATTGATGCTTCAACAACCATGTTTGCTTTTTATACTATGTTTACAAGTTTTGAATTGACCCTGATCTTTTGTTGGCAGCACGTGTTGGTGAAGCACGGACCCTGGTTTATTGAACAGTATGGCAGTTTGTCTGTATGGAACTGCCAAGGAATGGAGAAATCGCACCATGCTGCTAAAGCATCTAGCCAATACCATGGACAGCATGGTGGGACAGTAGCTAGGACGAGTGTTATCGTTCAGCAGTATGAGTTCTGGTATAGAAATATACAGCACAGGTATGCTGCAAAGTTGCAAATGAGGACTTCGGCATCCGAGCAGGTGTTGCCAGATCCAGCAACCCTTGAATGTATGGCTAGGAGGCGTGAAGCATGGCATGCATCTGGGGCAGGGGCGGCTAGTGAGGCCTGGCGTGAGAGTCGCACCCGCCAGGGCAGTAGATATGTGTCTCCTGAGGCAGCAGATATCGAAGAGACAAGTAGGGGCACAGAAGCGGGTGCTAGTGAATCTCAGACTAGTGTAGAAGATGTGACTGATATCACTTGATTTTACTGAGAACTTTGATGTTAGAAACTGCTAAGCCATTCGAAATGAGAAGTTTTACACAAAATATTTTCTTTTTAGTCTATCTGTGGAGGTAAAATTTTGTGAAGTCCCATATCCGATGTCACTTTGTGGAAGTGGATGTATGTATTCGGCTGTCATGTTTCAATTCCGCTTTTTATGTGTAGCGGAATGCCCACCTAAGCAACTCGAGAAGACTTTGATTGTGTGGAAACGAAGTACCCAAATCAGTAGTAATCAGAGCAAGAATAGTTCACCTTTATGAGAACCTGAAACTTGATTCATTCTGGATTAGTTCTAATTCATGTTTCACATAACTTCATTTTTCAATCTTTCGTTTTACCTCCACCCATAAAAGAAAAGGTCACCGTTATGTTTCTTACAAGTTTCATAATAACGGATACCGTTTTCACCCTTGCCATGCTTCAGTGCCTTTTTTTTTTATTTGGTTCTACTTGGGGAGCTATATCTCGCACAGTGATTAAGGTGGAATTAGTTCACATTCATGTTCAACTGAAACTCCAATTTTCATTCATCTATTTTTCATCCACCCTTAAAAGATAACATATGAATGTTTCCTTCAAATTTCAGTAATTACGAAAACTGTTTTCATCGAGCCTCCATGCTTCAGTGCTTTATTTGTTATTTTTATTTGGTTCTAATTGGGTTCAGTTCTGTTCACACTGATTGGAGGTGTGTTCTTTCTTATTCATGTTTCACCGAATCTGGCTTCTTCATTCATTCGTTTATCGTTCACAAAAGTTAGGGTCTCTTTAATGTTTCTTCATCCTTGCCATGCTTCAGCGTCCTATGGTTTAGATGCTTCAAATTGGATTGAGTTCTGTGCAAGCCGATTAAGGAAGAATTAGTTCTCATTCATGTTTCATTGAAACTTCAATTTTCAGTCATCTAGTTTTCATCCATCCACAAATGATGCACGTGCACTTCAATGTTTCCTTCAAATTTCAGCGATTACGAAAACTATTTTGACCCTTGAAGTGCTTCAGTGTTTTTTTTTTTTTTTTTAGTTGTTCTAATTGGATTGAGTTCTACGCCTTGAAAAAAGATTACCTCTAAATGGGCTAGAAACTGGGCAAAAAATGATTAATTGTGAATGAAGAAGTAACAAAGTAGCAGGATTTAATTCACAAGTATAATGAATTTAGAAATCTGTAGCAGATTGAATGGTATCTGAAGATAATAAACTGCTGAAACATACTTGTGTTCTTTGAAAAAGAAAGACATTAGACTTTGGAATATAAAGATACGTCTGGAAAGAACCTTGGATACTCAGTTGCTTATATTGGTTTTAGAATTATACAAGACTCTGTTAATGGTTGAACAAAATTCTAAGTATTGAAAAAACGGTGATAGTAAAGAAGTTCCTACAAAACAATTTACATCAAAATCTTCATATCTGGTAAAAGAACACTTCAGTGAAAATAATTAATAAAAGAAAAAAAAAATTAAAAAAAGCACTCGATCTGTGCGGGCGTGTAAGCGTGGCGGGGTGGGTGTCGGAGGGTGGATTCGAACCCGGCACCAGCACCCTGAGGCCGCCACGTCAGTTCGTAATCCGTAAGCCTCGGAACACCAAGCCACCAAGGCTTTGACGAAAGAGGAGTGTGTTCTGAGCATATTTATATCAAAGCTGAGATCCAAAAAATCCAAAAAATTAAAAAATTAAAGAATTCTACATTAGAACTTTAAATCTCGTATTCTGATTTATGCATAACTAATAAGCATCTCCTTGTTCCAAACTCGGGATTGCATAAAAAATTCGATTTTAAATTAAGTAGTGGACACTAAATTGAACATAGAGTCCTTGCAAATCAGATTTTATGCTTAATAATCTTGTGTTTGCATATCTAACAAGCTTTTCACTAATCCAAATCTGGAATTGCAAAAGGTACTTCATTCTGAAGAAAAGGAATGTCCACCCGAATTTGAGCAAAGCAAGCAATTAACAAATACACGCAAAGCAGTGTTGAAGCTTCAACAAAGTGGACACCATGCGTATGTAACTGAAACAAGTCAAATTGTGGATCACATATGCATATGTAAGTCTGTAAAAATCGAAGTCTTTTAACACAGAAATTGTTTATCATCACATAAACATTGAAGTCTATCAACACATAAATTTTTTTCTAATTGTTGGTAATTTCAAGAACATTAAGTAATCAGCTCTGTACAAATGAGCTTCAGAACCAGAACATCAAGGCACTGCCTTACATGACCAAAAGGCATTCCCTTACATGCCCACTACTCAATTCACATCATTCATTGTAATACATAATTATAGCCAATGATCAACCACTCGATAACAAAACTCTTTCAATTTGTATATGATAGGAAGAAGGACATGCTGGTGTATTCCAAAGAGTAGAGTCGAACTTGATCAAGACCCGAGTGCTTCAGATTCTTATCGATGTGCATAGATATTTACATTGAAGCATCGAAGAAGAATTAATGGTTGCTAAGCAATGCATCGCACACCAGCACTGACGACCATGAGTATACCTGCACGGCCACAAATCAAGGATAGAATTTCAGCCCTTCATACTTACGAAGTGGACAGATATTAGCAATTCAGAGAGTTCAGAATTGTGGGAAAAAAAGGGCACATTTTTAGATTCCATTGCAAAAAAGATAATACATTACGTGCACATGTGACATGCTGTTGTGCTAAGAAACGGAAGGGTCTAGTGAAGATCGAACTTCTATCTGCAGCTAGTCTTCTAAAAGTGTATGTATGCTATCTTTCAGAGGCAGCTAAAACTTCCTTCGTGGTCCTTCATGTTGGAGTAGTAGGAAATTTTGCTTCTGCTGCGGCTGCACATGCAATGTTCACAATGTCTCTTAACTCGGCGGGATCCACGGTTCCAGGAGGAGTTCCAACGATCAGCTCAAGTTTTGCATCTACGAGTGGGCTGCAGCGGGATGATGCCGTGTCGTGGCCTGCATCGTCGACTTTGGAAACTAACTTCTTCAGGGTATCACTTGC
Source organism: Ceratodon purpureus (assembly GCA_014871385.1). Taxonomy (NCBI): domain Eukaryota; kingdom Viridiplantae; phylum Streptophyta; class Bryopsida; order Pseudoditrichales; family Ditrichaceae; genus Ceratodon; species Ceratodon purpureus. Next base: position 15,836,482 of record CM026422.1, on the reverse strand, counting down.
AGCAGCCTCTCCTGGCTTTCCGCACGTCGTTGCTGTTGTGGCGCCGCTTCCTACTTCGACGACCTTGTTCTTGTGAACAGTTACTTCTTCACAAGAGGGTGCTTTAGTGGTGACACCAGGTGCATCGACACGTGGTGGAAAAGCAGGCTCCACAGACATGTGCTCAAGCACTTCGTCATCGGGCCCATTTTCCAGCAGTGCTGGAAGACAAGCTCGCTTGGGGGAGGAGATCAGGGGTGACGGTTCATCAGTGGTCTTCCGCTTTGTGAATTGTGTCTTTGCTTCAGAGCGACTCAGTGGAGGTGCCCAACCTTCTCTCTTCACCGCTGCTGCAGCAGTGCGTGCGGTAGCAAAGTCAGACTTGAAGCCCCATTGTCCCATCCAGCCAGCACATGGCTTGGCATTGCAGCCAGGACAGCATGGTGAAGCATTGAGGGCGACCTGGAACAAACATATTGGGTGGAGAAGACATCCGCAAGGGAGGTTTGCTAAAGCCATGTCAGCCCAGTAGCGTCCGCACCCCACACAGGGGAGGTGCGTCTTCAGCGGCACCACATCTCCAAGGTTCACAGGAAATGCTGTATAAAGATGCTGTGGGCGTATACAACTCTCTTGAACTATGAGAACATCAATTTTTGCTTCAAGTATCTTAATGGACTCCTGAAGCTGCAGCAGCTGAGAACGTAAATTGGCGGCAGCTTCGGTCCAGTGCTTAATCTCAGGGTTCAGGGTCGCCAGGTTGGTAGACACGGCAACTGCATCCTCCATGAGTGATCTCAGGCGCGCATCAATCACCTTCTTAGCGGCGTCATCCATCGAAGTCATTGCTTGCTTGGAATGTTGGATACCAGCGAACTCATCCCACTTGGTCTGCTCCAACCGCTGCAACTCCTGTCGCCTAGATTCCCGCATTGCAAGCGCTATTTCAGCGCGCTCCAGTTCATCCTTCATCTTGATGAGTAATCCTTCTTTGAAGTCCCGTTGCTTCAGCAGAGATGCGGATCCCTCTACGGTGGCGAGCTTCTGGCGTCCAGTGTCTGAAGTAACCTCAAGGGGTTTCTTCTTACTGCTTGCCGAGGCTGTTGCAGGAGTGGGCGGAAGCAAGTTCGGAGCTGGAGCAGGACCCTTGACCACCACACTTCGACGGCTCACAGGTGACTTCCGGATCGGCACTTCGACTTCAGGCTCTGGAGCACGTAGTTGTCGCACAATACCTCCTGGACGCGGCACACCTCCTTCAGAGATGGTTTTTGCTGCCGCATTCTTCTCGCGTACCACCTTATCGACTACTGCTCTGAACACTTTCAGCATCGCCTGGATCTGCTCACGCAAGCACGGCGGTGTGAGCTTCGCTGGATTTAGCACTGGACTTTTGAGGCGGCTCTGCGTACACAGAAGCAACAGTTAGTCTATGATGATATGATCCAAATCAACGAGGAGAAGACATACATCAAAATTAAGGAGACTTACTTTCGCTATCTCAGCAGCACCTTCGGCCCAGTTGATTTTCCAGCGTTTGGCATCAAGCATTAAGCCCCTGACAAATGCCGTGCCAAACTCGCCATTGTCTGGAGCTGTCCCCCCATAAACGCGCTGGTACATCCTAAGTGCCCTCGCTGCAACATCCTCTGTCATATGCCGCAATGGATGGCGATTTTCATTCTTGTTGAGCGGATAGGTGCCCACAATTGCTTCAAGTGGCAGGTTGTGCTCTTCCTTGAGTCGCTTGAATGGGACGCCGCTACCACATAGTCCTCCCACGTCAACAAAAAAATCAGAGCTATAGCATGCGGCGTCTCCAAGCAAAAATGGAGCCACGCTTGTGAGGTGCTTCCGCATATTCTCACCCACTCCTCTCAAGTCGAATGCCTCAGCCCAAATCGAAGGATTGATGAAATCAGAACTCAAAGGTGCTTCAAAGGAGCTAGTCTCACTAGAACTTGCCTGAGCTGCTGGCACAACCACTCGTTGTGGCTTCTTGCTTTTCCCCATCGAGCTAGGTTGCTACAGCAGAATTAAGGAGGAGTTTGGGAGAGAAGATGCGGGGTTGAATGAGAAAGTTGGTTGCAGGGCGTAGAGAATGAGAGAACATCTTCCTGGAGGTGTGAGTCTAATATCCTGAAGTCCATGTCCTTCTTAGTTAAACGTATCATCATTGCATGGACATGATTTGGAAAAAGTCAACTTACGTACTCGTGATGTGGTCTGTTAAATCAATGAAACGGGTGGATTATTTCTGAACCTCTCCCGCCCGTTTAGTATTCTGCGTACGCATCAAGGCTTATCATGATATTGTGGGATTAGAAACACTATTCCATGCGGATATACAACAGTGTGTACACGTTAGTGGGGCTTAGAATCTGTACCGCAGATGTAACCTGAGACCTTGCTTGTTTGGCTTGGGCATTATTAAACTTTTCAGGATACATCAGTCCATTCTGTGAATCTCTTTAGAATAAGCTCTCCGCTTCTGATATTTGATTAATGCTTAATATTAGAGAAGTCAACGCAAGTACTCATGACGAAGAGAGTTTACTCAATGAACAGTAGTGGATAATTTTTAGTGTACATACTCTCTAGTGGTACTAGAAATGGAGATGAACTCGGGGGGTCAGTAATATGGTGTCCTGTAATTGAGGTCACTAAATTGTTTTCTGAGCCTCTTTGCACGATGTATTTTAAATTAGATGTACAACAAGGGAAAAGCTTTTGAAGACGCTCATACTCCTATTTGAATAAAAGCTGCATGTAAAACTCAATTCAATTTCGTCAACTTTTATAATCCTATGTCATCTTCTTCAAGTTACTAGATTTCAGTTTTATTGAAATTTCTTCTTCATTTCTAAAACCAACGAGAAGTCCAACGCATTTTTCTATTTTTCTTTTTTGTGTAACTTTTTCATTCTTCTTCTCCACGTCATTTTTTCTTTCCTTTTGTCCATGTTAATGTTTTTTCATCCTTCTTCCATTCTATCTTCCATTCATAGTCCTTTTTATAAAAAAATTGTGAAAATGTATTGTTGCTTGTTATTTTTCATCTTTATTTTACCCGGTTTCATTTTCCCGTTATTCCCAATTTCGTAGCCTTTGTTTTATGTTTTGATTAATATTTCGACTCCCTGGTTATTTTTTCCATTGTTCTTGGATGGAAGGACACCAGGGTGGATCCAAAAGTACGTTACACCCTCTAAATCCTGTAAAATTTCTTCTTCAATGGCCTTTCTTGGACCCCTCTACATCCTACAGCATTCAATTTTTTGTGGATTTGGGTGAAAGGAGTAATGGAGTGTGCAATCACTTCACCAATTTTTGAAAAACATTAGAAACATACTGAAAATTGCACTTCTTGCTTTTCAGAAAAAGTACCGTACAGCAGTAAAAAAATGTCACAAAGTAATCAATATTGATAAAAATTAAGTTGCAAAGTACATAAAAAATTATATGGTTAAAAAGAGCACCTTCTACGGTAACACATGTTGTATCATTATTTCCCAAGCACTCATCCTTAGCTTACAATTCTTAGCGATCAAAGGGCAAAAATTTTGACATTATTTAGTTCAGTAAAAAATTAGAATTTTCAGGTGGATTTTTGAAGTATTGAACCATATTCTTCCAATGCTCCTTCTAAACCTTGTTTATTTACAATTTAAGTTTTCTAGTACCTTAAATACCCATCAAAATTGGGCGTTGGCTTTTAGTGCTTTCTTGGGTACAATTACATGTCAAAAGCAGTCCACCCTAGTGTGCTTCCACCCTCTTTCTTTTGTTTTGGATTTGTTTTGTATGTTTCAATAGACCTGGATCTTCTTTTCCACAAGTTTGTCTTCATTCATTTTGAGCCAATCATAATCTGCACAGCTACCACGCCAGATATAAACAAGATTTGCCAATTTAATGAATACAATGTTGAATTGAAGGGTTCGGTTGCACTAGGTACGACCCCCAGTCGCACTAGTTGGGGGCCCCGGCCACACTAGTTGGGGGCCCCGGTCGCACTGGTTGGGGCCCCAGCTGCAACTAGTTGGGGGTCCCAGCTGCACTAGTTGGGGGGCCCAGCTGTATCTAGTTGGGGGTCCCAGCTGCACTAGTTGGGGGTCCCAGCTGCACTAGTTGGGGGCCCGTGACTGCACTAGTTGGGGGCCCCAACTGCAATCTTAGAACATACCTTTCGACTTTGTTTTAATACATAGTTCTTACTTTTTATGGACAAATAACACGATAATTAGACTATCATTAAAATAAGTTTCATTGGTTGCACATGCTGTATATTAAGTGTTTAGTCTAGTTTGAAGGAAATTTTTCAAAAGACTAATGAAAAACAAGCTTAAAATGAGACTTCCAAATATTATAATGTTACATTATAGAACACTATAAGTTTTGTTGCTTTGGATAATTCGTGTTGTTTTGAATGTATAATCACCGTAGCTTTGACTCGTACCTTACACTTGCAGGTAACGCTGAATAATGCTCCCGTGCATTATGCATATGATACAAAAGTCAAGTAAAAGTAAAAGAATCTCTTACATACAAAGTAAAAATCACTATAAAAATTATAGTATCTGTAAAAGTAAATGGCAATTGTTAATTTTAAAATTATCGTATTTAAATATTTTGATTGTTTGTAGTCCAGTCTCAAAATTCTCATGTTGAACCATGGATACATGAATTGACTTTAGTATATATAGTAAATATTTGGAGTCACTTTGATGTTTTAAAGGATGAGAGTAATGTTTTTGTCATAATATGTATGCTATAAATTCTATACTATATTATATTCTTATATCTTCATCTAAAAGCCCAATATTTCAAGATGATGAAGAAAATTCTATTATTTTATCAACTTGAATACTTTAAAGATTAAATTTTATTGAGAGTGAATATAAATGTTCAAAAATATATAAATAAAAGTAAATACGAATCTAAAAAAATAAAAAATAAATCACGTATGGTCTATAAATTAATGTTCCTTTGTTTGACGTGGACTTCCACATTGAGTTCCGTATGTCATTGTATCATTTCTTGCTATCGGAACAAGCTTCTAACATCAAGCTTCTAACAAGTTCCAACATCAATTTCATCCTTGATATCGTAAATTCAATAACTATATCTAAAAGAAGGAAAAGTAATGTATCTAGAACTTTGGGTTATGAGAACGGTTTACTAGAATATCTATCTTCACAAACTTGTTAAAAAAATGATTTAACAACGACAAAATTGTTAAAATGCATACTACTATATAGTATAGATTTACAACTGAACAAATAATATTGATAAGGTATCACAATATACATCAATGATGAAACTTGTATTTATATTGCAAAATTATCACAAAATTTTGGGACCATGAAACTCCAGAAATGCAAAACCGTAAGTTGTAAGCTTCATTTACTTCTTTTTCTACTTGTATATCTTCATATACTCCTACACTTCAACCCTACACTTTAGTTTCAACTTTATTTCTCCAAATTTAGTATTTATACGCGAACCTTGAGGTCCCACACATCTTGTTAATGTAATACTGACTCTTTATATTTTTTAAATTTAGTACACACTTTTACATTTTTCTTTACTTTTGAAGTTACTTTTATTTTTAAAAGTAAAGTAAAAGCTAGCTTAAGTAACTGTATTATATAAAGAAAGTATATATTCTTATTCATTATAATGTATATATAAATATTTATTGCCCTATGCTATGATTACTTTATATTTCAGTAGTCTATAATCATTTATTTTATAGCAAGGTGGCTGAGCTTGTAATTCGTGAGGCCAAGTTACTAATATTTATTTATTTGATTCATAATTCTTCTTCCAGAAGATGCGATGTTTTTTTTTAGTATGCGTCTTCATGGAGATGCAACGTTATTTATTTATTTATTTACCTTGGTTTATTTATTTTTCTTGATTTCTGTATTTTTATGTCTAATGCTTCTTCTTGAAGATGCGTTGAAGAAGATTTACTCATCTCGATTTTATTCTTCATGCATTATGTTTCTTCCTAAAGATGCTCCATTAATTATTTAACCCTCTTAATAAATATATAATTGATTGTTCCATTTTTCAATGCGCTATTATGATATGGGCAGGTCATTTTACAATGTAGCTCAAGTACTACTGTTTAAGCAACAATTTGATGACAAGAAGGATGTAAATTATAATTGGTAACCTCGCAAGGTCCTCGTGCGCTTCAGAACCTGTTTCCTCAAGTTTCTCAAATGCTATTTCGCAAATTCACAAATAAAAGAGAGATATATAGTTTTTTCATCTTTTATTTTTTTGGGTTTTTTTTAAAAAAAAAATCTTCTTCTTCCCCGTTTTCTTTCATCTTTCTTTTACTCTTTTATTAAAAAAACTACCCATGGCCACTGCTGCCTACCCATGACCGTTCCACTGAGCCCAAGACCGCCGGTTTTGGCCCCATGACCGCAGCATTGGGTCCCATGGCCATGGCCTTCGGTTCCATGGCCGCAACTATTTTTTCACAATTTTGTTTACAATTTGCAACATTTCAATTGGCAACAATACATTTGGCAGCAGTACAAGTGACACCATTACAATGTTGTTTATTACTTCAAAGAGCAAATTTCACTTGAAAACACATGTAGGGGTGGAAGTGTGGGCGGCAGTAGGCACCTAGCTGCAATGTAGGGGCTCACATTGATGATGAAGGTCACGGACCAACGCCGGGATTAGCGAGTTACGACATTGTACACAAACTCCTGTCGTGGTTGATTTCAACATCAGTGCTCTTCCGACAACGTCTTATGAAAAGTTATAATATACGGGTGCAACGATCCAAGCATTTGGCAAGCTGCACCACCTTGTTATTAATCAATATTCGACGATAGGTTAACATTGTCTAAATCCACGTACTATTCTGATGTACATTGCCTGCCAATCAGATATATCCAAGCCCAGGATTATAGGTACAATGCACGGCATGATTTGGCGCTGCTCTACTGTGACACTGAGATCAGTTTACATGTGCAACGACTTTTCATAGAAAACAAAATGCTCGCATAATGTCCTTACCAAACTGGACTGACACAGTACTCATACACCACTTACTAGATATGGGGAAATGCTTTCCCTCGTGGGTTGGCTCACACAGATACAGAAATTCATCGATCTCCTTCTAACATTCCATGCACTTCGAAGATGCCCTCCTAGTCTGCTGTAGCACCTTCTAAAACCAGAGCCCTTCCATCGCTGCCATGCTCAAGTTCTGTAGACCTTCGTGAAACCATTGCCATCTGAATCTGTTCTCCTCTTTGGAGCTCGTCAGTGAGTACTTCGCAAGTTCTTTAGTGATCTTTGCTTCATCTTAGGTTTCTTGTGATCTTTGCTAGAGCGAAAATGGATAAGCCAGTTGAAGAGGTGCATGCTGTCGTGCTTTATAACAACTTGGACGATTGTGGTAATTACGTTCCCCTTCGGGTAGAAATAGGCAGTTGGGTGACATTGAGAGCGGCCGTGAGAGGTCCCTGGTCCCGAGACGCGAGGATTCATGGTCCAGACTCATTCGCTGGGGCATGGAAGGCTCAGATCCTTGGATTTCGTTTCAAAGCAATGGCGAGGCGTGGTAGGGATGTGCTGAAGCTAGACGCCATCAAAGTTCGGCATGCTTATCAACGCCGGCAGTTGCTCTTGGATCCGGCCACTGCTGCGAGGGAGCCCCGCGGATGTAACTTGCTTTATCAGTCGTATTGGGACGACTGGGTTGATCCAACGGCGGTCATGGATGTCATCCTCGTGCTTCACCATGAAGTCGGAGAGGCAGCGGTGCGCAATGGCCGCAGTCATAAGACTTTGCTGGAGAATGGCACCTTTTTCCTGAAAGCAGTGTACGTTCCACAGTCTGGCTCTTCTTTGTATGGCAGCTTAGAGGAGTTGCCATTGCCCGCCCTTGATGACCCCTACTGGCCCCTCCCTGACATGCACACGTCCGAGGCATTTAGATTGAAGTTGGCCACCGACATCTCTGAAGCAATGAAAGGTGGAACTGGGAGTAAATCAGCACACGTGAAATGGTTCATGCCTGTGCATGTCATGGTTGACTTGTTTGCTGTAGCAGAGAACCCGCGTCGCACAGCCACCATGTACGTCTTCAAATCGCCAGCTGAAGCAATTCTGAGTAGTCTTATGGATGTCGGATGGGACGAGAAGTTTCAAGCGGGCCAAGATGTATTGAAGTGTGTTGTCTCCAAGCCTAGCATGATCTTCCGCTATCATCTAGCACGTCAAGTTTTATACCTCAATTTCCAGTATGTGCGATACAGGAAAGAGGGCCTTCTATGGATACCCATCGATCAGGCCGTGGTGCAGCACATGATTTGTGTCACAGTTGAGTTCCAAGGTAAAGAGTTACCTGGTATTGAAGTTGGTTCGCTTTGGCCGGTGTCGCACATCCGCGAAGAGATATCGATCTTGCTTCCGCGAGAAGCCATACCTGACTACTACGACCTTGTCGTGAAGCGCCCTGGTTTCCCCGATTTCAAGATCAATGCTCGGTCGGAGCGAAGCACAGAGATTGGAGCGCTTGTAGCACAGAATTCAAGTAGATTCAAAATTGTCCAATCGTAAAGGAGCATTGCTATAGCAATGCAGTAGGCAATTAGGTGCACTAAAGATTGACAATCAAATTTTGATGTAGCAGGTGCTTTTGTTGTGAAGCCCAATTTTTGAACAGTAATAGAATGTGCTACAGCACTTTAATGAGATGATATCCAAGTATCAACACAGGTTTCGGTGCTTCATTGCATGGCAGTGATTGATGGGATCTGAATTAAGTAACTTTGCATTTTGGAGCCTTTAATATGCACTGAAACAAGGAACACAGTAGAATCGAAAAACCAAAAATCAGAAATTGAAAAACAAAGGTAATATAAAACATTAAAAATGTGGTCAAAGGAAACATAATCTAAAATCAAATTCAATTAAAGATTAAACCCAAGAGGAAAACACAATAAAAAAAGAGATGAAAAGAACAAAACACGAAGAGATGAAAAAGCTCAAACTTCTAAACAGGGTTATTCAAAGTCAATATCAAAATCCAAAATTGACAATGAAGTTTTTTGGATATTTAAAGTTTTGAAGTGTTGGATCCCTATACCGTTAAATGAGGTATAGGTTGTCTTTCAATTTAAATTTGCAAAATTGATTTTTTTGGGAACTAATTCAAAGAAAATAGAAATACTTTGAAATTGTTTGAAATATTGCTTTTAAAACCAATGTTAAATCCTTCATTTCTCTACTCTTGAAATCCCTATTCTCTGTTATTGTTCACTGTGTTTTCACTATTCACTATATTTTCTGCAAAACTATTCTAATAAATAATAAATTTATCATTTCTAAACATGGCACCAAAAAGTCTGCCTATCTGGGCGCTGAGGCTCTACATCAGGCTCCACATCCAATCCACTACTGTAGTAAGGACACGAGGAACAACTGAGTCAATGTCTACCAAATCTTAGTTTAAGGAAAATAATAATCCATTCTTGATGATTTTTTAAGTCACTTTTTATGATTTTGCACCTCTTTTTTTTGCAAAAAATTAAGGTTTGGCGATTTTCAAGGTTATATTTTGAATGTATGTAGGGAACATCCAAGGTTATATTTTGAATGTATGTAGGTTATATTTTGTATGTATGCACATCTTTCTTTTTGCAAGTGTCTACAAAAAGTTCAATATATACTTTGAAGGAATTTGATATGGACTAAACAAAGCCCAATTGTTATAACAATAGATATGTTTTGATTCTTTATTATAACCCGAATTTTTGTTTCCCTCCATATCGTAACTAAGTTTATACACTTGAGCATGACGATATAATTACTTTATTAAGATCTGATTAAAATATAAAGATACTTATTTCACAAAATTTGATCATACTAACACCTCATGTTGAGGTCTTCCTAGATCAGCTCATTTTTATTTTTTAATGAGGTATTTTTTAATATGAAGGATGTGTAAATGAATATTTCCTATATTTAAATAAAAAAATTCATCACCAATTGTTTGAAATAAAAAATTATGTAAAACCACAAAATTTGATCTTGAAAATTCTATTGCTTGCATAATTTATTTTTTAAAAATCCCCTCATCTTTCTTTATTCCCTTCATCGTTCTATGTTTCTAGACCTTCAATTGGATGTGTAATTTGAATTCGATCCAAGCTTAGTTGCTTAAGCCTGGTGTCCACTTTGTTTTAGCTTGAAGCCTGATTTACCTTGCAATCATTGTAAGTTGATGACTCAGTTTTCAAATATTGAAATGCTAATTAGTTATGCAAATGCGACTCGATATATTTTAAGATATTGGTGGATGGATGAAATACAACATGAACGCAAAATAAAGTTTCAATGAGGCAAGGGAAGCTCAATAACAATGTCTATATCTATTGAAATTTGAAAGAAACATGAACTTGTCCCAATGATTCTCTTGTAGATGGTTGAAAATGGAGTTCTGCGCCTTGAAAAAAGATTACCAGGCTAAATGGGCTAGAAACTGGGCAAAAAATGATTAATTGTGAATGAAGAAGTAACAAAGTAGCAGGATTTAATTCACAAGTATAATGAATTTAGAAATCTGTAGCAGGTTGAATGGTATCTGAAGATAATAAACTGCTGAAACATACTTGTGTTCTTTGAAAAAGAAAGACATTAGACTTTGGAATATAAAGATACGTCTGGAAAGAACCTTGGATACTCAGTTGCTTATATTGGTTTTAGAATTATACAAGACTCTGTTAATGGTTGAACAAAATTCTAAGTATTGAAAAAACGGTGATAGTAAAGAAGTTCCTACAAAACAATTTACATCAAAATCTTCATATCTGGTAAAAGAACACTTCAGTGAAAATAATTAATAAAAGAAAAAAAAAATTAAAAAAAGCACTCGATCTGTGCGGGCGTGTAAGCGTGGTGGGGTGGGTGTCGGAGGGTGGATTCGAACCCGGCACCAGCACCCTGAGGCCGCCACGTCAGTTCAATCCGTAGCCTCGGAACACCAAGCCACCAAGGCTTTGACGAAAGGGAGTGTGTTCTGAGCATATTTATATCAAAGCTGACATCCAAAAAATCCAAAAAATATAAAATAATAAAAAGTTTTGCGCCATCAACTGCGCTTCGAAAGCGTGGTGGGGTGGGTGTCGGAGGGTGGATTCGAACCCGGCACCAGCACCCTGAGGCCGCCACGTCAGTTCGTATCCGAAGCCTCGGAACACCAAGCCACCAAGGCTTTGACGGAAAAGAGTGTGTTCTGAGCATATTTATATCAAAACTCAGATCCAAAAAATCCCAAAAAGTAAAAATTTAAAAAATTCCTTATTGCTTGCAAGTCTTCGAAGTGCATTGGAAATTCAAATATGGTGATTGGATAAGAGGTTACAGATTTATTAGCAAAAAATTGGTGTTTCGTATATTACTGTGGGTTCTCAAATATTAAATTGCAATGACATACATGCAAGACAAAAAGTTTTAACATTTTGCCATACTATGCAATAAAAATTGGAATTGCTCAAATAAGCAGTTCAAGGTTACCTTAGATCCAATCACGAATATTCGATGCCTTTACAAATAATCTAATACAAGAAATGTTAGATCTATATGAAAAGTGTCGAATGTCTTTACAAAGAACTCTAACCGTACATTTGGATTCTTCCTCCTGGATAATATATCAATCTTCTAATCACTACCAACTGGCAACTTTGGGTATCACTCCAAACTTGGAGTCTTAATCGCCGATGACTCTTTTTACTGGACTCGCCATCTTCTTTAACAAATATTCAAGAAGATTATACATTTAGAATGCGCCTCCGAGTCAATGTCCTTCAAAATAAAATGTAGTTCATTGTTGACTAATTCCTTGTTTAATTTGAAATTTAATATTCCTTTTTTTTTGTTCCATTTTTTAATATTCCCTTCTTCTACTTCCACCCCCCTTCATCTTTCTTTATTTCATTCTTTTCTCTTTACCCACTTCATCTTTCTTTATCCTCTTCATCATCCCTTATACTATTTTTAATTTATTTATTCCCCTCATATTTCTTTAATGCTTTTCATCATTCTTTATTTATTTTTTAATTTTATTCCCTTCATCTTTCTTTGAGCCATGTCATCATTCTTATTTGTTTGTTTATTTTTTATTTTTTTTGAATTCCCTTCATCTTTCTTCAATACCTTCGTCGTGCCTTTTTTTAATTAATTTTGTTTTAATCCCCTCACCTTTCTTTATTCCTTTTATGCATGTTAGTGATGCTTATGCAAGAGCTCGCTTAAAGCATGGTTTATTGGGAATCTGATGTGCTTAATTTGGTGCCCACTGTTTTCCTTGGAATGGTGTAAGTTGATGATTCGATTTTCGAATATCGAAATGCTAATTAGTTATGCAAATGCGACTTAATATATCTTAAGATATTGAGGAACAAGGAATCTAGAGAGCATCCCCCAAAAAAACCGTGCAACATGGCAAGGGCTGAAAGAAATATTAAAATAAACTAATCTTCCGTGGGTGGATGAAGAACAATATGGATGAAAAATGTAGTTTCAGTGATTAATCAATAAGGAAGCTCCGCCAAGAAAACATGGTTTGATTTTCTGTTACGAATGGTTACAACTGTTTGGAGGGATGAAGTTTCCACGTAACACTGTCCACTCCCTTTCATCCAGCGCCGGTTATCCTCTTTGTATTTCCTCACATTCGACGAATGAAGGTGGACGAATGGTCAGCAGCCTTTTTTCCAAGTTATGGGACGTTACACGTACTCAGATTAGACAACATGGAACCAGCATCTTCATTGAGCTGACCCAAGAGTTCCATCGTAGCATTTAATGGGATGCTTAAGCAATTGCATGTACTCCCCATCAATCCATTTTAGAACGGCTGCTTCTCCAAGGAATCGCTTTCTCATTAAATTTTGCACAATGATGGGAGACAAAGGACGCTGGATTTTTGAAGACGAGAAGCCAATGCAGTGGCAGAGTGCTCCCATGCGCCCGACAATCGTCACCTCCGCCACGCAAAACTGTGGATCTCCTACAGCACGCACCTCCCTCCCGCCCACTGCAAAGGTTGACTCTAATTCCATTTTCAATTTGCTGTACTAAGCTCTTGATTTTTTATTAACCTCCTTCTTCTTGCGAAATCACAATGGCTAACATGTTTGCTTCTCAGCTTGAGAGTGTCGCCATGGTGCAAGAGAAGAAACGGAAATCCCGGGCCGCTACCACACCAACCAGGAGATTCAGCCGCAATGTGGTGATCGACTCCGACTACAGTGACGAAGGCGAAGGATCCGGGGCAGCAATGTCACATGCCGAAGCAGATTTGGAAAGCATCGCCCAAGCATTTGACGTGGGAAACTATGAGTGGGATGTTCCACTGGATCTCACGGGAATCCCGGAACCATTGCGAGCATCCATGGTAAAGGTGGCTCCAGCGATTGTTGGCCGCGAAGCTGAGTACGATGCGGAATTCTTCAGTGAGAAGGTTGGTAATCGATTTGATGTTACCTCACTTGCTGTAGCTTCCTATCAGTCTATTTGAAGTCTTTTTCAGCTTGCCGCATGAGTTTGTTTGAATTTGAGTTGTACTGAAATTGATAGTTGAAGCTTGCATGACATTCTGTTTGAAGTCTTTTTCAGCTTGCTCTCCAAGTTTTTTTGAATTTGATTTTACTTCGTATGCCGAAGCTTGCGGTCCAGCTTGTTTCGATCCTTGTTTGGTCCAGCTTGTTTCGATCCTTGTTTGGTCCAGCTTGTTTCGATCCTTGTTTGGTCCAGCTTGTTTCAAGACTTGTTTCATTTGCAGGTTGGCTTTTTTTTTATTCCATAAGTCCACTGTTTCAGTTTGAATTGGACATGCCCAAGCGGTCCAGTTTGTGTCAAGAGTCTTTCAGCTTGCTCAAGCCATTTTGCTTGTATTTGCTTTTTCTTCATTTGCTAAAGCATGCGGCCCATACTATTTCTAGTTTCTTTTAGCTTATTCTCCACTTTGTTTGAATTTGATTTTACTCTAAATTGCCGAATCTTGCGGTCCAGCTTGTTTCACATGGTGATTTATTTTTTTCACATGGTTTTTTTTTTTTTATTCCATAAGTCCACTGTTTCAGTTTGAATTGGCCCATGCTCAAGCGGTCCAGTTTGTGTCAAGACTCTTTCAGCTTGCTCAAGCCATTTTATTTGTATTTGCTTTTTCTTCATTTGCTAAAGCTTGCGGCCCATACTATTTCTAGTTTCTTTTAGCTTATTCTCCACTTTGTTCAAATTGATTTTACTCTAAATTGCCGAATCTTGCGGTCCAGCTTGTTTCACATGGTGATTTATTTTTTTCAGGTTGGCTTGTGCAACAAAGGTGCCATGGTCGACGACGTTGGATTTGTTTACCCGCACATTTCGGACAGTGACATCACCAAGATCTGGAGGGTTGGAAATCAAGCAAACCGTTTTGAGATTATCAACTGCACCGACAAGGAGCAGGCTCGGTTATTCAGCAAACACTGCTACGAAGTCTATGGACACAGCCCCGACAACAAGTACTACTCCATGCGGTTTTTGAAGGCTGCCTTTGCGACATTTGTGCACGGATTGGAGGTCAACTGGGTGGCTGAAGCACTGCATTGTCGGAGCAGACGCATCGCCACGGCATTGAAGAACCCCCGCAAGCTTGGCCCCATCGCACTCCGCCGCCAAGTTGAGGGCCTATGCGGCATCATCCGAAGCTTGTCCAGAGCATCTCCATCTCCACCGACACTGGAAACCTTGGTCGATGCAGCGGAAATGGCGGCGCAGCTTGCGGCAGCAGCTGAGATATCCGCAGCGGAGGGGCTTCGTGCACTTCAAAAGGAGAAGGATGACGCTGAGGCAGTTATGGGAAGGTGCTCCATCAAGGATTTAGCAGATGCCGAAGCAGGGGCTGCCGCGGCCTTGTTGGAGCAGAAAAGGCTCTTCCAATCGGGGACTCCAGCGGATTACAAGGCCCAGGTGGAAGTGGTTCGGTCCACCTCCGAAAAACTCGCTGATTTGCAGGAGGCCGTGATGACCGCTCGATTTACCATCGACCGTCTTGCTGAGGAGAATGGGCCACTCTCCATGGCTGCCGCGGTTTTCAAGCAATCCCAGGTGGCACGTGCTGTAGCTGATGCGGCATTCAAGAAGGCACGGATGGATAATTTGGTGTTGCGTCCCAAGTCTTTGTTCCAGTACCCGCATCGACAGTCGGTACCACCGGTTGGAGTGGCAAGTTTGAAGGATTGGTGCTCGATGTGCTCAAAGGGATTCGTGGCTGGGGCTGCTGTGCTCGGATCATGTGGTTGCCTTTTCCATAACACTTGTGTTGCAGAGATGATTGATTCCAAGTGTCACCGTTGCCTCTTTTGCGACACAGATCTTGACGCATCGTGGGTTGCACAGTGGGGCGGGCAGTTGACTCCTGAGCAGGATCGTTGGATGGAGCAAACAGTGGACCTTGTCAAGCGTGTTGGAGCAACATACCCCCCAGCTGCAAGGAACTAGATGAAAGTCGTGGTTCACTTTATATGCTGAAGCCTAAATTAGAACTCTAAGTTACTTCTAGAGCCCGTTTATCCCGGAACTTACTTTCTATCTCCTACTGTGTGTACGTAGAATGAAGCCCCTCGAACATTGAGCATGCACATTTTGTGCCTTAATTGGTTGTTGCTAAATTTTCCGTGGAAATTGGTGACAAGTGATTCGGTAATCTCATTAAGTCAGTGGAGCTTACCACTCCCGGGACTTCAAATAGCATGATGTGCTTAAAAACTTATATGGTTCTAAATATTTCAATTGCATGTGTAATTTCAGTTTGATTTGTTTCATTTGCTCAAGCTTGCTGACCAGTTTGTTTCAATTTGACTTGTTTCATTTGCCTAAGCTTGCTGTCCAGATTGCTCAATTTGGTGTCGGCTTTGATTTGCTTCCTATGTTCAATTTGGTGTCCACTGCTTAATTTAAAATCGAATTTTTTATGCAATCCCGAGTTTGGAACAAGGAGATGCTTATTAGTTATGCATAAATCAGAATACGAGATTTAAAGTTCTAATGTAGAATTCTTTAATTTTTTAATTTTTTGGATTTTTTGGATCTCAGCTTTGATATAAATATGCTCAGAACACACACCCTTTCGTCAAAGCCTTGGTGGCTTGGTGTTCCGAGGCTTCGGATACGAACTGACGTGGCGGCCTCAGGGTGCTGGTGCCGGGTTCGAATCCACCCTCCGACACCCACCCCACCACGCTTTCGAAGCGCAGTTGAAGGCGCAAAACTTTTTATTATTTTATATTTTTTGGATTTTTTGGATGTCAGCTTTGATATAAATATGCTCAGAACACACTCCCTTTCGTCAAAGCCTTGGTGGCTTGGTGTTCCGAGGCTACGGATTGAACTGACGTGGCGGCCTCAGGGTGCTGGTGCCGGGTTCGAATCCACCCTCCGACACCCACCCCACCACGCTTACACGCCCGCACAGATCGAGTGCTTTTTTTAATTTTTTTCTTCTTTTATTAATTATTTTCACTGAAGTGTTCTTTTACCAGATATGAAGATTTTGATGTAAATTGTTTTGTAGGAACTTCTTTACTATCACCGTTTTTTTCAATACTTAGAATTTTGTTCAACCATTAACAGAGTCTTGTATAATTCTAAAACCAATATAAGCAACTGAGTATCCAAGGTTCTTTCCAGACGTATCTTTATATTCCAAAGTCTAATGTCTTTCTTTTTCAAAGAACACAAGTATGTTTCAGCAGTTTATTATCTTCAGATACCATTCAATCTGCTACAGATTTCTAAATTCATTATACTTGTGAATTAAATCCTGCTACTTTGTTACTTCTTCATTCACAATTAATCATTTTTTGCCCAGTTTCTAGCCCATTTAGAGGTAATCTTTTTTCAAGGCGTAGAACTCAATCCAATTAGAACAACTAAAAAAAAAAAAAAAAACACTGAAGCACTTCAAGGGTCAAAATAGTTTTCGTAATCGCTGAAATTTGAAGGAAACATTGAAGTGCACGTGCATCATTTGTGGATGGATGAAAACTAGATGACTGAAAATTGAAGTTTCAATGAAACATGAATGAGAACTAATTCTTCCTTAATCGGCTTGCACAGAACTCAATCCAATTTGAAGCATCTAAACCATAGGACGCTGAAGCATGGCAAGGATGAAGAAACATTAAAGAGACCCTAACTTTTGTGAACGATAAACGAATGAATGAAGAAGCCAGATTCGGTGAAACATGAATAAGAAAGAACACACCTCCAATCAGTGTGAACAGAACTGAACCCAATTAGAACCAAATAAAAATAACAAATAAAGCACTGAAGCATGGAGGCTCGATGAAAACAGTTTTCGTAATTACTGAAATTTGAAGGAAACATTCATATGTTATCTTTTAAGGGTGGATGAAAAATAGATGAATGAAAATTGGAGTTTCAGTTGAACATGAATGTGAACTAATTCCACCTTAATCACTGTGCGAGATATAGCTCCCCAAGTAGAACCAAATAAAAAAAAAAGGCACTGAAGCATGGCAAGGGTGAAAACGGTATCCGTTATTATGAAACTTGTAAGAAACATAACGGTGACCTTTTCTTTTATGGGTGGAGGTAAAACGAAAGATTGAAAAATGAAGTTATGTGAAACATGAATCAGAACTAATCCTTCCTTCAATCGGTTTGCACAGATCTCAATCCAATTAGAACAACTGAAATTTGAAGGAAACATTGAAGTGCATGTGCATCATTTGTGAAAAATTTCAGCAAATTTCAGCGAAAAAAAAAAAAACACTGAAGCATGGCAAGGGTCAAAACAATTTTCATAATCGCTGAAATTTGAAGGAAACCTTGAAGTGCACGTGCATCATTTGTGGATGGATGAAAACTAGATGACTAAAAATTGAAGTTTCAGTGAAACATGAATCAGAACTAATCCTTCCTTAATCGGCTTGTACAGAACTCAATCCAATTTGAAGCAAATAAAAAAAATAGACGCTGAAGCATGGCAAGGGTCAAAACAATTTTTGTAATTACTGAAATTTGAAGGAAACATTCATTTAAGGGTGGATGAAAAATAGATGAATGAAAATTGGAGTTTCAGTTGAACATGAATCTGAACTAATTCCACCTTAATCACTGTGCGAGATATAGCTCCCCAATTGGAACCAAATAACAGAAAAAGGCAATGAAGCATGGCAAGGGTGAAATGGTATTCGTAAATATGAAATTTGAAAGCAACATGGAAGAGAACTTATCTTTTGCGGATGAAAAATGGATGAATGACAAATGAATTTTCAGTCAAACATGAATAAGAACTAATTCTTCCTTAATCATTGTGCACAGAACTAACCCCAATTAGAACCATATTAAAAATTACAGTAGTGCAGCATGGCAAGAGTTGAAAACAATATTCACAATTATAGGAAATTGAAGGAAACATTGAAGTGAACTTATCTTTTATGAGTGGATTAAAAATGAGATGAGAAATGAAGTTTGAGTGAAACGTGAATAATAACTAATTCTTCCTTAATGATCTCTTCATTTTTTGTTCTGGAATTATGTATTTACCCTTCCTGGGATTCAATTTTTGTTCTTTCATTTATTATTTACTTTTATGCCTTTTGTTTTATATTTTATGGCTACTTTCGGTTTTTTTCATATGTCCTTATTTATCACCAATTGACTTAAATTTAAAGGCTCCAACATGGCAATAGGCGTCCACCCCCCATCCATTTTCCAAGCTACCGAGGCTACCCATTTTCCACTTGCTATCGACCCATCCATCCAGCTCTACCTGTGACTGATTCAGACTTCCAAGTTCCCACGAATAATCTCAGAGCCCATGGACCACATCTTTGTTGAAGCATCCTCATCCTACGGCAGTTACTAACTTCATTTCTCATGTAATGGTACACCTCACTATTTCCCTACAGTAGTGTGACTTCATGTAGACTCAAACGTCCCCTCCCCATGCAATGAAGATCATGTGAATATTTGCCATGACACCACACCGTCAAGTCCCACTAATTTCACACCATGTAAATATTTGCCATGATAACAAACCGTCGAGTCCCACTAATTCCACACTTGGTACTGGGAGTGATGGAACATTGGTGGCCATGTCCGTCTCTCCACAACACCTTTATGCTTAATCGCCATGTCTGGGTTTTGCTTCAGCCTCATAGTCTGAGCAGGTTCACTTTGCATCCACGCTTCACATATTGCTTGATTGCTTGGCATGCCCCTTGATTTTTCTGTTTATGTTGCCGCTTGTTGTCACAGACTCACCTAAGCTCACAGAAGTGTCACTCTTACCTTGGATTTCTCTGTTTTCTCGCTCCGATGACGTCGCGTTCCAAGCAGATGGCGAAGCGCACCAAGCGGAAGCCAAGCTGTAGTCCACCCCCGACTCGTCACGGTGCTCCATCACAGTATGCTTCCGATGACTCCTCTTCAGAGGGCAGTAACATCGAGCAATCGAATGGGCGGGCAGTGACAATGGAGGAGTTTGATGAACCGTTTGATTTGTCTGGAATCCTCCCCGAAGTTCGTCAGCGCATGCTGGCTGCAGCACCAATGCTGCTCGGGCGTGATGCGCATTACGACCGTGAGTTCTTCATGTCTCAGGTGGGCCTCTGCGCCGAAGGTCCATTGCTTAAACATTTGCCAAAGGCCTATCCCTTCATCACCGAAGAGGAGATTGTAGCCGTGTGGAGGCCAGGTGGTCAACCAAACCGGTACGAGATCTCCAGGTGCACAGATCTTGCTGAGCGAAAGCAATTTGCAATCCAGTACTTCAAAGTCTACGGGAACAAGCCCGACAATTCGTATTATTCCCTCCGATTCTTGAGGGCTTGCTACGCTACTTTTGGTTATGGTTTACCTGTGAATTGGCTTGCGGAAGCAATGTCCCGCATGGCGCTTCGACTGAAGAATCAGCGCCGCAATCCTCTGAAGCTTGGGCCGGTAGCGACGCGCTGCCAAGTCGAAGGATTGTGCAAAATTATTGCACAATTGTCGTGCGGGAGCGCAGCACCGGTGAACCTTGACCCTGGGGCATCCACTTCAGGTTCTTCATCTGCCTTTGCTTTATTCCACTTTGTAATATTCCACTTTCATTTCTAATTTGAGAGGATCTGTTTTGAGCCTTTATGTTGTGTGCTTACATGTTTCTCGTTTTTTGTCTTTCATTTTCCACTCTGTAACGACGATGCTCTTTACTTTTAAGGTTTCGTGAAAGTGTTGTATTCGATGTTTTTTGTTTCATCCTTTCATTGCCTCGTCCAGTCTGAACACATTTGGGATTGATTCCTACATAATCAAGATAAATATGCGGTAACAACTTCTCAACAAGTCAGTTGATTAGGGATAAGATCAGAATTAACATCGTAGCATTGAATAAATTTGCGGACTGTTTTGTTGATTCGTGCAAGGTGCTGGGGGGTATGAACCGTGAGACCACTTGATACCCGGATTGGGATTTATTTTTGAAATTTCTCAAAAGTAATACGGAACTTTCAGAAGTTCGTGTTGGCGGATTGGAAACTAGTTCTATTTTTTGCACATAATTAGAAAAGTTCAATTTGTAGAAAGAATCAAAAATTGTAGAGTCCACCACCCTCAGAGTCTTCAGTACTCATCTACTGAATGATACTCAACCAATCCTTGCAATGTTTTTTAAAAAAAAAAAAAAAGATAACCACGAGCGTTTGCTTAATCATTTATGACTTCCGCCTCCATATCATTTCAGAAGAGCATTTCATTGTTTCTGATATTTGACGTCTTTGCAATTTGCTAAAAATGAGGGTGGAATTTTGTGAGCTCAAGACTAAAACATTGCCTCTGGTTTATGGGGAGTTTTCTTCTGTGGTGAATCTACGTACTGACCACGCACAATCGATTTATGAAGACCTACTTACCTCAATGTGTGCTTCCTGTTTGCAAAGCAGCGGTTACTTGCAACAAAAGCACGCAGACTCAAGATGCACTTGCTGGCGCAAAGGAGGAGGAGTTAGCGGCAGCAAAGGAGGTTGCTAAGACAGAAGCGCTTCTGAAGGAGGCGCGGATGAAGCTCGACTCCGCCTTGGAGAAGTTGCGTGAGGAGGACGACGACGCTGCGGATGCACTTCATGCAGCTTATCTTGCAGCATCAAAGGAGGCAAAGCAACTTCTGCGTGAGGGCGCTCCAGCTGCAGATTACGCAAACAAGGCCGCGGAGGTGAAGTCCTTGGCCACTGACCTTGATACTTTGCGAGCAGCAGACGCCGCTTTTCGGGAGGAGGTGCAGAGGCTCGAGTCCATCTGCGCAACGCAGGGTGAAGCACACCACGCGGCAGTTGATTTGTTGACTCGTGCTCAAGCGAAGGTTGCTGATGCACGCCAGCAGTCACTCGGACTTTCTACACCGAGCCCATTACAGCATAATGCCATTGTGCTTTATGCAGCCACGCAAACTAGCGGGTAGTACATGTTACTGCGAAAATGGGAAATTCTGAGGACTTCAACGTTTTTAGCTACATACACGTTGTTCACAGACCATAACCTTAAACTCTTCAAATTTCAGACTTACATAATGCTTTCATTTTGGTGATATTGATGGACAAAGACTTTCCTGGGCCTTGAAGTTGCAGACTAACTCAATGTTTTCCTCTTGTAAATAGAGTATCGTTTCTTAATTTGAAGAGCTCTTGCGGAAGTTCTGAACCATACAGAATGTTGTATCAGGTGGTCTGCTATATTGTATACATTGCTTGGAGGTTTGTTGGTGAGCTTGTTAAGTTTGTTAAGCTTGTTGGTTTCGTAGTAGATTTTGTGAACTTAGAATAACATTCAAAAATTGTAGCAAGATGTTTGTAACCGCAGCCCAAGCATGCGATGCATTTGATATAAGCATGTCATTGCACACATTGTTATAAACTTTGCGGAAATTTTTATTCAAGGTTGTCAGCACGTAGTTTTGCTACTTATCTATACTCTTGCGGCTGCAACAATGAACACTGCATTTTTGTCGATAAACTAACAAGGCTGGATCAGTGGTGAAGCACCGACGTGTAACCCAACTATATGTTCCCGCCAATCTATTCCGCTTAATCTATTCCATCTCTCAGGACAACAAGTTCTAAAATAATGTTCACCACATCAAGTGGAGAATAGTTGTTTAATCACGGTACCATCGCTACCGCACACAGCACTTGGTACTCGCAGAAATGGATGTCGAACCTGATTGGCTGTGGTTCTAGTACCTGGGAGCAACGACAATGTCCCAAGCAAAGGTGGCACCCACCGTGCCAGCAAGGTTTTTGTACATTGTAAGTCCTTTCCCCGCCACAAACTTGCTGCCCCCCTGATCTTCCACAGGGCCCCTTGGAGACTCGAAAACTTTTCTAATGAAAACAGGGTTTTTGGCTAATTTTATTGCAGATTGATTGTCTCAATGGATACTAATGGCTGATTTGAGGTCATCATTAATAGCGGGATTCTTGTGATGAACTGAGATGGTGAGATTAGGAAGTACCTGAAGCTCTTGAAGGAGACATGATAGCCAAACAACTTCCTACATGCCATCATTGAGCGCTTTGTACTCCAACTCCGTGAAAGATCGAGAGATGGTAAGCTCGCGCTTACTTTGCTAGCTGACGGGTGTGTCCCTGATGCGAAACATGTACGCTCCTATTGATCTTCGTATCTTAGGGCAGGTTCCCCAGTCCTCGTTGGTGTACGCTGTAAAAGAGAGAGGCTTGTCGAACTGGTAGAGTAGACCGTGATCAGATGTAGCTTTGAGGTAGCGGACGATATGGAAGGCTGAGTCTAAGTGATGTTGCTGTGGCTTCGACATGAAGGACGCTACTCGATTGACTGCGTAGGCAATATCTGGCCATGTGATTGTCAGGAAAATTAGTTTACCAAGTAATTGTGAATAATGAGTGGAGTCCTCAAGAGAGGTCCCTGTTTCAGATGTGAGAAGATGTCCAACAGGAAGAGGAACTTTAGCAGATTGAATATTGCTGGGAAGAAACTCTCGGATGATAGAGAGAGTGTATTGGTGCTGATGGAGAAGAATATCGTGTGGAAGGTACTCCAAAATCACACCAAGGTATTTCTGAACCTTTCCTAAATCAGTCATGTCGACTTCATCTTTTAGGTATTGTTTGATCTAGAATATGACGTTTGAGCTGTTGCCTGTTATGAAGACGTCATCGACGTAGAGCATTACCACGAAGATATGGTTGGCTTTGTGGAGATAGTATAAGTTAAGGTCATGTATGAACTACGGTGTCGGATAGAGAAGTCTTCGCCCTGGGAAAATACTGGATTTCTGGATGCAATTAGTTTTGGCTCAAGACATGAAAGACAAGGATAATATAAGAAGTATTAACCCTTGAACACATCATGTATACATATTTGAACCTATACCCCTTTGTACGTATAGGTAGAATATTTCTATCCATATATGTAGAGTATTTTCATACGTACATGTAGAATATTTTATACGTATATTTGTCATGTATAAATATAATAGAATATACTATATGAATACATAATTTATACGTACAAGTATAATAGTCTTATATATATATATGTACAAAGTATAAATATGATCTACCGTATACAAACCCGTAGAAGTCTTGTACATACCTTCAAAATCCCGAATCTCCCTCTAGAATAATAGCCAAACTTCAAATAATCACCAAATTAGCATAAACACTTCAAATCAGGAGTGCTTTAGCATTTTGGAAAGCTATCAAAGTGCTTCACAAAGGAAAAGAAAGAATAAAGCTCAACAAAGTACTGTCAAAAAGCCGTAGCTCGTCAAAGGTCGTACTCCCAAATTCAGCATCAGCTGCACCTCCTTTTATTTCACAGAACACTCTGATTTTATACAAGCTTTTCTGAAGTCGAGTGATAGCTTTCTAGAAAGCTGATAACATCATCTATATTTTCTCCAGAATTCATCTTTAGAATCTATATCAAACGGTTTCAATGCTCAGTTAAAGTTGGTGCCTACCTCCACTCTTGAATCTATTTGGCAGCTCAACACCCTCTCACCTTCAAAGCCATAACTTTGTCTCAAACAATCTAAATAAAAACTTATAAAGCTCCATAGAAAAATAACACAATAACGCTTGACATGCTCTAATTTCATAAACAAAAACACCATAAACAAGTTTTTACAAGCTTTTGAAGTCTTGGTCTTCTAAATTTCTTAACAGCAGACACTGTCCCCACTCAAACACACATAGAAATTACATACTGAGCCTAAATAGAGCATGTCATATCATCATGAAACCACAACAAGAAGATGTACAAGCTTTCAAAATCTCATAGAAAAACTCATAGTACACACTGAGCTCTTGCTCTCCAAAAACTGCACACCGAAAATTGAACTCTGGTGGAGGAGAGAGGAGAACTCGACCCTTTTGCCTCCTTCTAAAGTCAACACCAGTCCATACCTACGCCTCATGGGCCTTAACTACTTATTGGCTAACTCCCTCAAATTTACTTCAGCCTTATCAATCCTTTGTCTTAGCCATAAGGCATCAAAAATCTACCAAATGGTAAACTATTTTTACCTTCTATCTACCAAACTTCTAATATGCAAGGTGTAGTTTGGAAGCATTAAAAACTAACCAAATAAAATTTAGTATATGTCTAAAAGAGCTTGAAAAGAATTCCAAGAGGAATTTCGCTCCATTTGCAAAAACTTGAGGATGCGTTAAAGGATAAGAGTAATAAAGTCAGCACGAGCAGCCTTGGTCAACAGATTAACTGGACCTTTAAGCCAACGTTGATGACCGCGGCTCCCTTTAACAGGCCTAAGACAACAAAAGTATTGATTGTCATTTAAGCCTTCAAAGATCCCTCCAAACGTCACATCTCGAGTACCAGCTTCAACACATCCAACCTGCAACAGAATCATCAAGGCACAAGCATCTTGTTGAAGATTGCCGTGCCACCGCTGCTCCACACGAGGTTGTTTTGGTGGCCGAGAAGGCCCAACTTCTTCTTGTGGACGCTCATGCAACGGTGTAGGACTAAATGGCAGAAGAGTACGAACTGGCAGTTGAAATAAAGAAAAAGCTTTGGTTGAAGCTCTTCATCCTGAGACTCAGAAAAAACTCTCCAATTTGTTATGATAAAAAAAAATCAAAACAACTACATAAAACTAATGAAGCTCTAAATGAACCTCCTTCTTGTAACACAAATACTTTGTAGTAGGCGTTACCTTGAAGCATTCTCAAAGATGTGATCTAATTTCTCTAATAAAATCCACTCAAATAAAATAAAAAATAAAAATATAAAACAATGGATAAGGATATAAATCCCTTTACCATGCTCTGATAATCGCCAAGCTGCGGAAGTCCAACTGGTAAAGTGCTTCGAGCGCCATAGCACTGGTCCAAGTTCGAAACCCTTTGGACCCGTATGAGCATGCAAATGGCCACGTGGCTTGGCACTGCTAGTGAAAACTAGGCAGGAAACTAGCAGTTGGCGCCACCTACCCTCTGAGCATGTGAGAACATATAGAGACTCCAAGTTTTGTGGTTAAAACCACGGTCCTTTTTCTTCTCCCTTCATTCCTCTGATCTCCCCCCTCCCTTTTGTCTATACTTTTATTTTTCTTAGTTTTATTTCTATTTGCTCTGAACACTGTTCCCAAACCAACGGTGAAGACTAACTTGTTTCAAAGATGAGTTGATGCGGTCATACCAGGCACGAGGAGAGTGTTTGAGGCCGTACAAGGAACGGTGGAGATAGCAATGTTTGTCTTCTTGTCCTAGGACTGCAAATCCAGGCGGCTGAGTCATGTAAATATCTTCTTTGAAGAGGCCGTGAAGGAAGGCTATTCGGACGTCTATGTGATGGACGTCCCAGCGATTGGAGGCAGCAAGAGCTACTGTAGTTTGAATTGTAACCCATTTTATTACAGGTGCAAAATTCTCGTAGTAATCGAGGCCAGGTTTCTGCTCAAACCCCTTGGCAACTAGTCGAGCTTTCCGGATTGGTGGAGCTCATGAAGGACTTGGTTTCATTCTATAAATCCACCGGCAGTTGATGAGTTTGATTCCCGGAGGTAATTTTTCCAATTTCCAGGTGTGATTCTGGTGTATGTTGTCTATTACGTTTTGCATGGCCTGTAACCACGGAGGATCTCACTACAACGGAAACAGGGTCGGATGGAGAGATTTGTAAGAGGTTTCTCTTGTAGGTCTCTCTTGGATCGGTCGTCTTGCCCCGGCTTGGAATACAGAGATTTCTCTTAGTTATTAACGTGAAATTCGGGAGCTGGGACTGTACTGCCACGTCGGATTCGAGCTGCTGACGAGGATTACAGCCATGACACGGTGGAGACAATGAATTCGCTTTTTACATACGTCGACTATGTTCATGTACGCTGAAAGATCGACACGTTGATTGCAGAGTTGCCAAATTAGGATGTTGCACGGTGAATTTATCGTCACCCACGTATCTGTATGTGAATGGATCTCCTTCAGCAACAGAATTCATAGCACAGGACATTTGGGGTGTGCGGATTGGACTATATTTTGTATTTACAAAAAATAAATAAATTCAAATAAAAATTGCTGATTGGTGTATCGATTCATTTTCCCGCGCACACAGGTTATTGACGCGTGTCCTCCCAGCATTGGACAGTGCAATTGGTATAAACAAATGCTCCGAAATTGAATCAGGTACGATTCGAGAAGGAGACATTATAGAGTATCATTCTCATTCAAACTGTATAAATCTCCCTAACAAAAGGATCACTAGCACAAAAACAAGGGAATGAAGGAGGTCTGCCAAGAATGTTAATCCGACCAAACGATAATGAACTCAAATGCATTTAGGAAAGCATACATCAAAATCCAGAGTCCTGTTATGTTAAGGAGTCTAAACTGCAAACCAACTATTCATAACCCTTAGAATCAATAAAACTGGACTTTAATACTTGGCCTTCCAGAGCATGTGCTTCCAAATAATCACAAAACAGAGACATGTGCTTCCCTACCTCAAAACTAGGTTGAGCAATAGAAACATCCGAAGCTCAAAATCCTGTAACCTGCTCAAAATCCTGTAACCTGTAAGGCAGCTCACTCGTTGTGCGCACAGGAACTGCGAAGAACAAAACCACAACCTCAATTAATCAACAACTCCTGTCCCTATTTCACACGATTCCACAATCTTCATCAATACAAACGAATCCCACACCAACAACTTCATAACAACACCAAAACCCTCATTGAGTAGAATTCTAAAAATCCAGGAAAAATCAACCGAAGACTGATACCGTCAATCTGACCAAGGAAGCACACAAGAAACATTTCGAAGTCTTACCAACACATCCACTGAGCACATAACAACACGCTAGATTGGAACATCCCTAACATCCTCCAACAATACTCTTCCCTACTGACCACGTCTTCTCACCCACAAAACCACCTCTAAACCGCTAAATCACTAAACCATCCCTCCTTCAGAACCACAAAACCCTAAAAACCCAATCTGCAATTCATAATAACAGATTTCCCATCATGTACAATTCTAACATAGAAACCCAAGCAATGTAATCCAGGGCACTGATTAGACTCCCCCATCCTAAGATCAACAAACAACCACCCACTGAACCACATCGTCAAATGCTCACATGCATCAATCAATCAAACCCATCACACCCAGAACCGAAAACAGTTGTGCAAGAGCACACTGACCTGATTATCGGGCCGGGAGAGGCATTTGCACACGATCTCGCCCTCCAGAGCCCAGCGCTGTGCGACGACTGCTACGCTCGAGGCGTGGTCATGAGCATAACCACAGGGCACATGCGCTGCCGCATGAGGTGCGCCAGAGCCGTCCCTGTGGGCTCCATCGCACTGTAGCGCACCACCTCAACCCATCCAAACCCCTCCCTAATTATCACAACCACTCACGCAAACATATCCCTCACATCCACAAACCCTCCTCTCCCCCGATGATTCCCAGCCGGCAATTTGCCCTAAGTGTCACACGCAGTATGAACGGGTAGGGTTTTGGACAGGTCGGACTGTCCACGGAGACACAACCGACCAGAGTCGCGAACGTAGAATCAACTAAGAGAGAAATCTTGAAATTAATATGTCTTAATTACACGCCCTGGTACCGGAATAAACTTCCCGGTCTTGGTCCCAAGAGAGATCATTTTATCTTCTCTTGGTCACAGGGCTGTTTTCCTTGTAGTGTCTATAGAGCTCCTTTGAACGTTGAAACTGAATCATCGCTGTCGGGAATGATTGGTGTAGGGTCCTTGTCCAGCTTGTTGGAAACAGCGCTGCAGTCGGGAGAGTCCTGTGTCATGTACACATAGTAACCACCAAGCTTTATGCTAGGTGCACGAGAGCGAGAGCTGCGGCGAGGTAAGGGTTCGGTACTGAAAGGTTTTGGTTTTTAACGTGGTTTTGCTGGAAATGACAGAGACCGTAGCAATGGAGCTGTAAGGGGAGCAAGAAGGAGATCGTGGCAAATTAGTGATATTAGGTAAGGGATCCGAGACTGGAGGGAGAGATAGAGTTGGAAGGGACGGGTTCGGTGTGGGCTTGTTTTCGGGACTAGGTTCTAAAAGATCTAAGAAGCTGGGATTTGCTTGTGCAGGTTCAGATTCTAGGTTGAAGAGGGTTTCTTCAAATGTTACATCCCGGCTAATCAAAATTTTTCGAGTTACAGGATTGTAGCACCGGTAAGCCTTCAAGAACTCATCGTAACCCAAAAGTATAGTAGGAATTGCCTTTGGGTCAATTTTAGTTCTTTTCTCTTTAGGTACATGGCAAAATGCTATGCAACTAATGACACTGAAGTGGAATAAGTTTGGTTTCTGACCTGTAAACTTTTCTTCCAGGGTTTGCAGGTTGAGGGCTCGGTAGGGGAGACGGTTCTGGATGTAGTTAACGTGGAAGCTATCTTGTTCCAGAGGAACCTTGGTATACGGGTATCGGAAGCTACACTACGAATGCCCACGAGAAGATATCGGTTCTGTCGTTCAGCCACGCCATTTTGTTGAGGAGAGTTATTGGAGGTCAATTGATGGTGGATACCGTGGCGTTGGCAGAAGTCTTCGAAGTCTAATGATAAATATTCGCCTCCTCTGTCGGTTCAAAGGGTTTGGATTCTTGTGGTAGGTGTCTCAACTAATTTTTTGAATTTGATGAAATGGTCTAATGTCTGTGACTTTCTAACCAAAAAATAAATCCACGTCTTTCTAGAGTAGTCGTCAATAAATGTGAGTATGTACTTACAATTGGTGTAGATAATGGTCCACAGAGATCACTGTGAATCAGTTGAAGTGGAGCCGTGGAGAAAGTCGTGCGAGTCTTGGGAAATGACTGACGATGGGATTTTCCTAGGATGCAGCTTGTGCATGGGCGTTTTAGGTAAGGCAGCTTGGGAATTCCGTTTATCAGCCCTCGATTTGTTAGATGATACAGACTTTGCTGGTTTACATGTGCCAATTGCTTATGCCATAAGTTGACAGTTTCTGTGGAAACTTTAGGCAGGTGAACAGCGGCTAGAACTGCTGAAGCGACCGACATAGGTTTTGCGATTAACCTGTACAACTTGGTTCGGCGATTTGTGTGAGCCTGGAGGAAGACTTTCTCTAGATGTAGAATGTCGTAAATCAGGTAGGTGTTTGAATCAAACAGTATGGTGTAGCCAAGATCGGCAAATCTACCTACAGAAAGCAGGTTTGTCTGAACTCCTGGGACATATAAAACATCTTGAATGTTCTTTACTTCATTATCCGAAAAGCTCACACGTCCTTTGTGTTTCACAAGGAGGACTTGACCGCCAGCTGTCCGAATGCTAGAGATAGAGGAGTGAGACGTATCGGCAAGTACATCAGGGTTACCGGTTACGTGGGAGCTTGCCTCTAAATCTAGAAACCAAGGCTCCTCGTCTACCTCGAATGCCGACATGCAAGCATTGAGAGCTGCCTGCGTCTCTTCGTTGTCCGAATCTTCATCAGGTTCGATGTCAATAAATGCATAGGAAGTTGAATGAGATGTTTTAAGTCTCGAAAGTTGTACTTGGAGGTCTTGGATTTGGCGCTCCACCTTCGTTACTTCACAATCTAATTCGGTGTGTGTGGTTGAGCCGGAGCGTTTTGCAGGCCTGCGGATTTGAGGGGGCTCGTCCTTGGCCTCGTCCTGACCTGCCGAATCTCCCTCCTCGTTGGTTATGGAAGGGGTACTGTCGTTGGGGCTTGTCTTGCTTCTATGTGTAGAGGACTTCCTCTGTCTCGTTCTTGTCAGAAGCGCGGGAGCTGGCCTCGAGCAGGGTTGTCATAATAGACGGACGGGCCATAAAATTGTCGTGTAGTCACGTGACGGACGTGACGGACGCTTATCAGACGGGCTCCCCGCGCGAGCAAAATTACTGTCCTCACAGTTTACTACTGTTTACCATGGGTGGCGCCCATCGTCGCGTCTGCTCGCGCCCGTAGGCACACGCGGGAGCACTCGGGCGTGTGCGCCAAAAAAAAAAAAAAATTTTTTTTTTTTTTTTTTTTCTATTTTGGTGCGCGCGCCAGAGTGCTCGCGCGTGAATGCTCGCGCCCATTCGCACGCGCCCGAGAGCTTGCGCGAGACTTTCACAAAGCAATTGTTCATTTAATTTTGGCGATAGTTCATCCTTTGGGCATGTCCATGTAGACATGCACATAGGAAAAAATAAAGCACCAAAATGAAATGAACAACTTCTTGGTGGAGGTTGGGTGCGTGCGTGTCGGTGTGCGTAGAAAAAACTAGCACAAAAATGAAATGAAACCGAACTCCCAAAACTCATGTAGATATGTTCTTGTATGATTTGAATCCTGATTTTTGTACTATTAAAGTTATTCTTGTTAAATATAGTTTTATATTTTGTTCATGATTGCATTCATTAATTAAATATGTAAATAACTTATATTTCATATTATTCTTGAATTTATTTACCATGTTTCATTCAATTGGCACATATAATAAGTTTACATAACAAGTATAGGAAAAAAAATACATCATAGACTTGGAATGATAAAATAAATACATGATAGACTAAGAATGGAAGAAAAAGAAAACAAGAAGATAGAATGGAATAGTAATGAACTTAAAAATAACAAGATGATAGAATACAAGACAATTAGAAAAATAAATAAAAATAAAAGATGGAATGGGTGACTAATGGAAGAGTAAACAAATTAATAAATACATGATAAACTAAGAATGGAAGAAAAAGAAAGCAGGAAGATAGAATGGAATTATAATGAAGTTAAAAGGGATGAGATGATAGAATGGAAGACAATTGGAAGAAATACATAAAATTAAAAGATAGAATGAGCGACTAATGGAAGAATAAATAAATAAATAAATACATGATAAACTAAGAATGGAAGAAAAGGAAAACAAGAAGATAGAATGGAATTATAATGAAGTTAAAAAGAACAAGATGATAGAATAGAAGACAATTAAAAATAAATATAAAAATAAAAGATGGAATGGGCGATTAATCGAAGAATAAATAAATAAATAAATACATGATAAACTAAGAATGGAAGAAAAGGAAAACAAGAAGATAGAATGGAATAATAATGAAGTTAAAAGGGACGAGATGATAGAATGGAAGACAATTGGAAAATTTAATACATAAAAATAAAAGATAGAATGTGAGACCAATGGAAGGCTAATAAAATAAATAAATACATCATCCTCTGGATATAGAAGAAAAGGAAAACGAGAAGATAGAATGGAAGAAGAATAGAAAAATCAACAAATAAAGGGATAGAATGGGAGAAATATAAAAAAAAGTCATAGATAAAAAGCCATCAAGTGTGATGAACGACATAGTCAACAATGAATTGACGTTTCAATAGATTATGATTTAATCAACGCGAAGATAGTGGAAATGTACACAAAATGTTCTAGTTTAAAGAAAATTAAACTAACTCCAAAATCTTTTACTAATCTAATTATCTATGCTTTTTGCTACTATTTTTATTCTAATATCATATTACAAAAATGTTCTCATCACTCACCGATCTCCATCACATCGCGTACTGAGAAATTGAGCTCCTTGGTCTGGCAACAATTATTCGTGCATAAAATTGCAATGAACACCTTCTTGATGGAAGTCCGATGCAAGCTATCGGGAGAGTGCGGACGAGCGCCAGTACCCGGGGCAAGCATACCGGCGAGTGCAAAGGAGGAAGTAGCACCAAAATGAAATGAACAACAACTTGGTGGAAGTCCGGCGCACGCCATCGGGCAAGTGCGGACCGGCGAGTGCGGACGGGCACGAGCATACGGGCGAATGCGAAATTTTTTTATTTTTATTTTATTTATTTATTTATTTATTTATTTTTTGTTTTCAAAACTTTGGTTGGTTTCTGTGTGTGCGTTTCCTGATACGCTCGCCCCGTCTGTGCGCGTGCGAGTGCGGACGGGCGCGAGCATACGGGCGAGTGCGAAAAAAAGAAAAAAAAAGAAAAAAATAAAATAAAATAAAAAATTTAAAAACAAATTTGGCTTGTTTCTGTGTGCGCATTTCCTGATACGCTTGCGCCCGTCTGTGTGCGCGCGAGTGCGGACGGGCGCGAGCATACGGGCGAGTGCTAAAAAAAAATTTTTTTTTTTTTTTTTTTTTTTTTTTTTTTTTTTTCTTTTTTCGCACTTGCCTGTATGCTCGCGCTCGTCCGGACGCGCGCGAGCGCGAGTGCGCGCGAAAGTCAGCGCTAGGTAAATTCGTTTTACCCTTACCATGAGTCAACCGGTGAATGCCCTTATGTGACGGACATGGGGGTGTGTCTTGTCACCATGACGGATTAACGGACGGTCGGTCTATTATGACAACCATGGCCTCGAGCAACAGTGAGCCCTGCAATTCGGAGAAGGTGGAACTCTTGTCTTGACTCTGCTGAATGGCTCTAAAGGTACTCCAGCTTCTCGGTAAGCTGGACAGAACCTGATCTACTAGATCCTCCTCCTGGATAACGACACCTAAACTCGCTAGTTGGGGGATAATAGAGTTAATGTTCTGTAAGTGTGAATCTAGAGATGTATCCTTTGTCATTTGCAATGAGTGCAATCTCTCTTTAAGAGCAAGACGACGAGAGGGGGACTATATGTCATACATTGTTTTAAGTTTAGTCCAAATCTCAAACAGGTATGTCAAATGAAGAAGATGGAGGATTATGTGGTCCTTAACTGTGGATACAACGATCCTACAGGCGCGAACCTTGCGCTCGGCTTTGTCCATGGAGGGGGTTGCAGCTGGCTAGGAAGTGGTGGCGGTCATGGCGGCTGCAGTGGCTGTGGTCACCTGAGTGACTGAAGGTGCTGACGTCGCAGAGGTAGCGCTAGAACTTCTTCGGTCTGAAGACGGTGCGTTGCCAGGTACGTCGATGAACCGCCATAAATTCTCCTGCATCAAAACCATTTTGGTTCTGTAGCTCCATAGGAGATAATTTCCTTGGCCATCAAGTTTTGCAGATTCGGATACGTCCCTGAGGATTGAATCCATTTCTGAAAACTGGCTGAGGAAGAGAGACTAGAAGGTTCAATTTCTTTGTCAACAGAATCGCTTTGATACCATGTTGTATCTTAGAATGCCAGCTCTGAGAGAGCGATTGATTAACTTGTAAGGAATATATACAATGTACAAAGGCGAAGCCTCGGAGACGGCTAGTTTAGGTTTACTAATAAAAAGATACCCCGATTAGGTTTAGGGTATAGTTAACACCTGAAGCTTTCACTACACCAGGCAACACACGACGTCTAACACCAAAGCCCATCCAACACACAGCTCATGGAGCTGCTGATAACTCTAACAAATATACACGGAACCAAGAGGATTGCCTACAAGGGGTGATCTCTACAGCCTTAGAAGTGCACTTCGTGAGCATCGATCTTCCACTAGCCAACATCAAAATTCCTGACCATCAAGGTGTTAAGTCCGAAATGAACGTGACCTCCGCTTCAATATTGGAGCTTCCACCGAAAGTTCGTCTGCAAATGGAGCTCCCAAGTGTTGATCAGATGATCTCCAGCTCTCAGACTCGGCCTCTCCTCCCCAGCTCCTGACAACAAAATCAACTTTATTTACTACAAGAGGAAGTCTATTCGTGGTTTAACTTGGACTTGGATGAAAACACCAATCGGCGGTACTCCCCCAGTGCCCATATTGGAAAGATATTTCTGTAATTGGAGTAGGAGATCAGGACCGTTCTGAAGCAGGAACCTACAATTTCCTGCAGCAAAGAATATTTTTTTTATCAATGACATGTATACAGAATCTATTCTCCACTCTAGACCAGCACATATACTTGAATGTCACCAACAAGCAAGTAGTAGCAGACCATGTGCAGCACGCTACACACCTCTTGTGGGAAGTCCCCGTTTTCCATTTGGCGATTGATAAGAACTTTGGCTGCTCTGTGAAGTGGCTCTTGATTTCGGTTAGCCTGAGTGTAAGTTTTCATGGGCAATTATCAGAATGTGTCCACTTGTAACTTGTCTACAAGTACCTTAGCATTAATTTGCAAAGTGCAACTGGTATAATGTTTTAGGTCTCCACTAACCTGGTCACCTGCCAGAAGCGCCAGCATTGCCCAAGATGTGTGCGCGACATGTGATCGATCACCTTTCAAGTTGGTGTATACCTGGAAGACGTACACGAGGGGGATCGGAAATTATCAGTTTGAGAAACAGAGTTACACACCAACTGGCTATGGAAAATGTTTTTCTATGCGAATCTTCAGAGCTTTACCTTATTTTGAGAAGAAAGGTAGCTTTCTCCCCAGCCTCCATCCTCTAGCTGTTTAGAGAGGAGAAATGAACAGGCCGTTCTCATTGCTGGGGACGTGTTGTACCTCCTCCCACCAGCTAACAACGCCACCACTCCGAACCATGTGCCATAGGTGTAGCAGATCCCCCAAGAGCCATACCTGCAGCAGACATTCAAATACTGAACATAAAGACTGTCCATTGCGGTGCACAAGAATGAGTCGAAAGTTGCAATTACTGCTGAAACTGAAACAGTGAAACTATTACCAGGATCCATCGGGTAGTTGGATGCTTTCGATATACTCACAACCCTCTTGTACGTATCTCTCAATTTCGTCTGTCCGATGTTCCGGATACATCTTTGTGAAGGAAACCAGGGCTTGAATACAAGAGGAAGTACATTCGACACATCTGCGATCCAAGATGGTAGCACAGCTTCGGTACGTCAGGATCGGCACACCCAAACATGTACCACGCGCGTGCACGATCAGTCACAGAGGAGTGGAGAAAGGAACTTACGAGTAATCAAGCATCGTATCGCCAAATGTCTCTGCTGGATTGATTAGCTGAAAAGAATGCAAGCTTGATTAAGAACACCAGCTAGGTCTATAAGTCTATTAATGACCAAATCTGTTATATTGAGACAATTTCAGAATTTTGAGACTTTTTGCCTGCAAATTCAGCAACGATTTTAAGCAAATGAATTTTTTTTTGATATTTTATTTATAGATTATCCTTGACTCAAGGATGGTTATTCAATTACAAACATATAATCAGCGGAGAAATCCATTACAAACATAAAATCAGCATTGTGAAAAGGCTCACTTTAATAAGGAATATTATGATCATAGTTTCTGTGACCAGAAAGTTCTCGGCACAAGTAAAGACTGTTTAGGATCGTTTGGACTCACCTCCAGCCAATTGTACGATCTTTTATTCTCGTAGGCCGAGGATCCACCATCAGGATTCTGTGAATAGAAAGAGGAAGACTTGTAAGCTACGGGCAATGTGACCACGCAAGAAGAAGTTAGACAGGCACCGAGGCAACTCAAGGGACTCCTGAGGCAAACATGCACCGAGGCAACTCAAGGGACTCCTGAAGCGCTACAAAGGAAGAAGCAGCTACGGAACAGTAGTTCGTACGGTCAGAACTTACTTTGTATGAGAGGAGAAGATTAACAGCATCAAATATGCGTTCATCGGGGATTTTTTCCCCAACTACACTCTCTGGCAGCTTCGACACGATTAAACAAGCCTGGAACCAAAAGAAACGATCCAGTTTCGTGAGCTTGCAACTACATGACAAGGAGGAGCAAACTTGGCAAGGAGGTTGTCGCAGTAAATCAGATTTAGGGAGCCTGGACAGTAGGAAAACCTTGAGTGCCTCAGCAGTACAGTCAGAGACCACCCAGCCTTGATCTCGTGTGGAGAATGTCCAGCCACCTTTGGAGATGTGGCGGTGCCACTCCTCGATCTTCCCCGGACAATCGACTCGCACCTGCATGGTACGAGATTAGGTCATGATAGGGGGCAGGAATTATTCATTCTCCAGCCGCATAAGTTTCCTCAAGAGTCCTGGACTCACCTGTGATTTATCGAGGAAGTGGTATGCCTTCGTCATTGCTGTGGTGCACTCATCAACCAAATTGGTAGCAGCTAAGCCCTCCACAGCCAGTGCCGCATCCCACGACTGACAAC
This sequence comes from Ceratodon purpureus, assembly GCA_014871385.1. NCBI lineage: Eukaryota > Viridiplantae > Streptophyta > Bryopsida > Pseudoditrichales > Ditrichaceae > Ceratodon > Ceratodon purpureus. The sequence goes on along the minus strand of CM026422.1, from coordinate 15,799,988 downwards.
CATTGTAACTCTGCAAGGCATGCAGAGCACCCTTAATTCAAAGAGTAGGTGGTTCAGTGGGCACAAATCTGTATTCCCTTGTTGAAAATCTTTGTGGAGGCAGTGGAGCCATGATGAGAGATGTGAGAGGTGAAAATTACCGTCATCTTCATACCGTCCTCTGCCACCCAGAGGTAATCAGGGACTCTTCCCAAGTGCAACTTGAAGGCTTCTGAGTTTGCATCCTCAATCCAGCATGCCAGCAGATTCAAAGGCTGTCCAGTACAAATACAAGCATGCCATCCATACGTGAGAAGCCAGATGCTACGACCTATAACTAAGAAATCACGTTGATCAACTATTTAGATACATGCATGTATACCTTGTTCACAGGTCCGATGCAAAGGTATCGTGTGTTTTCATCCTCGTAATGAACATGCTTCATGACATTAGCAAGAGCTCTGGACCTGAGCTTTGAGCCCGGCCAGGAGGTCAGAACAGGCTCCACCACATGATGAAGAGTGCCCCACAGCAAGTCTTGGAGGAGCGGATGAGGATAGAAGAGATCCTCCTTTCAAAATTTTGCATATGCACAACAAACATTTGAATCAGGCCATGTCCAGATTGCCAGGTACATTGAAGCTGCAGAACTTTGTGGGACAAAAAAATTCCCATACCTAGGAACCCAAATTACGAACTCCTAAGACAACCTGCTAGGTTTTGCTACCTTGGCACAATTATTTCGCTGCGCATTCCAGTTGATCTCTTGATAGCTTTCATTGTAGAGCTCATTTCGCAACTCTGCAACAGTGGGTGTGATTTCACCAACAAACCGACGCCCATAGACGTAGCTCATGGGCAGAGCAATCATGCGGATATGGGGGGCCATTCGTCCTGTGGCAAAACGAACAATCAAGTTCTGGCCAGTCTTAACAACAGATGGAGGCTGCCAAGTGTCTGTTCGAAACACATCTTTCACACTGTAACATGCGATCAAGCTTTAGCTACAATTAAGAGCCAAATACACATTGAGGGCCTGGAGGAGGAGTACACCGCCACCTGGATGGATAGGCAAGCTGTAGGGCAAGAGCCAGAGCTCTGGAGGCAAAGGGTTGTTTCCTTCCCACTCATAAGCTCCCAGGACCTGCGTCGCCGAAGTCATGCATGCCTCAAGACGGATGCATTTATGAATAGTTCACAGGACAGGCTTTACTTAGCTGAAGGAAATGCCTGACTGGCAGGGTATAGTAGCCTTACCGACAGCCAAAACTTGCCCCAGCTGGGAATTCCAGTTGCGCTACCGTGTTTGAGAATCCAGTTGCGGGCCTTCTCCAGGGCCATGGAGTGTGGGTTCTCGAGCTTTTCTCCCAATAGTCGAAGAGAAACATAGTTGAGGACGGTGCCAATCATGGAGCTGTGCCCCTCAATGTGAAAGCCCCAGCCTCCATCCTCGTTCTGCAAATTAAATTCCAAGAATAGATAAGTTTTAAATTAACTTCCAAGGGTTCGGACCACGATCATATGTAACGGCATGTCCTGTTGAAACATAAATCAGCAGGTACCTGATGAACGTAGATGTAGCGAAGTATTTCGTACTTGTGCGCTGCAGATAGCATAACATTCATTGCTCCTGTGATGTAGAGGGCGATAATCTGAGTGTACGAGTTCACATTCAATGACTTAGCACTACTTAGTTGTCAGGCATGGAATGTCAACCTCCTTCAAGGTAGATTTCAGACATGACCTATTACAGAGCAGAGACATATATACTCACTCACCAGGCCTGGCATATAGGAGTAAGCAGAAGGGATTGTTCCCTCCACATTTAGTATACTAAAACTCTACCGCCACCCTCACTGGTGTCTGGTTAGCAAGCAGCCAGAGAAGAAAACCCTCACACTCACCATTCCTGGCAAAGTGAAATGGTTGCCCATGTACTCGCACGGCCAGTGGCCATCATCCGCTTGGATGGTGGAGTAGTAGCGAACGGCCCTGCGCAGAGTGGTCTCAACTGCCTCAGCAGGGATGTCTACATCAGCACCCATGTTCACCGGCGGAGGCAGGGGTTCAGACAACGGATTCTCGCTGGCAAGCTGCACACGTGTTCAGGAGTGATCACAAGTCAGTAGTTAGACCATGATTTGTCGGGTCCCAATCCATCTAGGACTGTTGCAAACTGTCTAGTTAAGTTTACCAGTACATTTCCAAGGTTACTTAGCATTCTGAGTACGGAGTACGCAGCAGACTGAGGTCCATCTTCCGAGCTTGTCACTAACCTGACGTCGCGTGAGCAGGTCGGAGCTATGTTTCCTATCGTACTTGTGCGCTGCAAATTGAGCTCTGAAACTTCGGATGTCGTCCCGGGCAGGAACATCTTCATGATCAGTCTCCTTGAACTCCCAGTACTGCCGCCCAACAAAGTTGTCAATGGTTTTCAGCGGCCACGCACCCCCACCTTGGCCCAACTTGAGATTCCACATTGTCCCGCTGGGCTGCACTGGCACGGACTAAGTTTGAGTTGGTAGAAGCCAGTAACTTAGTTTGTTCCTACATCTGACAGATCCGGACTGGTGCACAAGTGCTAAGTAGGTCTGAGAGCTATATAGTGTACGCTATCTACTAAGTCCAACGTAAGAGTCGTAATACAGTACTTAATTCTACGTCAGTCTGTATGTCATTCCTTTCAAAGGGGAATAATATATTGCAAAGGGGAATAATATATTTCAAAGGGGAATAATATATTTCAAAGGGGAATAATATATCTGCTTCCACTGGACCACTGGTAGCAAGCTCGACGCTTTTTATTCCTTTGTTGTGCTACTTCTGAAACTCGATCATTCTGGAGTCACGGGGCCACACAACAGACAATAAAATGGATGCAAATCGATGCACAAGCATCCTTTAGTGCTTCACAAGCGACAGTTCTGTAGAGTCAAAAGCGTCATGTATGCTACTCAGAGTGATCATTTGCGCTTGAGTGAGATACTGAGATACAATGAATGGTGCACTGATTCTATTTGCAGTGTCCAGGAGTCCCCTTTTTTTCACTTTCCTAGTGTCCCCAGTGGTACTAGGAACCTCGACGTTTTTAATTCCTATTTTGAGCTACAGTTTCTGAAACTAGTAAGGTAGGAACACCCATTCATGACAACTACCTAATTCAGACCCCTATAATATCACCATAAACTCGTTGGGAGTGAATCTGAAATTGCCCATAACTTCACATGGGCGGTTTAAGGGATGGAGGATGCCAATTTTTGACATTTGAGAGATGTCAATAGATGGAACTCCCAAGTTTTTAAAATATACATGAAATTTTCACAGTAAGTTGTTCCTTTGTTTCTTTTGAATACACCTATCATGGGTCAAAAATAGGTGTCTACAACACCCTTGCTTCAAAAATTTGTGTAAAACTGCTCAAGTCTTCACATCCGATTCCAACGCCCAACACTTCCTTTTGGATTTACGAACACATTTATGATTTCACTCCATGCTCTTTGCACTCCCAGGTTATCAATTCCCTTATACTATCAATCATGAATAGGTGTCTCTACCTTATTCATGGGCGAGACTACAACAAGAAAAAGTGATCCTTTAGTGTGTCAAAAATACAATGACGACTGCGGAGTCAAAAGCGTCATGTACGCTACCAGTGTTGATCCAATGAGGCTGTACGTACTCATCCTTTTCCGTAGACTACTTTCATTTGTGTAAAGATCAATTACAATACATGAATGGTGCACACATTTATCATGGCGAGCCATACGACGAGGGTGAGATATTGATGACGATATACTTTCGGACCGGTCTTTTGTCTCAGCTGTGGAGTACATGACTACATGCAGCTGAGACAAGCTGAGATCAGCAACGTGGAATAGTAAGCGCACGGGTCCTGCCGTCGTGCGCAGTCGGAGCTCGGATGTGCGTTTGCATGTCGCAGAAGAAACTTGCAGACCTGAGCATCCGAATGGAGGCCTCCCTACGACTAAGCAAGACATCCATGTCAGGCTCTAAGATTAATAATTTGACTGTGATCGAGTAGGAAATGGTTTCGGTCTGGTTCTCCGTTTCAGATCAGACAGCCTGTCTCGTATTTGGCAGCTTGGGATGACCAGTTTGGAAAGTTTGCACCTGCATCCATTCAAAGTCTGCTCACATGTCTACACGACCTCTACTGCACTCCGAATCAGCACCAAGCGGCAGGAGCAGCACGCTGAGCTACATGGGGACTGCTCTCGTTACCGTAGAGATTGCCATGCATGGTGTCGGTTGTAAGGAGCTCATTTGAGGTATGGAACTCCGGATGGCAATTCGAAAGCCTTGGGAGAGCGAAATGGGCTGATCATGCATGGACAAGATTACTCCAAAGATTGGCCATCAATATGTTTTTGCAATTACACAAAGCTTAATTTATGCCAAAACAAGAAGCACGGTGGAACCGTCATGGCTCTGTCTTTAAAAAAAAATGGAGATGGAATGAAGTACATAACTAAAATAAATTTTTTAGAACATCCTCTTAGTAATTACTTTATTTATAAATTTATTGTATTTTATACAATCTAATCTGTTTTATAAAATTTGAATCTTCTTGAGTATAATGCACAATCTCAAAAAGAAGTAAACCTCTCAATTTTATCAAGTATTGATGATATTAATAAATCACTAGATGTCTAGATGTCATGTAAAATTCAACAATGTTTCGAAATTTGAATTTGTTAGATGTAAAAAATCTAATCATAAAAATCTTGAACTAACAAATTTTTAAAAAGATCTTATAAATAATTAACGCTTGAACAAATGCATGTTGATAAATATTTTTTGAAGATATGTATTTTGAATTGATAATTCAAATGAATACCTTTGAACATATACATTTTAATAAAAAGAAAAATTCAACAAATAAATTTGAGTAATTGCCTTTTAGTCAATTCCTTTGTAAAAATATCTTCAAGAAAATATAAATGCTTTTGAGATATTGCAAAGATGTAAAGATTACAAATAACATAAAAATGTGAATACTTTTGAGTTCAGGTTTTTGAGTTAAATTGTTAATGCTTTTGAGTTCATGCTTTTGAGTTCATGCTTTTGAGATCATGTTTTTAAGATCATGTTTTTGAGATCATGCTTTTGAATTCATGCTTTTGAGTTCATGCTTTTGAGATCATGTTTTTGAATTCATACTTTTGAATTCAGGCTTTTGAATTCATATTTTTGAGTAGATTGAGTGATTTGGGTACTTTGAGTAATTTGAGGAAAAAAAAAGATTAAGAGATGCATCGATTGCATATGTTACATTCTGTAAGAGTGAAGCTGACAAAGAAAAAATTAACCATATTCTCTACGTTTTTCTACGGTAAGTTGCACTACTTCATGGACGAGAGAGAAAATCAAAATTGAACTGCAATGAACTGGTCTGTAAGAGCAGCAATAACGACCTGAACACTATTCTACAATCATTTGTCCAGCCTCAACAAACGACGCACATTTCTTCAGCGTAAAGGATATCAACAAGGGCAGGATTAGAACGGCTTACACACAACCATTATCACCATGCCTAACAAATCACCTGAGACCAAAAATGATCTCAACGCCAATTCCGATCACATGCAATCTCTCACAAATTTCAAGCATTCCCAATACAAAAAAACCAAGAACTCACCCCTTCCATTGTTGATTTGAACAAAAATCTGATGCAACTGATGTTAACACATTTCCTAGTGGAGGTGCATGGCCTTCCCAGCTCTTCTCGCCTTTGATGCTCAGCTTCATCCAGTAGCAGATTACTGCTTCCTCCACTCGATCCAAACTTGAACTTAGGTTTCAGGAACGCCATCTTCCGGAGAGCGCTGAAACCCCCCGGAGCATCACCTTCACTAGCCGCTGTATAGTACATACTGTTCCTACAGAGTGTGTATGCTCACAATTATGTCATCTGCACTTCCTATGTCAATACATAACCAAAAAACTGATCAATCCTAGCCCCAGCTAAATTTTAAGCTGAAAAGAGTAACAAAATATCCATACGTGGCTGAAAACCACAAATTCAACTCCTTCTTCATTAGAACCATCAACCATGAGTTCAAAAATACGATTATTGATTAAACTTCATCGACAACAATTTCTCGGATTGTTCCATATAGGCGGTGAGAGTTCACAATCGTACAAATTCACTGTACATGCTTCGGCTGAGAAGAGGAAGTCCGCATCAAGTTCGTTCGCAACAATAATGCCAACGCAGCAATCAACCCCTGACTCCTATCAACATACACAATATGTCCCTCTCATGACGAAAGAAGTTAGAATCACAATGCCAGATGAAAAAACAACCAAAAATCGAAGCCACCAGTCATTTGTTCAAGACCAATGTCAAATTAGTACACAAAAACGCAATCAACTTATAAATAAAAACCTTCACAAAACCTTCACAAAACGATATATAAACCCCGACAGAACGTCATGCAATTTGGAACTTATACCGTGACACATCAACATTCCCATAGAGCAGCGTCACATGGAAAGAATGACGGGTTGTTTGACAAAAGTAGACATGAGGAGAGCCGCCCAACCTCGAGTATCCTTTCACAATATCCAAAATGAATATTCCAACAAAAATTGACACAGCATCTACAATCGAGACTCCGTAGCTAAGGAGTTTAGTAACCAGATCGAATCTGACTACAGTAGTTGCTAGGGTGCCAAAAGTATTCATAGGAAAAAACGAAGGAAACATGACACGGGCATGACACACCTGTCTCATAATGGGATCTGGCAATATCCTCTGAATTTCCGGGTCTTGCATCAACCTCGCCTGCAAACAAACAGCTCAGATGTTAAACGCTGATTGAAATATCAGGACAAGATCTTCAACTCAATGGCAGAAGAATGTTCAGACTTACGTTATCTGGTAGATTTCCAAGGCCTTTTCATACTCCATGAAAAACTGGATAGCGCATTTCCTCGAGTATCCTTTCACAAACGTCGGGTCATGCACAATGCTTTCTCTAGAGACCAGCAAGATGTCGGAAGAGAATCACTAAGCTAATCCAGTAACCAGGATATCAAGCACAGGAGAGAACTCCGCGCAGAATTCCAACGCCACGGGCACCATATTGCCACAGAGCCACAGAGCCAATAAAATGAATCATTACAGATTCAAGTAATTTCTGGGGCTCTTTATCACTAAGAAACCGCTAAACCTGAAGATATCGCTACACCAGGCAACACACGTCTAACGCCACAGCCCATCCAACACACATCTCATGAGCTTCTCTCCCACAGACATAGAGTTGTCTTCAGGCACGTGCCGCACCAAAACCTGCCATGGCAAAGAATGAAGATGTCTACGAGACTCATCATAAAAATCTTGTAAACATGGAGTTAAACACACTAACTTTGATGCGCATCTTCAATTATTGATAGGTCCTTTGAAAGCAATAAGTTTGACCCTGCTGAACAGAAATGTGAAGATTGATCAGGAAAACACTGACCGTAAAATCATCTGGCTGCCGTTTTTGATTTGCAATAAAATCTAAACGGAGCTTATATATTTTAGAATATTCCTTATATAGCAAGACACATGTCCAGATAGTGTACAGATATGATGCCAACAAATGCGCCCATAGCCTACAAGACAATAGTTTTTTCGCATCAGATCACATTTCAACATTTGCATTGATCGAGAGCATTCCTACTTCCCAATAAATAGAACTTAAGAATATGAAGCCACCAGTGCCAATGATAAGCATATTCGCTATAGACTGTTTACGATCTCAAATTGAAAACACCACCAGAAAGGAAAACAAATAAACTAGATGCTGACTGAAATCAGCATTCACAATGTCTAAACAATCCTTTGTGTTTCCAGTTCAGACCGTCAACAATTCATACTTTGGCAACTTGCGTAACGTGCTAAGTCATGATGACAACATAGTCAACCACAGCATTTAACTACATAATTTTCTTCATCGTTTCAATTTATATTAGAACTAATGTATAAACTACACTTTCCGCATGCATCAGTACGTAGGATTGGACATGGAATCAAAAAGATCTAAAGTGGTTGTAGTTATTGTAAATACGTGGAATGCATGCAAATCAAATATGTACACACCTTTCTGAGAGATCATGCACGTTCGCAATAGACCAGTTATCGACTTTTGTATATGTCACGTTTGACAGAAGTGATTGAAACGATGCGATCTCGTTATCTGTCTTGTTCACTGGAATGAGCACCACAAATCCCCATAATGTGAGCGGAAGGAACACCTTCAACCTGCACAAGTACATCCCCACACAGACACTTAGTGAGTAGAGGACAGAAAGAAGTGAACCAATTCGAACTCATCAAATGACAACGTAACGAGCATCATGTGGAGGAAATTCTGCCACAACAGAGCTGTAGCCTATCTCTACGCAATTGTCTAACACTCAAAGTATTTAAAATACTAAGTGCATCCATCTGGAAGGAACTACATATTAAATTGAAATTGCTGAGTGTAAGTCGTACCCGAGCAAGAAGGTACGGAGGAGGATAGCAGAATCAAGTCCATAGCGTTCAATAAACTCTGAATTGTCTGTCAAATTCAACTTCCGCCAGACTGACTTGACCCATTTCAGAATATTGCGATAGCTCCTCCAACCAACATCATATTGATTCTCATCTCCTGAACGTACCAAATCATCTACGTGCTCAACCTGACCTTTCAAGTATCGTCGTGGGTAGTAAACTCGAAAAAAGAAGGGCAGGTTCTTAGAGATTGCATAAAATATCAAAAACACTGCTGATGTTACCACATTGATCCATAGTGAAGTCAATAGGTCAGATGCTGTCACTGCTCCCAAAGACATTGCATAGAAACAAGGAACAATAACTGTATGGTCTCACTTTTCAAACTAGCGAACGAAGGAAATGCATGAAAGTCGACTTCCAGAATCGATCGCCTTGGGAAATATTGGGATGATCCAAGTTCTGGAATACATATTCTGTGATCACTTCTGGTCCCTCTTCGACGAAAATTAAGTCTGGAGCTTCAATATATTAGTTGATAGTACCAGAAATTTAAAGCAGAAAGCTGCACAAAGACGAGGTCACAGAGACAAATATAGTTTTAGTAACCTTGATGATCTACAGCCTTTTCTGCAAATCAGTACATCAGTGCAAATCGAGAGAGCCCTGCTTTCGAACAAAAAAATATGACCGGTTACTATGATAGACGGGTCATTCATTGTTTTGGAATCAACCTCCAACTCGTTTTGAAATACAAATAGGTCAAACGAGTCCTATTCCGTGCTTCATGATCACTTTTACTTCGATGGATCGACCATCAACTGCAGAAAAATTGAAAAAACCTACATGATTAAGTGCTGAACAAATAGGTCAAGACTTCACTAACTGATAATTTTAGTTTCTAGAGATCCTTTCTCTGTAATTTTAGGGTGAAGTTCACTTACCTGCCCAAAACAGTATGAGAAGTTAAACACATACTGAAAACTTCAGCAAAGTGATTGATTGTAAGGAGGTGAGCTCCACAAGGAGTATTTTTTCCAGCCGAGAGTTCTGAAAGACCTAATCTCGTGAAGAGCCTGCCCCGTGAGAAGCAACTTACCTTACATTGCCTGGCAAACATTTCTGCAGGTTCTTCGGTTTCGTCCATGAAATCGAGAGCCAGAGATGCCTCGCCGACGTGCAAAAAGAAGATTACCCCAACAATCTCCATCAAGTGCTGCTTATGTTTCACATCGAAAGCAGATAGATCAACTGTAAAGTCCACTTTCATCACACTCAATGCGCTCCTACCCTGAAATAGCTTCCGGCGCCAGCTTCATGGGTTTCGAAACTCGCCCAAAACTGGTTCGATGACCTGACGTGAAGCAATCGGACAAAGTGGATCCATAGAAAACGATAGAGCTACTGCAATTTCACTCCTGAACACGAAACACAAGAACCGCGACGGACTACCTCCAAAATTTCCGAAACAAGCTGTGTACTCATTGTTAACACCATGTTCAAAATGTCTTCCCACCATCACTATTTCCCCAATGTCACTATGGCTTCAATACCAACAACTCAACCGTGTCGATGATCATCAACTTAAACAATGCAAACATGCAGCTAGCTCCATGCCCTCCAAATCTAACACTCCACTCAAACACAAACCCAGAATAGGACTCACTGTTCCGAACTGCGGAAAACCAAGACAATTAAGCTAAGAAATCAGAGGGGAATGCTAGAGCATGAGCATAAAGCCATGAGCACATGAGCCATGAGCAGGATTCCATGAGCCATGAGCAAATGAATTACTTTATTTAGTAAGACAGTTTCATTCTGTATATGAGGATGAAATCATCCATTACTAATGAACTATTTGACAACTATCAAAGTATACTCCAATTGAAATGATGACCTATACACCAACATGTCAAATTCAATCAAGTTGATGGTCAATTTAGGGTAACAAAACGACTGCTGGGAAACAACTACAATTGATGATTGATGACAATTTGGACCTGTTCAATTTCAACCATAGCCACTTAGCAGCCATGGCCATGGCCAGTGCGACATACTCTCACAAGCCGAAGCTCCTGATACACAAGTAGTATAAATAACAAGTATACAGTACTCACTGCGGTTTTGAGTTCATTACAATATCGTTGTTGCTTGTCATGGATTAGCGCCACAGCGTAGTGTCGGCAAAGAAACCTGTAGGAACCTCAATTTAGTTTCCATTTTTTGTTACTCGTGACGCAGTTGTCTAGTCTTGGATGCATCTGCGATATTGACATTCTCAAACATATTTCATACGCAACTTTCCGTCGCAGAAACTATGAATCAAATTGCTAAGCTAATGTAGGCGGTGGAGGCGGTGGTGGGAGAGGGGTATGGTTTGTGGAGGCAAGTTGGGAGAGTGATGGAGGCGAAGGTATTCATGGTGGTGTGAGGGGGAGAGAGGCGGAGTACATGTTACAGAAGGAGATCAGGTGGAGTTCGAGGTTTAGGGGAATCGCATGTAGTTTGGGACTTTGATTACAGCAGAATTTTCTTCAAGAGTGGTCAGCGAGAGTGATCGCCGCCTTTGCGGTTAGAAAAGTGATTCCGATTTGCAATGCCAGAAACGGACAGGCTTGAGGATGAAAATTTTTTCACGGACACAAGGTATTTCAATTAGCGGATTCTCGCTCTGTTGAATTTCTTCTTGATTGCACTTATTCACAAGTTTCATGAGTCATGGGTATCAGAGTCAAGTTTCTCTTTACGTTTGCATTCAGATGTTTAAAAATGAGAGATGTCTGTCCGTAAAATAATAGATTTCTACAAATTATACATCTGATAATTGTGTCCCCATTCCACACGATGAGCTGTAGTGGTAAGATATTTGGTGGAACATGTAACCTATCTAGCTGGACCTCTCAATTGTCTTTAATTCAGCTCATCACTATCAGATTACAGGCCTTAGTGAATTAGGGTTCACGGTTCAATAGATGCTCGTTATAGAAAGCCTACTTTGAAACGATCGGGAGTTCGATTATTCTAAAATTTGAGCTATTTAACACTTAGATTTGCTGAACATGGGAGGCACCTGAGTTGTACCAAGCTTCTAAATTTATTACACGTTAATGTTGTTCTCTGGTGTGCAGGATAAGTCTAAGGAGATTGCAAATCTGAGTCAACAACTAGGCCTGTTGGGTCTCAAAGTTGTTCCCGTCACAGCTGACGGTAACTGCTTTTTCAGGTACATTTATATGTTTAGTTACTAGGACGAGTTATGCTCTTTGTAACTCGACAGAAGTTGATATGATTTAATTGATCTCATTTGAGGAACTAGAATGCTTAGTCCCCGAACTGGGGTTTGAAATGTGTACCAGCTTTTTCCTATGTGACACCAATTTGGTGTTATTGTCCAAACGGTGCAGGAAACAGCGTTTGTCGCAATGTGCACGGCTTCGAAGCATATTTTTACTTCAGCTGCCTAGACGGCATTGAGCCAGATGATATTCCTAAATTTCGTAGCACGTTGGAGGTGAGGAATCCTATCCGCTTTTCTGTTTAAGTTGTGCTGATCTAGAGTATGCAATTTTTACTGATCAACAATTCTGTTAAGTTAGTGCCTATCACAAGCTGTACCAGAAACATCCGATTCGCCTTGATGACTTCTATAGAGCCTGATGTTTTCTACTGTTTTGCGTTTTGTTTGATTGAATATCCATTTTTCCCAGGAATGTTCAATATTGTAAGCAAGGGTTTGCGAAAGAAAGGGCAAGGGGGAAGTACTCGTCTTTTGGGATATGTTCAGCACCTGGTATGATTTCATTGATTTCTAGGGATTTAGGCATGAAATAACATTGTTGTGCATGTATTTATTGCTTATGTTTTCATGTTGTTTTTATAAGAAAGTTGTCGTCCCAATTGAGGTAGTTTTTTAGCGTGTAAGAAACCAGCATGAATACTGGGATGTAGATGACGAATAATAAATTGACTTGGCGCTAATCATGGGTGAAGTTTCGATTGGTAAATTGCATTTCCTTCAGGATACATACAAGGCAATAAGTGAATGGAATGATTTGTGTGTTTTGGAATTGGGATGCAGGCTCGATTACCTCATTGTTCCAGTGAAGGTGCTCAAGTCTTTGAAAGAATCGAAGGCTGATCCAGAAGACAAGTATGCATTTGCAAGACGCTTGAGCCCATCAGTTGCTCAGGCTGCAAGGTTTTCAGAAGACGAGGTAAACTATTTTGCTTTTGTTTTAAAGAGGATTATTTTTTCATAACGAATCGAATGTTTTATACATATTTGGCACTTGGTACTCTCTTAAAAACAGAAATGATATTGAGTGATGTTTAAGCTGCTTTTTGTGCATGCTCCAATTGAAAATTTTCCTAATCTGCTGACAAAATGTTTTGGATTCTCCTGCTAATCTTGTGGACATGTACATTGTAGTTGTAAAAGTGCGATGAAGGCAAAAACTGCTAAGGCTTTGGGCCCACTGGCTGAGGATCTATTAAAACCAGGGCTCAATGGCTACATCAACAACACACAACAGATTCAGTAGCACTTCTCCAAGATTTGGCCCCCACTGAACGTCTAAAAAGGTCAAGTTTACTCTATTTTGTGGATTGCATACTTTTGGATTGCATACTTGCCTATGCTGGTACGTGATCTTGGCAATTTCATATCCTTGGTTCTCTTTGTCTCTAAGTCAGTTACTCTGGTTTAGCGTTTTGAAAACATGAACTAACTTGAGCTTATGATAAATGCAGATCATGCTGAAACTGTATTGATTACTGATGACACACACCGATCCCATTCTACTTCGGTTAGGTAAATCTTGTCATTGCATATACTGTTTCTACTAATTTCAAGATCTTCGAATGTTAGTGCTGTAGTAGAGTGAATCATTGGAATCCATGGGCTGGTTTAGGTGTTTTTTTTCTGCTTTTTAATTAAGATGTATTAATTGCAATTTGACAGGAGATGTATCTGAGGTGATGGAGAGGAATAACGTGGAGAGAGGAAAAGAGTCGTGGTTTGCATTGGAGGTATCATTGCCCAACTATGGGCTAGATCCTTCCAGAGATGTAAATCACGTGCAGAATGAGGAGCTGGTTCAGGTTTTTGGTGCCAGGCAGCAGAATTTAGGATACTTCTACCCAGGTGCTAAGTCGGATAGAGTGAAAAGCCGTGTATCGGAATTGTATCCAGCTGTCTACCAGTTCACTAATATGCCTAAAAATCAGTGTATTACAGAGAGCTTTGCTCGAGCTATTGTATCAGAAGTTAACCATGGGTACCCAATGAATTGGGCCCAGTACGCAGCTGAGAGATGGAGTTCGTGCAAGAACAAACACTTGAAGAGTGAAACTGTGATACGCTATGTTGGAGCAGAATCACTGAAAGGGACATACTACGAAGCAGCCAAGTCCAAGTTCGAGGGGGAGATAGAGGATTTTAGGCTTGCTTACAGCAAGGCCGATGCAGATTTTAGTAACACCCAGGTGCTAATTACTTCACGGGTGACATCACCTAAGCATCCTGCTGAGGGGGCCGAGAGAGATGCCCTACTGGAGCGATTGGCGGTCTTGAAGATTCAGTTGCAGGTGGCAGAGGAGATCCTACAGAAGTGTAAGGATAAGTCAGCAATTGGTAGCAGCAATGAGAAGATTTCCGAGAAGATTGCTATGAGGATGGTGAAGCAAGAGAGGCGCATCATCAAGTTGAAATACGAAATCAAACAGAAGGAGATAGCCTTAGTGGACACAAAGGGTGAGATTGTTGAAGCTGTGAGTGAGCTGGATCGATTGCAGACTCTAATGGCGAAACTTGAAGGAGATATGGATCGACTGAAAGCCGTCCTCAAGAAGATGGAAGAACGGGTTCGATTACCCATGTGGCTGCGACCAAGTCAGGCTCTACAGGACGGAATACCAAGCAATGACACCGATCTCATCACAATAAACTCGTGTGCATTTTGCAATGGTAAGTTCCCACATATGGACATTGTTGTGGCTCCTTGCAAATGCACGTATCATACTTGGTGTCTAGTGATGCAGACCTCGGTAGAAGATGGGTGCGCCATGAGGGAATGTGGGACAGCCTTCACCGAAAAATGGAAGACCAGTGTAGGCATTGTCAAATTGCCAGGTATGTTAGCACAAATCAAACATTATCAACATATGATCTGTGCATTGTCATTTAAGCAACTAATTATAATTTTGAAAGTACAGATATCACAAAGGAACTTACGGTTGGTGAATTTTCCAATCCGAAGAGGAAGAGAAGATTCCTAAACAGCGACATAGGGGGCACGAGTTACAGCCGCAAGCCACGACAAGAAACATAAAGAATCGGAATCAAAGGTAAAAAAAAACATTTGTCCATATTGTGATCCTATCTTATGTAGATGAAACATGTTTTTTTAAAGTATCTAACATAGTTGCTATGTTTGTGCAGAGTACTGCAATGGTCTCTATGTGACTTTTCTGTTCGGACTATATGTGGACAGCTTTGGCGTTTTCTATCATGCTGCTACAAGAAATTAGTAAATCATGCTTTACACTAGACTCCTAGACTGTTACTGTGCGACATATTTTATGAAATTCCTTGCCTTCTAGTCGTTCTGTGCAGAACGGGTCCTGGAGACGGTTATACATGATGATCGATTTACTCCGTTTGCACCAAAGACATATAAAAACTGCTTCTCAACCTGAAAAGGAAGGAACTCGACGGAGTCTTTTCTGGTTAATTTGGTCCATGAGCTTTTATGCAACCTATACCGACTTGGCACCATTTGCTTTTAGTTTTGAACTTGCACATCGCTTTCCAACGCTTGTTTCTCTCAACACCTTACATACGTTTCTCTCGGAGAAGAATATTGTCCTAATGAAATCTGTGTGCCTCTGTGTACGCTTCTCAACTGCTTGCGTTTTGTCGTTCGGAAGGGTCATATTACAATGCATTTTGTAACCACAAGTTGTACGCTGCAATTCAGATACCTGTAGGGTTGTTCGTCGATTTATTTGGTTAACTTCTTGTTTGATTGAATTATTGATTTGCTGAACTATGTCAGACTTGGATGTGATCATTGTATCAACTTATAATTAAATGGCCCCTTCGCGTGGCACTACTCGAAAAGTATGAGTCTTTGTTTGAGAGACTTTACACTCCGTTCGATGGTTATTTATGAAGTCACATGAAAGCACATATATTGGCAGGTTAAATTTTCTGTCGATTTTCTTCTGGTTGGACAGTGTTTGTAGTTGAGGTTGGATGGAAATCAATGACTCTTCGCCCCCGTGAAGAAATGCCATATTTATTTTGCCTGATGTGTTGCAATATGTGGGTTCTACAATTACTGCGACGAAATTTACTTCAAACAAAGTTGAGATGATGGTTGGTTGCAACTTGACTAGAGAGTTAAGCGATGGATGTGTGTACCTTGACTACCCGACTCATTTTTGATTTTCAAGAAACCATTGGTTTTAATTTACCGAAAGAGAACAGTAGCATCTCAACTATGTTGATCGTAGTGAGAGATTGAAGCAGGAGAGGTATTTGGTATCTGCAATTCGCAGAAAAGCACTGCAATTTTGATCAAGTGCGCTAAGTCATGGTAAAAACATTCTCCAATTCACGTACATTTGAGTACGAATCTATTTAAAATCATCCGCCTCCTAGTTTTGGTATATTTTACTCAATCCACCTCTTGTAATTAGAATGTTGAAACAACTCTTAGCCCTAGCTATGAGAGACCTTCTGCAGCAACAATGTCAGCCAAATTACTAAATATGATCGCTCACATGGAGGAATCATTGAAATGCAATGCAACAATTTCACTGATAGTGTCAAATTCAAGCAACGATTACACTGCAACCGCTAGAAGACTTCCTCACTGGATCCCTACGCTACTTAACGAATTATTTCTTGCTCCCAGTTCCGCCACACTAAACTCTAAGCTAACACTTAGCGTCTTCCACCACTTAAGGAAATCAAGTTGAAAAAATTTATGAATATGCTTGCAAAGAGTAGGAAATAATCTTGGATGTTGCGCTATACCTGGAAGGGATGGAAAACAAAGACGTGTTGCGCTGATGCAATGGCAGTGTCGCATCGCAAAGGAAGCTTGTATCAACTTCAATCAATGGAGTGCTTCGAGCCCTTTCTCATTGACTCGCAAATTTGATATATAGCGTTTATAATGTATGTCTTTTGATCCAAGGATTCTTCACAATGCAAAAGGATTTTGTTGTATGAAAGCTTGTCAAGAGAATAAATCATGCTTTACACTAGACTCCTAGACTGTTACTGTGCGACATACTTTATGAAATTCCTTGCCTTTTAGTCGTTCTGTGCAGAACGGGTCCTGGAGACGGTTATACATGATGATCGATTTACTCCGTTTGCACCAAAGTCATTTAAAAACTGCTTCTCAACTTGAAAAGGAAGGAACTCGACGGAGTCTTTTCTGGTTAATTTGGTCATGGAATTTCATGGATGACTTAGCACCTGACTACAGCATTTAGGAATGTGCAGATGTCTTTAGGAATTATGTGCTTTTAGGAAAGTTCTGTTCTGGATTCAGGCCTAGCTGTAGATGAACCCCCACCAGCAGTTATGAACACCGCCCTTATTGGTGTTGCGAATACACCAATGGAGCACATAATTCGCATCAGATGCATGCAGCAAAATACGTAACATAATCATTCTAGAAGCGTATTAATTATCCACCCTGCTTGGAAAGAACCTCGTTCTGTGCCGAACGGGCAATAATGGACTTATAATAAAACGTGTTCTGTACAGAACTAGTTTTACTCGACCTCTTACGCGCCCCCACACCAACCCCCCCCCCCCCCACCCCCATATCCTCTCTTCTTCCTCGTTCTGTGCCGAACGGGGATTCCGGCTAACTCCAAAAAGAGTGTTCTGCACAGAACACCACTTGCCGTGGAATAAATCACCAAGGGTATCGATTTCCGTTTCTTCTTAACCGGTGACAATGCTTGGTTATTTTTAGGTTTCAGAAAAGCTAAATACTGTTGTTCGTCCAGAACACCTATTTCAAGCCCTACTATACTTCTTAATTTAGACATAAAATACCAAATATACGATGATGGACATTCCACGGTACTGTGTAGTGGTAGTTTCTTTTTCTCTCACGTATAGATGGTATAGAAAATCTAACATTCATATTGCCATAAATATTGAATGTAAAGTTATTTTAATTCAATAAAATAATTTATTACTATTGATAAATTACTAGGTGGATGAGAATGCTATAAAAGAACAGTGATTATTACACTTGATACGCTACTCTTTCAAGTATTTAACAAATTCTAGATACATGTATGTGCGTTCGTATATATAGCCATACATATGATACACATATATATTTTAATAACGAAGAGTAATATGTACTGTATATTTATATATATATATAAATATATATATATATATATATATTTATATATATATATATATTTATATATTTATATATATATCGATATTCATATATGAATAAAATATCTAAATATTAGTATTTACATATGATGGTTTAAATCTATAAATATTTATTAATTATAATGTTTTTATCAAATTGTATATATTCTTATATGTTTAATATAAATTTAATATTATGGAATTTTCTATATATTTATATTGAAATTTATTTAAGTTTTAAATATATAGATAAATTCTTATTCATATTTATTTGTATACATATAATTTAAAATATTTTAAAAAACATCTTAAAATATTAAACGCAGCATGAGTTTATATATGAATACAAAATATTACGAAACAATAACATATAAATTATTAAATTACCACGCAGGTAATATTGCTTGTATTTAACTTAAGTATTTTATGATGGTCAAACATGATAAAATTTATATTAAATTAGATTAAATATATTTAAAGGTACAGATATCAGTGTTTATATATTTATATGTACATGAGTCTTTAAATACGTATAAAAGTTTATAATTTTATACCTTTATACCATTTTTATTTATAAGTGTAAGATTATAATTAGTTGATCCCCTATTCTTTAGAGAACACCCCTCTGAACCCAAGATGATGCAACAATATGGCGATAGCATGATGATGATATGAATTGGTATAGAATCGGATGGTTTGACATGGTGATCGTATGACATAGTGATCACATGTTCCGTGCAGAATTACCTAGTGTTCTTATGGTAATGTTATGCTAATGCATGATGTTAGTATATCTATAATATTTTTAATCACTAATGCTTCTTATAACTAATAAAATATATATGGAAATATATATAAATTAATTAACACATATGTTCAATATAATTTATATGTATATTCTAGATATTTGAATATCAATATTCCAAGTGTATATATATGTACATAATATAGATACATATAGTAGTTTTAATATATAATTTTATATTACATAATTTTATCTATTTAAATAATGGATAAATATTGAATAGTTTTATGCAACTTTGTAATTTTTATTTTTATTTAAAGTTTAAATATATATGTGTTCTTATTTACTTGTTTACATATAATCAAATTCCTATTCATAATTACCTAGAAGAATTAAACCGCAACATGATTTATAGTATGTGATTTTCTCTTTTAGTAATGGTTTCATTCACTAAGGACTAGAAGTCTGATAACTGTACTTTGCTTTAAAAGGTTCTATCTAAGTTGCTATTGGAGATGTAAATGGCAGAGTTGAGATTTGAAAGAATATTTTTTTGATCCATGGATGACCATAGTTCTGGGCCTAACATGTGATTTGCTATATTTATTTCTATATTTATTTATAAAAACAGATGCATATATATATTATTTTGCATAATAAAAGTTGTCTTGTTATGATAATATGATATAATAGCGTATATATATTCAATATCATATAAATGAAAAATCAAACACCAGAAATCTTGTTTTTGTGCAATTACAAGATTAAATATATCAATTTAAAATAAAGTATCAATAATGAGGTTTAAGCGTTGTTTAACAAAGTTTTAATAGTTATATAATATATAATTTTTAAAAGGTCTCCATTTGATAGTTGAGCAATAACAGCTCCTGTATGGCGCAATCGCCATCACCATTTACAACGAGGATTACAATAGGAAAATCGGAATACACTAAGTGAGTACGGGATGGAAGATGATTTAAACTAGATAAATCCTAAAACGAATTATGTATACAAACAAGTTGAGGTCAAAGAGTGGCGTTTGGTACGAAATAGGTTCTTTATGACAATTTCTTAATATCAAATCATTCTTATGGATTTCAAACGCTAATAAATGGATTTAGTATTTGAATTTTAAATGAAGTATTATTTAATAATCCAATAGACTTCTAAACTCTATGAATTAAACATGCTTTCATTTTCCTTTAAAATTAAATATTGAAAATCAAACAATTTATATCTATATGATTACATAAAGAAATTTAAAACTACAAATATAACCATAATTTTGTATTTGATATATAAATATATATACTTATTTTTACATCTAAATTATATTTATAACCGAGGTATCAATTTTTATATATATCTACTTGTATTGATAACTACATATATAGATATATCTAAATGTATATATATGTATATATGTATATAAATGTAACTATATTTATATATGATAAAGTTGATTTAATTAATATATATTTTTGACTTTATTTATTTTTTTATATATATACAAAAAAAAAAAATATTAAGACATATAATTAAACATATGTTTAAACATGTATTTTAATATAAATTTAAACATTTTATTAGAAATATATATATTTTATTAGATATCTATATATGTATTATCTTTATTTAAATATGTCAATATATGTACATAATTAAATTTATATCTAAATTGAATTTATAAACGAGATATAAATTTATATGTATATCTATTTGTGTTGATAAATATATATATATAGATATATATAAATGTATATATGTATATATATATATATATATATATATATATATATATGTATCTATATTTATATATAATATTGTCAAATTAATTTATATATAATATTGTCAAATTAATTTTTATATATATATACATGTAAATAAATATTTAGATATATAATTAAACATATGTTTAATCATATGTTTAAATATATATATATTAGTATAAATTTAAAAATGTTTTTAGCTATATATATATATATATATATATATATATATATATATATATATATATAATTTTAGATATATATACATATGTCTATAACTTGAATAAGATATGTCAACAATTGTACATATAAATATTTATCTAAGAATATATATTTATATATATATCTAAAATTACTTTTGTATGTACATACATATATATATATATATATACATATATATATATATATATATATATATATATATATATATAAAAAATAAACTTATAATGATTAAATATAGATATACCTAAATATAGTTATATTTGTATAAATTTATACGTATATATATATATATATATATATATATTGATGTTATATAAATACATATATCTATTTATACATACATATAAATACATATGTAGTAATTTAAAGTCCTGTGTATAACATGTATAAATATATATGAGGACACGTATTAAACAGCATATCAGTATTTTTAATTATTCGTAAGTATACGAAGTAAATTTTAAAAAATTGAGCCCAACCTAGTCCTTGGTACCAGAATGGAATATGTGTCATAATTGTAATGACCGAGTCTCCTGGCATGGTCTTATTTGGTAGGTGTAATTTTTTTTCATTTATAATTCTCTCATGCCTTTCTCATGTAAAGTGGTTGTTATACCAATTCGAATGTGCAGAGACTTTAAGCAATCAAATTTACCGTGCTTAGCGTTTGGGATTGCGTAGCGTATCGGTTCATTTTTTTTTATAATTTTAATTGTATTGTATATCTATTACTAGAAATATTAATTTGTACAACTTCAATGAAGACCAAGATTGGAATACATAGTTATAAATATGTGACTTCGCTACTTAAGATATTAGTTGATAGACACATGCCCAATATAAGTTGATCCTGATGGTATTCTTGTTTTCCATATATATATATATAAACTAGGTGCCTACGAAGATAATGAACTATATCCAGAAGAGTCCGAGTTCATGATATCTATGGTATTTTCACCTTCAGAGGTGGATTCTACTGCTTCAGAATCGACGTATATACTTGCTTTTGGGCGGCGCTTTATTTCTTCAGCCTGGTCTTCCGGTGATACTTGGAGGGCGAGGTATGAAGCATGTGCTGCGGCCTCGGGAGGAAGTGAGAACGTTGGTGAAGGACTTCTCATAAAATTAGGATCTGCAAAGAACGGAATCATTCTGGGCCGAACCCCTGCAGACAAGGTCAAAGACTTAGATTTATTGTATCAAGAGAATTCACACAAAAGTCCAAAGGTATTTTGTGATGTTAATTCAGGTGAACTCGTTTGTATATAGTGAATGGATTATAATATTACCGAGAGCAGACATGATGTACATCGGGGAGCGTATACGGGTACGAATCTGCTCTTTCATGTATTCTCGATGATCTAATTTCTGTTGTAAAATTAAGGTGAACTAATGTTATATTATTTATCTGACAACGACTTCTGAGCAAATTGTTTAGTTGAATGGCAGGTGTGGTGGAAGACCGACCCAAACAAGTGTCACAGCTCTCCATAGACTGCGAGCCGAACAAAGAGATGAGTGGATTCGCAGTCTAAGATGTAAACTCAGCAAAAGAACTTCTAAACTGCAACGGACAACATGTAGTCAAGAATGAAAATCGCTCTACAGTGGAAGAGAGACCAACGTACAGAAGAAACGGCCAAGCCCAAACCGAAATACTCTACATTATGTGCAGATTGTGGGGACAATAACGACGGCCCAGAAATCTAGGGATGAGACATAGTCACAAGGGCCGAGAACTAAGTTTCAGAATCAACAGTAAGAGCGACTCTTCGAAGTACGCAGCCAACCAAGGTGCCTCTGGTGACTGACTTGTTGAGAAAGACTGCCAATGCTATCACGTAGTAAACCTGGTAAACCCGGGACTAGTGCTGTCACAGTATGATAGTTAGAGACCAAGACAACCCACTTTCAGATTACAAAATCTGAAAGCATCCACCACTTGAGGGTACAAGTCGAGAAGGAAATAGTCGCCCCT
The DNA here is from genome assembly GCA_014871385.1 of Ceratodon purpureus. NCBI lineage: Eukaryota > Viridiplantae > Streptophyta > Bryopsida > Pseudoditrichales > Ditrichaceae > Ceratodon > Ceratodon purpureus. Next base: position 15,777,365 of record CM026422.1, on the reverse strand, counting down.
GCAAAGGGACTGTATACATGACGTGTCTGTATTATCAGTAGCTACCTTGCAAAGAGTCCTTATCAGTGGCAATTGTTGGAGGCTAAGTTCATGAGCTAAGTTCAAAATAACAGAGATTCCAAGCGTCCTCTCAGCAATGTCATTCAATGTGAGTAAATCTGGTGAGTTGAGTGGAAAAATCAACTACATTAGATAAAGATAATAAATTAGGATTGCAAATTTACTGATATAGTAGCTGTAATTTGTGTTACAGTGACCATGTATTTAAACATTCAGAGCCACGAGGATGACCATAATCTGAGAAGGTTGCCATCAGAATCCAAAGAAAAACGGAGAAAGGTAGACACTAAAGTTCAAGGGCTAGGGGTACTCTCCATACCACGACGATTCTTCGGTTTCTGAGCATCTACTGGCTGGATAAGCGGCTTGAGTACAGCGTCGTATATGTCGCTGAATTCTTCAATGCCAAAAAAATGGCGCCCTGAAGCTCGGCTCGCCAAAAGAGATGCCCCTGTAGAGGCACTCAGATCGACTACTATGTCTCCTGGGTTTGAGCACATGTCAATCAGAATTTGAAAGAAAGTACAGGACTTCTCATGGGGACCACGCCATGGATTCCCGCGTTTGTCCATGGACGGTTTTTCCACATAGTTGGTGAGTGTAAGGTACCTCATCGGATCATCTGCGGTATTGGCCAGCAACGGATCAGCATTGAACTTAAATGGAATTGGCAATCTCTCCCACTGCTTGTCCTTGAGTCGTCCCGTTTTGACTAAAAGGACCGCCGAGAAATTGAATGTCTGAAACAAACAACATGTCCACCGTCAGTTTACATCATTTCCACCGTCACCATCCTATTCAATCATGAGCAATGGTTTAAAACATGGTCGGAAAAACTTCAACTGTCACATTTAAACTCAATAGAAGAGGAAGTGCTTGACTTAAGCCAAGCTTCACACCGATTGACAGACGGTAATGTCACACAAGATATGCTTCATGCGAATGTAATTTCAAATGCTGCACACATTTTCAAGAGAGGTCGAATAGACCAAAATGCTTGTAAGAGTGGCACTGCCTCTAAAGATGCAATACAAATCTAGCCCAGACTTGCAAAGTGACGATTTAGGTATGCAGACTCAAACTCAATATTACCAATGCTGACAAGCTACCCACACTGAGATTATATCCCACCAAAAAAAAAAGCCTCTCTCGATCTTATACCACAGCCTCGACATGAACATGATGATCAAGTGAGGTTTACCACGATCTTAATGCATCACCCATTTATAGTGAACACAAACCCCCAAGCAGAGACGTCACTTCTCTCCAACAAATGCACGGTAAAAGAAAACAGAAGACCACGAAGCTTATTAATAAAAAACGATATGGAACTGAAGAGAATTCCTGGCCATCAGGAGGTCGTACGCTAAAGTAGAACTCGCTCGAAGACAATAAAGAAAGCTAACTGCACACCAAATTAGTGAAATTCGGCACAGAGGCGAGCTACAGAAATGCCTGTTAGAGCATCGATCCAAAAACAAAATTAAATTATAGAGAAATCTCCCTCAGCCGATCAACGCTCCGTCACAACTCAAATAATTACACGAAAAAACTAAGAGCTATTAACTTAACTCATTAACAAAGCGCGCACTATGGACCATCATTAGATACTGAAGTAACGAAACAAAACAATACCCAATGTAATGGAACGGATCACATGATACCTCCGAACCACTAGCAGATTACTGCGTAGTCAGGGCTCAATTAAAATCACCATTGGAGTAATGAAAGTAAATAATTCGTACTGTAGCCACATTCGTCTACCTCATGCTCAACTCTTACTGCCTCGAAACAGAACTGCAGAAAAAGAGAAATACCAGGGCCAGAGATGACTTAGAATGAAATTGTAAGGGTGAGGAAGAAACCGGCGTTCTGTACAGAACGGCCTCTCGACGGTTATGCCATTCGACCCTCACACACAACGAAACGGGCGTTCTGTACAGAACAGCTTCTAAATAGTCCCCAAGCGACCCTCCCTTAAATCAATGACCTCTGACAAGAGCATGATATGCGAGGAGAAGCGTAAAGTTTCGGCCTCTCACAAGCAGTCTTCGCCACACAAATTCTGATTCGGTACTGTGGCAATGCATTAAAGTTCAAGACTAAAATAAATTGGACCTAGTCATTGCCAAAGTGGCCTGCAAGCACATGAAACACATGCACATAATATGGATTGTATGCAAGGTAGGAGTCTGACATACCATCATGCCCTCATAGGCTGGGTGCGTAAGGGGCTCTGACTGATGAACTTGCCACTCACACTTGATTTTCAGTCTGTATTTTAAAACCCAATGCTGTAGCTCGTGACACAATCCCGTAGGCATGAGAACGAGGATAGCACCATCATCGTGCAGATAGTCATTGGCAAACTCAAATCGCGACGAGTACCAATTCCTGATAGAACCATCCAGAGAATTCCACACGGGTATGCTATCTCCAAAACCAGGAACAAGTGTTTCAAAAGGTTGGTCGATGATGACGAGGTTTGCTACTGGGAACATGCCTGCCTTTCCACGCAGATATGTTTCCTCCTCTTCCTTTGCCTGTTAGAGTTAGATAAAAGTTAGATCATGTATGACGGGAAGTAAATGTCTAAAGAGGTTTGGAATTCAGGGGCATGGAGAGTAGTACCGTCAATGCAAAATCTTCAAACGCTGATGCTTCACTCTGGAGAAAATCCCCGACGGAACTGTTAATTACTTGGACATGGTACTTCACACCTTCTGGAGCACGTTGGACAAGAGAGGTCCGCAAAGTTGTCAAATAGCCACCTCCAATACTCCTAGTCACATGTGAATGGGATTTGGATGACCTAGCTTCGGATTGTGCACCATCCATATCATGCCTGCCCTTCTTTGAAGATCCTGCCTGCTCATTGTCTGCTCCACTAGCTCGTTTGTTGCCCTTAGCAGGTTCTTTAGCACCTGATACTATACCTGAAGGAGCCGCTTTCTTACCCGCAAGAGCACCTCCTCTGGATCTTGCCTTCGAGGCCTTTCCGGCTGCGACCTCAAGCTGTGCCGGATGCTCCTCGTTCTCTTTAGCAGCAGCAATCGGGCGTTGAAATGAGGGCTCAACTGACCGCCGGAATTCAAGCTCATGCGGAGGAGTGTCACTTGGATCCATCTCCAAGTACCAGTGGCACTTGAATAAATGTTCCTCACTCCAATCCTGTGCTTGGTCGGCGGTAAACATGCAGTCTTCATTATTCAGGTCAAGCCAACTTGCAAAGCAGGGATGTGCCTCGGGCACAAGCTTCTCTGCTTGTAGAACATGTGTCCAGTAGCTACAATCATGACACGAAATTCTGTTAGCATAATCAAGAGAACCTGAAATGGCTGCTTGCAAATTGTCACATCTTCATAACCAATAGCAAACAAATATTTCGAGTAGAGGGAAAGAACTCACCGATAAATGAGTCGATTCATAGCACGTTCGCCATGTGGCTGCTTCGGGCTTCCCCATTCCGCGGACTTTTGAATCTCCTTGTTCAGAATCGGCTTGTTGAAAGCGTAGTCCCATTGTCTGACTCGATTCGATGCGACGTAGGCTTCGAAATTTATACTCGGTTTGATATCCGTGATTGCGTAATCACTAACAACATCAGCGTAGAACTCAATGGATTTCACCTTCAACATATGCCAGAATACATATTTATGAAGGTAAGTGTTGAACGTACTGTCATTGAACGGATGAAGGGGAAACTTTTTAAGCTTCCTGTTTGCATCTGATGAGTTCCAGATTCTAAGAATCTGCTCCTTCTCCGTCGAGGGTATACAGGAAGAAGCCAGGTTCTGTAACTTCTCAATTGTCATCTCAGGGGTTGAGTTCGTCGACCAATGCTTGGCAATCTGAATAATATAACAGAAAATGAATTAGTCATACTCCTGACTTGAGCTCTATTGATTTGCTCGACATCATTTAATCTTGTGACAAAGAACACAGCGAAGAAACGTATTATTCCATTCACTCACGAACAAGAAATCTCAATAGTCACTGCAATCGAATTCGCGACTTCAAACTCTAACAAAGAAATGAGACACTCAATGCACCCGAGTATGCAACTCAGTTGCGACCCAAAGTCATACTACGTAGAACCTACCTTGACTGATGAGTCGTTCGGTGCAGAACACACCATTTCAGATTAAAAAGAAAGTATGAAACGAGCAACCAGGGAACTGAAGGAGGTCAGGATGCATATCAAATGTGCAGTCCAATTATAATCAATGAAGTATCATACGAAAAGTCAGTGCACTACGAGAGCAAACGAAGTGAACTCAGTTTCAAGACTCGAACAGGTTATTCTACCATCAGATGATCTACGGCCTATCACAATTTCTGATCGACATTTGTAAGAAAAGCAAATAGAATTATAAAGTGGAGATTAAATCTCAGAAAATCTCGTAAGCATATTAAACGGTTCTACACCTCGAGCAAGTTCGACTCTACACAAACGGATGCAAGACTAGGGATCGATTACCTGACCATGGCTTCATCTTCGAACAGCTCCCATGTGGGGATCCATTCACTCACTAACAAGTAATCTCAGTAATCATTGCAATCGATTTCACAACCTTAAACTCTAACAAAGAAATGAGTCACTCAATGCACTAGAGTATGCAGCTCAGTTGCGACTCAAAGTCATATTAGGTAGAGGACTGCTTGACTGACGTGTCGTTCGGTGCAGAACACACAATTTCAGAACTGAGATCCCACCTCGTACGCCTGCCCTTAGCACATGTTCCAGCGTCAACGATCCAATGTAAGATCACCTCAACCCGAGCTTGGGGGAAATCCAACACTTCGCCAGACGAGATTGCTTCTTCTAAAAACGAGCAGAATATCACCCTGGCCTCGACCACTAAAGTCTCGGTGCTAATCCAGTTTTGCACCAGCATTTACATCAGCTTTCTCAACTCTGATAGATAAAATTACCAGCCTCTATTCCAAGATCTACGGTTCTTTCAAAATAAAAATTCTAAGCAAATTATACAATATTTACAATATTCGCAACGAACATTAAAGGTCGCACTGAACATTGATATTCTCGTGGCAATGACCTCGAAATTCCATCATCAACGACAAGAAGAGTCAATCAGAAGCAACATTCTAGTTTCAAAAGCAAGTAACACCCAGCGTTTCTAATTCATCTGAAACGGCATCTCTCGATACATGCATCAGGGGAACAATATTTATAATTTTTACCGTTCATTATACATGCTCAAATATAACTACACCCGCATGAATTAGTATGACGCATACTAATTCCATTGACTTAATGGCCAAAAACCAAATTGGCTTTAAAGAATATAGCATTGCTCTGATTAAGTATTATTGATATACTGGTGTTCGGCACAGAACACCTCTAATTGGCCTAGTAGCTGTTTAAGCAGCATCATGCTAAAAGTCCTGTTCGGCTCAGAGCACCCCTAGGTCGAAAAGCTGAGACTGGATTCTTCGACTTGCACGGGTCACTTGTTCCTTACAACACGAGTTCATTCATAGTATAATGAGAACACTTTATTTGTCTAACTAAGAGAATTCAAAGAAGTTTGGAACATGGTATAATTTGAATGAGCATTACCTCGGTCAGAAAAAATTTCCCATTTGCGGGATTTGAAATCGACAACAACTTGTTAAATGCAGAGGAGAAGCTTTTTCGTTTTGCTTCCATTGCTCCATTTATTGCCTGTAGCTTTCCATCTGCCGTGCGCCTACGCCGCGGCACGTCTTCCTCGTATTTCCTCTGACCTTCATCTCCAGCCTCTGTGATCTCTTGCTGCAATAAACATAAGAGAAAAAGTGAGTCTACAATAATTGAACTTCAGTTTCAAAGAATACACGATAATGGATCAACTGGTATTGCTTACGCTGTAAATGAATTCGAGAAACCTTGCTCTTGGTACCGGGTACCACGGCCTTTTATCCAAGGGTAGTTCAAGTGACTTCAGTGCCGCAGTCATCTCGTCAGGTAAAAGCACATCCCGAAACTGATCAAGAGGAAGAGATCCGAGTTTTCGAATTCGGTGCATAGTATGGACCTGGTTCTGCTTCACATGGGAATTTTCATTCGACTTGTTGATGTCGTGCATAGCTGTTAGTACATCCGTCACGTCCTCATGTGTTTTCAGCAGAATTGACCTCACCCTGAAATGCCAATCATATTCAGCCTTGTGTGATTTCTTTATAAAATCATACCAGGCTACCAAACGGTGGTTACCATCCCACACGTAGAAATACTTGTCAGATAGCGAAGAGAGTTCACTGTCCTGCTTTAGAAAATCCTCAAACTCCTGGTCTCTTTTCCGCCAACATGGACTCCATTTTGCCCGCTCCTCTGCAGTAACAATCTTCTCTTGTCCTTCAAAGTTTGTTGTTGAGACATAGAAAGCAGCAGCTCCGTCACGGTAGCCATGGACAAACTCTGCCTGCATCTTCGTGATATCCATCTCAAGCGCTGGGCGTACTACCTGCAATTTCCTCATTCTGCAGAGAGGTATGTCAATGTGCGATTTACCATTTTGAAACAGCTCGAGGCGCTTTAGAATTTGGATCGAGTTCACCCTGGTTTGGCGATGTGCAACGATCAGCTCGTACTCTTGCTCAGAATCTAATGCAGGTCCAGACATCTCCGGTTCACCCTCATTAATTTCTGCATCGCCATCCTCCTCGTCGCGGTTTGGAACCTCGACTCTATCAGGTGCATCATCCTCCTGAAGGTCCTCTTCTTTAATCTCATTGCAGTGATCACCTTCCTCAGGATCACAATCGCCCTCTATGTCAGAGTCATTGCCGCCACCTAGTCTCACAGCAGATCATAAAGACTTGTTAGTTCGTAAAGTGCACAGTAGAGTAGGATAATTAAAATGTACCCACATTTGTTGTTTCTAATGAATCTAAATAAGCATCGCTGAAATTGAAGATTTATATTACCTTGATCATCAGCTGTCGGATTGTTGTCACCTTGATCAATACTAATGCTTCTTTGAGTTGGCGCCACTATGATATGGTCCTCGTCCATGTCTGTAACATCTGAAAGAAAACAGGAAAAGATAACATCACAATTCACATTCTGCATGCATTCGGTTCAGAACTTATCCTAATACATTCAATTCATTTAACTATGACTACTGTGTAAGTGAGCTTTAAATTAGTTATCATACCAATTTCTCCAGGGACGAATTCCGCAGCCATCTCGCCCCCCTCTTGCTCAGAGAGCTGGTCTTCACATACAATCTGAAAACAATATAAGCAGTCAGTGAGCCGTTCGTCACAGAACAAGGTAAAACAAATGCGCAGTACTAACTTTTCTGCCCATAAATTTAATATAATTCGACATACACTCCAATAAATTTGAATAATATTGCGAGTATCCTTAGAATCACTGATAAAATGGCCATTTTATCACTACAGAATACCATGTTCTGTGCAGAACGACTCTGAAGTGTAAACAAATATTCAAATCCGACTTTTTTCAGCTCCAAAGATTAAATGGACATCATTTAAAAAAAATCCCTTATAAACGATATACATTGTTTTAAGAACCCTACTCGGAGCATCAGAACCCCTCCAGACAGAAAGAAACCCCTGTTCGGCACAGAACAGCAAATTCTCATAACAGACATCCAAAATGAAGGTTACAGTATAATCCTATGATGCCTCGGATGAACGCAGAATTGCAATGTAACATTATAACACATATGACAACACCCCACGCGGTATGACCTGTTCGGCACAGAACAGCACTTTTCGGAATAGAAGCCAATTAATGCATATTATCATTTCTATCTCTCACATGACTGTTGGGCACAGTAATGCCAAATTGACTGCGACCAAGACATTAGCATGTCATACATACCCCCATATAAATTCCCAAGGTCGCATCAGAACATGGTCATCTCTCCTAAGTTTATGTGCAAGGCGACATCTTAAAGTAATATTATTCAACCGAAGTGACTACCTACACTGTCGTTATACTAGATTGAGCACCTATAGTATTTATCATATAAACTTAATGAACTCCTAATCTACCTTCGAGTCCCTTGTTCGGCACAGAACAGTCTAATCTCTCAATAAATAGAACCCTGGATTCACAGCGAGAGTGATCGTTTGGAGCAAAGACTGAGGTCAAGTACAGCGAGATCTACATGAGAACAGGGCAGGTATTTATGAATCTCTACCTATTCGAAATGCAATATGATGATGAACTTCAGGTTGAGAAACTAGAAGATCGACTTAAACATTTAGTATATCAATACCACTTGCAAAAACTCGCATCATCTACACCATGTTCTGTGCCGAACAGTTCCTATCCATTGGGTCTCAACAAACATATCCTGATCTGCTTATGAGATTGATGAGACTGCTAAAACACATCTGTACCTACGGTTGCATTACACAGACCATTACAAACTTACAGATCAGAGAGAAAGCATCTGTGACGGTGGAATAAGAAACGAGATTCACTCGACATTGACAAAGACACACCCACCTCACAATATCATCAACACACATGCGAATAGGCAAACAAAACCATTGCATATGAATGACCTTCTGGAGATGGTCGTACCCTAATCTGATAAACCCTAAGTGCGCTCAAGTCCACCAGATCGCATTAACTATAAAGTGCACCATGGTAACGCGCCATTCCGTTGGGATTACATTCATTAATGGCAACTTAGTTGTCCCAATTAACTTTGCACAGAAACAGCCGACGCATTACCAGTCGGTCTAGTCTGAGCAGTATTACAGTGAGAATACGTTCTGGACTATCATACATTTCAAGAAGAAAATGCAAGCTGATTGAAAATGTGAACCACTTCCGGGATCTGAATATCAATAAATAAAGAACTGACTGCATTCAAATTAGCTACAATAAAATGTCTTCGTTTGCGTTTATCTATTCATAGGCTGATCCTAATAATGTAATTACTCTTACCCTATGTAATTCTACTCCATCATATTCTCTAAATTGTGAAGCGCTTCATCGCTCAGTCCTTCATAGAATTCTGCGTACATGTGATATGATTTCTCTTGAGTCCATACCTCACCAGCTTCTCTAAAGTGATCTTCATCATTATCACTACCATTGCTATTATCCGAGGAGACATCTGATTGAACTCTCGAGTCAAGTCCTATATTCTGTCTCTCTCTGGGAACGTACCATGTCTGGACCATGAAATAGGTAACAATAACAGTAGTGATCGCAACTAATATAATTGTCTCAATTGACATCTCCAGTGAAACGTTTAAAGTAAATGCTGTCTCAGGCGTCATCGTACTCTGAAAAGGCAAATTCGCAATTGACTGTCATGTTCGTAAAAAACTGAAACAAGCAAATTCCTATATGCATAATCTAGATGTAGGAAAGTGAGCATATGAAAGTTTGTTACCTGATGATGTCGTGGCTCCGAGGTAGCTAATACACGTCTCGAGTAAGTCCTTGAGTAGTAGTCACTTTCTGGTCCACTCGTGTTTGGAAGGGTCCTCTCTTCACACAAAGATCTCTCCACAGACTCTAGTAATGCCTTTGCTCTCCTTACAGCTCTCGTCTCAACCATAACTCAGGAACTCATCACAAGAACTTCTTGAAATGATTGTGACTAGTACGTGACTAAGCCAACTTTATAATGATTTGACAGCCTCTAAGGACCGTCTGATTCTTCTAATTGTATCCCTTTGAATTAAAATCGGTCACATGTTCGATCCTAAGTGTTCGCTGAAAAGTAATGGGCATATAGGCTATTGTAATACTCTGACATTGGTTCTAAAACGCAAAAGCGGCTGGAGTGCTATTTAGATATCTATCAATATTAAATAATAATACGTAGCCGTCTGAAACGATTCCCTCTCTGACAGTAACAACTTTTCTTTGTCTTCATCCTTGCTGGCGCACTAAACATTTTAATGCACTTTCGGCCATTACTATTTAATTACACAGTTTGCCATGTCTATAATACAAATTAGCCTAGTTATGACCAATGTGCGCCAAGTTATGTATTCTCAATAAATTTATCAAAATTGTCATAAGTGAATGTATTACTTAGATGTAAATTGTTAGAAGTTAAAGAATCCCTAATTATTGTAAAGAAAAATGTTAGTACTGAATGTAATAAGTAGATGTAAATTATTACAACTTAAAGAATTCAGATTTTCAGTAATCAAATTTGAAATAAGTGAATATGTGAAGTTGATGATAATTATTATAAGCTAAAGAATACAGATTTGAATGAATCAAGAGAAGTGTAAGTCACGTTAAGACATTTCCGTCATCGGTGAGTTCTCGTTATGAATATCATTTAAAATGAGTTATTACATTTTTTGAAATGACAATTTCCTAGTCGTTAGAGTAGAACTTAATAATTTCATCAAGATATATAATTTGAATTAGGAATAGCCAAGACTTATGTAGTAATTAGTATTGTCAAATTAGCCTATTTGATACGTTCCATGTTACGTTTTATTACCTAGTGTTTTATTCTCCAAGCATGTGAGTTTTGAGGTAGCATATTGTATATCACGCATGTTAGTAAAGGTCGTTCTGTACAGAACACCATATTTCAGGAGACCTTACATTTTGCCAAAGGCACTAGTGTTTGCATTCTTGTTCACATCACCAGTGCCTTAAGCTGCACTCAAGGGCCGCATTGACTGGATATGTCAGCCGTTCTGTGCAGAACAACCCCAGTGGCTCTATTTTCGCAACACCACTCTCCTACAGAATTATATGCCAGCCGATTTGTGCATTTTAAGTTATATTTTTGATAAAGGTATTGTAACACGTATTGCCTTTTACGTGGCCAGATCCAAATAGGGAGTGATTCTAGATGTTCTAAAATGGATCTAAGTATGTAAGTATTCAAATGGAATTAAGTGTTTCCAGATGTTTTAAATTGGATCTAAGCACATAGAGGGTACTAAGTACATAAGAGAGCAGTTCTAGTTGATTATACCACTCTTTCTGATACAACCATGGCTAGCCAAGTAGTATCGTTCCGGATTTTGACTTCTTCGATTCCTTTCATTCTTCATGTCGATGACACAGGCTTTGTCAGTGTAGATGAGAGATTGTTGTGTCTTAAGTTTCAGTTACATGAGAGCTCTTTAATAGTGGAGAAGGAGGAGTTTGGAGCGGATGGGATGGTTGTCAGGACTATCTATCAGAAACCTAACCTTACAGATGGCCGTATAGTTTACACCCTCAGTGCAGGTAGCTATACTATCATGGGAGGCTATCCCACTCTTGATATGTCTCAGTCATCTACTCTCACTCCTCGGTCTATAGCTACTTTGGAGCGACGACATCGTGATTATTTCAAGAGGACGTTACCAACCGTTAAAGAGTCTCCCGAGCATAGTATCAACTTGTTGAGTTCTGATGATGAAGATGATGATGATAACATTACGATGCAGACATTTCATTTCAGTGCAGATGGACCAAGTGATCAGAAAGACCGCATCTGTGAATCCTCTGACGCTATTGCTGACGACTCTTTCGTTGTTTCTGAGACGCCATCACGGAATATAGTTTCAGAGTCTTTCTCTGTTGACACACCATGCTCGGCATCTGTACAACGTGATGCTAGTTTTACAGTAGAGTCTCAGACCTCCATGCCAGTGAAGTCGGAATCTATTGAAGTGACTGCTTCTGTTGAGATCAAGTCTACAAAAGTTTCTGTGGCAGATACCACAGAGACATCAACAATAAGCATCTATGACTTGATTGTTGCCCTTGGTAATCAAGGATCCTCCAAGAGTATTTTGAAATCTTCGGATTTGTCATCATTTTCCCATTTGAAGGTGAAGTATTTACCTGTTCAATACAATGGGAATGTCATTTTTGAGTTGCCGCCTTTGCCTTGTGTCAAGGGAGGAGGAGCAGGATTGCTTGAAGGTATGGATCGAAGAAGTGATGGGCATGCATGGACGGAGACGGCCACAACCAACATCTCAGATCGAAATTCAGAACTCTCATTCAAGTACGTCAAGTGTTTAGGACATCTTCGATGTTTGAATCCTACTTGTCCTCATTTAATTCGTAATGGCGACTATAACGACATGTACTGGGAGGGATCCACTCCCGAGATTTTGACACCCGGACCAACACCTCTTCTCCCAAAGAGGTGTTCTCTCCTTTGTCGATTTTGTAGAGTTGCCCCCGCTTGTCTAAAGTTGTGCACGGCCAGGATGTTCTATATTGTTTCTAAGAATCCTTGCATGTCGAGGGCTGCTGTTCACATAGGAACACATGATCACCCTGTTGCTAATGGAGAATGTAGAGAGGCTCTAGATCTCATCAAGGAGGAGATTCTGACCCAAGTGGCCAAGACACCAGCTGCAAAGGTTTCGGCGATAGGGATGGCAGTAGGTCGAGAGCTTCTACTTAAAGGCCTCGTTGATGTAAGTGGCGACGGCAAGAAGCTGACGGAGGCAGAAATATCCCAAGTGTTTGACAAATGGGCGAAGCTTAGCACTCCAAGCATCCGTAATATGATAGCAGAGGCTAGGCGCTTCTGTGGCGATGGCGGATTCATTGACAACATCCTCAAGTTGAAGAAGGCTTCAACCTACGACTATATACATGATAGTGTATTCCCTGGACAAGGGAGTGACTTAGTGTATCTTTTCAAGATGTCGACTTGTGGCGTAGGGAGCGGGGTTGGTCTTGTGAAGAGAATGCAGCCTGGAGGTGACCTTGAGAACGAGTGGGTCATGTTTGACCACGTCAAGAGAACCAAGGAGTGGACAACACTGGGAATCCATGTCTATGACCCCGATTATTGCAAGGTTATGACCATAGCAGTTTGTGACATGCAGTCTGAGACAACAGAGGCGCAAGAGCGAATGTGGTTGTCAATGCTGAACGTACTCGAGAAGCATGGGGTCACAAATGTGAACTTTAAAGGCTTCATGGCAGATTCGGCTCAAGCCAACTTCAATGCTGTGAGAACCTTATTCGGATCAGGGAACCCGAAAGAGCCGATGGAAGGTAGGGAACGTACATGCCAATTCCATTGGAGAATGGCGTTAGATCGTCACACCAAACAACTTATCAAGCCAGAGCTCCAACAAGTCCACTTGAAGTTGTGCCAAGATTATCGAAAATCTCGCACCAAATCGGATGCTGATACCGCTTTGGCAGCCATCAAGGCTTGGTGGTTTTCATCGGGTGCAGTCGCTGAGAGCTCTTTAAAAGAGCTTAACGACTGGATTAATTTTTGGCACTTTCGGTACCATCAATGGGGCTCACACATCTCAGAGGTAATAGTCCGAAACTCTAAAGTCATTTGAAATAATTACTTTGTTTCTATATTTATTTAGTTAGTGGGCTATGTGCACATAAAAGTGGCGACGGGATCTTCGATCAAGTAGGGTGTTCGGTGCAGAACACCCTCTTCCCGTCCATTTTGAATTTCCATGTTTGGGACCCCTAGGGGTGTTCTGTGCAGAACGCCATGTTCTCATTTCTTAGCTGTAAGTCGCGTTGGTACCAAAAGGGTAGTTCTGCACAGAACGCCCTTTCTATTGCACAGTGGCCCTGAGAATTCGGTATACGTTACTGTTCTGTACAGTCAGCATTTTTCTTCTGCAGTCTATATTCCCATTATATTATTAACGCAATATGCAATATTTTCTGGTCATCAGGCTGAAATCGTTTCTTATTGAATATATGTCAGAGTATTATACTTCTTTATTTTGAATCGAATCTATGCTTGTTAATTAATTCGGTATAATATATTTATATCATCATTTTAACCTTTATATTCTTTCCATTTTATAATCAGTGCTTTATCATACTATGATATTAACATATGTAACTTTATTCTTGATTGCAGTTTCTCTCATTTGAGGAAGAGACATCCATGCCAACCTGCAACTTGTCTGAGACAGTACATAACAAATGGCTGCAAGCATCTGGGAATGATATGGTGGATCTGTACAACGCCACACTTGATGACTACTGCAGAGCCGCATTACAGTCAACACAGTATCACAACTTCCTCAAGGGGCGTATTGGTGGACAAGGGCCATGTCGGAATGTGTTGGCGCTTCGTCTCGCTACTCGTAAGGGTAACCCTGTAAAAGTGGCTCAGATTGTTGGTAAAATTTCAAGTGAGGCCGGTTTGAATTCGAGGTTGCCTCATCTTGAAGGTGAGAACGTTTTTGGTTCAGCGAAGAGGAAGCTAGATTTGGCTCCTGGTGATGATGATGATTCCCATCGTCATGACCGGGTGAATTTTACTCTTCCCAAGCTAGGGAAGAATATGACGCCTGGACAGAGCCGCTCGTTGAATCAGAATTCCACCACAAGCAATCCTTCAGTCACTGAAGGCACTGTAGAAGGACGTGTGGTAACTCGCAACGGCCTTCCAATCCGTGAGACTCCTTGTTACAATCCCATGGACTGGCGGATTGAGAGAATTTCACCTCAATCGAAGGACCAATGCAGAGGCTATAACAGCGATGGCAAGAGATGCAATGCGGTGATGGCAAAGTATCGAAGGGCTACAGCTGCTCCAACATTTACTGGCCTTCAAAGGAAATTCAAATCTCAAGATTCAGAGCAGAAGCAGTTCTGGTTTTGTCCATCCAAACTGGCTACTTGCGTTATGGGGAGTCGATCCAAGTATGTTTTGCATTACCCTATTGTTCCCAAGGTCTGGCCTATTATGCTTGGGACTAATTTGTCACAAGCAGAGGTGGACGGATTGGAATCTGCAGGTTTCATACTGGAAGAAGATCATCTTGCCCCATCTAAGGAGATTGAAGGTGAGAAGCAAGATGTTCATCCGCCAATGACGGAAAAAGGAAAGTCTACTGATGCCTTTCATTGGAGCAATCCTATCTACGCTCCATCTGAGCCTGTTGATGGTCCAAGACCCCCAAAGGCATCAGGAGATTACCGTCCCACTATGAGAGATGGTAAGAAATTCAAAAATGTCTCTGAACCTTCACCTGAGCATGTTGCCAAGTTTGTCAATTCAATTACCACCGACTGCTCTGTGGTAAAATATGTGAAGGTTCCGTATCCAGGATATGGAGTAGTTTACACTATCCACACTCCTGGTTCCATTGCCAAGAATCAACTTTATGAGGTGACCATTGGAGATTTTCCTGCCTGTACGTGCCTTGATTTTATTACTATGAAGACCACAGCCCTTGGTCGTGGGCAGAAAAAGTGGATCCTTTGCAAGCACCTCTACTGTCTTCTACAGCGATACATGGGATGTACGTTGGACGATAAGTTCATTCACCGTCCAGCTTGGACATTCAATGAAGTTGGCATGCTTTTAGACAGGTGTTCAGGGGAGATCTAATGATTTTTTTTTCTGAGTAACTTTTTCTTGAGAGTACTCTAAGGATGCCTTACCGCTATAAGTATAGTGATAGAATGTCTTAGAGAATGATGCGTATGTTTCATTCTCC
Source organism: Ceratodon purpureus (assembly GCA_014871385.1). NCBI lineage: Eukaryota > Viridiplantae > Streptophyta > Bryopsida > Pseudoditrichales > Ditrichaceae > Ceratodon > Ceratodon purpureus. Next base: position 15,761,879 of record CM026422.1, on the reverse strand, counting down.
ATTCTAGTATTAATTGGCAAGTAGTTTGGATTTGATTGGATTTGTGCCAATTAAATAAACATCCTTCACAGTTTTTTGTGAGCCTTATATTATCTATATATCTCCTTATTTACTGTTAGCCTCTTATAATCTATGTACCTTCTTATTTTTTGTAAGCCATTTATAATCTATGTATCTTATTTTATATCCTAGATATTCAGACCTAATACCTTTTATCTGTACACTTGGAATCCTGACCCTTGAATTTTTGGATGAAAATCATTCGGAGCAAGTTTTCAGTCATCACTCATGCAATTTTTCATTAGGTCGTACTTACTATAAATAAATAAATTTCATGAGCCATGAGCGTAAAAAGTACGCTCATGGCTTACAGCTCATTGCTCACTGCTCATGTCATAGCCTCCCTCGAAATCAGAACCCAATGCACCAAACGAACTCACATCAACGTCAAACCTTGCATAATCCTCCGAACCCATCTTTCGCTCATGGAAGTATACTCTCCAACGTCATTGCCAGTACGTTGCAACAACATCATCTTCACCTCTGGGACAACATTGGCCAACATTGACGAGTGACGTTGTGATGCTCAACTTGAGCTAGCATTGAGTTAAATGCAGATCAGGCCATGGTAAAAGGAGACCTGGCATGCAGTGCGATGGTGATGAATGAATGAATGAATTATGCCGCATGCGCAGTGGAGGCTGCATGCGCTTGTCAGGTGGGATAGGCTGTACCGATGTTGTCCTTAGATGTTTTGGGTTTAGCCACTGAAACGTACATTAACGGTAGAGACAGGTGGTATTCGGTGCAATGACTCAAGATGTTTGGTAGTGAATTCAACATGGGACAAATGAGATATTATTCTAAATCAATGCTGAACATGCACACAATTTGTTCATTTTACAGATCCCAGCCATCTCATTCGAGGCAAGGAGCTTCAGATGGCAGTCCGAAGAGCGAAATGGGCTGAACGCAGCCTCCCAGAACTACTGCATTTGGTCAAGTCCGACTTTGGCACTCCCCAGTTGCAAACAAAATTACTCCAAAGATTGTCCATTCATATATTTTTGTATTAACAGAATGCTTAATTTGTGCCAAAAGAAAATGAATCAATACAGATTCAAGTAGTTTGTCCGGGGCTCTTTATCACTAACAAACTGCTAAGCAGATGCAGTAAAACTACAACTGTTCCACCGGACATAAAGCTTTCTCTACACCAGGCAACACACGACGTCTACCACCACAGCCCATCCAACACACAGCTCATCGAGCTGCTGATAACTCCAACAAATATACACGGAACCGAGAGGAGTGCCTAGATTAACAAGGGATATTGATCCCCACAGCCAAGTGCACTTCGTGAGCATCTACATTTCACTCCCTATCAAAACTGAAATCTCCAAGTTTGAGCCCCAAAATGATCGCTAAAATATATTCCAGGTGATAGATCCAAGAGTGTTGAGCTGCTTCCAGCGAAGAATCTTGTGCAAATGGAGCTTATGTCGAAGCCGATCGACACGCGAAGCTCCCAGGTCATGTTGATGATCAGATCATCATCCTGTTCTACGTACTGTGTGAGAAACTAGAAGTGGGCAGTGCAGATGAACTGGAACACTCCATTACTATTTTGATCTCCAGCTCTCACTCTCGGCTTCTCATCCTGATCCCCAGCCCCAACTTGTGATCTCTGGACAGTTTGGTGTTTGGTATGACTGCTGGTATGACTGCTGATGGAGGTCCACCATCACACCCTCCAAGAGTCTAGTAGCCATGAATCACGACCCATGTTCCATGATAGAGTGGCATATCACGTTGCATTGTTCCCTGAATTATGATCATGTGCAAATGGGCCACGTTTGATGCTAGAGTGGTTACAAGTTGGAGTGTTTTGTCAATTATGGTGGGTCAAATGGGCCATGATTGATGCTTAAGTGGTCAACAAAGTTGGATTGTTTCATGAATGACGGCGCGGAAGATGAGCCACGACCGATGCTAATTTCTAAAGTAGCTATCATGTTGGAGCTTAAATCTCTTTTTCCTTCTATATAAAGGCCTTATAGAGCAGTAGAAGCAATCATGTTGGGTCTTTCATTTCCAACTTACATTTAGAGGTACGTTGCTCAATCTCTGTCCTTGCATCTTTAGGGGTGATGTTACACCTAAGACAAATTGCCATTTGTAGTCATGTCTTTTACCTCATGAGTGTACGTTTGATTACCACTTTGACTGAAACTAGGGTTCTAGTCAAATTTGTGCATATAGAAACATATTCTTCATTCAATATAGCCTCCAAATAGAATATCAATTTTTTTAGCTCTATATGCATATGATGTTGTTAGGAGCTTTGCAACTACATTTCAAACAAAAGAAAAGATAGTCTCTATGGTATAAGTTGCCAAACTTGTAGACACTGAAATTCGACTTGGAAATAAGCAAACGGCTTGGAACATAATAGTGCCTACATTAATAGCAAAGAGCTCAAAGTAGCAAGTTGTTATTTAAATCATTCATCTCATGCAGAGGTTTCTTAACAAAGAAAAGATTGAAGATATTCACATATATGGAATTCATTGATTGATTGCAGGTATGATTCATTTAACTAGGAAGTGAGTATATCCAAGTTTGCCAAGACTTCAAATATGTTATTGAAATCCACCATGACGACTTCAAATGTTGTTCTCGTATCTCCTTTGTATGCCCTCTCTCTCCTACTCCTTTTGCTTCCCTTCTTCTCAAAGGTATTAGCCCTCTCGGCACCTCGTACTTTCCTCGTCCGTCATTCCGATAATCACTTTGAGTCCAATGGAATTTGGACAAGCACAGGCAACCGGGAAACAAGTTCCAAAAGAAGCACAACAAATCACTCATACCAACTATGGAGAGAAACATATCATACCATAGCCAACCCTCTTGGAACAAACCTTGTTGCTATCAACACCACCACAACAACAATCCAGGTGAATGCACTCCTTGCCATCAAAAAGTCCATACAAATCGACCCATTTGGAGCACTTGCAAATTGGACCAATGAAGAAAATTCTACTTATTGCAGCGCATGGAAAGGTGTCGACTGTGATGAGATGGGAAACGTCATAAGCATTAAGCTTACGGATTTAAGGCTCAATGGCACCATCAATTCCAAGATTGGCAACCTCATGCATTTGTCGTATCTCAATATGAGTGGAAATAGCCTATTTGGCAACATTCCTTTTGAGTTGATGAAGTGCAGAAATTTGGTAGCTGTGGATTTGAGCTTCAATTATTTGGATGGCGAGTTATCCGCTGGGTATATTTACACATTACCAAAGCTTGAGTTTATGAGGCTTTCCTATAATAGCTTCTCAGGTCTTCTTCCGGAGGTTCCAGAGAATAGCTGTTATAGCTTGACAAATCTAAGAATAACATACACAAATTTATTTGGGGCCATTCCAAGCAGCTTGAATAGATGTAAGAATTTGACAGCATTATTACTTGATTTCAATCAATTGAATGGAAGCATCCCTACATCATTTGGTGATCTACATCAATTAGTGGTATTAGTTCTTCAGGGCAATCAACTTACTGGTGAGAAAATGTCAATCTTTCAATACCTACAATGTGAATTATTCAATGTTATGATTGATCTTGATGCATGGTGATCTTTTCAGAGTATTGTTATATTGGTTTCTTTTTGTTAGAGTCAATATAAATGGAACGCATGGTTGTAGACTTTACAATAAAAGGCCTCGACCTTGGATTTTCAATTTTGCATCAAATTAATGATTTGCATCTTAACCATATCTTTGATGATTGAAAAACTGTCATCTTTAATAGGTAATATTCCAAATGAACTTGCATCCCTCAAGAACTTGCAAATTCTTGTATTAGGCTACAATAATTTAGAAGGTCCAATACCAACTTGGTTAGGAGGCATTACTTCATTGGTGAAACTTTACCTTGGAGTCAATCAATTCACTGGTAAGAAAATGTCAATCTTCCAATACCTTACAATTTGAATTTCTCAATGTTATGATTAATCTTCATGCATGATGATCTTTTCAAATTATTGTTATAATAATCTTTTTGTTTATTACAACATGGATAAAGGGCATGTATCATTGTAGATTTTAGAATAAGTGACTTGTCTTATAATATTAACTACACCTTTGATGATTGTAACATTTTCATCTTAATAGGCTATATTCCAAGCCAACTTGCATTCCTCAAGAACTTGCAAATACTTGTTTTGGAGTACAATAATTTACAAGGTCCAATACCAACTTGGTTGGGAGGTATCACGTCATTAGTGCAACTTTGGCTTGGAAACAATGAATTCACTGGTACAAAAATGTCAATATTTCAACACCCTACAATTTGAAATTCTCAATAATATGATCAATCTTGATGCATGGTGATCTTTTCATATTATTGTTATATTATTCTTTTTGTTTATTACAACGTGGATAAAGGCCATGACTCATTGCAAAGTTCACAATAAGTGACTTAACTTACTAACTACACATTTGATGATTGAAATATATTTTTATCTTAATAGGTAATATTCCAAGCCAACTTGCATTCCTCAAGAACTTACAAATACTTGTTTTGGAGAACAATTATTTACAAGATTCAATACCAACTTCATTGGGAGGTATCACTTCACTTGTGCAACTTTGGCCTGCAAACAATAGACTCGCTGGTGAGAAAATGTTTCTTTTTCTCTATACGAAATATGATATTTCCATTTTTTAATCAAATTGATTGGAGAGTCTGCTTACAAACAAAAGCCTAACTTTGAACCTCTAGCATTTACATACGGTAGTCAGGGCTCAATTCTATAGATGTACAGTATAAGGTTCAGGGACTGATTCTGAAATGAATGAAGTATGACTGTTTTGTCATAGTATCTATGCTTGCATTCCTTGTGCAAATTCACAAGAGATTCAAAGAGATTCAAAATTATCTGTTCTAAGCTTTCAGCTTCTATTGTTTTACTGCCAATTTGAATTTGTTTTTCACACTTTGTAATGTGGCATTAACATAAACTCTTGCATTGTGTAGGTGAAATTCCTATTGAACTTGGATCTTTGAAGAAATTAGAAGTTCTTGATTTGCAGACGAATTACCTTTCTGGTCAAATTCCACCGTCTCTAGGAAACTGTTCATCTCTGGAGTATCTTTTGTTAAACAACAACAGCCTTACAGGTACTCTTCCATTTGGGTTTGAAGACTTTTCGACTTTGTGGCCAAATCTATATGCTCTCTCTATTTCAAACAATAAGTTGGAAGGAAAACTTCCTTTATCTTCAACAAGCTTAAATTCTTCAGTTGTTTTTATGGATTTTAGCAAGAACAATTTTACTGGTGGATTATCTGTCCAAGTATCTGGAAGCCATCTATCCAGCCTACGAGTACTTTCAATTTCATACAATCAACTTGAAGGGCCAATACCCTCATGGTTGGGAGATTTGAAAAGCTTACAAGTATTGGATTTATCACACAATCAACTCACGGGACCCATTCCTCAAAACTTTGGTAACTTAGATGGATTCAAAGTGCAATCTAAGAATGTTTCTGATCCATTAGGAGGAACCTTAAACAACTCATATGCCCCTTTGTTTATAACACCAAGAGGTCAAGACATGAGCGAAGAATATTCGTACATTCTATTAGAAACAACTTACATGGATCTGTCTTCAAATGTATTGGAAGGAGAAATTCCAATAGGAATCACAGATCTTATTGGGATGAAGTATTTGATTTTGTCCGATAACAAATTGGAAGGAGGAATATCTCCATCATTTCAATTTATGGAGGAATTGGAAGCTTTGGACTTGTCACAAAACAACCTGACAGGAGTACTTCCAACAAAGTTACCATTCACTCTCGGCACGTTCAATGTCTCGTACAACAATTTGAATGGTGCCATTCCTACTGGAAACCAATTCAACACTTTTGACTCATCTTCTTATTTACCAGGGAATCCAGGATTGTGTGGAGATGTCATAAAGAGGCCATGTGTTGTTTACAATATACAACCTAACAGTGATATTGCTACACACAATGATTATGTAATCTTTGACTATGGTTCTTTACCAGCTTTTGGAATTGGATTACTAAGTGGATTCTTTGTTGTGGTGGCAATGTCACTTACATGGGCCCCAGCTTTTGACTTTGTGTTTGGAGGTGAGGTAAGACGAATAGAAGAAGAGAAACGATATGCTTATTCAATGCGTAGACCTCTACAATATGGATTGTTCAATTATCCCACTTAGACTCAAACTTTCATCGGCTGCAAAAAAATCTTTAAGATATCAATTTCTCTTCACATAAGGATCATTGTATAGATATATTATAGACAAGCTATGTGTTGTTGACAACATGCAACTTGCCACTATTACTACAAATAATAAACTTCAAATCTTTGACCCTTGTTCTCTATGGTGTCCTTTTATTCACTCTGGTTTTCTATGGTTTTCTATTAGCTTTTGAAATTGGATTTTGAATTAATAAGTAGATTATTTGTTGTAGTGGCAAAATCTCTTACTTGGGCCTAGCCTTGCTATTGCCTTTCAAAGGTGAGATAAAGCAAAGAATAAAGGAGAAACATTATCCTACCTCGGACCTCCAATTTTAGACCTCAACAATACTGGTTATTCAGATATTCCACTTAGGAGGGGGCTTTGTAGGGAGCCCAACTCAATTGAAATGAACTTGGTTTGTTGAGATTCTTAATCCACAGTTGAAAATTTTCAACTAACTGTAGGTAACACGAGGAGTTTAATTTAATCTTTCTATTTGGAAATTTTGAACTGAATGTTGCTTACAAAAACTTGTTGAAATTACAGAGATGAATGAGAAATCATGATCCATCAATGCTCATTTTAACCTTTTACTCATAAAAATTATTCAATTGCAAACATTAGTTAGTGTATAAACCTATGCTACCTTACTTTTGTATCAGTACTTGATTGAATAAATTATTTAAAAGTCATATTCAAATAAATAAGATTTCATTCTTATAATTTGGCATGCTAAACATTATTTTGGAACACAATGATATGTTTGAAAACAAATCAGATTGATTTTGAAAAATTATAATATTTTGATACAAATAATCCTATTTTATTACAAATTGGATTATTTTTAAAGAATTATATAACTATTTCATAAATTATTTTTCTAGAAAACTATTTATATAATTATAATTAAGACAAATTGGATTGTTGGGATAAAGAACATATTATTTTATATAAATTAGATGATTTTAATCCAAATTGTATTATTTTGACATATTCTATATTGTTGATATAAATTAGAATATTTTAATATAGCTCTATTTAAAATGACATCAATTTGGTTACTTTTTGAACAAATTATATTATTAAGATACAAACTGCAATATTGAGACTTGATTAAATTATCAAGACATAAATTGGGCTATTAGAACTTATACTAGTTCATGTTAGAAATTGATTATTATATAAAATCTTATGTTATCCAATATAAAATATACAATTCATTCTAGATTCATTTAAAGGAGGAAGAGAACATAACTGTATACATTTTAGAAAACAAATTTGTACAAGTGGTACATTTAAGTGTTGGTTGGTGATCGACATGTTTACCTTAGGTAACTCCATCTTAAATTTGTTTTATGTCTAGCCCACAAGATAATTTTTTGGAATCAACTAAATGTGAATCCAAAAACTCATTCTTTCATCGTCAAAATCTTCATCCTTCTTGACATCTTTTTGTTTATTGTCATTCTATTATTAGGCAAATTTTCATTCAATTATAATGACGTCATCAAAAATCTAGATGAAGATAAAAAATCCAAATATAGATCCATTCAAGAACATTGGAATTCCTATCCTAATAGAAATACTAATCCACACTTGGAAAACTATACTATAAGCTCACACTTGATTGCAATTCACCATCAGCTCTGATTGCAAAGACTGAGCATGCTAATACGTGCCCTTAGCTAAATAGGCTACCTGCAAACTTAAGAAGTTGCATCAACAAGCCTGTCATCGCTCATACACTTGCATCCATTCATTGATTGCTCAAATGATATGATATGTTGAAAATAAACTTCCAAAAAATACAACATGAAGGTCCTAAATGTTCTCGACGCTCACATCAGAGCTAGCCTGGGAATATCTGTGGAATAATCTCTTGTCAAAATCCTAATTAAACCATTGCGACAACTCTACAGGAAGCCGAGGGGCAAGGCGACGCAGCACTTGAAGCCATAAAGCATGGAGCTGATCACCCATAAGACTCCGGAGAGCACTAACAAGATCCAGAAGTGGGGCTACAAGGCCAAAGAGAGCACTCAAAATGCCTAGAGGGAGGTCAACTAAAATGCGTGACAACAAGAAGGCTAAGTGGGGAACGATTTGTACAAGACAATGTCCCACAATAGCAATGACGGCAACAATTGAGGCAAGCTGAGCGACAAACCGAAGGGTGTACAAGACGTCGGGACGAGCATCGAGGATAATCCGCTCACAACTTTGAACCACCTCAGATGCAAGGCTGATGGACCCGTCAACTTCAGAGCTTACCCAATTTACAAGGGCAAACTTCTTGGTATTTTGCAGCTCTCCGCTTCGCTCCGCATGACTTCTCTTTTCGCCTTGTTCCTAATCATGTACCAAGGTAACTGGATTGTGCACTATGGAGTTGGACAAAGGAGCTTTCAAAGGAGACAGGAACAGGTCCTGACAAAAATGCTCTGATCTACCTTAGATGAACAATCCGAACATACATCCATTCAAGAACATTGGCGTTGTTATCCTAATTGACATACTAATCGATACTTTGAAAACAACGCTATCAGCTCAAATTTGACTGCAATTCACCATCAGCTCATCAGCTCTACAGACTGAACATGCTAATCCTTGCTCTTAGCTAAGTAGGCTGTCCGCAAACTCAAGAATTTGCATGAACAAGCCTCTCATCGCTCATACACTTGCATCCATTTATTGACTCCATATATAATCCCAAAGTCACACCCTCACTCCTCACTCTCCCACCAGTTGATCCAAAACCAACACAACTGTCCAAAAACTAAAAAACACTCAAACCTTAACTACAATGCAATGATCTGATCATATATTGAAAATAAACTTCCAAGGAATACATCATGAAGGTCCTAAATGCTTTCAACGCTCACATCAGAGTTGGCCTGGTAATATCTGTGGAATCTTCTGTTGTCAAAATCCTAAACTGTCGCAACAATTCTACAGGAAGCCGAGGGGCAAGGTGACACAGTACTTGATGACATAAAGCACCGAGCTGATCACCCACAAGACTCCAGAGAGCACTGAGGTAATCACATAGACAATACCAAGGAGCGCCCATAAAACTCCAGAGAGCAATGAGGTGATTACGTCGAGAATATCAAAGATAACCCACCCAACCCCAGAGAATAACGGGGTGACCACCCCGAGGACTCCATGTCCAATGGCAAGCGGCAGTTGCACGAACACAAGATCCAGAGGTGGGGCTACAAGGCCGCAGAGATCACTCAAAATGCCTAGTGGCAGGTCAACTAAAATGCGTGACAATAAGAAGGCTGAGTGGGGTTCGATTTGTACAAGACAGAATCCCACAATAGCTATGAAGGCAACAAACCGAAGAGTGTACAAGACGTCGGGACGAGCATCGATGATAATCCGCTCACAACTTTGAACCACCTCAGATGCCAACCTGATGGACCCGTCACCTTCAGAGCTTACCCAATTTGCAAGGGCAAACTTCTCTCCGCTTCGACTTTGTGAGCCACAAGGTACTATTTCACGACTGGACGACATTGCGACTGGTGACTCGGGATCATACAACTACCAATTCCAGCGCACGGCACGTCTGTAGATTCACTACCTCCTTCAATTCGGAACCTGCATCATATCATTCTAATCAGCATTTTGTTCAGCGACACTTAGTTCAAGTGTCGGTACCATTTGTTGACAAAAATGTGGATAGCTCTTGCTGCTTCAAATTCCGTAAACTAACTGCTCCTTCAGAACCAGTACCTGATTAAAGACTACACCTCCGCATCTGGGAACACAGAACAAGAAGCAAGGGATGCAATGAAGTGAGGGCTGTCAAACAGAGATGAGGGTACCTTGTGTCAAGACAAAAATCAACTTGTCTGTAAGAGAGATTTAACTGTCCCCTGCTTCAGTCGCTCTTCTCACCGTCCCCACAAACATTTGGCAACGTTGTCCCAGATTAGAGATCCAGCGAGAAGCTCGAGGAAGAAGACCCCTCAGTTGTACAGACAATTTCGAACTTATTAAAAATGTAATTCTGTAGGAAGCTTCGGTGTACAGACAATTTCGAACTTATTAGGCCAGTGAGTCGGCAAGTTGTCCACATTAGCTATAGTGCTGACAACTTTCTTTTGAATTAGCTGAACGATTCTCCAAGGAGAATTGGCTCGGAGCGTAATCTCCACAGAATCACGCTCATGTGCACATGTCCCTGTACTGCTACAGCACTTAGCCTTAAATGATCAGTGTATCTTGAGAAGCAACCTCACACTGACTGCAGGCAACTTCACCTTGATTCAAGCTAATTACTGTTCTACTGTTCAAGGTGAAGTTGCTTGCAGCCAGTGTGAGGTTGCAACTGCACCTTGATTCACGCTCAGTTAGGAGAAAGGTCTCTGCACAATCGGCTTCCACTTCAAATTACACTTTTAGGGCTTCCGTAGGTGATCTTTGTGAGTATGGGATTCTGTCATGTCCCCAGGTCAGGACGTTGCCTTCCTCTCCGACATATCCTAGCTGGACCAGCTCGCAATCACCAGTGCGGCTCTTTCTATTTCACAAGTTTTGGTCATCCATTTAGCAGTGTGAAATTTTCTTCAGCTCCAAGGACTTCATGTCCAGGAGGAATATCACTTGCCACTTTTGCACCAAGTACATCTATGGTACATAACAGAGTTGTTCTAGAAAACTTGGCCTTAAACCTAAAGTTTAATTGTTGATCTTCAGGAAGTTCACCGCAAAACTCATTCCTCGCAGAAAATGACCAAGTTTTGGAACTTACTTATCAATGGCTTCTTCCTCTTGAGAGGGGGTCACCAGGCTCCATAAACTTGGTAGAAAAGTCATCCTCATGTACATGGTTAGACGTTCCGTGTGAACCATTATTGAAGTCATCTTCCTCCGGATTGATGTGTATTGAACTTATATCAGGGTTTGTAACAGATAGTTTCTCTGAGAGCAAGTTGACTGTGACGTGATCGTTACTAGGAGCCTCAGATCGTCGAGAATGCGCCCCGCGTGGAGCGGTGCCATCTCTTATTGTGTCTGGATATTCACTATCAGCATCCACAGAAGCTAACCGGATTGCAGGATGCAAGTATGCCGTCTTCAACATGTCCTCAATGTCGATGCTACCGTTCATCTTGTCCTTGCACTTCGCATCCTGCATCAAGGGATTTGGTCGACTTCAGAAGCTCAACAGGTTGCACTCTTCCGACATAGATAGGTTATAGGTCTGCAAGTTATAGAAGTGACACAAAGAAAACACAAGGATAGAACTGAAGCGGAATGAGATTTACCTCTAGAGGGTAGTTCCTGAAGGCTGGCCAAAACCTCTGGCCACAGTAGACATGGAAGATAACGGTGAGAACGGGAAGTGGAAGCAGTAGCAGCGCAGAAAATGCACGCTTCAATGAAAATAAGCCCATAAGGGTGATGTGCTTGATAATAAGTGCAAGAATGATGTTTCGATGGATAAACGGCCAGTATGAAGCTGCTCGTTCATATCTGGGCTCATACACATTGATAATCTGCACACAATTCAATATCACTCCGATCGTGAGATGGTAACATACCCACGAATGTAAGATTTGCATATATTCCTTTCAAGATTTAGCTTTATCTAGTACACATTAACTTTAAGTTCGAAATGACAAAATCCTGAGCCTGCTATGTCATCCCTTTGGAAAATAGGAAGGATGACGTACATCATCAAAATTGCACCTAGTCAAAATTCAATGAAAATATGAAAGCTTCACATGTGCTCACCTGATTTAGGTACACAAAGTAGCCGGAGACGAAAAAATACACACAGGAATATCAAAATAAGCGGCGAGATGACTGCATAGACAAGGCCAAGCAGAAAGTACAGACTCAATCGAGTCAGGGTAACTGTGTAATCCGGTGGAGAAGCTGGCAGAATCCTCATTCGATCTTGGTATGCACGAAGCAATTTCTCACACGATACCATAACAGCGGCCAAAACCGACAAATTTCAGCAGCATTGTTTGCCCATCCATCCACCATAATGTAAGTCATGAAAAAGGTAGCCTTCATAGGAATGGAGATTCCGAAAGCTTTAGGTATTCTGATCACATAATTCCAAAACAAAGGACACATCATTTTGCAGTAGAAAAGATGAAATCGAGAGTTTTGTAGAAAATGAGCATTCCCAGAAACACGAATTGTGATGGTTTTCAGATTAGTCAATCATCCTATAGCATCATGTGTCGTCTATAGACTTATCAACAGCAGTACTACAAGCATGCAATGAGATATGTTGAAGTAAATAGCTTTGAAGGAAGGTATTCCTCACGTTGTGGGTGCCGCAACATACTGCTTCAACTGCTCCAGTAGAGATCCAATGAGGACATTACCAAAAAACACGTTGACAACCATGAAAACGTAGTACTTCAGAGCCGAATACTTGTCAATTTTTGAATAGGATGCATGACCTTCACACTTTGTAAGTATTCTCAACAGTGGAGGTAGGCAGAATATATTAAAAATTCTGAGGAGAAGTCCTGGAAGATATCCTTGAAAAAAGGACCTGACGATGTTCCTGCGGAAAGAAGATCATCAAAGTTAGAAGCCAGACTTCGATGCAGTAGAATGAAAAATAATTAAGCATTGTAATTTTCCTACGCGACGAACTCAATAAGAGCTTCGCTGATCGACTGGCTATCATAGATGGACAAGAAAGTGTCTGGGATTTTCAAAGAATTTAAAGAGGATTAAAAATGACACAACCTTCCTACTTGATAGCACTTGAGTGTCTTTACCAACCCTGTAGTTGTGGTTCTGGCCACCTTAAGGCACGTAACAACTTGACTGATAATCAGTTTTCAAGAACTAAGATTGGAAAAGGGAACTAACCAGCGGATCATGGGCTTGAGAATCGGGAAGAACTTGATAAGAGTATCAAGATTTGCCAGTGACTGCACAAATGTGACCGGGATAAAATAGAAGATTATTAAAGCAACTACGATTACGTTCACAATCAGCCGGCAGCCGTTCAATTGCATGTAACCAAGAGACAGACTTTTCCAATACACATCTCGAGGCTCTGGAGCCCACTCGGTGACCCATTTTGTATGATCTCTGCTCTGCTGGGTTTGGGCGCAAACAGCAGCAGCCCAGCATGTGTTGAAGGAGACAAAACCAGCTCTTACAACATACTTTTCATTCATTAGTACTTTACTGCGCTCAGCCTTGATCTGCACAACAGAAGGTAACATGGTAAGTAAATTTACTGGTTCAAATCGAAAAGATGGTCCTCATTTGTAATGCTAAATTACATCAGAAACAAAGGAGGCACAAATGCACAGTCACATACTGGCTCAACCATTTGAAAAGTGTTACTATTGCCAAGCTCTCCGGATCCCCATGTAGAATTTCATAACTAGTCGTGAGCTCCTGAAGCTGCTAAGCGCCTACAGCATTATAATTCTGTTAATTAAGATCATGTCAATCAGGTTCTAGCCGATCCTCGTGCCTTGCCCTAAAACCAACTTAAGTACATTCATTGCAATCGCTAATATCAATAGCTGTTGAGGATTAGAAACATATACCTCTTGTTTTAGTCGAACGATTTTATCTGTATAAAATTGAATCGCATCTACTTGAGCTCCCCACAAATGGTACCAGTGTTTCTGAAATGAGAAATGTAAAAACTAAGTGAAAAGGCATGTGTACATATCCCCTTCATGTTGAAATTGTAAATTTACATCCTGAGGGTAATCCAAGACCTATTTCATTGCTCCAATTAAGACAAAGACGAACAATGTACTTCAACTGTACCTTACGAGTAGGTCGAGGGGCCTCAGAATCTGTTTGTTGATAAGTTCTAATTCCCTTTCAAACTTCTCTAATTTCTTGACGAGCTTTGTGAGATCCTTGGCATCATACAAGACCTGCAGCAAGGATCGGGAATTCAATAATAGCCGCAAGAACCTTGATATAAACTTTATGGAAATTCAAAACTGATAGAAAAGATCACACTTCGAGAATATCAGGTCTGACTATAACTGTTCGCCTTTGAAACTTAATCTCAAGCGATGGCTCCCTCAAAAGCGAAGATCTTGACAAAGATTCCCTAACTGGTGTGTAGAAGATCTCTCATGCTCTGACCAAAACAAGGAAAGAAAAGTCTGGAAACGTAACTTGACAGATTAACTAAATAAAACTTGTAAATATCATGAACCACAACTCAGTTCATAAACAGATCAGGTGATAGGAGCTGAGTAGGCATAATATGTTTGTTCATTCAAAGGAAAAACGGGGATACCATCTGTGGGAAGTGTGTAGTGATCCAGCCAAAGACCTTTTAGATGTCAAGGCTATCCTGTTAATAATTTCACAACTGGGGTACAATATAAGAAATCTGATGATGAAGAATACCTGATGAGTACAATAATTCTCAGGATGGTTTTCTTGAAAAAATCCCTGAATCTTCTCTCCCACAGACATAGAGTTGTCTTCAGGCACGTGCCTCACCAAAACCTGCCATGGCAAAGAATGAAGATGTCTTCGAGACTCATCATAAAATTCTTGCAAACCTGGAGTTAAACGCACTAACTTCGATGCGCATCTTCAATTATAGATAGGTCTTTCGAAAGCAATAAGTTTGACCCTGCTGAACGAAACTGTGAAGATTGACCGTGAAAATACTTACCGTAAAATCATCTGGCCGCCGTTTTTGATTTGCAATAAAATCTAAACGGAGCTTATATATTTTAGAATATTCCTTGTATAGCAAGACACATGTCCAGATAGTGTACAGATACGATGCCAACAAATGCGCCCATAGCCTACAAGACAATAGCTTTTTCACATCAGTTCACAGTTGCATTGATCGAGAGCATTCCTACTCTCCAGCCAAAAGTGTACGTAAAACTTTCTGTAAACATCGTGAAGAAGTCGTTTACAAAGCACTGTCAAGAGCAACACATCAATGTAACCATATTAAAGTTAAGAATACGATGCCACTGTTGCCAATGATAAGCAAACTATAGTTTGTTTATGCTCTCAAATCGAAAGTACCAACAAAAAGGAAAATAGATATACTAGCTGCTGACTGAAATCAGCATTCACGACATCTAAATCAATCCTTGGTGTTTCCAGTTGAGACCGTCAACAATTCATACTTTGGCAAGTTGAGTAACGTACCAAGTCATGATGACAATAGTCAACCACAGCAACTAACTACATTTCTTCATCGTTTCAATTTATATTGGAACTAAAGTATAAACTACACTTTCCGCAGGCGAGCATCAGGTCGTAGGTTTGGACATGGAATCAAAGATGATCTAAAGTGTTTGCAGTTATTGTAAATACGTGGAATGCAAGCAAATCAAATCTGTACACACCTTTCTGAGAGGTCATGCACGTGTGCAATAGACCAGTTATCGACTTTTGTGTATGTCACGTTTGACTGAAGTGATTGAAACGATGCGAGCTCGTTATCTGTCTTGTTCACTGGAATGAGCACCACAAATCCCCACAACGTGAGCGGAAGGAACACCTTCAACCTGCACAAGTACAGCCCCACACTTAGTAATTAGAGGAGAGAAAAAAGTGAACTACTTCGAACTCATCAAATGATAACGCTCCCTGTGAGCAGGGACAACGTAACGAGCATCATGTGGAGGAAATTCTTCCACAACAGAGCTGTAGCCTATCTCTACGCAGTTGTCTAACACTCAAAGTATTTAAAATACTAAGTGCATCCATCTGGAAGGAACTACATATTAAATTGAAATTGCTGGGTGTAAGTCGTACCCAAGCAAGAAGGTACGGAGGAGGATAGCAGAATCAAGTCCATAGCGTTCAATAAACTCTGAATTGTCTGTCAAATTCAACTTCCGCCAGACTGACTTGACCCATTTCAGAATATTGCGATAGCTCCTCCAACCAACTTCATATTGTTTCTTATCTCCTGAACGTACCAAATCATCTACGTGCTCAACCTGACCTTTCAAGTATCGTCGTGGGTAGTAAACTCGAAAAAAGAAGGGCAGGTTCTTAGAGATTGCATAAAATATCAAAAACACTGCTGATGTTACCACATTGATCCATAGTGAAGTCAATAGGTCAGATGCTGTCACTGCTCCCAAAGACATTGCATGAAAACAAGAAACGAGCGTATGGCCTCAGTACTTTTCAAACTAGTGAACTGAGGAAATGCATGAAAGTCGACTTCCAGAACTGATCGCCTTGGGAAATATTGGGATGATCCACGTTCTGGGATACATATATTCTGTGATCACTTCTGGTCTCTCTTCGACGAAAATTAAGTTTGGAGCTTCAGTATATTAGTTGATAGTACCAGAAATTTAAATCAGAAAGCTGCACAAAGACGAGGTCACAGATACAGATTTAGATTTCGTAACCTTGATGATCTACAGCCTTTTCTGCAAATCAGTATATCAGTGCAAATCGAGAGAGCCCTGCTTTCGAACAAAAAATTTGACCGGTTACTATGATAGACGGGTCATTCATTGTTTTGGAATCAACCTCCAACTCGTTTTTTTTGAAATACAAATAGGTCAAACGAGTCCTATTCCGTGCTCCATGATCACTTTTACTTCGATGGATCGACCATCAACTGCAGAAAAATTGAGAAAACCTATATGATTAAGTGCTGAATAAATAGGTCAAGACTTCACTAACTGATAATTTTAGTTTCTAGAGATCCTTTCTCTGTAATTTTAGGGTGAAGTTCACTTACCTGCCCAAAACAGTATGAGAAGTTAAACACATACTGAAAACTTCAGCAAAGTGATTGGTTGTAAGGAGGTGAGCTCCACAAGGAGATTTTTCCAGCCGAGAGTTCTGAAAGACCTAATCTCGTGAAGAGCCTGCCCCGTGAGAAGCAACTTACCTTCCATTGCCTGGCAAACATTTCAGCAGGTTCTTGAGTTTCGTCCATGAAATCGCCCAAAACTGGTTCTTGAGTTTCGAAACTCGCCCAAAACTGGTTCGATGACCTGACGTGAAGCAATCGGACAAAGTGGATCCATAGAAAACGATAAAGCTACTGCAATTTCACTCCTAAACACGAAACACAAGAACCACGACGGACTACCTCCAAAGAAATTCGAAACAAGCTCTGTACTCATTGTTAACACCATGCTCAAAATGACTTTCCACCATCGCTACTTCCCCAAATGCCACCAAGGCTTCAACACCAATAATTCAACCGTGTCGATGATCATAACCTAAACAATGCAAACATGCAGCTAGCTCCATGCCCTCTAAACCTAATACTCCACACAAACACAAACCCAGAATAGGACTCACTGTTCCGAACTGCGGAAAACCAAGACAATCAAGCTATGAAATCAGAACCCAATGCACCAAACGAACGCACATCATCATCAAACCTTGCATTATCCTCCGAACCAATCTTTCGCTCATGGAAGTACACTCTCCAACGTCATTGCCAGTACGTTGCGACAACATCATCTTCACCTCTGGGACAACATTGGCCAGTACGGGGACGTTGTGATGCTCAACTTGAGCTAGCACTGAGTTGAATGCAGATCTGGCATGCAGTGCGATGGTAATGAATGAATGAATATTGCCGCATGCGCTTGTCAGGTGAGATGGGCTGTACTGTGTTATTGTTCGCAAGTCAGGTGGGAGGAAGATGGGTTTGTCATGGACGGCGTAAGAAGAAGAAGACGATTGATACCGTACTTGTATGTGTTACTGTACTGAATACCCAATCCATCATACTGCACGAAACCGATGTTGTCCTTCGATGTTTTGGGTTTCAGCCACTGAAACGTTCATTAACGGTAGAGACAGGTGGTATTCGGTGCAATGACCCAAGATGTTTGGTAGTGAATTCAACATGGGGCAAATGAGATACTAATCTAAATCAATGCTGAACATGCACAGAATTTGTTCATTTTACAGATCCCAGCAATCTCATTCGAGGTAAGGAGCTTCGGATGGCAGTCCGAATTCCTTGGTAGAGCGAAATGGGCTGAACGCAGCCTCCCCAGTTGCAAACAAAATTACTCCAAAGATTGTCCATTAATATATTTTTGTACTAACAGAATGCTTACTTTGTGCCAAAATAAAATGAATCAATACAGATTCAAGTAGTTAGTTCGGGGCTCTTTATCACTAACACACTGCTAAGCAGATGCAGTAAATCTACAACTGTTCCACCGAACCGGAAGCTTTCACTACACCAGGCAACACACGACGTCTAACACCACAGCCCATCCAACACACAGCTCATGGAGCTGCTGATAACTCCAACAACACACGGAACCAAGAGAATTGCCTTGAACAAGGGGTGATCATCTCCACAGCCAAGTGCACTTCGTGAGGATCTACGTTTCACTCGCTACATTCAAAACTGAAATCTGCAAGGTTGAGCCCCAAAATGATCGCTAAAATATATTCCAGGTGATCGATCCAAGAGTCTTGAGCTTGATCCAGCGAAGAATCGTGTTTAAATGGAGCTCATGTCGAAGCCGATCGACACGCGCGCGAAGCTCCCAGGTGTTGGTGATCAGAATCATCATCCTGTAGTGTGTGAGAAACTAGAAATGGGCAGTGCAGATCATGATCTCCAGAATGGACGACTCCATTACTATTGTGATCTAGATCTCCAGCTCTCTCTCTCTCTGAGACTCGGCTTCTGATCCTCCTCATGAGCTCCAACTTGTCTCTAAACAGTTACCAGTTTGATGTTTGCGTTGAAAACTGGTAAGAATTTGGAGGGTCCACCATCACACCCTCCAAGTCTAGTAGCCATGAATCACGACCCATGTTCCATGCTAGGGTGGCTTATCACGTTGCATTGTTCCATGAATTATGATCATGTGCAAATGGGCCACGTTTGATGCTAGAGTGGTTACAAGTTGGAGTGTTTTGTCAATTATGGTGGATCAAATGGGCCACGTTTGATGCTAAAAGTGGTCAACAAAGGTGGATTGTTTCATGAATGACGGCGCGGAAGATGAGCCACGACCAATGCTAAAGTAGCTATCATGTTGGAGCTTAAATCTCTTTTTCCTTCTATATAAAGGCCTTATAGAGCAGTAGAAGCAATCATGTTGGGTCTTTCATTTCCAGCTTACATTGAGAGGTACGTTGCTTAAGCTCTCTCCTTGCATCTTTAGGAGTGATGTTACACCTAAGACAAATTGCCATTTGTAGTCATGTCTTTTACCTCATGAGTGTATGTTTGATTACCACTTTGACTGAAACTAGGATTCTAGTCAAATTTGTGCATATATAAACATATTCTTCATTCAATATAGCCTCCAAATAGAATATCAATTTTTTTTAGCTCTATATGCATATGATGTTATTAGGAGCTTTGCAACTACATTTCAAACAAAAGAAAAGATAGTCTCTATGGTATAAGTTGCCAAACTTGTAGATACTGAAATTCGACTTGGAAATAAGCAAACGGCTTGGAACATAATAGTGCCTACATTAATAGCAAAGAGCTCAAAGTAGCAAGTTGTTATTTAAATCATTCATCTCATGAAGAGATTTCTTAACAAGGAAAAGATTGAAGATATTCACATATATGGAATTCATTGATTGATTGCAGGTATGATTCATTTCACGAGGAAGTGAGTATATCCAAGTTTGCCAAGACTTCAAATATGTGATTGAAGTCCGCCATGACGACTTCAAATGTTCCTCTCATAACTCCGTTGTCTGCCCTCTTTCTCCTACTCCTTTTGCTTCCCTTCTTCTCAAAGGTATTAGCCCTCTCGGCACCTCGTACTTTCCTCGTCCGTCATTCCGATAATCACTTTGAGTCCAATGGAATTTGGACAAGCACAGGCAACCGGGAAACAAGTTCCAAAAGAAGCACAACAGATCACTCATACCAACTATGGACAGAAACATATCATACCATAGCCAACCCTCTTGGAACAAACCTTGTTGCCATCAACACCACCACAACAACAATCCAGGTGAATGCACTCCTTGCCATCAAAAAGTCCATACAAATTGACCCATTTGGAGCACTTGCAAATTGGACCAATGAAGAAAACTCCACTTATTGCAGCGCATGGAAAGGTGTGGATTGTGATGAGATGGGAAACGTCATAAGCATTAAGCTTACGGATTTAAGGCTCAATGGCATCATCAATTCCAAGATTGGCAACCTTATGCATTTGTCGTATCTCAACTTGAGTGGGAATAGCCTATCTGGCAACATTCCTTCTGAGTTGATGAAGTGCAGAAATTTGGTAGCTGTGGATTTGAGCTTCAATTATTTGGATGGCGAGTTATCCGCTGGGTATATTTACACATTACCAAAGCTTGAGTTTATGAGGCTTTCCTATAATAGCTTCTCAGGTCTTCTTCCGGAGGTTCCAGAGAATAGCTGTTATAGCTTGACGAATCTAAGAATAACATACTCAAATTTAATTGGGGCCATTCCAAGCAGCTTGAATAGATGTAAGAATTTGACAGCATTATTACTTGATTTTAATCAATTGAATGGAAGCATCCCTACATCATTTGGTGATCTACATCAATTAGTGGTATTAGCTCTTCAGGGCAATCAACTTACTGGTGAGAAAATGTCAATCTTTCAATACCTACAATGTGAATTATTCAATGTTATGATTGATCTTGATGCATGGTGATCTTTTCAGAGTATTGTTATATTGGTTTCTTTTTGTTAGAGTCAATATAAATGGAACGCATGGTTGTAGACTTTACAATAAAAGGCCTCGACCTTGGATTTTCAATTTTGTATCAAATTAATGATTTGCATCTTAACCATATCTTCGATGATTGAAAAACTGTCATCTTAAATAGGTAATATTCCAAATGAACTTGCATCCCTCAAGAACTTGCAAATTCTTGCATTAGACTACAATAATTTAGAAGGTCCAATACCAACTTGGTTAGGAGGCATTACTTCATTGGTGCAACTTTACCTTCAAAGCAATCAATTCACTGGTAAGAAAATGTCAATCTTCCAATACCTTACAATTTGAATTTCTCAATGTTATGATTAATCTTCATGCATGGTGATCTTTTCAAATTATTGTTATAATAATCTTTTTGTTTATTGCAACATGGATAAAGGGCATGTATCATTGCAGATTTTAAAATAAGTGACTTGTCTTATAATATTAACTACACCTTTGATGATTGTAACATTTTCATCTTAATAGGCTATATTCCAAGCCAACTTGCATTCCTCAAGAACTTGCAAATACTTGTTTTGGAGTACAATAATTTACAAGGTCCAATACCAACTTGGTTAGGAGGTATCACGTCATTAGTGCAACTTTGGCTTGGAAACAATGAATTCACTGGTACAAAAATGTCAATATTTCAACATCCTACAATTTGAAATTCTCAATAGTATGATTAATCTTGATGCATGGTGATCTTTTCATATTATTGTTATATTAATCTTTTTGTTTATTACAACGTGGATAAAGGCCATGACTCATTGCAAAGTTCACAATAAGTGACTTAACTTACTAACTACACCTTTGATGATTGAAATATATTTTTATCTTAATAGGTAATATTCCAAGCCAACTTGCATTCCTCAAGAACTTACAAATACTTGTTTTGGAGAACAATTATTTACAAGATTCAATACCAACTTCGTTGGGAGGTATCACTTCACTTGTGCAACTTTGGCTTGCAAACAATAGACTCGCTGGTGAGAAAATGTTTCTTTTTCTCTATACGAAATATGATATTTCCATTTTTTAATCAAATTGATTGGAGAGTCTGCTTACAAACAAAATCCTAACTTTGAACCTCCAGCATTTACATAGGGTAGTCAGGGCTCAATTCTATAGATGTATAAGGTTCGGTGACTGATTCTAAAATGAATGAAGTATGATTGTTTTGTCATAGTCTCTATGCTTGCATTCCTTGTGCAAATTCACAAAAGATTCAAAGAGATTCAAAATTATCTGTTCTAAGCTTTCAGCTTCTATCGTTTTACTGCCAATTTGAATTTGTTTTTCACACTTTCTATTGTCGCATTAACACAAATTCTTGCATTGTGTAGGTGAAATTCCTATTGAACTTGGATCTTTGAAGAAATTAGAAGTTCTTGATTTGCAGACAAATTACCTTTCTGGTCAAATTCCACCATCTCTAGAAAACTGTTCATCTCTGGAGTATCTTTTGTTAAACAACAACAGCCTTACAGGTACTCTTCCATTTGGGTTTGAAGACTTTACGACTTTGTGGCCAAATCTATATGCTCTCTCTATTTCAAACAATAAGTTGGAAGGAAAACTTCCTTTATCTTCAACAAGCTTAAATTCTTCAGTTGTTTTTATGGATTTTAGCAAGAACAATTTTACTGGTGGATTATCTATCCAAGTATCTGGAAGCCATCTATCCAGCCTACGAGTACTTTCAATTTCATACAATCAACTTGAAGGGCCAATACCCTCATGGTTGGGAGATTTGAAAAGCTTACAAGTATTGGATTTATCACACAATCAACTCACGGGACCTATTCCTCAAAACTTTGGTAACTTAGATGGATTCAAAGTGCAATCTAAGAATGTTTCTGATCCATTAGGAGGAACCTTAAACAACTCATATGCCCCTTTGTTTATAACACCGAGAGGTGAAGACATGGGCGAAGAATATTCGTACATTCTATTGGAAACAACTTATATGGATTTGTCTTCAAATGTATTGGAAGGAGAAATTCCAATAGGAATCACAGATCTTATTGGGATGAAGTATTTGATTTTGTCTGATAACAAATTGGAAGGAGGAATATCTCCATCATTTCAATTTATGGAGGAATTGGAAGCTTTGGACTTGTCACAAAACAACCTCACAGGAGTACTTCCAACAAAGTTACCATTCACTCTCGGCACGTTCAATGTCTCGTACAACAATTTGAATGGTGCCATTCCTACTGGAAACCAATTCAACACTTTTGACTCATCTTCTTATTTACCAGGGAATCCAGGATTGTGTGGAGATGTCATAAACAAGCCATGTGTTGCTGACAACATGCAACCCACCACTAATACTACAAACAATGCATTTCAAATCTTCGACTATGGTGCTCTATGGTTCCCTTTAATTTTTTATAGTTCAATATGGTTCTCCACCGTTTTCTATTAGCTTTTGGATTTGGATTAGTAAGTAGATTTTTTGTTGTAGTAGTGTCATCTTGTGACATGGGCCTTTGCTTTTGCCTTTGTTTGAATATGAGTTATAACAAAGAATAGAGGAGAAACCTTATGCTACATCCAAGTTTGGACCTCAAAAATATGGCTTAATCATATATCCCACTCAATATGTCTACAAAAAAACAATACTTGGATGTTGATTTCTTTTCACATCAAGATCGTCATTTCATTTACCAGGAGCCAAGTACATGTAATTACTTCAAAGCATACTCTTGCCTAATCGAGGTGTGCTAGAATCTGTGCACTGTTCTCTTGTGGATCTTTGTAGTTTGCAGCTCAATATCTACAAGTTCGTCATCTAATTATTGTTACTCTCATCATGTGTTACTGAAACGATAGTATTCTTATTACCCAGGCCGTTACCAGAAAAAGTCATCAGCCACATTGAAATGAATGTTGAATCTTGCTGCTTATTAACCTTAAGAAGCAAGTTCAATTAAGAAATCTAAGTGTACCGAGTGTCAGATTGTATGTCAAGCAATAAGACAGCACAATCAAATTACTAAACTACGAGATGGTATTTCTGAGTCTTGCACAGCTCTGAACTCCACAAGTTGTCTGTAGAAGAGAAAAATATGCATCACTCGAGAACTGGCCTTATTTGCTTCCTACACTGCTGGAAAATATTGTCATATAGTACATCAAAATGGATACCAGCTCGTTCGCGATTGATGATAAAGTAGATATGATCTGCGACTAGAGTTGTGTAATACCTGCAGTCAGAGAAGCTTAAGTCAGGATCACTTATTTGACGGAATGTGGCTCAAGATGTGCACTGAGAAGGAGAGCTAAGGTTGTGATCGAGCGAGAGAAACTTCTGAAGTACTGTAAGAAATTAAATGAACTCGAACTGAAACGAACTTCTTGGGATAAATAAGCAGTAGGTTTCAAGATGCCCTTACCAAATTCCAGGCTGAAGGTCCCCTTCTTTTGAGTCAGTTCTCAACTCGCAGTTGGGATGCTCGCAGGGCAAGCGGGGATAGCACTGTGATATGGTGTTCAATGCGCCATCATTATCTTGCCAGTCCTCATCTCTGAATTCAGACGATAGAAGAGTAGTATATGTCAGTGCAAAATGCCATGAATAAAATCTTTTAGCAGATTTTTCTACAGCAGTAGCCTACAGAAGACAGAGAGTTTTAAGGCTGTAATCCCACTCTTGATAACATCCTTGAGTACCATCTGCCACCTAATAAAACTTAAATCATTAAGAGAGTCGTATATCTAGGAGAAGTAAGTCAAAGAAAATCTGCACTATAAGTCTTTGAGGGTGTAATTTCAACCAGCATATCCATCACATTTCTGATAAGGGTCAGCCAACACGAAGTAACAATCCCAAACAACTAGCAACATGTATGCCACAACCCCACCTGTTTTTAAATTCACAGATAGAAGTCACTCCGCTGTACATGGGTTTATATTCTAAAGAGATGTAAATATGATTTAAATGACTAAATGACCTCCGAATTCGAAAGTTCAAATTCAATGGAGTTTGTAAATCCTAGTCTGTTGGGACATCTTACCTGTAACCTTCATAAGGAGGAGGAAGTCTTTGAGGATGGCGCCACATGCACATCTGCAGAGCGCGAATGAAGAGCAATGGGTGTGTGCCCAAGATGCTTCGAGGGAGTGTCCACCGCGAAAACCACGTCGTTGTTCCTTTCGTTGCATAACTGCGTGCACACAATGAACAAAATTCTGCATGTTATTTTGCAGCTTGAATAATTGGATTGCCAACTAACTAGGCTATGAACAGAATTTCTTACAGAGCTAAATTCGCATATGTACAGAATGTTGTATAACTGTCTAGTCCCCGATAAATAACACAGTGATATAACTGAAAACCTCAAGTATCAAAAGTTAAGTGACGCTTTAATTTTGCACACCTGAAGTAGAAGGTCGTGTCAAAGGTTCTAAGTTGCTTGTTTAACTCAAGTGCATATTGGATACTTAAATCTGGAAGTACCCAGTTTTCATGTGCAAAAGGACCACTTTTGTTCAAGAGTGTATCCACTAGGCCCATGATTCCTGCTTTATGCCATTGCAGATTGTAATGATCAAATCCAAAATCATAATACCGCTTCAATATTGGAACATCCAGCCATTCGTAAAAAAGCACAAACACTCGCATAAACTGCAGTAGACTAAAGCTCGTCATAGATCGCCCATCTTCTGGCCTGCAAGCGAAGGGATCCATCGTTACTACGGAAGGAATTACAGCATGAATTTGAGTTGTTCAATCATTTCAGTGCAAAAGGAGATCAGAATTTGGATGGTTGACGACACCCACCGTATACCGTCATGATAGACACGTGTTGTGCCATTCAGAACACCTGATAAAGAAGTGATACTAAATACCCAGTCTGCTGATGTAGACTCGTACCCAAAAAAAGCCTGTAAAAGGCTAGACAAAGAACAAATTTATCTCTGACCTTCTGCAATACACTGCAAGCAGAAAAACTTATATGACGCATATGCTATGTATTCAGAAAATATTCAGATTCTGTTTTCAAAGCAAAAAAATGATTCTAAAATGCTTGTGACTAGTTACAGACAGATAAGACTTCGTAACCTAATATGTACATGAGCTAAGACTTCCTTACGGTACATTAACTCCAATACCTATAAACCTAACTTCAGAATTCAGTCATTCGATTCACACCGCAAGTCAGAACCGCAAAACGACCAGAGCTCAGTTCTTAACACTATCATATTCAGCCTCTGTGTCAACACAACAACCTAGGAGACAAAACGAAGTTCTATGGTATGAATGGTGGATAACTTGTTTTTCACTTGCCAAAGGAGGGCCTCGATTTGCAACTTACCTTTTCAGCTAACATGTTTTGCAGGACTCGAATGACTTGTGCGCCTGTGGAGTGTCCTACAAAATGAATAGGGTGTTTGCTGTCCCAGTCTAAATAGTGACCTGAAATAACAAGAACAGTGCATCAGGTCTACATGCTTGCAAAAGTAATCAGGTAACCTGTGCTAGAAAGGAAATGAAATAGATAAGAGCAGTTGAAAAAAGATGCTGCACCTTGTTTATATGTATGGCCAAAACGAGAATGACCATATTTCTGACTACGCTTCACTCCATAATCCACTGTTCCTCCTTTGAGGTAATAAAAGAGTTCACACGCCCTAAACATCCAATTCAAATCGAAATTCCATAAGAATCTGCAATCCTACAATTTGAATACAGATTCCAACTCTAGAGGATTTTTCGACTTTTACAATATTCTTCCACCTCCATTGCGTACACGTTTTTAAGGCATGGCATGGTCTAAAACCAGCAGATCTATCACTAGGTTTCTATGCAAAGACTTCATCCCTTCTCATGAACAGTCCCCGAACAGCCAGCAACTTGATATTCAATTCTTTTGTTTAATTCATAACTCTCCCGTTAAAGAAATCAAAGAATTAAGCATTGCCCGAATAGATAGCGTTATACATTAGTGTACAGGCATTCTGGGGATAAAGTTAGAGGAGAACTCTGAAAACACATGCGAACAGACACTTCCTCTCAACATTTATACTAAACTGCCAGCATTACAGCTTTCAGAAACGCAACTCAAATCTACCAGCACACAATGAGTTGATATGTGATAATTAAAGAATGTGGAAAATCACCTGTCGTGAATGCTGCTTAAAGCACCCAAGTCGGGTGCAAGAATTCGATCATCTCGCTTCTCAGCACCACCCCAATACGATATCGTGCCCAGTTTCTGCTCGGAAAGACAAAACATTAGGCAACAATGGCATATTAAGCTTTCTAACACACAGCCCATACTCCAAGGTTCGATATGATTGACACTTACTATGACACTCAACCCCAGACTGTCTGAAATATGGAATACTCACATGAATACGATAATCGAAACTTTTTATCCTAATAACCAGCTGCAACTACAGAGAATCCATGTAAAGATGTTTGGGCTCACCTGTTCGCCAAAACCGAATATGCCGTGCACAAGAACAATTGGAGGCTTGTCATACCCTTCCAGATAATGACCAGAATTGCCAAGGCCATGCCCGTTTGTGTTGCAACTAGACATTTTCTGCTTTTCTGTCTCGCTTTCATCAGCTTCGATGACAGGCGATATTCGAGCACATGATTGTTGAGAGCTACTTGTGAAAGTGGACATGGCATCTATCCACATTGCTGAGAAAAATAAATTGAGGCCAAAGCAGCCATGGACTACAGCACTAACAATAACTTCAACGAAGCACAAGGAGTCCCAGACGATGCGCCGCAGCAATCCCATTCTAAACAAACGATTAAACCATACACCCGCTTCTGGTGACACTAGTCGACAACAGTAACTGCGGGAATTCGTGGTTTGAGAAGATTGCAAACCTAATCTTCACACATACCACTTATGTAAGCCGAACTCTGCATGTACCATAATCAGACCTCACCCTCTCCTGCAAAGCCAAAGACAGCCCCTATACTTGAACAACCACCAAACATCATCCCTCAGAGCGCACGAAGTCTTGAATCAACTGAAATTCCCCATATCTTCCACAGCTAAGCATCCTTCAATTCAGAGCGTCAATTGGATCTGTACCATCGGCCAGCAGCAGGGTATGTCACAGGCCAGAGCTTCACGCCGATCTTAGCGTGTTGCCTGTGTGGCATCCAAAACACTTCCTCAGCAAAAATCAACCTGCCCTTCGTCACAGACTGCAAATCCTTAACCCAACAAGGCCTCGTAACCTCAAACGTCTGCTCCCATCCTCTGTAAAATCGTTTTCACGTGAACTTGCGCTTCGACCACCTCACAACAGAAATACCCTCCCATTCTCCATGGAGCCTTAATTCCTTGAGTGGAGTATTTTGGCAGCTCAACTCCAACTTCAAACCTAAAAATGTCAACTTTAAACCGGCAACTAAAACATCTCAATGCAATTCACTCCCAAACTCAACAACTCCTCCATCCACTGCAAAAGAATGATCCATCACTCCCGGCACACTCCACTCATCATCACACAGCAACAACCACTGACTCAAATCACACCTCGTTCCCTGACGTGACAACAACTCGACAGAATCCAAAACTGACACCTTGACACCTCTGAAAAAGAGGGTCAGGACCGTGATTCAATTGAACTCCTCAAACTAACTGCACCAGCATTCCAGGAATGTCCCACGAAGAAAGTGCAGGTGAGAAGTGGGACTGAGTTTGGAAAGAGCCACACTGGTGATTCATGAGTCCGGAGATGGCCAACACAGTCTGCGAAACAGAGCATGCATGCAGCCGTGGTGATATTTCATTCTGCTTCCACGGACATTCCGGAACTCCGTTCAGTTTTTTTCCTTTTTCCAGAGAAATGGAATTTTTATTTCTCCCTTGAGATTTTCGGTGCATGAGTCATTGTGGGAACTCCGCCCTGCTCCACCATGCTTTCACACTAAGGGCCCAACCCAATTTATACTGTAGTTGTTCATACTTGGGTCTAACGTGATTGTCCACCCAACCCAATTGAGCCTTGGGTGGGGAATCAGGCTTCGGATTTGGATGTGAAGTCCTTCATTGGATTTGGATCTGTCTATTTCCCCCATCAAGCGGTGCTTGGGGGGTGGGTTGGATGCCAGGGTCGGGGGGTTGGGGAGGGGAGGGGCAAATCTCTGCCCCTATTATTTGCCTTGAGTGGGGGTCCTAGTGATCTCATGAGGACCTCCCTGGGTAAATTGGGGCCTACGGCCCTAAATTTATAAAAAAAAAAAACCAAAAAAGGACCCCATGACCCCAAAACGGGGAGGGGCAGCAAAATGGAACCCACCGAGCCTAGCAACCGAACCTGCGGTTGTGGTTCGGTAGTACCTCTTGATGGGGGGAAATAGAGAGACCCATTGGATTTGGTTGAGGGCCCGGTTTTAAGGCATACTTTTTCTTAGAATTTACAATTGCTTTGTGTTTTAAGGTAGCTATCCATGTGCAGAAAGACGTACATATGCAAAAGTAATGTGAGAAAAGGATTACTAGACTTGTAAGTTCCTGAACTAATTACAATATATCTATCATGGTCACGTGGTCTTTTATTGGACGGCTACTCAACCAGTGCTATTGAGGTCATGTCATAAATATCTTCCAACTCTTTTATACTCATTTCAACTATATTGGTACCCATACGCTCAGCAATGAAGTGAAGTTGGATGCCACTACTTGATGCTTGCGTGAAGTACTATGTTGTAACATGTACCGTAGAAAATCAAAATTTGCATTATTTGCATGTGACCTCCAAAACGAATACTTAAGATGTGCATTTTTTAAAATGATTAACGAAAACGAAAGTCTCACCTTAATCATTGGGAGACATGTCAACACTACAAGACTCAAACGATGGAGGAGAATTCACATGTTGGAGTTGAAATTTTGCTCTATTAAAGGGAGATCAAGATTCACCAACATCATTCACTGGATGTTGAAAAATAAACACTCTCAAATCTAAGTCAAATCGCCTAAAACTATCAAGTGATCTTTGCACTTGAATTTTTACCTCTGCCCGTCAAAGCATCGTATTGCATTCATAAAACGGGCTTTTGAGCGTAGATTGGCACTAGTTTCTGAAGTGGGGTGCGCATAACATCACCTTCACCTCCAGATCCAACTCTGCAATTTCCTGCATCAAGTTACGAATACGACAAATCATTAAATATTTTAACCATTCCCATGATTAATTCATCTTACCAACAAAAACGCTGAATTCCAATCATTACAAAAGCCTTAACCTTCAATCCAATCAAAACAGTGAAAGTTTACTAGGAAATCGATTCCATATAGATTAAAAACCCGCGAGTACTATATAAAATTTCTTAACTACTATGAGCATCTAATGTTGAAACTAGAAAATAGGGTACAGGTGTTTGCTTACAGAGTCACCAGCAACTGCTGCAAAACTGATATCAGCGACCTTTGGAGCTCATTGACCATAGTATCATGATCGAATAGTATCACTTTCATGCTGGATTTTGCACATGGTCAGTCAAGCAAATTTCCTTCAACTTATTAGCAGCTGCTTCATTCACGCCATACTGCAAAACGAAAAGAGCCAGAACACCATTAAAATCGTACTTCTGATTACAAACACTCTCACAATAGTGCTAGTAACAGCTGCTTTCCCACATGTCCATTTTATCAAGACCTTCCAGGCAGAGACGAAGACAACAACACAAATCATCAAAGCTATCAACACAGCTCAATTATCTTTCCCTCCACAAGCTCACCTCAATCAAAACACAATTACGACAATTCTACCAATACTTTTCAGCAACTCCTAGCCAACAATCTAACCACACTTAACAATGTAAGACATAAGCAAACAAGGAAAGAAACAAGAACACGATAAGACCACCAGTTTGAAGTCCAGAAAACAGAGCAACCAATGACCCAAAGGAAACCCTAAAACCTGCAGAAAACTAAAGAAAAGCAATCCAAAAATCTCGATTCAGCACCCAAAACTAGAGAAATCAAAATCACGTCTAGATGAAAAAGAATGTGGAACCAAACGAAGACGACCCCGCCGACTCCTCAATGACAGCACATCACATGAAATTCACAGCACAGAATTGATGACAAAAATGCAAATCCACATACTATGAAAGGGCACTTGAGAGGGGCTTAGGGAGGTACCTTGTTGAGGATCCAGCAGGAGTGGCGATGGGCGCGCGCCAGAAGCTCCCGGACGGTGGCAGCGTCCTGGGGCTCACTGTAGGTGATGAAATTCTCGCGCGCATACTGCGAGTAGTAGCCTTGCGACTGAGGCGGCAGGCGCTTGATGAGCTTGAGCACCTCCCTGTACGCCTGCTTCACCGCTCCCCCCATGCTCATGCTCATGCTGGCTCCCTCCTCTCCCTCCTCCCTCCTCTCCCTCCTCCCTCCTCTCCCTCCTCCCTCCTCTCCCTCCTCCCTCCTCTCCCTCCTCCCTCCTCTCCCTCCTCCCTCCTCTCCCTCCTCCCACCTCGCCCATGCACGTGCAAATGCAAATGCGACGCCGAATGTGGAGCTGCCCTCGCCACCTCCTGCTCTGCAACAAATGCTCTGTCCCACTCCAAACACACCCTTCATATCCAGTGTTGTTGCTCTACATGACCGCCTCAGTATCGAGCAGGTATTAGAAAGGTATCTGACAGGTATTGGACGGGTATTCAATTATACTTGGTTGTATCGGTGGTCTTGGGCAGGTATTGGGAAGGTATTGGGAAGGTATTAGGCAGGTATTGGGCAGGTATTGGGCTAGTATTGGGCAGGTATTGGGCTAGTATTGGGCAGGTTTTACTAGTATTGGGCAGATGTGAGGTCGGTATTACGCATGTATGGAATCGTATTGCATAATGGCCCATTCGCATTCAGTGTACGAGGAATGAATCAATTGTAGGGGTGAAAATTGGAATATTTTGACCCCTGTATTTGCACCAAGGTCGATAATTTGAATAAGGACTGATTTGTTTACATGCAGTTAATTGAATTTAAAAGAATTATTACATGAAATCTAAGGTTAAATTGTTTGTTACTTTACACTATTATTTTAGAGATTGACATTATATCTACACATGGTTGTTGTTGTTGTTGTGAATTTTGTCAGAATTTTCATGTTTCATTGTATTATCTATTGTTAACTGAAGGTTGCTTACAAATTAAAAATTATTAATGAGAAAGATTGCTCGACGGCCAGAGCATGTTGCAATAGTTGCCACCGCAAGATACAACGGTTTAATGAAGTATGTGTGTTCAGATCCTTTGAGTACATTTTTCATGAATGTCTAGTCAGAGCGTGATAAATTGAAATCCTGAGTGAACAACTACCGTAGTAACAGAATTATCAGTACCTGAATTATCGTAACCTGTAAAGTGTAGAGATCGTGCTTCCTAAAACAACCTGACTGCTTCTACAACTGGAAAGTCCGGGTGATCTTCGTTTCTTGAATTATGGATCAAATCGACAACAATCAAACACTACGAAATAAAGACCTGGTATTGCTAAGCAGCTGACGATAGGCTCATATGTAGTGCTGCACGCTCTTCTTTCACCATTGTCCAGAATACCGCGGTGTATCGATTCTGCAAACGGAACGGATAAAGAAGGTGGAGATACTTAAATAATTTTTGTGACTCTTCATCCTCATTGTCAATTGCGAGTAAAAAAGAGAATAGAACTTCATGAAAACATAAGTTCACAAAACTTAATCAACATCCAACTCATTTAAAACATACCTGCATCATTGAGCGATTGTTAGCAGTGTACGTTGTCTCTATCAGTTTTTCTTTCTGCACATCCGGAGAACAAACTTCAGAATGCGCAGTCAAGAACTACAAAAAAGAACTATTGAAACATCAAAGGTGACACATGCTCCACTACAGAGCACAAGCCTGATGGACAATATTTTCAAATCTCACAAGAGGGAAAGGCATAATCCCTCAACTCTTGATACAATCAATAACCGCTTCTTCCAAATAGTATCACCAGAGTAGAAATGAGATCATTCAAATAGCAGTAGACTTCTGTAGATTCAATTGTCTGAGGTTGCATACCTTAAGAACCAATCCGAATTGTGCAGCTACCTTTTTCACATCTTCCAAGCTGAGTTCTAAAGACATTTCCTGCATTCTCGAATAAGCTCATACTCAGTAAGAGTGACCGTTACAAATTCGGGGTACTTAGTATTCCTGCTATAAACAATCATTAGCCAAGCATAGCAAATCAAACAACTAACCTCTTCTTGAGAGTATGCTTCGGCAAAATGATAAAGCAAGGGGCCCAAGTTAATCCAGACCTGCATCATTCCTTGTTAGATCACCCACACGACCGCAAAATGCACACCAACCATAGCACAACCACAGCATGCAAAATTGTGTTAATTCCCAAATCAAAATGCGTGTAATTATTTCCGTAACCTACCCCGCCAGGCTTGAGAGCACGAGCTATCACTTCCAGATACTCTATAATATTGTGAGCAGTGTCAATGAAGAAACAAGTCACAACCGAATCCCATGCCCCTGCCACACCGTTCCAAAAATCAGTATTATACAGCTCATCAATTACAACCTTGGAAATAGCGGGTTGGTATTTGGTAATAATCTCATTTCTTGGTAGAACACCAGCTTACACGAGTTTGAAATTTCGTACCTGCCTGGCCTGGGTGGCTATAAACCTCCACAAAATCCCCAGCACACATCGAGAAGCCCTCCGTTATCCCTGCACTGATACACGATGGTACCATAAGATAATGGCTGACAACAAATGCTACAGCATTATTGTTAGTCCATTAGGTTAACAAGCCCGGCATGAAGTTGCCGCTCCTGCCCCGAACCTTCCGACCCGCCAGTGCACCAGTGGCAACATGGAAGATTATGGCTTGGTCGCATAATTCTTGTATTCACTCACAACTCTAGCAGACACTTTCAATAGAATCAAAACTTACTTACTCAGCGCTGGAAATGTAGCAAACACAACACATTCTCAAGTCAGGTTTTTGAAAGCATGAGCACTCCTAAAATCCAATGGTTGATAGTGTCCGAACGCTCTTTGAACAGTTTTGCAACCATCAAATTGTCTACCTCATTCATTATAGTTCATTATGATGGGCGCCAAAGTCAACCTAGTAATACTCACCTTCCCGGATGAAGATCTGGGATATAAACAGCACGCAATTGATCGCTATCTGACAAGCTGTTGCAGTTGCTATGTATCCATGGGTGCAAAACCCATTCTAATGGCTGATCAGATCTGGCCACCAGCCACATTAAATCAAAAGCTGCATATATAAATTCTTTTCACAGACAATGTGAAGTGCGTAGAGTTTGATCACAAAAGAGCTATCTATGCTATCTTTTCGAAAATGTGAATGTATATCCTAAGACATGGAGACAAGGACGTATAAACTTCAAAGTCGTACTCACTGGTTTAAGATAAAGCTGGAGCACATGAGCATGTAATACGAGAACTCATTTCCTTGAGCAATAAAACCTGCATTGTTCAAGAGACATACATGTAGAGGAACGCTTTAAAGGACATAAAGCAGCATGCAAATGTGCCTCAGCTGCTATACAAATCGAAAAAAACAATGAAGAAGTGAGGAAGAGTATACCAAGACGTGATATCTCGCAGGCTAGACGACCAAGTCCTGCCCCAGGAACCAAGCACGTAGGGCGTCGCCTAACACACAGGAATTCGAAATCAGCTTCTCATTAAATCTACTGTTGAAATTAAAAATAGTGATCTCGAGTAATTTTTGTAGATTATCTCTCAACTTCCAAAGTCTTAAGAGGTTATGGTCCTCTAAAAATGAGATGTTGACATCATGGCCAAAAGCTACCTCAGATCTTTCCGATCAGGAAACAAGCGGTGAAGTTCTTCCAATATGGGCAAGTAGCACTGCTCTCGTTCAAGTGAACCCTAAAAAAGAATTGACCAGATAAATTGACGATTAAAAGGATTCAGTGCACGACAACATAATTAGACAGGGCTAAGTATAGTAGATTGCAAGAGCCTAGCACCAACTTCAAAATGGGAAAAATGGCCTCTAGTAAGATGGAAAATCGATGCTGGACATTGAAGGACCAGTGGCAAGTGAAGCTACCTCGTCTCCCCAGTCACGAACAATATTTCGAACTATACAGCGAACCTGGAAAAGATTAACTCACAACCACCAACATCTCCAGGTTTAATACAAACTTGAAAAAAATCATACTATTCAATCAAATACTAGTAGCGAATTTCTGATTAGCGCGTCATGAAATAAATTAATCAAACTTAACATATCGCAATTTGCACCTTATCAACGTCTGCAGAGGGAACACGGAGCTGGAAAGATGGGTGGCGCAGATCAAGCGGAACGCGCTCCTAGTATACACACATCATTAAAAAGCATTACATCAGAAATTGAACAACAAGCCTATGCCAGGCATCAGAAGCAAAAGCGTCAAAACTAAAAGTTGGGGATCAGACCCACAAATCAATCTGAAACGCAGATTTTCTATGACTGTCAATCCACAAAAAAACTAAAGGATTAGCAAATGACAGATAATACTCACATATGGCGTAAGTTTTGGAGACCCAATTGGGTGACCATTCTCGTTGCTCTCTCTGTATGCACTCCCATATTCTGTGTCGTCATGTGATGGATAGGCATTGGCTTCTGCTGCTGCACCATGTTCCTTAGCTTCCGCTTCAGCTTGAGTGCAAGACCAGTCATCACATGAGCGTACTGGACCTCGAGTGCCAAATCCGTTAAGTTCAGGAATTGATGAATCTGTTGTGGAATCTAGATCATTGCTTTCTATAGCTTGCCGTTTGTTGGAGTTAGCAGACGTAATGGTTGAGTCCTTAGATGGACTTGGATATGAATGAACGTCAATTGTGTTTTCATCATCTCTGGAATAAACACACAACCAGCTGCGTTAATTCTAAATCACAAATCTCCGTTCACTACCTCGTAAGCTAGGAAACAAACCACAAGTCTTACTCGCGCGCCTAGTGTTCTGGGGGTGTGAAGTAGACACCTTAAAATACATGTAATAAGCTAGGAATACAAAACTCGTTAACAGAAGCTATATATTCAGATATGTATTTTTTCTGACAAGCTTATTGGCAGCGTGAAAATAAGAGAGATAACGGCATCGTCATAGAGAGAGAAAACTGATTGCCTCCCAGTCAGATAAGCATACCTCCCACAACATCCAGTACCCTCATGTGAATGCATAAACTTATCAGCCGTCTTACGACCGAAAAGTGATGGCTCGTCGAAATCAGAGTCTGTCCCACCATCCATTTCAAATGGAGGATCAAAAGCCTGCATACGAAATCAACGTCAACAAGCTATACCTAACAGATACTACTTTTGATAAGCTGCTAAATCCTCTGAAGCAAAATTAAAATCGTGTATTCCATTATGTCCTAGCCCACCTCCAACAGGCACCTAGAATTGGCAGCATTGCAAACCAGTCTATCTGGATTTTGGTTTACAGAAAAGAGCCGCTATGCTATTGGTAAGTAAACCTCTGTCCAATTCTGAGAACGAAAGGATGCCACGAAGAGCAGATGCTATTCGTATAAATAAAGGAATCTAATTGTCCTGGACATCAAAACCCTAATTCTTGTGTGAAATAGTCTTGGAGCAATCACAGCGTACCTGGAGCATATTCATAAGAAAATATGTATTGGTCTTGACACATCTGCACAGTATTCTTGTGTTCAGCGCTTAGACAATAGCACATGTCATTCTACAAATTCGTCAAAAAAATCATTTTCCATACATTTCAACAACTTACAAGCGTAATCAAGAATCAACATAGCGAGAAACTTATCAACAAAACTGGAAATAATAAATGACGAGAGAAGCGAAAAGTAATTTACTACCTCCTCAAATCCTCGTACTTCTTAGGCAAATGAGATAGCACTGCCTGTCAAACCACAGAGACAGAAAACAACCCTAAGCTCAAATATGATATTCCTCCCAGAACTTGAACTTAAATAAAGCAGAATTATATGTTCTGTGAATAAATGAGCAAAAACTGAGACACAAGCACTAAGGACAGACCTTATGAGACAGACTCAGCTTTGAGTAAGACCGCTCATATCGTCTGATATCTTCCTCTGCTGCCGTTGGATAACTGCACACACGCCGAGAATAAAAATACACTATGACGAAAATAATGAGCAGTGAAGACACGCGAAAACATCCCTCGCCAATCCGACAAAACTCAAAACAGTTAAAAAAAAAAAAAAAAACAGTTGAAACACACAGAATTCTCAAACGAGCTGAAAGCCAATAGTCCGCCGCAACATCTCGACGTCGCACTCGAGGGAATTAGCTCAATAAATCCCGAACTACATTAGACGTCACTAATCTTATTCCACAACAAACTGAACCAATATAAACTTATAAAATTCAACTAACCGCAAACCGTCCTCATCACACGAACAGAAAAACATCACCTCTCCACCAAGATCAGACTCTCACCATTAACAACACTCCAAGATTCGCTCCAACCGCTTTCGTGCTTCCGCAAACCAGGACGCCAGATTGCAATTCAAGAAAAGAGCAAAAACTAAGAAATCAAGAGTAGCAGAGTGCTAACTTACTTGAGGTAGGCGCTGATGACGCGACGCAGCGCCTGAATCTCGAGCTCCTCGTCGGACTTGCTCATAGGCGCTCCCACCGGTGGCTCCATGGCAGCAGCAGCAGCAAATGGACCTCAAGCGGTCCAAACCCCGACTCCCTCACTCACTCACTCAGTTTGCTCCCACCGAATTAAGCAGCACTAAGAAGAATTTTAAGTTGAGCCTGGCTGTGCGAGTGAAGTGAGTCGACGAAAGTGAGACTCACGGCGATGAGAAATGGCGAGCGAGAGAGACGAGAGAGTGGATCGGCAACACTAACTTAACACACACGAGCGCACACACACAAACAAATAAACAAAGAAACAAAACTCAGAAAAAGGAGGAGAAAAGATAAAAGTAGGTTTGCTTGGGGTTGCTTTTTGGTAGCTTTTGCGTTTTGTGTTCTTTGTTTGTTTGTTTGGGATTCGGGGAGTTGGAGTTGGGGGGCCTATCCCCGCGCGTTGCCTCCGCCTCGGCTTCTGCCTCACCGTCTTCAGGTGACGTCACTCGGGTTAGGATGACCAGGGAGAGAGGTTTGATGATGTGTGTAGGGTTAGCCTCTGGTTAGGAAGACCATCTTGGCATCTTGTTACACTAACTTAGACGATGACTTGCTAAGAATAAAGTTTTGAGAACTTTATTCTTTTTGAGGTATAACTCTTCAACTTGTTTAAGTTGTCCATAAATTTGGGATGAATTTCCCTTGAAGATTTAAATTTTGTAGAAGAAGCATGTGCTATTGAAAGCGGAAGTTTAAAGTGCGGAGATGTACATCAATGCCAAAATTAAAGCCATCTTATTAGTGATATGAGATTTATGATTTGTATGGCAAAGATAAAGGAAGGTCAATATTTTTACAAAGAATCTCAAATCAATTAAAAAAAGTGTTTTGAGAAGGTGCTTCAAAATTGAGTATTTCTTCTTTTTAACTTGAAAAGGTCTTGGAGCATTAAATAATTATAATGTATGTAATGATATGTCATTTCCATAGCTTGTACAAAGATTTATTCCCTCCAAAAAGGCTACAAAGCATGTTTTGTATGCAATTATCTACTTGATGGAACGTTATTTACAAACAATTTAATTTTTACTAAACTGTTTCGAATTCCCTTATGAAAATCTCTCCATAGCTACAATCCCCATCTACTATAATTTTTTTGGTAACTATCGTACTTTAGGGGCAGAAAATTTGATGTCTGGCAATTTAAAAGATAATTTTTGAAATTCGACTTTTCAGTTTGACCTCCAACTTCAACTAATGAATTTTCATTGAATATTTGTTATTTTAGTGGACTTCATATAATCATTTTGAACATTTTTAATTCCGTCGATGAGAAACTCGGAAAGGGTTTTTTCCCAGAAAAATATGAAGGAAAATCAATGTGACGGTCTTTGTCATCATGTCCTTTGGTAATATTGGTCCTATATGATCATGGAAAGAAAGAAGAGATTAAAATTGGATTTGGAAACTTGAAAGGTTGTTTGAAAGGTTATACAAATTATATGGATGGTTATTCAAAAAATTTATTGCAAAAGTTATTTCAAAACAATATTTAAAAGTCAATTGACATATTTTAAAAAAAAACAAATCTCAACTTCATTTATTTTTTGTGTAAAATTTATTTAGTTTCATTTTTATATGACACCTTTCATTTCCTACTTGTTACTTTTCATTTTTTTGAAATTTTCTCCATGAAGTGGTCTTCAAGCAATTTTCAAATTTAGACACTAAAAACCATCATTCAAAAAACAAGCAACTTTCTTTTTTAAAAACATTTACTTGATCAAATAAATATTTTGGCTAGATCCAAAATGTATAGTTTTTGTAATAAACCTTTTGCACATCTTAGATAAATCTCATGCATATTTCTATTTTACCCAACAACAAAAGGTTGTAATTTTATTTTAAATACATCCATAATAATAAAAAATATTTGCTAACATAAACACAATTAGACAAATACAGAAAAACTCCAATTCCGAACTTCAACATTAAAGTTGACCATTCATTTAAAACCACCTTACTACAACCAAGGTAAGATTCCATTTGATACAAAAGGCACTCGGACATTAAATCTTGCCCTTCTCTTAAAAACCTTGTCATGATTTAATAGGTAGAGGATCCAAGTCAAGTAACATTCTTTTAGACATCTTATGTGGACTTTTTGTGGCATCTACTAACTCTTGCATTGCAATATTTGAAAGATTTAAACACCATTAATGACTAACAAATTCATAAATTTATAAATTTATAAATTCATATATAACTAACAATTGTTTTGTTGAGGTTATAAAAAAATTCTCCATAATACTATTTTTCAAGGGTTTTTCAAGACAATCATTAGTCTTATGACATTTTTCCTTACCATAATTCATCCACAAAATATTGTTATCAGATTTTTTAATTTTTGTTGTGACAATTGCTTTTGTGTCAATATGCTATTGAACCGTTTTATTGTAATATAGTGTAGTACTGGTGGTAGTAATCTTGTTGGTTGTGTCGTTTTTTGTTTGATGAGATCTATATTCTTGTTATATAAAAAAATTACCTTTTGTGCACTTACTTTCTTTCTTCAAAGTGGTTTTCATTTATAAATGTGTTTTTTTTTTTTTTTTTTTTTTTTTTTTTTTTTTTTATATTTTTTAAATAACTACATGGTAAATTCATTATGGTCAATATTGAACCATTAAGGTATTTTTCATCATTATGATCAATTTTCATATTTGATCTACTATGAATATGCATCTACAGAAATTAACATTGATTTTTTTTTCCAAAGAAAGCATAGTTTAAAGGGTATATTGCCACCACCATCTTTTTTCCACATTCAAATTAGTAATAAAGCAATGAATCTTATCTCCAACACACATAAATAAAAATATATAAAAAATTATAGATAATAATTTAAATGTAGACATATAACGAAACATAGAATATAATTCTTCAAGATGAATTATTTTTCATTAAGTAACTGCATTGTAGGCTATAACAAAAAAAATTAAATTTTCACTTTTAATGTATTTTTATTCAATTCCAGAAAAATTAAAATGTAACTTTTTTATACATCCTTCATCCATTTGATGCCTTTGTAAAAATAGAGACTTTTCAAAAAAAAACTAAAAACCAAATTCTTAAAAGTAGTTTTGTTTTTGATTGCACTTATATTAAAATTTGCTAGAATATTTTTTATGAATATTTCATGTTTGATAGCATATTATCTTTAAGAGATGTAGACTTTTCTAATGAATAAATCTACAAATTCATAAGTCTTGTTTGACTTCAATGCAATCTCAAATTATAATAGAATTGCAATATTGTGACTGCATTTGAGTAGCTTCTATATCGTGAAACCACATTTAGAATTTTTTTATTTAATTAGTTTTATTGCATGTCAAACACAATTGAAGTATGTTTTTTTAATGGAAATTGATTGAAACCCTTCTCTACTTGCTGTAAGTTTCCGTTAACCTTCCCAAAAAGTTCCAACATGGAATTTACTATGTTGCCACGGCTACAAAATTGAACGATGTTCGCTCCCGAAGGAATGTATTCCATTCTCAGTCCGTGAACCATTAGATTAAGTAAATTTTCTTTAATGGTCGGCGGTTCTTTCCTAGGTTGTAGTTTTTGTTCTGCACCATAGCCGTCATGTGGTCCCTGCAACCATGGAGCTTTTGATTGTAGAGTGGTCTTTGGTTGGTGTTTGGTCTGTATGCATTGTGCAATTATAGGCATGTTCACCTTATATGGATTTATGATTGATTATAGATGTGAGTATATGACACAATTGCTGTAAATAACACCGATCACGCCAATATGGAAGCTCAGGCACACATGAGCTTGGTTGATCATAGTTCAGCTCACATGGAGCCTGGTGTTGGCGGTGGTTATTTTAGTTTTAATGCTTGTGAAAATTTCATAATCGAGCTTGGTGGTGCATGCGTATATGATACGGTTGCTACAAATAACAACAAGGCCAATATAGAAGCTGGTCAGGCAGGCGAGTGTGATGCAATGAGCTTGGTAAATGAAGCTCTAATCTTCAACATAAAAGTTGTTATGGCTGATGAATTACATGATGCTGATCGACGCGATTATGCTGAAGTCATGACTCTAGCAGCATGTGCCCTTGAATTTCCGCTACCAAATGTATGTGCATTCAAGGTCATTTGAATTTTTGTTTTTCATTCTAATTCTATTTTTTCAATGTAGGATTTATAACTTTAGAAGCATTCTAAATTTTACACTAAACTCCTTTTTTATATAAGTTTCTTTGCCCCTAAAAAAAGCAAAAGAATCCATTAATCAAACAAGTCATTAAAATGAAGAGTGATATAAAAAAAGTAGCATTGTTAACAAACTTCTTGCTTTTCATTTGCTTTTAAGTGATTATTGACGAAAATGCGGCTTATAAAACGTTTAAGTGATGAGAATATGAACAAATGTGGTAAAGGGATAATAATTGCATTTGAATTTCAAGGAATTGGCTCATTGTAGGGATTAAAAATCAAATTGTA
This sequence comes from Ceratodon purpureus, assembly GCA_014871385.1. Taxonomy (NCBI): domain Eukaryota; kingdom Viridiplantae; phylum Streptophyta; class Bryopsida; order Pseudoditrichales; family Ditrichaceae; genus Ceratodon; species Ceratodon purpureus. The sequence continues at coordinate 15,719,812 of CM026422.1, read as the reverse complement.
AAAAAATGTTAAGGATTTATTATTCCTATAGATAAGCCAGTTATTTTGTTTTTATTTGTGACAATTAATTTATACAAAGAGGGCAGCGTCATGAGTCCAAACAAGTGAAAGAGGTGACGCGGAAGCTACCAGAAGTTGGCCATTTATGTAATCAATCACTGAAAAGATTATAATTAGCAAACCAAAAACAAATAGGATTCATGAGCTCGCACTATGGAAGATTGCGGCACTAGAGTCATCACTTCAACGGACGTAGCCTAAACGAAGTCGAAATTAACCATTGCTATTGCCACTTCATGCCTCGGTTTTGGATCCTTAGTTACTCTGATTACTTGCAAAATAAGTATTTACTAAAAGATTTTGTTCATCAATATTATGCTAAGAATATAAAAAAATATTGACAAGTCTCTTGAAGTCTTTGTTTCTCCTTACATAAGAAATGAAACGACATGAGACGCTTTAAAATCAGAACAGACACAGCTCGTAATATCATGCCCTGTGCAAGTTATTGTACGTAGACCTTAAACTGGAACTACAATGTCAACAGAAATTTTGGTTATTATTCCATAGCCAAGATTTTCTAGTGATCCATGACCCTATAAAGACATGTTCTAACCGAAGTTGTGGAAATTATCTAAAAAAGTGTTTGAAATTAATGTAAAAACAAGTAATCCACTTCAGTTAGACCCTCAATTTTTTACTTTCCATCTCAAATCCATGTGTAGCCTCAACCATAACCAACACAACAACACCAACAATAGGGAAAAAGATAGCTTTTCATTGTCTTTCTTGACTCTTCACGCTCATCATTTTTTGTAATGGCTCAATATGAAACATGAAATGATGAATTTGTTTCTTATGTAGTATAAAAAAGTGCACGAGGAGCCAATCATTTGCATTTGCAAATAGTCTAAAGTACAAAAACACCTTAATAGACTTTTCACTTATTGTTACCTAAAGTCAATTGGATTTTTAAAATAAAAAGTAGACTCATACGAAGTTTTTTATCCCTTCAATATTTGCCTAGGTAGTAGCCATTCATGGCCTTGGTATAAAAGGCACTAAATTTTCATTATTGTTGCAAAATCTTTCACAATGAGAATCAAATGACATTTATTGTAAGCCCAAGAAAGGGCAACTACCTTTGTTGTGATTTGGTAGGTGGGGGATCCAAGTCAAGTAACATTCTTTTATGAATAATATGAGGTTTAAAATTTAAAAATTCAATACAACTAAGAATTGTTTTGTTGAGGTTATAAAAAAATTTCTCCACAAAACTATTTTTCAAGGGTTTTTCAAGACAATCATTTGGATTTTTTTTAATTAGTTCATTGATTTTCTTGTTTTACATAAATTTAATTTAAATGGCGTCAAGTGACTTAGGAGAAGATTTCTAAAGCACTCTGAAAGTGATAAGTTGAAGAAGGCCATGTCGGGAGCCTAAAAATGCACAACTTATGACATTTTTCCTTTCCATAATTCATCCACAAAATATTGTTATCAGATTTTTTAATTTTTGTTGTGACAATTGCTTTTGTGTCAATATGCTATTGAACCGTTTTATTGTAATATAGTGTAGTATTGGTGGTAGTAATCTTGTTGGTTGTGTCGTTTTTTGTTTGATGAGATCTATATTCTTGTTATATAAAAAAATTACCTTTTGTGCACTTACTTTCTTTCTTCAAAGTTGTATTCATTTATAAATGTTTTTTTATGTTTTTTTTTTTATTATTTTTTTTTTAAATTACTATATGGTAAATTCATTATGGTCAATATTAAACCATTAAGATATTTTTCATCATTAATTTTATCAAAAAATGTCAACCGGCTCACACCTTTGATCTACTATGAATATGCATCTACAAAAATTAACATTGATAATTAAAAGACATGCCCTCCCCGTCCTCCTCCTCCTCCTTGATGTTTTTAATGTAAGACAACCTTGAGCCTCTTTTTGATAAACTTGAATGTTTTTTGGAACCACAGAACCAAATTAGTCTAAGGGCCCCCTTTAGTTAAATTTAGATTTTTTAAAGAATTTATTTATCATTCCATCAAAAGAATACCTATAGAGGCTTTATACCCCACTAATGGAAACCTTGCTCATGGATTAGGGTTTTAGACACCATCTGATATTTCAAACTCAGCAGATGCAAATTATTATAACACTATACCAAGTTTGTATACAAATCATTCCCACAAAAAGAATGAGAAAATTAAAATTAAAAAATATAATTAATTCCGTCGATGAAGAATTTGGAGAGGGTTTTAGCGTTGGAAATTATGAAGAAAAATTAGCATAGTGTGCCTCCACCGCTGCCCAGGGTTAATAATTGCGGTGGTTTTTTGAGAGTAGGGAAAATCCTGTACGTTATCATCGTCGTCATGTCCTTTGCTATGTCCTTTGATAATACAAGTCCTATATGGGTATGAAGAAAAAAGGAGATTGAAGTTGGAGTTGGAAACCTTAAAGGTTGTTTGAAAGGTTATATAGATCATATAGATGGCTATTCAAAAGGTTATTGCCAAAATTATTTCGAACAACATTTAATAATCAATTGACATATTTTAAAAACAAAACAAAGCCCAACTTCATTCATTTTTTGTGTAAATTTTATTTTATTTCATTTTTATATAAACACCTTTCATTTCTTGTTACTTTTGATTTTTTGGATTTTGTTTTACAAATTGGTTTTTAAGCAATTTTCAAATTCTCACACTACAAACCGACATTCAAAAAATGAATAATTTTGTTTATATCTTTACTTTAATTTGGTTGACGAGGTACTTGGAGAGGGTTTTTACCCAAGAAAAATTCAAGGGAAATTGGAAGGCGTAGGCGTCGACGTGGTCATATTTGTTGTTGTCCTTAATCTAGCCTCGTTTACAATTTCCTAAATATACATTTATTTATTTACTTCCTAAATATGAGACTTCACACTCTTCTAGCAAGTGCCACAATAGAAACTTCATTGTGAAATATTTTAATTTATATTCAAATTAAAAATTATAATAGAAGCTGTACCAATGGACACAATATTATTAGATTTCCGTCGACAATTGTGCATAGTATTACAAAGCCCTAGTTTATTTGATTAGTTCAAGTGTTTGATTTCATGATATTTCATCATTTATCTAATTTTATTTCGCAGTTTTCCAGCAAATATACAATATAATTCTTTTTTTAATCCGACATCTTTATTTGGAATTAATTTTTACTGAAGCTGCCACTTTAAAGGTAAGGAAGTTAAAATTGAAGAAGATTGTGTCAGGGCCAATTCCAAGATACACTAAGCGCAACCCCTTGAACAGTTGAACTCCAAAATAATCAACTTTTCACTCTGGATGAAAACTTGTATCCGTGGATATGCGTAGTTTATTCACAAGTGCTTCCCTAGATTCGTACTCTAAACTCTTGACAAGGCAATGACACCGCGGTTCTGTCCCAAACGTCGTGGCTTCACAAAGAGAGCCAAGCAACATGCAAGGCAACTGTGCCTCACAACTTCTGAACTTCAAACTTGCACGTGCTTGTTTAGGCTACTCCCACTGGGCGCCCGTGAGCCTGTCACGTAGAGGAGACCAAGATGTATTTGCCAGTCACTGCAACTACAACGGTTTCTTACACCTACTTAAAGATCAATAAATGGTCGCCACTACTCTAGTGAAAGCTAGAGCTCATCAAAATGGCTTCTCCAACTGCCGATCAACCAGGCACTAAAGTATTGCTCTAAAACCACCCGCCGATGTATTTCATTTCGCCATCACTCTGCTGCCATGTCACTCCTCGTCTATTTCTCCAAGCCGAGCGAGAGCCGGTAGTAGAGCAGCATCGCAGTAGCCATACATGACCTGTTCAGCAGAGAAAAACAACTCTTAGACCAGATCCATTTCAAGGCTTGAAACTAGCGCCATAACATCATCAGACAAGCTTAAGGATAACTCTCAACGTGTTCTCTGATTGAGTCAGGGGAATTTGTTTGCAAAGTGGTCTAAGAAATTTTCCCTGTACGTGGGCCTGAATGGCTCTACGTGAGTGTCTATTTTCTATTTTCTGCGTGTGCCTGGGTTTCAGTAAGCCAGAGGACGGCAAGGGCGCCGGCCTGATGCAGGTGGGTGCGCCTGCTGTTGCACAGTGCAACTGCTCCGCCATGGCTCCGCATATTGCGGTGCTCCCCATCGCTCTTCGAGGAATTCCACGGTCGGACTAGACCTTTCCTCCGAATGCAAAACACACAATGCACCTGTGATTATTACACACTCATGAGTCATGCCCAATTACATCGAACAGGATAGATGAACACCGAAGAGCAGAGGCCGGATTTGGCTAAGTTTCTGGTGTAATTTGCGGTGTAACAGACTACCTTTCTTACTAGTGATTATGCACACTTGGTTTTCACACAAATCATCATCCTCGTAAATTGGTAACAATGTCAACTGTTACGACACGCATTGATAAAATTTGCAAAAGCTCAGATATTTTCCTCAATATAAAATTGAAATAGAATGGACAAAGGACATCATAAATTATTAGAATGTATTCTAATACAGCCAAACTTCACTACTATATGTGAGATACAAGGTAGATTAGTACATTTTCATCAATTGAAGAATTAGCACAATTACTATTCAAAATCACTTTAAAAAACATTATTTTTTTCTTTCCTTAAAAAATATTTCTTTCCCCTTTGAAACCTATCAGCAAAAGTAAGATGATTGAAATGCATTTGAAAGGAAGCATTAAGGATAATGTAAAGAAGATGTGTAAGGTAGCAACACCCATTCCCGTGACTGCACCCATTTTTGTTTGCATACAAGGCACCTCAATCCAAGTGATTGTGATCTTGGGTGGTTGAAGAAATTTGCTATTGTAAGGAACTTTTCATGACAGAAATCACTTCTCCAAGTCACGGAATCAAGGCCATTTCGACACAGTCAACATGTGCAAATCAATTTTTGACTTTGACTATTGATAACGTACACAAAGTTGATAATTTCATGACTTTTTCGATACATTCTAAGTTAATATCTAATTGCCTTTCCATCCGTATAATTCCTTTTCATATTGTTCATTTAGAAGTATGATAATTAGCTTAAAGTCATGGAAATGGGTGTCACTACCTTAGTGTCCTTCTGAGATAGATATTACAAGTTCTTAATTCGAGCTAAATTGACTTTCATGTCCTTAGCAAATCTACTTCTCATTATTATCTAGTACTTTCTCAAAACAAATTAGGCCGAAATAAAATGGGCCCCACAAAATGCTGGTTTACTAAACTTATCATCACAGTCGAAAGTACGAAAATTAGCTGTTGTGGTAGATAGTCAATTCCAAGGAGAAGATTTTCTTCAAAAAGAAAGAAAATCTGACACTAAATTACAAAGTACGAGGTAATTAATAGCCGTGGGAAAGAAAATCTTCTAATAGTTCTATAAAATTAAATTATACTAAACTCCTAGTTCTCTATCAATGTCATATTCATTAACCAAGCCACTAAAGCAACGCAACCTACAACTTCGACGTCGTGTCGTTGTGAAACTCGAAGTCGTGAGATATCACAATGGGAGTCTCCTTCGACACTGGTCGTTCTTCAGACCAGAGCTCAATTGTAACAGACGCAGGGCACCAATTCACAACGCACAACTCAACTTGATTCAGGTCGAACCTGTTCGTCATGGCTAACCCGGTCTCGGTGTCCACCACTGTCCATTCACCTGCACATTCACAATCTTTCATCAATACCTCATAATCCACTCTTTACCATGTGAAAATCAGATGAACAGTCTGCAAAAATTAATACAAATAATTCTCAGAGAGCTCACCATTCGGTCTGTCTGGACCCGAAATTGTTGTCTCTCCGAACCCTTCGTCCCCTCGAAGCACATGCTTCTTTCCATCGATGGCTGTATACGTCACAAGTGTCTTCAGAGGATGGTCCAACCTGATCAGCGGGCGAATGCGCAGCCTGATCAGCCTTGAGTACCCACCTGAACCAGCACCCACAGTTCTGGCCTCGATCCTCGAAGTTATGTTCATCGTGTCAGGTGAGTCCTTGGCGACAAGAATGTCCCGGGCTAAAATCAAACCTCCACCAATATCACCTTCCATTGCGAGAAACTCTTGACCATCCAATGCTGCCAAAGAATGTCTGCAACATCCAAGATTCACTATGTTAGCAACATCGTTTTGTGATTTCTAATCATGTCAAAAGTAGAGAATCGTCAATATATGTTACCGCATTTCTGAAATTGCCTCCATGAAGTACCTGATGACTTTATACTCCTCGGTACAACCCGAAGAACGCCACTCACTGCCACTGTACTCTTCATAGCAGCCAGACTCGAACCTTCCCTCCAGCCATTCATTGCTGTTGTGACGGATTGAGATGATGCGACCACCAATCCATGGAATCACTTTCAGTACAAGGTTTCCGGCTTCCAGATCGATTGGCGACAACACACCACCAGCTCCCTTCACAGCTTCGTGCTCCTGGAAAACCTCGTCCAGGAACGTCTGTGTCCTTTCTGTTGACACAACAGACATCCAACACGTGTGTTAGAAAGATGAAATTCTATAAGTTCATTTCAGGAGATTCCAATATATGTAATATGTTCAAGACGAGGAATAATATGTGGGGTAAGAGACGAACCTCTTTCAGCTGTCTCGATTTCGTAGTTGTTCGCCACAAGCTCGTCGATCTCAGCTCGTGTAGGTACCTTAATCCTCAGTTCCTCTCCATCTTTGCACTCACCTTCAACCTACACAATTCTCCAGAATCAAGTAAGCAGTTTCCACTGTCCTAGAATAAGCAGAAAAGAAAATTCTAACATTCAAGAGGTCGTTATCCATAAATTTTTCGAAAGGTTCGGATCGAGTACCTGCGTGGTATTACCGACCAGAAGTCGCACGTGCAGCTTCCGATAAGGCCTTTTCCAGTCGCCTTCCGAACGAGCAACTCTAACTACAACGTCCCCACCATCGTTTCCATTCTCGCTAGGGAACTGCTGAGCTTCATAAGTCGTCAGCAAATAATTTCCAGCTTCGAAACCAAACCCATCGGCATCGTCCTCGTACAAGATTCCCTCGGCCCTTCCTGAAGATACGAAAGGGAGAAGGTTATGAAATGGCAGATACACAGAAGATAGATACAGAAGGAGGTGGTAGGATGTCCAATAGAAAAGAAGGATGTGTGCAAAATTTACCTTTGTCATCAAGGGCAATCAACAAGGTGATCGTATCTGAAACCGTAGCTGCACCGACATGCTGAATAACTGGACCTGTAGGGACAATCGCTCCTCCCTTCAGAAACATAAGGGGAAGCTCCTGCAACAGGCACCGACAAAGAGCCAAATCAAGACAACGGACGATGGCAAATCTAGAGTAAGTAGTTCAAATAAATGAGAACACTAGGTGATTATTTAAAGATAACCATAACGTGGAATCATCAATTACCGGATTATCGTCTTCAAAATGGAAGCGCTGCCAGATGCCTTTGGGAAGCGCCACCTCCACATTTTCCCTTCTACTTTTTGGAGTGGGGCTGCGCACATACACACCAGTCAGACGTGACGAATACTCGATTGACAATTACATGGCCGATATTTACTCTACCATATTCAGCTCACATAGTTCTAGTAAAGATCTATGTTATTTTGACACCCAATTTCAGGAGGGTGATTTGTAACTTTGAAGAGTCAGTAACTCACCAAGCAGAAACAAGAATAGGTCCCAACAAAAACGCATCGTCACGTTTCCTTAGCGAGAGATCGGATGGATCTGTCAGACGAAGAGTATATATGAAACGGTTAATCAAATCATCAGCATGTGCGAATCAAACAGGTTTAAAAGACTCAAATCACTTTGGCAAAAGCATATCAGGACACATACCAGCAAAGAACAGAGGGGTCATAACGGGCACGCCCATCTTGTGAGCCTGGTAGAAAAGTGTATAAAAGTGGGGTAACAACCGATACCGTCTATTGAGAGCAACTCTACAAAGCTTCTCCACCTGCAGACAAGGTGAACTCATGTGAGCACATATTTGTAATGTTGCTCAAGTGTAGTCGGAACAGGAATTGTTCAGGAAAAAATTTCAACGAACAAACAAATCCGCATAAACTTCTGAATCCATATCATTCATAATTCAAGCATGCACTGCAAAACTAACCTCCAGACCGAAGGACCAAGGCTCCTGATCGATGGTTCCCTTCTCAGAGTGCCCTCTTGCGAAGGGCATCAATGCTCCAATGCCTATCCAGCGAATAAACATCTTTGGAGTCGCATCTCCAGCAAATCCACCAATATCAGGGCCTGCAAATGGTTGCCCACTCAATCCCTGCGTACACGAAATTCACTTGCAGCGTTAATCATGTACAACAAAAGAGTAAAACGATATGAACGCGACACTAACGTTTCATGTAATGCCGTAGAGGTTGGACAGATGAAATGAAATAAAAAATAAAAGATGTGAAAATTAGGATCAGCGTACCAAGTTAAGAGTCATGGGAATGCTCATGCCCAAGTGCTCCCAAGTTGCGAGGTTATCACCAGTCCAGGTAGCAGCAGATCTTTGTCCTCCAATGAAGCCTGCTCTAGTCAATACAAACGGTCGCCTGTCCTTATTGGCGAGCAGCATCCCATCATATGTTGCTTGTGCTTGGAAATTGCCATAGACCTGTGAAACAACATCTTATGAGGTTTCCCGAATGTTGAAAATCTGCAAATGAAAGTTGAACCAAATGGAAGAAGGAAAATAGTAATTCAAAGATCTGTTAACCACTTACATTGTGATAGTATTTGTGGGGCTGAACGCCTCCAAGCTCCTCGTCTCCTCGATGAATATTAACGTCCGGCATAGTTTTAGACACAGTCTGCACACATGAATTCAAACATCAAAATCTATCATTGAGACATGTTGTCCACCTCAACTAGTAAAAACAAAAGATCACAGCCTCTCGAGTATTCTGAACACACCTTGAACACGGCTGGCTCATTCATATCGTTCCAGATTCCATCCACACCGTTTGCAGCAAACTTCTTAACCAGTTCTTTCCACCAATCACGAGTTTTCTTGTTCGTGAAATCTGGGAACGAGGTCAATCCAGGCCAGCATTCACCTGTACATGTGATAAAAAAGATTGTCAATGCAAATATAACCCACTTCTACTTCTGTAGACCCAACTTAAATGTATTTCCTACAACTGTGAATAGCAGACCAATTTTTTAACAATGCCGACGACGCAACGTACCAGCAAAAGGCTTTCCATGGGGAGTTTGAATCCAAACGTCCAACTCCGTTCCAGAATCATAGACGTCGTAGCCTTTCTCTACTTTGATTCCGGGGTCAAGCATCCATATTCCTTTAAATCCAATATTATGCAAATCATCTGAAAGGGCCTTCGGATCCGGAAATACTTCCTGCATTGAGGTGGAGGAAAGGTTAAGATACTTTCAAAATGGAATCATGAACGTATGACCTCATATTTACTAATCTGCTGAGATTAAGTCAAGTATAAATCAATCACTCGATGTTCAGAGGACACATCGAAATTCCAATTTGGAATCTATTCAGCACACATTATTTGGTCAAAAGTAAATCAATAGGAGAAGTCTCAAACCTTGTCGAAAGTAAAGCACTTGAATCCGTCCATATAGTCGATGTCCATCCAGACAACATCACAGGGTATATTCTTCTCCCGAAAAGTACTGGCAATCTGAAACACCCAAGTCAAAATTTAGCGTCACTCTGCAATCATTCCAAACATGACTCAGCAAGAATAACAAAGCCCCAATATCGCATTTCATAACACCATAAATAAGCGCACCTTAAAAACTTTCTCTGCTGTCTCATAACTCCACCTGCATTGATGGTATCCAAGAGCCCACTTTGGAGGCATTTGGATGGTGCCTGCAATCAACAAGGACTATTGACTAGAGCTCAGCTGTTACAACTGTTACCCATCAACAAAGGATTCAATTATAAACAAGACATTTCTTGCTCAAGGAAGACTTCGAACTACGCAACAAACTGAACATTTCAAAGAGCTTCCAATCGGAAGATAGAGAGTAATCAGAATGTACCAATTGCATGAGCAAGAGCAATCAACAACGCTTCAGGACTCGGATACGGTCCAAACGTTATCACGGGGTATGGTGCCGCAGACACAAATCTAATAATGCACTCCTTCCTCAAATCAACCTACAATTAAAACATCTCAGCATCAATGACACAGCTTGTCAAAGAAAACCAACAGCTAAGTAACAGTTCACGATATAGAGTCAACGATCATTTCGAAATGCAAATTCACCTCACAACGCTGGCATGTGTCTGCGAGCACCCCAAAAGATTCCCCGTTTGGCAAGACGCTGAACACCCAAGGATGAGACTGGTACAAAGAGGTGGTATTCTGATTGTAGCCCCAGGCATCTGTGTTCCAAGTGTATATCTGCAAAGCACGCAAAACAACCAACTTCTAAGCTGCAATTCAAACCAATTCGAGAAAACCAGCAACAAAATGATAATAGATTAGAAATATTTAAAAATAATGTTGAAACCGAAGAGTTAGACTGACCCGTTTGCCTGTGCGCTCCATTGGTCCACCCGCTTCTCCAGTGCCATAAAATGAGGAGCCAGAAGGCAGCTGCGTTGCAGAATCAGATCATCAGAATAAGCATTAATGTACTACACTACAATCCCATCCAAGAGCAGAGCCACAACTCCAGCAGGTCCTCACCTGAAACACTACTTCCTGCTGGTCGCCATTAATCTGGAACTTGGGGACGAATACAGGGGTCTTCCTCTCAAAGTTACTAGTGTCAGCTCGTTCCTCACGAAGCTTTGGATTTTCAAAGCTCAGGCATGGCATGGCGTCCTGTCGCGCTACATCAGATTCGTCGAATCGGAAAACCGACTCTCCGAGTATTGGCATCCAAGCCGTTTTATCGTCGAACTCCATATCCCTATCAGCTCCGACGCCCTCACTTACGGCAGTTACACTCGTCAAAATCGAACTTGGTCCAGCGCTTCTTGCAATGTACTCTGATACCCTCTGCCCAGAACGTGTACCTGATCAATGTAACAAAGCAAATGAGCTGAAAAGACACACCGACAACCACAGGAATTGTTCTCAGGGAAAAACATCATTCCTACTCACCTGTTTAACATGATTGCAAATTCTATCGTTAAAACCAGTTACTGATACAAATGCAAGCAAGAACCTAAGAGTAAAATCTGGCACAACAATAAACACTTCTACAGGACACTGTAATTGTGCCCCTTCTGAGAGCCATAACCCCAGAACCGAACCAACAAAATCTCTCGGTACCTCACATTCTCATCGCCCTCGATCAATGACCCTCTCAGAAGACGCTCTACCTCCAACAGTTAAACAGTGCTGTCTACTTGGATTCGCCATGAATGCAACGGCTAATCTAGTATCAGCAAATCCCCGCTCCCAGAGCTACATAGCTCGCCAATGTGGAGTCTCCAACACTACACCAGGCCACAATCAACGGCCCTTGTCCATCTCTCACACTCCTGATCAGGCCCCCGCAATTCCAACACATCCTGTGTAAACTTGCAGACCAAAACGGAGCAGCTTTGTTCACGAACAAAAGCTATGGCCTTCCACCGCTAAAAGGAATCTCTTCCACCGCTAAGGGTAAGAATGCCCCAAAACACAGTCAAACCAAAACGCTCAACAGAATGCACGCAACAACGAATCTCCAGTAACTCACCGCCTTCTCACAACTCAACCCTCCTCGACCAGGACCAAAATCCACGCCTTGAGAAAGGAATGCAGCACTAGCTCGATACGGACAGAAACCAGTCATCAACAACAACAACGAATTCCTCGATCGCAACCCGAAACCTCCGTTACCAACCAAGGGATAACGAGCCACCGAAGCTCCAAACACCGAAACTCACAAACAACCGAAAACGCCAAACGCCAACAAACCAACCGAAAACGTGACCCAACCATGTCGATCTCACGCACCTGCAACAGGCCCGCCGAAGCAAGGAGGCGGAGTGGGGGCGCGCAGCGGCGGCTCACCCGACGAGTCACCAGCAGCGCAACAAGCACGGACAACGCTCCCACCGCGACGCAACAGTGCCCGATCCAGAGACGACAGCAGGCGCAGCGAGGATGGCAGAGCATGAGATGAGGCCAACATGGTCTCCGGCGCAGGCCTTATGAAGGCGCCTGACCGAGACCCAGATGGGCCGGTTGCTGCTCCTGTTCCTGGTCCTGGTCCTAGCCCTGCGCCTGAGCATGATCCGTGCTGCTGCAGCGACAGATTCGACGACATCTCCCCCGCTGCAACTCGCGGATCCTCCGAAGTCCGAGCGCGACGCAGCTCGCGTTTCCTCGCGGCCCATCTCGTTCCGACCCGGCGGCTGGCCTTCATACTCCCCGGACACGCCAGCTCGGATTTCCGGAGGCTCCCGGGCTCCACGCGGGCCTGCCACGTACGGCTCTCGGATGCCACGTCTCCTGCCGGGCTGCCACGTCTTCCTTTTTGCCGTTGGATTCTAGTGTCACGCCTTGGCGGAGGAAGAGTTTTTCTTTCTCTTTTCGTTCTTTTTTGTGGTTTTTGGTTTTTTAGGTTTTTTTATTTGGGGCAGAAAAGGAATACCGTAACCACATAATGTTGCAGGTTCGCTACCTGGTGAACGAGAGAGAGAGGAACTCTGGCCCGAAGGGCTAGCGTGAATAAAGGATTCGTTGGGGGAAGTGCTACCAGGATGGTCACCAGGACCAGGCTGGGGCGGGCTACCCTTGGTGCCTCCGGTGTGAAAACATCAACCTAATAAGGTGGGGAGACATGAGTGCTATATTCTCGGGGGCAAGTATCATCACTGCGCCCTGTGATCCAATGAACAGGGAGATCCAAGTATTAGTGTGACTTCATCTGAATGGAATGGCCAAATTACTGGTTGAAATTATTTATTTTAGGCTAAATTCTGAATAAAATTTTGAGATACTTGGGTCTTACCCAGACAGTACTCATGTATGGATGAGATTAATTGGTGTTCCAAATTGGTTGTCTTTTCAAAAATATAGGATGTTTAAGTGGTTGTCTTGGAAAACTCCAAAACATTTCGGTGGTGTGATACCATCACAATAACTTATTTTGGTGAAGTCCAAAGCAGAAACATGGAATTTGAGTAGGCTCTTTCTGCAATGAATTCTCTTCATTTGCTCCAAAAAAAAATATAAAAAATATAAAATTTGAGTAGGCTGCGTGCAGCTGTGGATCAGCTCAAAGGAAGTTTTTGCAGTTGGCAGTAGCTGTCCTTGAAGTACATCATCCTCATCTTTTAATAACTCCATGAGCTTTGTTTCGCTTTATAAGACTATTTGATTTCTCCTTTTCAGCCCATGTGAGAAATGTGGGCGATGTAAGATTCCACTAAGTGCACTGGGAGATCTTTTGACATGTAAGTGCTCTTTTCATGTGACAAAAATGATGGCACCGTCATACTGTACAGTACATGTATTCAGGTCGTATTAGGCCAACCAGCATTGCCATCAATCACAAATGGAGAAAACCAAAATCCTACCATGGAATGAACTGCCGGTGACCACCCCAGCCGCCCAGTGTTTCAGCCCAATTCTGGATTCCACTCTCACTTGAGGGCGTTTTACTATAGGGACTACCATTTGTCGATAGCAGATTCACTCACCCTTGCACAATTTTATTATATTTTGGAAAAATAAAGTTCATTTCCCAAAAAAATTTAAGAATTAATTATGTTTATTTATTAAAAATCACTAAAAGTAGTCGGAACCCCTAAAGGACGGAGGGGAATTTCCACAGTTTTTTAGTACCTACAGTGCCATTCTTGCATCTTCCAAAGTGAGATAAATTTGAGAATCACCATAAGCAATTTAACTATAAGATCTTTGAAAGTAGTGGACTACCCAAATCTGTACCAAATTTTGGGTTTAGAGAAGCATCGGGTTGGGAGATAATAACATGTGAAGTTTGGAAGATTAGTGAACTTCTGAAATACTAACAGTGAGTTACCGAGTTTGACTAAAAATTGCTACTTCAAAAATTTATAAAAACTTGGCAACTAGAGCTAATTTTCTTTTCTAGTATGTTAGGAATATGCACAAATTTTTTTAATTTTTTTTGAGTAACCAATTTGGAGAAAATGGATTTGACATAAGTGTCACTATGATTTTATTTTTATTCAACATGGCACTTTTTGGCAAATTCAAAAGGGTTTATGATAAATCCAAAACGGTGAAGCCATAAAGTAGTGGTCATACAAGCATTCCAAAAAAAATATGCTAAAAAAATAAATCCACAAGCAGAGATTATCATTTCAATGCACAATGTGCCAAAGTACATTTTCATTGTAGAAACACTGACTTCATTGTAGAAACACCTCACCGACCCATGTTTTTTTTTTTTTTTCTAAAATCAGAATTTCACTTTTTCACTAATTTTTTTGCGTATCCTTGTTGCCAACTTGATTCTAAAGAGGTTAGGAACAAAAAACACTCAAATCCGACCCTTCTAGAGCGTTTTACTGGGTTTTCAATTTATTTATTTATTTGAGTCAAATGGTGAATTCCATTGCAAATAAAAGAAAACACACCGTTGCAGAACGAAGGTGGAGAAACCTTGCCTGGCGGAAGAATTTATAAAATCAATTTTTACCTCCTTATAATACCTAGACCTGAACCTATGAAGAGACTACCTAAAAGTACCACATGTCGGCCGCTAATAGTTCCAGATCGGCCAAGGCCCCTAGATTTTACAAATGATTTTAGTTCGAGCCCAGCAGCTCATGAACTCAAGTCGCGCTCCAGGAAGTGACTCAAGCTGCGTGGAAGCCAAGGCCTGAACCCGCCACTAGTGAAAGCGAGCCAGGTCAAAGACTGCATCCTAGATGCGGATCTCAAGGAGTGCCGTGGGCCACAAATGGTCCTGGAAAACCTGTGTGTTCCGTTGGAGCCAGATTAGCAAGAGTACTGAATCTCAAAATAGAGACCGGAGGGCCATGCCTGGCTGAAGATCGTCCGGGAGCTCAAAGTCGCGTAAACAGTGCTGCCATGACAGCGTGTCTCAAGGCATGGAGGCTCGCTTATGGCCTAGCAACCGATGCAAGAGAGTAGTCGCGTAATCCCATGCAGCGGAAGCTGCAGCATACTCAAAAAAGCCATGGACCAAGGTTATAAGTACCCCCACGGCACAACACTGGCATT
The DNA here is from genome assembly GCA_014871385.1 of Ceratodon purpureus. Taxonomy (NCBI): domain Eukaryota; kingdom Viridiplantae; phylum Streptophyta; class Bryopsida; order Pseudoditrichales; family Ditrichaceae; genus Ceratodon; species Ceratodon purpureus. Next base: position 15,704,590 of record CM026422.1, on the reverse strand, counting down.
GTGCCGAGGTTATCGGGTGAGCCACATGTCGCCAGTGATTTACTACGATAGCTCTGTGGTACAAGCTCCACATGAAGGCGTCTTCCTTTTTGGATCGCTTAGGTTGCCAAATTTCAATACAATTCGGATCAAAGTCCATTGGGATCAAAGTCCAAGAAAGCATAGTTTAAAGGGTATATAGCCACCACTATCTTTTTTCCACATTCAAATTAGTAATAAAGCAATGAATCTTATCTCCAACACACATAAATAAAAATATATAAAAAATTATAGATAATAATTTAAATGTAGACTATTAACGAAACATAGAATATAATTCTTCAAGATGAATTATTTTTCATTAAGTAAATGCATTGTAGGCTATAACAAAAAAAAATTAAATTTTCACTTTTAATGTATTTTTATTCAATTCCAGAAAAATTAAAATGTAACTTTTTAATACATCCTTCATCCATTTGATGCCTTTGTAAAAATAGAGACTTTTCAAAAAAAAACTAAAAACCAAATTCTTAAAAGTAGTTTTGTTTTTGATTGCACTTATATTAAAATTTGCTAGAATATTTTTTATGAATATTTCATGTTTGATAGCATATTATCTTTAAGAGATTTAGACTTTTCTAATGACTAAATCTACAAATTCATAAGTCTTGTTTGACTTCAATGCAATCTCAAATTATAATAGAATTGCAATAGTGTGACTGCATTTGAGTAGCTTCTATATCGTGAAACCACATTTAGAATTTTTTTATTTAATTAGTTTTATTGCATGTCAAACACAATTGAAGTATGTTTTTCTAATGGAAATTGATTGAAACCCTTCTCTACTTGCTGTAAGTTTCCGTTAACCTTCCCAAAAAGTTCCAACATGGAATTTACTATGTTGCCACGGCTACAAAATTGAACGATGTTCGCTCTCGAAGGAATGTATTCCATTCTCAGTCCGTGAACCATTAGATTAAGTAAATTTTCTTTAATGGTCGACGGTTCTTTCCTAGGTTGTAGTTTTTGTTCTGCACCATAGCCGTCATGTGGTCCCTGCAACCATGGAGCTTTTGATTGTAGAGTGGTCTTTGGTTGGTGTTTGGTCTGTATGCATTGTGCAATTATAGGCATGTTCACCTTATATGGATTTATGATTGATTATAGATGTGAGTATATGACACAATTGCTGTAAATAACACCGATCACGCCAATATGGAAGCTCAGGCACACATGAGCTTGGTTGATCATAGTTCAGCTCACATGGAGCCTGGTGTTGGCGGTGGTTATTTTAGTTTTGGTGCTTATGAAAATTTCATAATCGAGCTTGGTGGTGCATGCGTATATGATACGGTTGCTACAAATAACAACAAGGCCAATATAGAAGCTGGTCAGGCAGGCGAGTGTGATGCAATGAGCTTGGTAAATGAAGCTCTAATCTTCAACATAAAAGTTGTTATGGCCGATGAATTACATGATGCTGATCGACGCGATTATGCTCAAGACATGACTCTAGCAGCATGTGCCCTTGAATTTCCGCTACCAAATGTATGTGCATTCAAGGTCATTTGAATTTTTGTTTTTCATTCTAATTCTACTTTTTCAATGTAGGATTTATAACTTTAGAAGCATTCTAAATTTTACACTAAACTCCTTTTTTATATAAGTTTCTTTGCCCCTAAAAAAAGCAAAAGAATCCATTAATCAAACAAGTCATTAAAATGAAGAGTGATATAAAAAAAGTAGCATTGTTAACAAACTTCTTGCTTTTCATTTGCTTTTAGGTGATTATTGACGAAAATGCGGCTTATAAAACTTTTAAGTGATGAGAATATGAACAAATGTGGTAAAGGGATAATAATTGCATTTGAATTTCAAGGAATTGGCTCATTGTAGGGATTAAAAATCAAATTGTAAAAAAATGTTAAGGATTTATTATTCCTATAGATAAGCCACTTATTTTGGTTTTATTTGTGACAATTAATTTATACAAAGAGGGCAGCGTCATGAGTCCAAACAAGTGAAAGAGGTGACGCGGAAGCTACCAGAAGTTGGCCATTTATGTAATCAATCACTGAAAAGATTATAATATGCAAACCAAAAACAAATAGGATTCATGAGCTCGCACTATGGAAGATTGCGGCACTAGAGTCATCACTTCAACGGACGTAGCCTAAACGAAGTCGAAATTAACCATTGCTATTGCCACTTCATGCCTCGGTTTTGGATCCTTAGTTACTTTGATTACTTGCAAAACAAGTATTTACTAAAAGATTTTGTTCATCAATATTATGTTAAGAATATAGAAAAATATTTACAAGTCTCTTGAAGTCTTTGTTTCTCCTTACATAAGAAATGAAACGACATGAGACGCTTTAAAATCAGAACAGACACATCTCGTAATATCATGCCCTGTGCAAGTTATTGTACGTAGACCTTAAACTGGAACTACAATGTCAACAGAAATTTTGGTTATTATTCCATAGCCAAGATTTTCTAGTGATCCATGACCCTATAAAGACATGTTCTAACTGAAGTTGTGGAAATTATCTGAAAAAAGTGTTTGAAATTAATGTAAAAACAAGTAATCCACTTCAGTTAGACCCTCAATTTTTTACTTTCCATCTCAAATCCATGTGTAGCCTTAACCCTAACCAACACAACAACACCAACAATAGGGAAAAAGATAGCTTTTCATTGTCTTTCTTGACTCTTCACGCTTATCATTTTTTGTAATGGCTCAATATGAAACATGAAATGATGAATTTCTTTCTTATGTAGTATAAAAAAGTGCACGAGGAGCCAATCATTTGCATTTGCAAATAGTCTAAAGTACAAAAACACCTTAATAGACTTTTCACTTATTGTTACCTAAAGTCAATTGGATTTTTAAAATAAAAAGTAGACTCATACGAAGTTTTTTATCCCTTCAATATTTGCCTAGGTAGTAGCCATTCATGGCCTTGGTATAAAAGGCACTAAATTTTCATTATTGTTGCAAAATCTTTCACAATGAGAATCAAATGACATTTATTGTAAGCCCAAGAAAGGGCAACTACCTTTGTTGTGATTTGGTAGGTGGGGGATCCAAGTCAAGTAACATTCTTTTATGAATAATATGAGGTTTAAAATTTAAAAATTCAATACAACTAAGAATTGTTTTGTTGAGGTTATAAAAAAATTTCTCCACAAAACTATTTTTCAAGGGTTTTTCAAGACAATCATTTGGATTTTTTTTTAATTAGTTCATTGATTTTCTTGTTTTACATAAATTTAATTTAAATGGCGTCAAGTGACTTAGGAGAAGATTTCTAAAGCACTCTGAAAATGATAAGTTGAAGAAGGCCATGTCGGGAGCCTAAAAATGCACAACTTATGACATTTTTCCTTACCATAATTCATCCACAAAATATTGTTATCAGATTTTTTAATTTTTGTTGTGACAATTGCTTTTGTGCCAATATGCTATTGAACCGTTTTATTGTAATATAGTGTAGTACTGGTGGTAGTAATCTTGTTGGTTGTGTCGTTTTTTGTTTGATGAGATCTATATTCTTGTTATATAAAAAAATTACCTTTTGTGCACTTACTTTCTTTCTTCAAAGTTGTATTCATTTATAAATGTTGTTTTTTTTTTTTTTTTTTTTTTTTTTTTTTTTTTTTTTTTTTCAAATAACTATATGTTAAATTCATTATGGTCAATATTAAACCATTAAGATATTTTTCATCATTAATTTTATCAAAAAATGTCAACCGGCTCACACCTTTGATCTACTATGAATATGCATCTACAAAAATTAACATTGATAATTAAAAGACATGCCCTCCCCGTCCTCCTCCTCCTCCTTGATGTTTTTAATGTAAGACAACCTTGAGCCTCTTTTTGATAAACTTGAATGTTTTTTGGAACCACAGAACCAAATTAGTCTAAGGGCCCCCTTTAGTTAAATTTAGATTTTTTAAAGAATTTATTTATCATTCCATCAAAAGAATACCTATAGAGGCTTTATACCCCACTAATGGAAACCTTGCTCATGGATTAGGGTTTTAGACACCATCTGATATTTCAAACTCAGCAGATGCAAATTATTATAACACTATACCAAGTTTGTATACAAATCATTCCCACAAAAAGAATGAGAAAATTAAAATTAAAAAATATAATTAATTCCGTCGATGAAGAATTTGGAGAGGGTTTTAGCGTTGGAAATTATGAAGAAAAATTAGCATAGTGTGCCTCCACTGCTGCCTAGGGTTAATAATTGCGGTGGTTTTTTGAGAGTAGGGAAAATCCTGTACGTTATCATCGTCGTCATGTCCTTTGCTATGTCCTTTGATAATACAAGTCCTATATGGGTATGAAGAAAAAAGGAGATTGAAGTTGGAGTTGAAAACCTTAAAGGTTGTTTGAAAGGTTATATAGATCATATAGATGGCTATTCAAAAGGTTATTGCCAAAATTATTTCGAACAACATTTAATAATCAATTGACATATTTTAAAAACAAAACAAAGCCCAACTTCATTCATTTTTTGTGTAAATTTTATTTTATTTCATTTTTATATAAACACCTTTCATTTCTTGTTACTTTTGATTTTTTGGATTTTGTTTTACAAATTGGTTTTTAAGCAATTTTCAAATTCTCACACTACAAACCAACATTCAAAAAATGAATAATTTTGTTTATATCTTTACTTTAATTTGGTTGACGACTCACGAGGTACTTGGAGAGGGTTTTTACCCAAGAAAAATTCAAGGGAAATTGGAAGGCGTAGGCGTCGACGTGGTCATATTTGTTGTTGTCCTTAATCTAGCCTCGTTTACAATTTCCTAAATATACATTTATTTATTTACTTCCTAAATATGAGACTTCACACTCTTCTAGCAAGTGCCACAATAGAAACTTCATTGTGAAATATTTTAATTTATATTCAAATTAAAAATTATAATAGAAGTTATACCAATGGACACAATATTATTAGATTTCCGTCGACAATTGTGCATAGTATTACAAAGCCCTAGTTTATTTGATTAGTTCAAGTGTTTGATTTCATGATATTTCATCATTTATCTAATTTTATTTCGCAGTTTCCCAGCAAATATACAATATAATTCTTTTTTTAATCCGACATCTTTATTTGGAATTAATTTTACTGAAGCTGCCACTAAGGTAAGGAAGTTAAAATTGAAGAAGATTGTGACAGGGCCAATTCCAAGATACACTAAGCGCAGCCCCTTGAACTCCAAAATAATCAACTTTTCACTCTGGATGAAAACTTGTATCCGTGGATATGGGTAGTTTATTCACAAGTGCTTCCCTAGATTCGTACTCTAAACTCTTGACAAGGCAATGACACCGCGGTTCTGTCCCAAACGTCGTGGCTTCACAAAGAGAGCCAAGCAACATGCAAGGCAACTGTGCCTCACAACTTCTGAACTTCAAACTTGCATGTGCTTGTTTAGGCTACTCCCACTGGGCGCCCGTGAGCCTGTCACGTAGAGGAGACCAAGATGTATTTGCCAGTCACTGCATTTACAACGGCTTCTTACACCTACTTAAAGATCAATAAATGGTCGCCACTACTCTAGTGAAAGCTAGAGCTCATCAAAATGGCTTCTCCAACTGCCGATCAACCAGGCACTAAAGTATTGCTCTAAAACCACCCGCCGATGTACTTCATTTCGCCATCACTCTGCTGCCATGTCACTCCTCGTCTATTTCTCCAGAGCCCTGCGAGAGCCGGTAGTAGAGCAGCATCGCAGTAGCCATACATGACCTGTTCAGCAGAGAAAAACAACTCTTAGACCAGATCCATTTCAAGGCTTGAAACTAGGGCCATAACATCATCAGACAAGCAACCCAAGCGAACCGACCATCGTACGAGGAATTGGCATTGCAAAAATCACGTGAGCAGCAGAAAAACGACACCCCCGAGTACGTATAAAAGCACAACCATCAATTCCACGAACATCTACATATACTCCCCAATCTATTACTACAGATAAAAGGAAGAACTACGATCCAGCACTCACATGATGGCAAATAGGAGAATCGCTTTTCTGATATCTATCGTAGATGAACGATTACGCCTACGATGATGATCGTCGACCACCTCCTCTTTATCGTACCCATCCTGACTATCTTTCCGAGTTACAGGCAGAGTAGGCAGTGCACTAGAAAAGAAGGGCACATGCTTCAGAAGTTGCCTGTAAGCTGGGCCTGCACGCACCCATGTGGACAAAGTCAAGAATCGTTCAACAGCAGAACCAGCTCATGCTCGTAACAGGGTCACAATTTGTGGCTTGCAAAATTTTAACAGATATACAGATCAAAATAAGATACCCACTGTACAACTAAAACAACAACGTGAATACGACCAAGAAGCACTTACCTCTTTTCGAGTACTAATTTCGGCTAGTGCCATCTTCGTCATAGCTATCGTCATGGTCCACATGATTTCCAGAATATGATCTATCCACACGTATGGCATGCTTGCGTGTAGTAGCTCCTGGTTGTGATAGCTGCAAACACCAAACAGAGGCTTCAAGGCTCCAACTTAACAACTGTTGCTTCAAGTGTGCAAAAGACTTCGGTACCTAAACCCTCCTCCAGCTGATTCACAACGCCTTAACGTCTCACACTTTCCGAAATATTTAAACAGAAAAGCTATATTAACTTCCGAAGTTATCGATTTAAGCATGACTCCAATCGCAGAAACATCTACATCACTTACAGTCGTCGAAGCTGCCTTCGAGAATCTGGAGTCCGGCGATATTATGGTGATACTTGTTGCCCCACCCGGGCTCTTGCTTACCGACGCAATCTCTTGCTTCATACCGCTTCTTGTGGGCAGCGCGACTTCACTCCCGTTTACATGATAGCTCTCTCTCGTCGCACCACTGGTAGAGGATCCTGCATCCATAGGTGCGGCACTGGCAACCCCATCACCCTCAGATGCTCCGACAGCTGAAGTTGTGATTTCAGTTAGTGGACCGGAGAAGAATGCCGCAGGGGTTTTCCTCGACTGCACAGCTGCATCGGCTCCAAGCATGAGCACTTTCGCTGTGCTAACTTGCACCAGTCCAAAGTTTCATGACTCATGCAATACTCTGCAAGAAAATATACTGTAAATATACCAGCTGCACAAAAGCGCTGCTAGAAACATGGTCAGCCTCGTAGTGTACACTGCTCACGGATGCTTTCAAAGGCAGAGCATTAATTCTAAATAGTCAACGCACAGAATCACACCAGGCATACTCACATGGGTAACACCTTCCTTGAGACTACTGTAGAGGGCTGATCCAGATTCTTTGAAGTACTTGTTTGGAGGCCAAACCTACAGAACAACAATGTACATAAACTTCAAAACATATGAACTTTTAAACCTATAGTCACGCTTTCCGATTAAAATCAAGCACCTAAAAACGATAGCTTTAAGTGAACTCTGATGCCAGACAGGCTGAAAGAAAACCAAGAAGACTCGCTTCTCATGCCACCCGAATGAGGAAGGTCCAAGTTACCAAAGGACCTGAAACTTGAATCACTACTAGGAAGATAACCACTTTCAAATTCGAGACAATAAAAATCGATTGCAAATTTTGATTTGACTCACATCTGTTGGACATGCTGGACAGTCATAGCCAGCAGGGGCTGTATGCGATGGAAAATCCTCCAGATGCGAATGTAGGCAGCTGGTATGGAGGTTATCTACAAGCCCATAAGAAAATCAGTCAGCCTGGTGGACATCGTCCCAAACACAGCAAAGGCAGTTACAATAGGTATTTTCAGCTCATTTATCCAGAAATCTTGCTCAAGTGGACAGCGTAACAGATCTAAGCCCAAGTACTGGATTTGCAAGTAAGCATCCTCAAAATTCACGAAATATTGCAAAAATGACAAGGGGAATCGCAATCAAGACTCTACGAATCGAAATAACTCACGTAAACATCCCAGACGCGTCGTGCTGGTATCTTCATCCTGCATTACAGCTTGGCATGCAGCACATTTCGGTGGCCAGTCGTAGTCCCCATCAATCACCCAGTCCGAGTATATTTTGACCTGCAAGATTTACAAAGAGAAGAAATAAGACACTCGCAGTAGGAGGTGACACCCAGAGTACCCGACAACTTGCACAAACACGAAAGATCTCGGATCGGTCTCAGATGACCATCCTCAATATTAATCCGCAACATTATATTTCATTACGAAAATCACAATGCTCTGATCATACCGCACACACGTAGGTATTGAGTGGTATGCACAAAAATACATTAAAATGGAAACTCAGCGGAATACCAGTAATGAGATAAGAAATTACCTACCACACAGAGCCGGTGATCCGGGAAGCTGATACAATCAGCACATACTGGTGCCTTGTGCACAAAGCAGTATACCTTCGTAGCCTAGCCATTCACAAAAAATGAACGGATCAGCTTGGATGATCGCCATTTAAGAGCTATAAATTGTCCAGAAGAGAAAAGTCTCACTTCAAACATGAAAGATAAGTGCGATTTTCCGCAAAAATTGTAAGGGCAAAGTAGGCAACATGCGAGACGGACATCTGCATTATGAAAAGGCCAATTTTCTGTTTCCAAAATTCAATCAAAACCCTCAATATCCCTTGTCATGACTGTCTAGTTTCATGCAATTCGATGCAATTACATTAAAATATTCAAGTTCCAGGAATGTCCCGCCTTCACCAGGCGACCAAAAACAGTCGTCATTTTCACTTCCGAACATTCCCAATAACAGCCAACCCAACCAAACCACCCCCTCCCAGATCCAATCCTCGCCTCCGCAAAACCGAGACTCTCATTCCCCTCAACACACTCCTCACAACAACAACACTCGCAACCAATACCTTCCCAATACCCTTCAATACTCGCCCAATAACCATCCAACACCCCTCTAATAACCAATAAATACCCTCCAAATACCCGCTCAATACCCGACGCTCACGCTGCGAAATCCAACACAACAACACCACCTCCTTCCTCCTCCCCGCACGTTCGGAGAGGGAAGCAATTCCACTTGGAATCTGCACCGAACGACGACGATTCCTACCGGAACAGTCATCCTGTACAAGGGCTCAGGGTTTAAGGATATGGGATTTAAGAGCATCCCTAGTAGTACGCCAAACCTGAAAGCAAAAAGCGGAAAGATGTGGAAAGACGTGATTTGCGGTTCAGGCCAGCAGGGGAATCAAGCCTGTAAATCTATAATTTACAGGTTGAAACTTGGTTTTGGAATGTTTTTTGGGGCAAACCTGTAAATCTGTAAACGGTTTTGGAATGTTTTGCTTTGGAAAGACACTCAGGTTTGGGAGAACGACGTTCTCATGATTACAGGCTTACAGGTTTACAGGCTTATTGGGGATGCTCTAATTTACAGGTTGAAACCTGGTTTTGGAATGTTTTTTGGGGCAAACCTGTAAATCTGTGAACGGTTTTGGAATGTTTTGCTTCGGAAAGACACTCAAGTTTGGGAGAACGACGTTCTCATGATTACAGGCTTACAGGCTTACAGGTTTACAGGCTTACTGGGGATGCTCTAATTTACAGGTTGAAACCTGGTTTTGGAAGGTTTTTTGGGGCAAACCTGTAAATCTGTATAAACGGTTTTGGAATGTTTTGCTTCGGAAAGACACTCAAGTTTGGGAGAACGACGTTCTCATGATTACAGGCTTACAGGTTTATAGGCTTACTGGGGATGCTCTTACTAGGGATGCTCTAAGAGCATCCCCAGTAAGCTGTAAAGCTGTAAGCCTGTAATTATGAGGTCGTTCTCCCAAACCTGAGTGCCTTTCCGAAGCAAAACATTCCAAAACCGTTTACAGATTTACAGGTTTGCCCCAAAAAACCTTCCAAAATGAGGTTTCGACCTGTAAATTACAGACTTACAAGCTCGAATATAGGCTTGGCCTGAACCGCAATTCACGTCTTTCTACATCTTTTCGATTACAGGATTACGGTTCAGGCCTTACTGGGGATGCTCTAAGGAATGTGAGAGAAATAGTTCTTTGTTGTTGATTTAGTTGCAGGAAATTCATTTCTGCGGTGTCGGAGAGGGAGTTTAGTTGTGAGGTTATCCTAATGGCGGCAGATGGCTATGAGAATGGTGACTATGAAGTGATGAGGGATGGTTTTACAGCAGGGGCGTTGTTTAAGCAGGGATTGTCCTACACATATGATGATCTGATCTTCCACCCGGGGTACATCGATTTTGCAGTGGACGATGTGGATGTGAGTACGGCGCTCACAAGGAATATTAAGCTGCGGACGCCATGCGTGTCCTCGCCTATGGATACTGTGACGGAGGAGGCGATGGCGGTGGCGATGGCGGAGTGGGGATTTTGTGGAGTTGCTATGTAGGACGGATTTGAAGGCTTATCATGAGCTGCCGTCTCTGGGGGCTCCGTCTCTGGGGTCGAATGAGAGGATTCTGGTGGGCGCTGCGATTGGTACTCGGGAGAGTGATAGAGAGAGGTTGAAGCTGCTGGTGGAAGCGGGCGTGAATGTGGTGATTTTGGATAGCTCGCAGGGGGATTCCATGTATCAGAGGCAGATGATCGAGTATATAAAGAAGGCTCACCTTGGTTTGGATGTGATTGGGGGCAATGTGGTGACTGGGTACCAAGCGAAGAATCTGATCGACGCTGGTGTGGATGGGTTGCGGGTTGGCATGGGGTCCGGTTCCATTTGCACGACTCAGGAGGTCTGCGCTGTGGGAAGGGGCCAAGTAAGACACTCTCCACCTGAGCAGAATTGATTCACGGGGCATTTTGGCTGGAACACGAATGTTCGTTTTTCTCATGAGATTCGTCTATCATTCTCTCTGCTACTGTGAAGATTCGTATAGAAGACAGTTTTTGCGACGATGAATGGCGATGAATTCTCTAATCGAATTTGAGTAATGGGATACGAATTTTTTTGACAAATGAGAAGTGGTAATCGCAGGGAACTGCTGTGTACAAAACCGCAGCGGTGGCCAATGCCCTGGGAGTGCCCATAATAGCCGACGGCGGAATCTCAAACTCGGGTCACGTAGTGAAGGCACTGAGCTTGGGAGCATCGACGGTGATGATGGGGAGTTTCCTTGCCGGCACAGATGAGGCTCCAGGCAATTTTTTCTGCCAGGTATTGCACGATATTTTCTTCAAACTTTGTTCGTCATTTTATTGAACCTATTGGTTCTTGTTTTACATATGTGTCATGGAACTTCGCATCTTTGAGTTGGCATTTTATATTCAGGTATAGAGTTCTTATTCTTCAATGTTCACCCTTGTCCGACAAGGCCCTAACTATGTGTTTGCTTGTACCAGGACGGTGTAAAGCTCAAGAGTTATAGAGGAATGGGGTCATTAGAGGCGATGACGAAGGGTAGTGATGCCCGCTATCTCGGGGACAAAACGCGCTTGAAGATCGCACAAGGAGTACTTGTTAAGCTGAATCACAACTGAATGTGGACGCAGGTAAGGTCAGGTGCTGCGCAAAGAGAAGGTGGCATTCATGATCTTGTATCTTATGAGAAGAGGAGGTTTTGAAGCCCAATGGATTGGATTTTTTCTTACAATATTGTCGTGTGTTGAAAGCACACGAAGCCCAGCACAAAAGTCATGCCTGATTTAGTTAGGAAGCCTGAAGCAATACTGGTTACATGTTTATAATGCGAATTGCATCAGTGAGTATTATAGCTTTGGTGATTTAGCTACAAATGTAGCGTGCACCCTCCGACTCTTAGCCTCTTTTGGATACTAGCCAACCAAATGGTGTTATCGTTGTCTTGATGGGCTTTAAGGCCTTTTGCCTGCCCTGTAGACATCATTGCAAGTGCTTTCCATCTTTGTATTTTATATTCTGTATTGTTTCAACGTCAGTCTCATACGGGAAGAGTTCTGTTTGAACCAGCAAAGTGTTATTTTATTGGATGTAACGGTGTCAAGTCTGCCACACTGTATGCAACTGTTTATGTGAGAAGATTTGCTTTTCATTTTAGATGATTGGATGCCCAATTGTTGGTCAGTTCCATATCAACAATGTCAGTATAACGACAATATTGACGATGTTGCCTCACAAGGTCAGTAAAAGCCAGAAATCGGGTTTTAAACCTTTCAAGCCTTTCACACAGGCCTTGTGATTTACAGTCGAATACAGTACAAAAGTTATGCTTTCGGAATGCTACAAAGTCATATCATTTAATCCAGGTGCTGGGGACTGGAGGCGGCTTACCAAAATTCCATTGCTGAGAACAAGATTTCCTTGAAGAGAATGACCGAACAGTAGTCGATTGGACAAAGCATAACTTGTACAGCAAAGCAACACTTGAAACTAACATTGAAAAAAATAAAAATAAATCATGCTGGCAATATGCAAAGCTAAGACATTAACACCACTGGTCCAGAATGAACTTGTGTGCCAATTGAATCAATTTTGGGACACTTTTATTGCATTAACAATCACCAAAGGTGAAGTGCACCTACACAGAGAAATCTATTTCTGTCCTGTTGCTGCCAGGCGCTTTGCCAATGTCGACGTGCACTGTGCCATTACCCGTGACGCCCGGGAGATGGCATCAGTCATGTAGTAGTTGTCGATGGCCTTAGGCAGAGGAGAAGATTCTAACGCTGTTGTTGGTCTCGTGTTCAGGTCCAACGACCACCCTGTGGCCAACTCCACCTCGTCAACTCGTAACAAATTTGGAGCAACTGCCAGCATGCGAGCCCTCAAACCATTTGCAGTGTCGTAAGGAAGGGTCTTCCCTGCCACTTCCGAAAGTGCACGAATGATCTTCCAGTCGTCGCGAGCGTCCCCAACAGTGGGCACAGCCGGGCTTGTCTGCTGAGCTCGCCCTTCCACGTTCTCGTACGTACCTTCCTTCTCCGTGTATGCCGCACCAGGAAGGATCACGTTGGCTCTGTACGCGCTGCGATCGCCGTGATGCCCTTGGTACACCACAAAAGCATCCTCCGGGATGTCTGCAGGGGTCAGATCATCTGCTCCCAAGAGATACAAGAACTTCGCCTCCGACTTCCCTGCCCTTGCACCTGGCACAAATCCCAGATCACGCGCTGCTGCCTGGGAGGCGTTCAGGAGCAAGACATTGGCTCCGAACCAGTCATCCCGAATCAGGGTGCTCTGCTGTGCGATGATGTCCAATGCGGACATGATGGCTTCCTTGTCTGGCCGCTCCAGTGCCCCGCTGCCCACAATCACCACAGGTCGTTCGGCTGAGGCCAACTCCGCACAAAATGGGTGACGTCCTTCCGCAATCTCCAAAAGCGTGTCGGTGCTCTCACCCAGGTGCTGGTGGGGATAGGTCAAATCCACCTCCGGGCCCACAACAGCCACCTTCGTCTTGTTGAACCTCACCGCCTTCCTCAGCCTTGCGTTTACCATTGGCGCCTCCCACCGAATCTACAATCGTGCGAGAAGACATTAAAAATGAGATGCATAAATAGGTCGCACACACTAAAGCTAAGGCGTGGTTACTCCAAAAAGTACAGAGCATAAAAGGACAATGACACATATTGCAAGAGTATATTCACAGATTCAGAAGCTGCCGGTGGCCTACCTGAGTTCCAATCAGGAGGCACACATCAGCCTGCTCAAGGGCCGCGATGCCAGTGTTCAACAAGAATCTGGATCTCAAGTCCGCATCCACAGACTTGCCATCTCCTTCTGCCCATAGCCGCTCACACCCCATTCTGTTCAAAAAGTCCTTAAGTGCCAACATCGACTCTGCGTCCGCCAGCTTGCCAGCCACGCCTACCATCTCTTCAGGCTTCACTTTGTAGGCCGCTTCGGCAACAGCCTCAAGAGCATCCTTCCAAGACACAGCCTGCAACTGCCCGTCGGGAAGACGGATCATTGGCTCACTCAATCGCTGGCGCTTCAGACCATCGTAACTGAACCTTGCCTTATCTCCAATCCACTCCTCGTTGACCTCCTGCAATACATACATTGAGCGCGGAAACATCAATATCGATGTGAGCCCGCACGGTAATCGAACGTCACAATTACAAAATCTACCACAAATTCCAAGAGACCCATACTTCTCGATGACATTATCCATCCAGCTGCCATTTCAGAACACTGTCTGATCCGATTCTTCGATCCACACCGTAGAATGGTTACACAACACACCTCATGAAGACGAGGAATGATTCGCATCACTTCGGGTCCACGGCTGTTGATGCGGATGTTGGAGCCAACGGCGTCCAAAACGTCAATACTCTCGGTGCTCTTCAGCTCCCACGGTCTTGCTGTGAACGCATAGGGCTTCGACGTCAACGCACCAACAGGACACACGTCAATCACGTTGCCTGACAACTCGCTCGTCAGCAAGTTCTCGACGTACGTTCCGATCTCTTCGCTTCCTCCGCGACCCAGTACACCCAGATCCTCCACACCAGCAATCTCCTTTGCGAATCTAACACACCTGAAATAAGCTCCAATTCCATACACATTGTCAGTTACATAGGCCTTATACATACTGTTGTGTTGGAAGGTTTACGTGTACATGACAACTCAAGCCCCCAAATGAAAGCAAAGCTAAGAACTGAAAATTGATCAAATGCCAGGCGCATCCGGATCCTATCCCTTCGAACCACGTGTGCAATACCTTCTCACGAACAGGAGAAAGGACGGAAGACTCTCCCATTTACAACTTACATTCAACACATTAGTTTACATCAATACACAGCTGATTCCTTCATAAAACCCACATTACTCTGGGAAGATCAGCAAATTGAACAAAATCTCCTGAGACCTAAGACATGCCGTGTTCCTGACCTGGTACATTGAATGCATCGGGTCATGATAGTCTTCACGAGGGGTCCCAGGTTCTTATCCAGCACAGATCGCTTCGAGTCGATAAAACGGCCGCGATCGGATCCGAACACCATGGACTGATCCTGGAGATCACATTCTCCACCTTGGTCGCAAATGGGGCAATCCAGAGGGTGGTTCATCAGCAGAAACTCCATCACTCCCTCCCGCGCTTTCTTAGCCAGCGGTGTATCGGTCTTAATTTTCATACCTGTCACCCATTCACCCTTCTCAGAATCCCCTTCTTCGCCCCCACACACCCTAAATTCCAAGCTCCCTAAAACACCACTCGCAAGCGAAACGACCTAGAATTCGAATTCAACGAAACCGAACCTGGCAGGGCAGGCATGGCGCAAGAGGCCACGGGCTTGGGAGTCTTCTCGACCTCCACCAAACACATGCGGCAATTCCCCGCAATCGACAAGCGACTGTGGTAACAAAACCTGGGAATCGTCACCCCTCCGAGCTCGCACGCCTGCAGCACCGTCATGCCCTTGGGCACCTGCACGGGCAACCCATCCACGCTCACCTCAATCGTCTCCACCTCCGCCTTCTCAGGCCTCACCCTGTTCGACGCCAACGCAGCAGCACTCGTCGAGTGACGAACCCCGCCCAGAGACCCCCGCAATGCGCCCCTCCCATCTAAAATCCCCGCCTCCGCAACTCCCCCCTGCCTCACACTACTCCAAAACAACGGCGTCGCTGCCACCTCCTGCAGCAGCTTCACCGTCTGCCTTCCCCTGCAACCCATCCTCCCCGAATCCCCTTCTCCCTAGCCCTCAACTTCCAAACCCAGCAACTAAACCTCGCGCTCTTCACAAATCAGGAATCAGTCACGCGATCTGGCACATTCCCGATGCGATGCAAGCCCCGGGTGTGGGAATCAAACCTCCCCCGCCATGCCGGACCCGCGTGGTGCCCACACTCTGCCCTAAAATCAGTTCCTCCTTGGTTGCCTCTTGGCACACATTCTGCTTCCCCCACACGCCCTGAACGACGACTGACGTCACCACCGCTCTACTCTGATCCCCGGGTTATCAATCCGGGTAATTGCTCATTCGCGTCGAAGTGGCAGTCTTCGAATGAGAGATTTGTCCCTCTTCACATCACCTTCTTCTCCGCCGTCTTCATTGATCACTCTGAGTAAGTTACCAGTCATGGCGTCCGATCTTCAGGAGGAGCTCCGACTCGTGCAGCAGGAGCTGCACCAAGTGCAAGGTCAGACTGCTCTCCGAGCTCGTTTTACACTACTTTCATTGATTTCTGGTTGTGGCATGGGGTATGGCTCTGAGGCGCGTAGGTGGAGATTGGTAGTTTGGTGTTTGTTCTGTGATTCGTGTTTCAGTGTCCACTTGGGAGGAACTTTTATTGGCCGTCGAATTTTTATGGTGTGGATTTTTATGCATGTCGATAGGAGTTTGAGGTTAGGAATCGGAGAGTCTACATTTGAAGTGTATTAGGTGTTTCAGTCTGTAGTAGTTTTTGGACAGGTTATTCCAGTTTGTTTCGTTCCTTTATTAATAAGTGAATTAGGGTTTAGGGTCTAAAATAACCTGCACAATGTTTGTGATTGTTATGAGTAGTTGTTTGGAATGAGTAGTATTGTAGGGTGCAGCGTTGTTTGAGTGCGGTGCTAAGCAATTATTGATCTTCCGGTGGCGTGAGATGCAGATAATATAGAGTCGCTTCTTCAGCAGCAGGAGAGCTTGTTTTTACGAGAAGCTGAGCTTGAGCAACAACTCTCGCTGTTCAGGTTATTTAAGACTGCAAGCTTGGAACTGGAACGCTAGTGTGTTAGATTATTGTGGCTTTTTTTACAGATGAACAGCTGGGTAGGAATCTTGAGGGAGGTATTGTTCTTGTATCTGGCAACTCTGTGAAATGTTAATCTGGAATGCATGCATAGTAGAGATTGCGAGCAGGTTCAAGTTCTCACGCTGGTCTGTACGTAGGGATGTTGCTGCCCATGATGAGAGTGGTGGCACTGTGGGAGCATCCATGTTGGGGAGAGAGGACTGGTCAGGTACCTTTGAATGGGACGAACGAGCTGCCGATATTCGGTTGAACCTTTTCGGTATAAAATCTTATCGCCAAAATCAGCACGAGGTGTGAGTCTTTATTGTTGGCCCTTCGTTCATTCTACTTATTTTTTCCCGATATTCTAAAACAAATTTGCATCGACCGTGATTTTAATATTGAAAGGAGATATGAGCTATCGCAATATTACATCTCCTCCTTCAGAGTTCTTAATTAGTTTGTTTCTTAACTGAATTGTGTCAATTTGGTTTTGGCTTCCCCAGATCATAAATGCAGTAATGAGTGGAAGGGATGTAATCGTGATAATGGCAGCAGGTGGTGGGAAGAGTCTTTGTTATCAGCTACCAGCTTTATTACGCTCTGGGACAGCACTTGTAGTCAGCCCTCTCCTATCCCTTATTCAAGACCAGGTATGGCCGGCTCTGTTGTAATCGTAATGCAGGTTTGTTGAAACCTTAGGGTGTTTTGATCGGCACATTTGTTCTTCTTGCAATTGCTTCTTGATTCATCTTAATTACTGCTTTTTATATCTATGTCCTTAGCTAGCTCTGAGATGAGCTCTCCTTTGCGCTACGTATTCAGGTAATGGGTCTCACTGCCTTGGGCATTTCGGCCAGTATGCTTACGTCAACTACATCAAAAGATGAAGAGAAATCTATCTATAGATCGCTTGAAAAGGGAGAGGGTGATCTGAAGATCTTGTATGTAACACCTGAGAAGATTGCCAAGAGCAAACGCTTTGTATCGAAGCTGGAAAAGTGCAATCACGGTGGCCGCATGTCTTTAATAGCAATTGATGTGAGTTGAGACATATCTATCTCCTGTGCACTTCACGGGATCCTATTACAAGTAGTTACTGGGTTATTGCTACCCATCAAGCTAAGGTTCTCTTTATTTCAAGCAACAGTGACAAGGTTTTTATGCTATTGCAGGAGGCGCATTGCTGCAGCCAGTGGGGACATGACTTCCGCCCTGATTACAAGCAGTTGGGCATTTTGAAGAAGCAGTTCCCAAGAGTGCCCTTAATTGCTTTAACCGTGAGTATAACTTTTTGGACACTATCCTAACACCAATGTTTGACAATCACATGTGCAGCGTATTGTTATTTCAGTTATTCGTTTTAAGTGGGTCAATTTTAATTACGTGCAGTAATCGTCGAGAGTTTTTCATTCTGAGAGGGGGAGAGAGGGAGAGAGGGCGACGTTTGTGGAGCTCAGGGCGAAGGGGTTGTTGTGTGCAAGGCCACGGCTACAGAGCGTGTTCAGACGGACCTGAGGGAGATGCTACAGATCACACGTTGTGAGAAATTTGTCAGCACTGTGAACCGCCCCAACCTTTTTTACGAGGTGTGTAAAGTCTGATGTTATTTGCAACTAAAATGAGTTTATTATAACTTGCTCCTTGATCCTTGTAACAATCTGGTAAGTGTGTAATTCTACAAAAAAAGTAAAATTACTTTAACACGAGTCTTCTTGCCTGAAGTAAATTATGAACTTATGAAATTGTCAGATTTGTTTTTTCTTAAAGCATGCAAGTTGATGAGGTAGAATTCGTGGTCTTGTAGGTACGTGAGAAGAAGGCCAACGGAAGTGCAGCTATTGATGACATTGCATCATTTATCTTGGACAAGTATTCGAAGAATGAATCAGGGATTGTGTACTGCCTTTCCCGGAAAGAGTGTGAGCAGGTATGCTGTTGTCTCAACTTAACCCTTAAAGGTCAACCCCAGCCCCTCGGGCTTGGTTTTATTTTGGGAGAATCTTGTTCATATTTATACTCCATTGCATTAAATGGGGTTTTTAGAATGCCAAACCGAGCATCTTAAAGAGATCTAAACTTCGCCAGTAGAGAGCCAAAGCAAATTAAAAAGAGAATTGTGCTTAAAATGGAGTTGAAAAGAGATTTTGCTGTGCGGTATCAGGCAAGGAATTGACCTTTAAGGGTTAGGATCTGTTGAGATCACACAGAAAGTTTTCTGCTGACTCCTGTCACTGACAAAAATTTCTTTTTAGATAGATGACTTGATGGCTGACAAGTCCTACACCCTGATGTCTGTGGTATGTACGGTCAGGTTGGGGCAGAGCTTCGAAAGCGGGGAATTTCGGCTGCACATTATCATGCTGATATGAAGCCTGAAACAAGATTGTCTGTTCATACACGGTGCATAATCTTGCGCACTTCGTAGTTTTGCGAAGATGATATTTTTTATTGAATTTAATCAAGTCATGGAATTTCAGCAATTTGTTCTCCCGAGTATCGGTGATAGTGATCTTTGGTCACTTCGAGTCGTCTAAAGCTGCACTTGTGATCAGTCCTCGATAGTTAAGTTTTGAAGTATCTCTCTGATAATCGAAGGGGGTGTTTGTTACTTGAGTTTCTCTAGATGGAGCACCAACAGACTTCAAGTTATTGTTGGCACGGTATGTCTGTTTCTGCAATTGAAGTTTTCCACTTGCATAGAATGCATTGTTGATTATTGTTGCATTATTTGGAAGGTCAAAACATAACATTTTGTTCTAATGTTGGAAGTATAATGTGATTCATTATGTAGGGAAAAGGTTTTTACTAATTCGAACTAGGATTTCTCTTTGTAAAATGAGGCTTAGTTGGTTGATGGATTTTTTTTCCAGTTCTCCCTTTCACCGAACTAGCAGGATGTATCCGTTGTTTTCCACTTTGAACTCATGGTGTATATTTTTTTGAATTCTAAGATTTTGATATGTGGATCTGACATGATCATGTAGGTAGCTTTCGGAATGGGTATCAACAAACCCGATGGTGAGGTCGCTGTGTGTCTTCTCCATTATTTTTTAATCTTTTCTGTTTGGTCACTTTTAGTTTTCATATGATCTTCCTTAATTTTTATGATCTACGGCCGTTGGATTGTTCCCTTTTTGGTGGTACTTCTCGTTCTGAACGATTTCCCACTTTGACCTTTTTTGCAGTGCGGTTTGTTATTCATCACAGTCTGAGCAAGTCGTTGGAGACCTATTATCAGGTAGTCAATAATATGTTATTCGATTTGGTTTTTGTAACATACAATCTTGGATGAAGAACTCATTAATACATTAGAGCTGGCAATCCGACAGGAAAGTGGGCGTGCAGGTCGAGATGGACTTCCTGCTCATTGCCTCTTGTACTTCAGACCTGCTGACCTTCCTCGACAGGTGAGATTTTTCCTTCGATTTATTCTGCTTACAAACAATATGACCATTTACTAGTTTGTTGATCTTCCGTAGCTGTTCTTTGATTTTGGAACATAGTCTTTTCAGAACTAGCAACGATGTATCCTATTTTTAGTCGTTCCCATATCCAGTTGTGGAATATGTTCTAACAATCGTTTAAATTTTTCTTTTGTTACTTGTCTGCAGAGCTCTATGGTTTTTGCGGAGGTGGCAGGTCTGAGTAACCTATACGCTATATGCCGCTTTTGTCAGGTGATGTCCTAGTAACTTTGTGATCATTTCATTTTAAGTGCACGACTTGTGTCCATCGTTTCTGGCCATGTAGCTCTTTTGACTTTGGAACTGTGCTATGTTTTAAAGAGAAGGATGTCGTATATCTAGGAATCACTTTGGTGGAATTAAATTACTTTTTTGTGGAAAATTTACAGTCGAAGCGTGCATGCCGTCGTGCTGCCTTCTTCCGACACTTTGGGGAGAGGATTCAGAAGTGCCATGGTACTTCTTTACAGATTTCGTGTCGTATATTCTGTTGCTCTTGCGCATGTATTGCGAGCATGATTTTTCAGTCAATACCTTACTGTTTATTGTGAGAATACGGACATTTGTGTCATCAAATTAGGTCAGAAGTCTTCAAATTTGATCTTAATATAGTCTCAGAGAGTAGGATGTATTGAATACTTTAGCTCTACCTCAATGCGATTGGCCTTAACACAATGTCCTATGCCCAGGCATGTGTGACATCTGCGATTCCACGAAGGAGATTGTGGAAATGGATGTTACAGGTGTGTCTTAACCCCTTTACATGAGATCAGGTTTTAGCAACGTATGTGAGCATCCTGTCAAATTTGCCTAGGATGTGTTTTTTGTTGATGGTACTTGAAGTGTGGACATACACATCATCTGAGAATGGAAGACTTTGTGCAGAATGTGCGAAGTCACTCGTGTCAATGGTGAAGGAGTCGAGTGATATTGATCAGAAGTCGACTATGCTGCAGCTCGCCGATCTTTGGAGAAGTCGGACTCGAAAATCGGGTATTCTTGCTCGAATCCTTTCAGATTTTCATTGCCTGTACGTCGACAGTTCCCTTCGCTGTAGCCTGGTGCAGTCACTCAAGTGATATAGGTAATTGAGCAGAGTTGCCCTTCTATTTTTATCTTTGAATAAACTGACGTTGGGTGGTCTGGAAACAGGAGGTCCAAGTAACCTGGCAAAGGATTTGAGCAAAGATCATGTGGAGCGTGCGATTTTACAGCTTATTTTGGATGGAATCTTGGTGAGCATGCTCTGGCTCTTGGTGCAGTCTCCTCGAGTATGCACAGTAGTGACCATGATGTTTAGATGGTAAGGTCGGCAACTTTCAATATTTACTCGCATTGTTAATTGCCCTGGATCTGGTTTGTCATGTTACAGAAAGAGGAGTTTGCACATACAGCATACGCCACTAATGCTTATGTTGCATTAGGGACTGGTTGGAGAGGTTTTCTTCAAGGTAATCTCTTGTAAATTTCGTCAGTAATTGAAAATCTATGTCTCACTCAAGATTTTCTTGAAAAAGGCACGGGTGGAATCAAGTTTGTGCCAAGTACGGTTCTGAGTCTACTTCAGAGGATGTTGAAATTTCAACAGAGTTAGTTTATTCCAGGGGTGATATGGCCATACGTGATTCTGTTGCATAAGAGATGTCGACAAATTTAACAGTAGTTCGGTTATCCTTGTGTAATTACCGCATGCTCACAGGTACAGTTCAAAGAAGAGTTCAACTGGAGACTGTCCAAGGTGTGCAAAGTGCGAAGAAGCAGTCCAAAGCAACCACATCATCAAAGAGTAAAGATGAAATGGTGCACACTGGATTGGGATCAGTGTTGGATGAATTGCGACAGACTCTTGCAGCCGTTCATGGAGGCATCTTCCCACATTCTGTGCTTTCGTCTCAGCACATATCTTTACTCTCGTCTCAGCAACCTCTTACGATGGAAGCGGTACTGTTGATCTTTCTTGTACAATATGGTGATGCTTTAATTTAGAATCTTCAAGCTCTGGACAGTAGTTAGGAACTGGTATACTGCTTGTCATTGTCTAATCCCATTGATCTTCTGGTGTTTGCAGCTGGAGAGGGTGATTGGAAAAGGACTAGCAGAGCAGTACGGAAATGAAATATTAGTCTCGATTACAGATTACCTAGATGAACACCCTGAGGATACCAGAGACATAGACGCGGGCCCTTGGGTGGCTCCAAAAGGGAAAAGGGTTTCAGAGGCTCCTGCTGCTGCTACTACTATCAAATTCTCATCAACTAGACAAGGTAAGCGTGTCGCTGAAGGTTCTAGTTCTGGTAAAACAACTAGACAAGGTGGAAGAGTTTCTGAAGTCTCTGTACCCGGCTCCATCAAACCTTCATCAATTAAAGACTACATGCAGAAGAATGCCAAGGCTGATATAGAGTCTGGCCCTAGAAGCTCTGGAAAAGCTCAACAGGTTGGTGAAGGCTCTGTAGGTGGCACCACGAAAACCCCAATTAAGAGATTGTCTTTGAAAAGGCCATCAGTCAGCACTACGCCTGCACCTGCTACACTCAAAAAGCTGAAGGAACAATCGATCAAGATTCCTCAAAAGAGTGAATGCATTGATCTAGATAGTGATGAAGAAGTGGGTCAGCCTTCCGCTATTGGCACCGAAGTGAAGCGCGAAGTTGAGAGTGAAGTTAAGAGCGAAGTCAATAGTGATGATACAACGGAAGACGTGATTGAAGAAACCTCTTCTGAAGAGGAGGATCCATTTTCTTTATTCAAGCGAGTAAGAAGACATTAATTTAGAGAAACAGAACCTTAGTGGATGTGGTTGGGATATATTGTTATTGTTTCGTCTCTGGCTTAAGGATCTGCTGCAGGGTTGAAGAGCTTCTCGCGACTATTACTAATTGTTCACCCAGGGCCTATTGTTTTAGCTAATCGCAATCTAGGCCATCCTCCAGTTTGGAACAGAATTATCTTGCTCTGCAAGCAGGTTTAGAGTTTTATCTTTACAGGTTTCATGCACTCTGCATACCATTCTATATCACTGCATGGTTACTTCGGAGCTCGTCACCCATGGTTATTTTCATCAATTTCAGCAATTGCAGCTTTGTGGTTCGTGATGTCGCATTGTAAATATTTTACCTCGTTTGATATGAACACTGTTCTCTTTGGGAGTAATATCGTACTATGCTCAAGTCTTACTAGTCAGTTTCGAGCTGTTCCTTGTAGAGTAGTAGTAAATCTAATATATTTGATTGTGCCGAAGCTACTTATGATTGTCCATGCTGGGTGACAATAGATTTCATCTGTAAATGGCTCACTATCTGCAATCTTCATAATTACTTAGCTCTGCACTGTGCATTATTGGACGTATTGATGCCTATTATTGGACCTAAGTGGGGTATAAAACTATCCACTTTCCTTCTTAGACTTCATCACATGCCTACCCTTCGCCATCTAGGCATTCTCTACCGTCAGTGCAATGTAGGACGAGCGCATTGGACAATTCTGTTCCTGTGAGGATAAATGGGGAGGGAGTTGGGCTAATTACACGGGGTGTTATATTTCTGTTGATATGTGAATTTCTTCCCCATTGAATGCAAAGTTCCACAAATCAGATCAATGATCTAGTCATGCCACCGACGCAACTGGAGCAACAGTCTAGCTGATTGACGCAGTAGCAACTAATGGTACTTACTACTAACTCTAGCTGCAGTGCGTCCTCTGATGCACAATGTACGGTACATTGTAGTCACTACGAGGAGACAATGCTGCAACTACAGGACTGTCGCCTAGAGAGGCTGTTACTCTGAATCTCTCACGATCACAATCGGACTTTGCACTATATGGACCCCATCTGACCATGTCGAGGAGCTGTAGTAAGTCCCACCCTCCAATGAATTGGTGACAGATACAGTCAGTGTGAAACTTTTCTTCTCATACAAGCCGTTGAAGGACAGGGTTTGCGGGTGCACAACTATGGTGATGTTTGCAACGTCAGTGACACTTGCAACATAGGTTGCTCGAGGTGATCCGACATTGGTGAGGACTCTGTCGGAGTGACTAGAAGTCTCTGGGACCGGTATCGAGACCAAGAAGGATGGATAGTTGAAATCTTCAACACGAATAGGCGTAGCAGGGCAAGCCGGGGCATCTGCATCAAATGCTCGAATGATCTGCGGTGGGTACCCCAACATACACAAATAGTTCAAGTAGTCACCCGGGCTCAGGTCATACACCAACCCTGGATCGGTGGCCCGCTCTGGCCGCACAAACCCAGACCCGAAGTCGAAAGGAGTGCCACTTTGGCCACTCTCCAAGAGCGTGATAGTGGCGTTGTTGCTATCCTTGGTGGTTGCCGTGGTCATCAAGGCCGAGCGGATGGCTGCCGGACTCCACGTTGGATGCGCAGCCTTGAGCAACGCAGCAAGGCCACTGACATGCGGACATGCCATACTAGTTCCACTTAACATGGAATATTGCTGCTCTTTGATACCTGCTGCAATGATGTCTACACCAGGCGCGATTATGTCGGGCTTAATCACGTACAAACGGTGGTATGCAAAACCAGGTCCTCGCGAGGAGAAGGTTGCTACAGCTGGAGCAGGCGCTCTGTTGTATTGAGTATTCCTTGGATCTCGAAGATGAGCAGTAGGAGAGTTTGTGGAGGTGATGTACTCTGTGATGATCCTTCTAGCTGTAACTCCCACCCTTACAGTCGGTAAGACATAATCAGGCTGCGCACCATCAATGCCGTCTCCCTCTTGAGGCAACGAAGTAGCGATGATTCCAGCGCCTCCTGCCTCTAAGACCCCTGCACCCTTGTCCCCGCCAGTGATTATACACAAGACAATCTTGCCCCTGATAAGGGCTGGACTTAGGCTTTCAGGTGAGCAGTAGCACGCCATACTCATAACGGAGCTATTTTTGGCAGCATCACATCCAGATATAAGTGAAGTCATATTCTCTAGAAGTTTGCTGTTTAAGCCGGACTTGCCCTGGATCACTGTGCCGTTACCTAGGACGACGTCAGCTGGAAAGATTCTGTCTGTTGTAGACGCTCCCACAGTGGTCATCCAGGGCGCGACATTACCGACTGCACCCCATGTTGAATTTGGTAGAGCATAGTCATTTCCCGCAGACATGGAAAGGAAAACGCCCTTCTTCATGGCGCCGTAAGCAGCAATGGCAACCATATCTTTCCAAAGCTCTGGTCTAGCAATGTCGGGTCTGGCTTTGTCATAAGGACTTCCTAATGACATAGACAGCACATCTACTCCATCAGCCACAGCTTGGTCTACTGCTGCCAGGATGTCCGCATCACTACCCGCTATCGATTTCCAGAGAGCTTTGTAAACCGCAAGGCGTGCCTTAGGCGCCATACCTCGTGCAGTGCCCAGTCCTAAGCCAGGACCGATGCTTGCCATGTGTGACCATGTACCAGCTGCAGTGGACGCTGTATGTGTGCCGTGGCCTTCTGAGTCTCTTGGCGACTTGTACTCCCCTTCAGCTTCGTCGATGACACCTCCTGCAGCTTCATAGCCTTTGTAGAATGATCGGGCGCCAATGAGCTTCCGGTTGCAGTGTTCAGATGCACTAAAGTTAGTGCCGGACTCACAAATCCCTTTCCAGCGCGATGGGATGGGTCCGAATTGCTGGTCTCCAAAGCTGGGTCGCTCAGGCCACACCCCAGAGTCCACAACGCCGATGATCACATCCTCGCCGTGATTGCTCTCTGGCCACAAGTGCCCATCAGCCAATCCCATAAATTCGGGGGAGTGTGTCGTATGGCCTACCTTGCGGAGTGTGTCTCGTTGGAGCTGGATAACTTGGGGCGACGACTGCAGGTAAGCCACCTGCTGAGGTGTGAGTAGAGCAGAGAATCCGTCGAAGGTATGGTGGTATACATGGTGAAGGTCATCCTCGTCCGGTTCCAAGAGCTGATCCGTTTCGAGTGTGGCGATGCGCAGCAAATCTCTATACCAGGCTGCTTTGATAGAGATGTCAGTGTGGGACGAGTTCCTCTCCATGTGAACGATGTAGGTGGACTTGAGCGCAGATCCCAGAGTGGTTTCCGTCCAAAGTAGGAGACATACTAAAACTAGGAGTGGAGGGAGCGAAGTGAATGTTCCACGAAGCCTTACCATCGCAGCAACTCTGCTGGGAGGCTGCTTTGATCTACAGGAATGATGATCAACCTGGCGAGCTACTGAGAGAAGACTGCGTTGCGAGAACACTGGGTTTCTACTGATAAGTCTGACTGGCTGCTGAGCGAATGCAATGTGGTTGTTCAGGGAGGGTGGCATTTTATAGGATGCTTTCAAGATTGCATGTCAACTTTTGTGCCTTGACTTGTATGTTTACCAACCACGAGCTCCTGTGCACAAATTAGCCGACTCCAGATCTGGCAAATGCTGTACAATACGAGTAGTCCTCTATTGTGTGAAATGAAATTTTGTTATACTATTTGTATATGTTGATTTTATTTTTTATGATTTTGGAGTAAGAAGAAACAAGAAGATGACAAGGTAATGAGATGGTGATGAGGATGTTAACTCGGAGATGTTATTAGGAGATGGATAGATATGTGGTTAACAATCCTAAGGTGTAGAGCTTGACGACGCAATAGGTACTCTAAACGTTATAATTCGATAGCTTGAGCCTGGCAATCAAAGAATTGCAAGTAGAAATCAAACCTCGCTCCATGGCAAGCCTATCAAGAGTCAAGATATATACGTCGTCAGAAGCTCGAACTGCAGTTTACATTGGATTGCAGTGTATGCCGCTGATCTCAAATTTAGGACGTGTAAGTTACCCATTGAA
Organism: Ceratodon purpureus; assembly: GCA_014871385.1. Taxonomy (NCBI): domain Eukaryota; kingdom Viridiplantae; phylum Streptophyta; class Bryopsida; order Pseudoditrichales; family Ditrichaceae; genus Ceratodon; species Ceratodon purpureus. Next base: position 15,677,726 of record CM026422.1, on the reverse strand, counting down.
TACAAGAAACAAATACTGCTCATTAATCACTTGGAATGATCACCTGGATTTCAGGTGCAATCGACAGCCTACACAAGAGCGCCTGCCTTGCAATGTGCAAGTTAAAATTTTAAGTACTAAATTGTAGATTCCACGTAGGTCTATGCATTGTGCAATTACAATATCCAAACTGTCCTTGTTAACTCAGTTAAATTTAATTATATCCTGAGTAAAATTTAAATTATATTCTGAGTTAACTCAGTTGAATTTAAATTCACTTGTTATTTCACGGACTATACTCACCAACGGCACTGCCCTGCATGTATCAAGTGCAAGTTTCGAAGTACTGATAGTACAGCGCGCGTCGGTAAATACGTCGGCATTTTAGGTGTCGAACCAGTCTCAGACTCACCTGACTGACTGCCACAATCAAGTCAGATCAGGCCTTAGTACTATGTATCCTCGGCCTTTACAATTCGTTGTCAAGATGCCTATTTTAACATAAGTACAATTGTAACATCATTTTTTCTTGCCGGCATGATGTCATTGCTCCTGCAACAAGGGCGTTAACATGAATTGGAGCACAGGATGAACTTGCAACACGACTCACACCACGGCACTGCGTGAGCAATACAAGCTTCACAATTGAATGTTGTCTGGCAGGACAATGAAACATTCAGTGGCGTTAAAAGTCTTCCACAAACGGAGGTCGTCTAATTTTGATTTATATATTTGGCACAAGGTCTACTATGCCGAGTAATTTTCATACAAAGATGGAGAACAGAAATTGCCGCATGTAATCCCACAAGAGTTGAATTAAACGGAATCTTAGCCCCATTTGCATGAGGATTCTTAACCTTGTTAAGAATTTAACCCCATGAGACTGGAGCATAAATTTCAGTAATACCATCCCAGATGGATACAATGACAAAGCTGGAAGTTGTCTGTGATCCAGACAGTCTAAAATCCGGCCTCTGACCATCTCTACCTGGAAATAGATTCTCTTCTCCATATCCGGATCGGCACGACGTCACAAGTTCGGTGAAAGGTATCACCTCACTCTGAACAGATTAGAGCTCTGAAAAGGTGACTATTTATCAACCAGGAGGTGTACGGTAACTGTAGATTCGTGTGAACTCTCCAGAGTTCAGGCACTTGTGATGAATTGGTTACTGGAAGTCGAAGTATTGTGATTGTTTGAGTCTGGAACTTGAATTTGTGCATCCAAAAATCAGGCACAAGAGTTCAATCCAGATGCACGTCTTCCAATAAGAATAAGGGTAGCTAACTAAGCGATGGTGGATAGCAACGTTTTTATATAAAACCAACTTTTTTTTTTTCTGTAATCGTTGCTTTCATGGGAACACCTCCCTAATTCCAGCAGTTGCTTTGCTTAGAGCATTCACTCTTCCTTCAAGGGAATTTGGGAAAGTTCAGGGTGCATAAGGTAGAGTACCCAAAAACCGTGAAAATAACGTAATTCGACCAGAAGGAATGAAGTTAAAAATTAGGTGAAATTCTTTTGAGATGAAGAATGCAAGTTGTTTTGTATTTTTATTCCTTGTAAATAATTATCTATAATTTTTCAATGTAGGAAGTTTGTCAAACCCCCTTCTTGTTTACTAGACTCTGAAGTCATAATCGGAATATAGTGGTATCCTTTTCAACACATAAAAACATTTAAAACTGTTAACTAATATCACAAAAAACGGCACACAAGACTACTTAAAAAAAAGCACAACTTGACATTGTGTGGCATGCAGTACACCAAAACTAGCTCATAGTCATGCAGAACAAATTCACATTCATGCAAAAATTCTCTATTTTTTATTTACCACCTCCTTATTTTATTGCACAACTCTATTGCACGCCTTGAGGGCATTAATGGTTTTTGGTTTCTTTACCTTACATGAGTTGCTTAGGAATTACTTCATTTAGAGGTCAAAAGTAGCCTTGACTAGGCATGTGATTGGAAGAGAGCTTTGAGAGAGGTGGAGAGCAAACACAAAATTAGAATTGGAAATAAGGAAAGGTTATTGTCGTTTTATAACAAGGACTTCCGGTTAATCCTAGAGTCTGTGTTTAATTTCACATAGAGTAATTAGTTGTCCATCAATTAATTTATGTCCATAATTGGAGCAAGGTAAGGTCGACATTCTAATTTTGAGGTCTTGAAGAGGAGAGGGTAGAAGATATGGTAGTTTTCTATTTTCTCCTATCATCCTCCAATACTCAGAACGCCATTCTGTAATTCATGTGGTTCGGTGCAATTTGTTCTTTAATTCTGTGGTGTTTTAGTTCATTTTGCAAACCTTTCTTGCATTATGCATATGACACCAGCTCTAGTCACTACAAGGAAAACCCCCTGCCATCAAGAGGAAAACAACTTAAAGCTCTTGCGATCAAGAGCAGGCTTCGAAATGGCCACCCGATTTTTGTAACCAAGAGGTTCTAGGAGCCATCCAGTAAAAGGTCTTGCAACCATCAAGAGCGCCGGGCTTGGCGCCACTTCTACTCCGACGTGGCGATCTGATGTGGACGAATTAGGGTTTTAGTACTCATTTCGGTAGATTTCGAGGTGAGACATTCTCGTTTAGGGTTTACACACGATGAGACTATATCTGATCTATGTACATAACGTGCTGAAATTTAAACTCGTAGATTCGACTAAAAGGCATCTCAAAATGCATTAGATATGACGACCTGTTCCGTTTTGTAAGATTCCACCGTCTTCACTGGCAGTTACTGCGTATGGACAAATGTCCACCAATCCGAGGACCAGCATGGATTCAGATGCGAAAAGAACAGAAAAATTCGGATCTTCGAGAAGATGACTCCTCTTGAATGAAACAGAGCATGCAACCATGAATGTATGTGAGGACATACAAAATCAATACGGTAATAATATTTTTTTTCTATATTTATAATCAAAAAGAGCAAGGTACATGACGGCATCAAGAACAGATTCTCAGCCAATACTCTGGACTGCTAAAGTCCGTATTAGCTAAGGGAAAACTGCAAAATTTCCACTAAGGTAGGTCCTCAGTGTCCGGATGTGAGGACTAAGACAGTACATACTACGAATTTGCATGGAGTAATGCCACCTGCTTAATCCTATTCTTCTATGTACAGAGAGAGTGAAGTAGGAGACGGAAAAAGGTACTGCATATGTCCACGAGCCCTCCAGTGACCATGACTCAGATATGTCGGTACATTAAGGGGGAAAGCAGAGGCCCCTGTGCACGCTCTAAGTCATTTTCCTCCTGTACACCAAGAGGTCTAAGTTGACCATAAGTCAGATATACCTTTTTGTCAAGCGTAACAACTTCGTAAGAACGAAGATTACAAACGCTAATTTAGGGGAATACTATATCATATAAACCGGGGTACCATATTGAACAAACAAATTAAACAAATCATTGGTGCATATTATATACTCCATTTCTGCCTTCCGTAAATGAAGTTAATTAAAACGGCAACCTAACCTAGCACTGTAAATATCTTCGTTCAATGTAAATAGTAATATGGTTCTTCATTTCATGTGCATTTATACAATCTAACCTAATTACTTCATACCATTGGTTTCTGACTAAATAAATCCCAAAAAGAAGTGGTTCAAATCCACAAAATACCATGTCTACATACAATCTAACTTACGTCGCAGCATTGGAGAATGATAGGACAGTAACAATGAAAACGAGCGTTGGGGATGAATTCAATAACAAACTACATATGATAATTTCACGCAAATGCATTGATAATGTCTAATCATACTAACACATAGTATCCGAGGTATTTTTTTTAAATTTAAGTATTCCATTATGTATGAATTTTTCACATTTGAATAAATTTTTCTTAAAATGCATATTTTAAGTTTTCACGGTTCGATGCCCTCCTTATGCAGCCATATTTTAATTTTTATTATGTGAAAGCATATTCCATCCTTTGTAATGTTCTTCAGTGTGATATTAAGATCCATTCGGATGATATAATGTCAAAGTTAATTGTCCTTCGCAGAGTTGGGTTAAACATTACATTATACAGTATCGTCTGATTAGCACTATTTTTTTTTTCTCCAATTTTAATTCTTTATATTTATGTTATCTTAATTTTTAATATTTATTTTTCTAATTTCTCTAAAGTCATTTTTAGTTATCACGGATCTATGTTTGGTTTATGATCTCGATTCTCACCAGGTGCAATGTTGTTAACTCTTAAAAAGCAGGAATTATTACATTTTTATAAAGCAGGAATTCATTCATCAATTTCCAAAGTCAAGCGCTTTGCTAATAAAACAATGACCCTTGAGCTCTTCTTATGACACCCCTCATTTCAACTAGGGATGGATAAACCCATATTTACATTCTTTTATGGAAGTACATAGATAGATATAAATGACACTAACAATGAACGGTTGATATTTAGGCTAGTAGCAAGGGTAGGTTCAAACATACAAATATCAATTGTATTCTATATATATATATAGGAAATGGAAACTTGAAATTAACTCAATATTTACTTTATGGTAAGCTTAAAGGAATTCCAATAGCTAATATATAGAAGGTGCGACAATTTATTCCACTTAAGAATTTCTGAAATTCTCAATGAATTCACCATCAATGTGAGTATACATGACTCATTGATTTTTTTAACATCAGTAAAGACTAACAATGGTCCAAACTTTAGGCACAAAGTATCCAATACCTTAATAATATTAACCCTTGTTGTGTATTTGGCTACTCATCAACTAATAAGGTGAAGGTCAAGGTTATTTGATCAATTACTTTTAATTGATCAAATACATAATTAGAATAACAACTTTCAACTTTTAATCTTAGTTAAAAAAGAGAGACCTTGACTAAGATTTTGCATGATAAGTATAATCAAATATATGAAGAAATTTTATCACACAAACTAGAAGAAAAGGGGCAACTTTCCTAACAATTTTTATCAAATTTGGACCTTGGTTGCAAAAGTTACAACACTTCGAAGTTACAGCATTTCAAGGGGGTATGAAAAACGTCCGCTGTGACGTTCAGGGGTTAAAACTCAAATGTGTCATACTATTCAGAACCGTGTAATGTGACCTAGTGGTTTTAAATTACAGGAATTGAGAAAGCAATTTTTAACTGTCATGAAATTTCTAAAACTCTCAATTTTAGGAGCCGGGACCAGGACGTTGCAAGGCTGCCTGCTCGCACTGTGCAAGGAGCCAAGCCCAGGTGCAATAAAAGCCCGGCGTTGCACAATTTTCGGCGGCGGCCTCACACTGATCTGGCCAAACCCAGGTGCAATAAAAGCCCGGCATCGCACAATTTTTGGCGGCGGCCTCACACTGATCTGGCCAACAACTGCGACTCTGCGACACACCTCGTGCAAAACGGAACGCATACTTTCGAAAGGTAGAACTCTTGCATTTCCATCCCCGGAACTTCCACTTCGGCTGCTGTGACTTCAGTGCGACGTTGATTCCAATTGATGATCGATTACTCTTGGCCCGGATCTCTCTTCTATGGGTTTTGAGTCCTGTTGATGACACGCAGATGGTTTGGGTGGAACACTCGAGGTTACAGATCAGTCAGATCATTTGGGTGAGATCGTTTGCATTTCCAGGGAGGAGAGTTCGGCGCGAGACGTAGTTCCAAAGAGCACAGGCTAGAGAGTTGCAGTGGTTGGATGCTTCAGTTTTGAAAGGTTTGATTTGCTTCTCTGTTGTAGTGACATGTGCTCACAAACGCAGAATGTTTGTATATATATCGTAGACGCTTGTGCTTTGGGGTCCTTGGAGTGATCACGTTAAGGTCTGAACTTAATATAAATGCGGCGTTTGTCATGCAAGTCGCTGTGGAATATGGAGATAGGGTTCGGTTTCTGAAAATAGACACTGATGAAGAGAATGAGCTTGCAAATCAAATGGAGGTACGGATACACCTAAGCACATGTTTCCTCTAGTCTCAGTTATTTCTTGTTGCCAGTTTACCTACCTTTGCAGCTTTGAAGTCAGTGAGAAGCCAAGGCAATGGTTCGGTTACTGCTTTTTGAGCAAAAGGATAAAATTCTCTGAAGTAGTAATATTTTGCATGATAAGTATAATCAAATATATGATAAGTATGAACGCAGCTGCTGCAAAACTTGCTCAAGAGGTATTTTGTAGCCCTCATTCTTTACTTCATTTTTTCTCATTAATTGTCTTTGAGATTGGCCAAGTTTGGTCCTCACGGTTTTGTATTTTGTTGCCGTCATTTGTCCCCAGTCGTGATTCGAATGGTTAAAGAAAATATTTTAGCTAAAACTGTTCTTGTACGTTCTTACTGCATAGTGTGTTGGACACCGAGTAAATTAGAATCATTGGAACCTTATTGCATCCTCATTGGATTTACCACATTTGGTCCTCGGGCCATCATTTTGGCTGAAGTCGTTCACTGAAGCTATGGCCTTGTTCTAATTCGACCTTGTGGAAAATACAAATACTAAGATTTCATTCGTTTATTGGACGAGTATGGAACAGGCTGTATTTTGCGGATTTATAGCAAGTTAGAGCTTACATATAATGAAAAAGAAGATGTGCTTAGAACAAATTTTGTTTATAAACTTGTAAAAATGAATCATTATGCATGCACATACCCGTTTCATCACTTGTAGTGATCATCTGACTGTGGATGTGCTTGTTTGCAGCAAAAGGTCAAAGAAGTTGCCATTTGCTGTGCCATTTCATAAACTCTGATAGTAAGCACTGAAATTCAGTAGGGCTGAGATTGAGAGGTACAGCATCTTGTTCATTACCTTTGAATCTTGTGCCATGGAATAAAGACTTCTACCTCGGCTTGTGTTGAGTAGTTGTTTGAAGCTCATGGTGTATGCTATGGGATAAAGATTGTTACCTCGGCTTCAGCTGAGTGATGATAAGAAGCCCATAGACTTGATCTCTGGTGCATGATCGATGGCTGCCTCCAAGTCCTCTGAGTCCCTTGCTTCTGAATCAGAATACCTCACATTGTTACCAAAAGGCCACGCAAAGCAAAAAATTCGACAGTTTTTTTGTATTTTGTGCAAAAAAACATTCAGCAATGTCAAAGAACATTTGAATAGTTACAGACATGGGCGTTTGGCAGCTGTTGATGACATTTTACCACACTGAGCGCAGCCGCATCAACAGAGATCGCCCCCAATCGTACTGGTTGTGCTGAAGGAGTGGTAATGAGTGGAATGCGCCGATCCAGTTCCCACTCGGAACATCAATCGAATTCAGTGACTGAGGATATAGTCATAGTCTTTGCCCGAGATCACCCCCTTGGCAAGGTCCTCCTAAAACAAATGGAGGAACTCAGGGGCATTCCGGATTGTGAAACTCCGGAGCTACAGTTAGTATTAGACGGAATCATGTCACAAATTAGGACCCTGAGGAAGACATCTGGGTCTGCTTCTAAAGGATCACATGCTGTGTCTCCGGTTCTCCTTGACAGTACACCGAATTCTAATAATGAAGCTTTGGATCAGGTACCAGCAGCATCTACGGAAGTGGAGAGACTGCTTTCCAGTTCTACGTTGGTAAGTTCCCTACCGCTGGCATGCACAGGTCAGTAGATTTCTCGAAAGGCATGTCATCGTATCGTCACTATCTCCATGATCTGTAAAGTCGCTTTACGTTTTGAACTTTTGGCGTGAACAAATGCATGTGGATCCATTCCGTATTAATTTTCCCATGTAACCCTGCCGATGGCATCCAGACTCCTTCTGATGATCCACCAGCGTATCAGAATTTGCCAGCCGTGACTAATCCTAGGACGAGTGCCCCTTCCGCCATTCAAAGGAAAAGCGGACGAAAGCCTAAGCCTGTGAATCGAGGTGAGTTTGTCTCATATAAACTGCATGTTACATCCATAGTCAAAAACTGATATGTATTGCCATTGAGTTCATCAGAGTGCCCTCAGTTGTCTTAGATCCTGGAATACCTACCGTCCCTCACGATCTTTGTTGTTTTAATTGCAGATATGTAACCTCTGCGGTCGCCACATGGTTGCTCTCTTCATCACATTGAATCCCGTTGTACTTCACTAAGGTCACTGAAGCGCATCCGAATTACTTCATCTGCTAGGCGGACCCGCAGCTCATGATTCCTGCATGAGCTCTTCTGAAATTTATCCGGGGGAGTATCCAGAGATATTTTGTGTTTCAACCATGATTTACTGTCTGAGCCATGTCTCGAATCGTTCTGGAGACATGCAGAGATGTTTTTGCTGAGCGTAGTCTTTGTCCTGTCGACAGGTCGTTTATATTTTGAAATACCTTTTTTTACAGGATCTGTCAGTGCTTCCAGGTTTTAAGGCCTGAAGATCATCAGTTTTTTTAGGATCCATCAGTAGTATGGAGTTTTTCAGCATCAGATTTCCTTTGTTCTTAATCATGATGGAACACGAACATGAGAATTTATCTCATCATACCGACAGTTATATTGTACCTATTTCCTGTAATAATATGGTTTTTATTCCGAAATTCAATGTCCCCTATCACCTACACGAAATAATGACGTCATTTGATACAATTTCTGATAATTTAAATTTCAGATTTTTGAATTCAACCACGTGTACGGTATACAATCAACCAGCAATCCGAATATCGGACGGATTTAATAAAAAACAGAAACTGAATTTTCTAATTCCATAGAATCTTTAACATACCACCAGTGACTGCCACATGTCCTGTGCGCATTGGATCACCTTCAAGACAATAATCGAAGTTGGACTGTCCACATGTCAAATTTAAATTCTAAATCTCAGTATGGATTTCGCGAACATAATGTCCTTTTACCATCCAACGTACAACGTAGATATCACAGAAGACATATTCTCATTACAGTAGATATTCGGAATCTACCCAACAATGTCGTCGACGCCACATCATCATCTCGGTCAGCACAGGAGTAGAGGACGTGGAAGTACATGTGGCATCCCTGTCAGCTCGGCGGGATCTGACGTGGTCGAGCCCGATTCAGGACTTGCATACCAAGAGAAAACTGTTTGGGATGTCCGCCATCAAGATGTTCGATTCAAGAGGACGTATCAAGACATTTGTCTTTAAATTCTCTTCCCTAGCCGTCGGTTTTCCTTGTAGTGAGTTAATGGATTAAATCATCATATATTACTAAATGTTATTTTTCATTGTTAGACTTCTCTTGGAACATTTTGGATTCCTATAAATTACAACTCTAATATTTAACAATTTGAGAAAATCCATCCTAGAATGATTGTTTCATATTTTTTATATTGATTGATTTTTGGAGGAAAAGGAACTTCTAGGTTATAAGTAATGGCATTATGGCATTAAATTTGTATTGATGAACTTATGTAAGTTTGGTCGGCAAAGGATAGACCTACAAGCAAGAAATCAAAAACATGTTACAGTAGCAAACAAAAGGTTTATGGCAGAAGTATTTTAAAATAATCTCCCATATTCAATAGCATATCATGTACACATTGGAATGAAAAGCTTCAATTTTGTTCATTTAGTAAGTAAAAATATAGATTTTTATTGGTTTGAAGGACAGGGTCCACACCTTGTTTGAGGAACATGATTATTACTTAAAATGACAACTTTGGATATAGGATAAAAATTAACGGAATTCACTTTATATACAAAGCACAATCAATTATGAAGAGAAATAAATTTACAGTTTTTATTTTTTATTTGATAAAAATTATTGAAAATAACACTTTCATTTTTATACTAAAAGAAAAAATATAGATAGATATCTAAAAATATATATTTTCAGCAATAAAATTGATGATTATTATCCTCTAAATTCTACCTTTGGACTCTTTGGTTTTTAATGTTTACTACTATAATTCTTTCCTTTAACAAATTAAAAATATATTTTTAAATAGAAAATGATAATATATCTTGGAATGGAAGCAATAGTGGAAACAACATTCAACTACACGGGAGTTCACACCAAAATCAATGTTATTTCAGAACTTAAAAGAATGGTATCCTTATGGTATTGTTTGGTGATGTTGGTCACTTGTCACTGCTAACATCAACAAGTTGGAAAAGGATTTAAATAATTTGTTGAGATCCCACGCTGTATGAAAATATTTGTTTTAAGAATGTGGTCATGCCTACTTTACTACGCGAGTTGATCTAGAATTATTATTTTTGTAAATTTAAAAATTACTCCACATCAGAAGAATTAATCCCTAAAGGATTGATAGACCCAAAACGGGTCTTTAGTGATTTTGAGCAGCGAAGCAATCTTGTGAGCAGGGAGGAGGAGCAGAGAGCAATGGAGGTTTTTTTGACGAAATTTTTCTCTTTTTTTTTGAAAAATGCTTTGTTTTTTGGAGAAATTTTGAAAATTTTGGATGTTTTTGACGTAAATCAAGAAATTTTACTAAATTTAGTAAATGACATATTCCCATGGATTTCTGCGGTTTTGGAGGATTTAGGGTTTAAATGCTAAATTTAGAAATGATATAAATTCGGATCATATATTTGTTAAATTTTTAGACAAATAGGTTAAAAATGATTTTTTTCCCCTTCTATGACGAAGACCATTGTAATTTCCGAGTATAATTTATAGTTTTCTATCGGAAAGCTTCTTGTTTCTAGAAGTGTATCTCTGAACCGAGAGTCCCCAAGGTGCTGAATCTGGTGGACCTTCGGATCCAAGATACACCTCCACAGAACAGATATTTTGCGAAAAAAAAAACCGTCTCCATTGTTGCTTTTCTGCCCCTACCAGCACCAGAAATTTGGAGGTTTGTGATAGGCAGAAAGGATGGATAGAGAATTCTATTTTGTTGTAGAAAAAAACTCACATAATTTGATTGAATATAATGACATACAAAGATATCATCTTTATTTTTTGCACCTCAAATCAAGACAAATCCAATCCAAAACATTGCTGATATGGTAGCTTATCGTCCTAGCCTCCTTGTACGTTATAAACTGATTAATTCTTCAAAAGGCACCCATTCGTTCAAGGATTTCCATAACCTCATTGAAACTATAACTCGGAGCATGCATGAAGGAGTCCTCCTTAGGATCCATCTTGCACATATATCGAATAACATAATATATATGTTTGCAGTATTTCCATTGCTTGCATCTTGATGAAATCTCGGCAAGTGCATTCTGGAAAGCTCCCAATGGTGATGCGGTGACTTGATCACACTGCACACATCATTCAGGAGGATCTTGATCATTTGAAGCAACAACTTGCCTCTCAAGAACAACAAATTGACATCTTGGTAGAGGAAAACCCTACTCTGAAAAGTGAACATACATCCTGCAAAACTTCAGCGGGTAACACACCAATCGGGTGTGGAAGAAGAGGAGGAATGTGTAAGCATTCCTATTCGAAAGCTCAACTACTTGTAAGTACCTTGCCTTTCTGTAATAGCCATTTTCTCAGCAATGAAGTTCTTCTGACAAACTTCCACAGCAATATATGTGGTAACGTCTTCGTCACTTGAACCATGGTCAGCAGAACACCTCTGATGTTCAAAGGCTCCAGTGAAAATTCTCGTGAAGTAGATCAGCCATCGAATCAATAACATGGCGGTACTCATGTCTGTGTTTGCGCCAATCCAGTTCACGTTCAGATTGTTCTCATTTCAAGTACATGATCATACTTCCCGACGTCCAGATCGGTCTTCGACGCCCAGTCCAGATTGCATCATACGATTTCTTCGATGGTAAAAGGGGTAGGCCACAAAATCTGATGAGCGCCAAGACGCTCTTTCTTGTACGCCGGGGTCAGATTGCAACATGCCAAGTTGTGGACACGTTGCAGAATTGGCCGTCCGCTCTCAGTATCCTCTTGGACATGGCGTAAGAACCCACAATCGTTTGCTTCCACGACTCGCACTTCCTTCACATTACAGCGGAGCCAAGACCAGAACCAATCTCCCTCGCAATCCCAGATAAAAGCAGGGCTCTAGAAATTACTGTCCACCACCACGAGACATAATCCTGGAAGCTCTGTGGCGGACGTGCATCCCCAAATGCGAAGGCCTTGCAACGCTCTCAACAAACCCATCCTCTCCAGACTCCCACAATCCATTATCTGCAGCATCTCAAGCGCATTCAACTGCCTGAGTGTATGTGGAACTGACCGCAACTCACCACAGCCCTCAATCCACAAGCAGCGAAGGCTTGACAATTGGCCTATGGACGTTGGGAGCTTCGTGAACGATGGGCACCACTGAATCCTCAGAACTTGCAAACTTGTCAGTGCACCCAAAGAATCAAGTAGAGTCTCTAGCCTCCTGCAGTGCACCCAAAGAATCAAGTAGAGTCTCTAGCCTCCTGCATTGCCATAGGATCAGACGCGTGAGAAGCTTGAGTCGTCCAATAGAGTTTGGAAGCTCCCTCACTTTCTCACAATCCCATAAAAGGAGCTCCTCAAGAGTCATCAACAGCCCAATGGTTACTGGCAATTTGGTCATGGACGGGCATATGACAAAATCAAAGACCCGAAGCTGGTCGAGATTTCTGAGTGTGCCTGGGCTGTCAAGTGCATCGACTGCCTCGTCACTGCACTCCCTTGCACAAACATACTCGAGCGCATTCAATTGTGCAATAGCGAGTGCTTGTGATTCAGGACCAAGGTCTATATATAGCAGGCTAATTCATCAAAGCCAATGTTGGCGGCAGTTCTGAAATAGATGAGCACCCGTTCATGATGAGCCAACGCAAAGCAGAGAGTGCAGTGAAGGTATCTGGCAGAGCTTCTAGGCTTCCACAATTCAAAAGACGAAGGTCTTCAAGGGTTGTGAGCTGGCCAATAGATCTTGGGAACTCGTGCATAAATTTAGCTTCAATCTTTGGAGCCTGGATAATCGACCTATGGAATCTGGAAGCGTGGTGATTGATATGCACTCCTCCAAGTTGAGCGTCAGCAGACTTGGGCAATCCTGAAACATAAGAATTAAAGCCAAGAGAATGAGGAGTCACAATTGTATTGGTTGTACGATGCAGAAATAGCAATTTCTTTTTATAAAGCTTATGAGGTATCACACTGATTTTCTTAATAAGAAATTTGTTCAGTAAGGTTCACAAAATCTATGTTTTTGTTGCCATAAGAGCAAAATACATTCCATTGAAATAGATTCAAATTTGAAAAAAAAAATATATATATATATATATATATATGGAAGTAACATATCTCCAAGGCTGGATCTGATTGTATCCACATATTGGCCAACTTGGTGCTATAAGAAAAATCTAATGATATCAAGTTTGAAAGATTTAGCAAAGAAGGCGCATTTGTTAATGGCATGTGTCTCCACCTTAGACATCGCAATTCCTTTGAAATGCCTTCAAGATTTCCGCTTACATTGCATCCATCCAATATAAGGAAGTGCAAGTTTTCCATCCTTGCAAAATCCTGAAAAGTAAATTTATGCTCCAGAGTGTTGGCAAGATTGATTGCCTTCACTTTGTTTTAAGTCTGCACCACAAAAATCAAAACATTATTCACAAAAATATGTTCAAATGATGGAAACCTTAACAGATTGGTTTACAATATTTTGTGTATTTTGTTCTGTAGCATAAAGGTAATCAAGATAGCATAAAAGAATATCAAAGGTAATCATGATAGCATAAAAGAAAAAATAATCATACTAATGATGGTAGCAAGTCTTACATGATTTTTGTTCTGAACCATTATTCTTGTAGCATTGCCTTTCCACAAATGGCTTCCATCAACCATTCCAATGTCTTGGCTCATGTCTCTTAAAAGCCCATGCATTTTCAAAGTTCCTCCAAGATGAGTTTCATCAATAGTGAGAAACAATTTATCAATGAGATTCTTCAAGGAAGTATGTGGTGTTCCATTACCACAACATGATGAACAATCCTTGCAACTTTGCCAAATCTTAATGACCCCATCTTAATTTCTCCCAGCCACAAAATACACATGCTATATCCACAAACATCAACTTCTCCATTGCTGATAGACAATCATAGTTCCATTTTAAAGCTCTCCTAACATCCCCATCTCCCTTCAAAGCTTCTCTAGCCTCCGGCCATATGCATTCTCGATCTTCATTTGAAATCTTTCCAAACAAATTTGACCCAACCACCTTCAATGCAAGTGGTAGGCCACCACAAGACTTGCTTACATTGCTTGCCAAAACTTTAAAATTCTTTGGAACATCTTGATCACCAAAAGCATGCCAATTGAAAAGCTGTTGAGAATCTTCACATCCCAATAAAGTGACTTCATGGAGGTAGAAACTAGAGTTTCTAGAAATCAACTTCAAAAGTTGGTGATCTTGTGATGTCACAATGATGCAACTTCCAAGAGCAAGTGAACTTGTGTTCAATATGAGATTCTCAAATAAAAGTTTGTCTTGGATACCATCCAACACAATCAATACTCGGCCATGCTTTGATAACTTCGAGAACCAATAGTTATAACTTTGTGGACTACCATGTGGTACCCCCATGAGATCCCATAGGATTTGCTGCTGAAACTTGCTCAATAAACTTGATCCAACCTCCATACTTGAAGGTGTAGAATGGTCAATCTTCAAAAAGCTCATAGCTTGGAACCTCCTTTGGTGAATGCAACAGCTATAAATCTCTTTTGCAAGAGTCGACTTGCCAATCCCACCCATACCAAGTAGGCCCAATAAGCTTGTGGCATTGGACATGGCCTCCACCTTGTGCATGCATATCTTCACTTGCTCTTCTAAACCGAAGACGTGACTTTGAACTTGCAATGCTCCGTGTAAAGGCAGTAAGCTTGTTACAGCATCCACCGTTTCAACTCCGCTTCATCCCTGCATCACTCAGCCAACCATCAATGTCTCTATAAGATTAGATATTTAAGCATGTACTTACTCTGCAAATGTTTGGAGCAGGTTGTAAGAGACCCAATGACAATCATGCTGACACATCACACCTTGGCTTACACATGATTCTTCATCGCAAAGAACAATCTCCCTGGTCTGTCTGGATTCTCAACATTTACGTCACTCTGTACACCATGTTCAATGGAGTGACTTTGTCCAAGTAAGCATTGGTGTAATTAGTACCACTAAACTAAATTTCTTAAGCTGGTTACGACGTGCAGTGTCCATGACAACTTCTGTGCTAAATCTCCATCAAATTATGAAGCTTAATAATTCCAACAAACTACTTCAAAAAGACAGACATGTTGCATGAACTGCCTTTGCAGAAACTTGTAGAGAATTATGAACTCACCCTCTGTAGTCAGATAAGACGAATGCAGTGATGCCTGCTAGTTTGCGAAGAGCATCCGCCCATTCCTCCACTCGCTCCGCTGTTTCCCTTGACTTGTGCTTCTTGAATGCGGCTGCAAAGGGGCCCTTCTCCACCCGACGTAGCTCCGCAGGCTCCACATTGTACTACACCGGAATCACTGGCTTCCCGCTCCTCATCATGGCCGCCAGTTTGCTCAAGCAATACTTCGACTCAGCATACCCTCTCGATACCACTGCAATGTGAACCATCGCCACTTCCAAAGCGGCATCGATGGATGTGAAAACCGGGTTCCTCTTGACCAAAGATGTCTTGGCTAGAAACGGATTCAGCCCAGCTGAGCGAAGCGCATCATGCAAGTGCGCAACAAAGCCGCCTTTCACATCAGGCCCGCGATGGTTCAGGGACACGTCGTAATCGTCCATAGCTACCCCTCTCTCCAGAAACTGTTTTTAATCACAGAGAGGAGTATATGGGAGTCGTAGATGAAGATCTCGGTCTCACAGATGCGGCTCACTAGGCCTTGCAGACAGTACTTATGGTGAACGCACTCGGAAGACTTTGAAACAGAATCCACTTGCAGCTTGGCGCTCTTGCATACTTAGCGCACAGGACCACCTTCACCAGTACTGAGGAGTGAATTTGGATAAACCGTGTGCAAAAAATAATGAAAGTCAATGTTGGTGTTATAATGTTTGCTCACATTCTGAGTCTGCAGGCCACCTGTGAAGTTAGCGGGCAATCATCTTTGCAACAAGTAGCATAGAAATTTTGAAGCTAAATTCTTGATCAGTTACAATTGTGATTCTGATCGAGAAACATACCAAGATTACGATTCCTTTCCCCGATCATAATTAACAGTTAAATTTTGATTGGTTGGAAAGGTGGCACTGGGAAGTGCGTGGTCTTTGGCACTACAGCCTGGCCTCCACAGCACAAGCTATCAACTCCTTAGTCTAGATATGAGAGTCTACTACGTGATTTCTAATTTCATTGTTGAAATTCTAAGTTAAAGAATAATAGAAAGCGATCCCTAACTTGAATTAGAAACATGTAATGTGTAGTCCTAGGGTTTGCTGACAAATTCCCAACGACAAACACTGGAACAGAAATTTGCTTCGCCACCGCCACACTTGAAATGGACGACATAAGGACGACTAGATCTTTACAACAAGAGATTCCAGAAAGACATGAACGAGCAAGACTAGAAGACATGGACCCGAGATATGTGATCAAACATCCTGCTGAGGAAAATACTATGCTTCCTACATATCCCAGACACAATAGAATGAAGCGACGTACAATTGAAGACGAAAAGCTGCTGAATGTAATCTGATCGACAAACGAAGGAAAGCATACCCACCTGATGCACGCATTCGAATGCACCACCAAAGAGCATCTACCGACAGTTCTACACCGCTAATCCTCTAATCAGTCCTGGAAGTCTGCATCGACTTGGATGAAGAGGAAACGTTCACGGTGGCAACTTCCAAGAGTCACTTACCCGGACGAGGATTAGAACTTTAGCGTCTGAAGAATGTGCGGGATGGTGCAGACAATCGAGTGCCTGCACAAACCGTGAGAGAGAGTCCGGACAGGGTTCAGGGCAGTTTACATCGCACTCCACCAGCAGGCTGCTTCGGATGATACTTCAATTCCAGTGTTTGGTCGGTTTGGATGATGCTTCTGTTCCGGTATTTGCTGGTTAAACCGGTAGTCCCCGCATCAATGCCGAGGTTACAACTTACCTCGTTGTTTGCGAGTTTGGAGTCAAAAAATCTTGACTAAGGGTTGAGGCACCCATAGTCGACCGGGTCCCCATAACCAATCACTAGACTTCTCCAATTCTGACAAGTTTTCAAATTTAAAATCTTAGGAGATCTAGAAGAGAGTATTAAGCATGCTTGGTAAAAAAAGAATCATATGGGAATATTCTAGTAGTAATATAGTGATCAAGTTTTGGTGTCATGGTGGTCGATTTTAGGTGAGCCTACATATTGGTTATATGCATTACACAAAAAATGGCTTTAAAAATTCATAGTAAATTAAATATTGAAGTAAATATGAAATTTAAAGTTGCATTGCTCCTTAAACCTATTTCCCCTTCAAGGAAAAATCCCCCTCAAGTTATACACCTCCAATATCAGTGAGAAATCTCTTAACTGGTCGGTTTTAGGTGTCTCTACCTTTCTGCTATGATTCGTTCAGAGCTACGAGAGAGGTGGTGAAACCACAGAGGATTAGGGTTCCAAATGGTGTAGAGTGTGTCCCCGCTTTGTATATCCAGACTCCCGGTTTAAGAATTATCTCGTGACTGTATCTTTGTTGACTAGGTGAGGTGAAGACATTTCCAATCCTTGAATATTTTGATATGTTGGATGAGAGACAAGAGGTATGGTTGAATGTCCTAGAACCACCAACTCCCCCATTTATGGTAACTAGACTTTTTCTTAGGGCCACCACAGTTGAGACCCAAAACCACGAATTTTACTATTTAAGTAGATAAATGCACGTCAAGCATTGTAAATAATAGTTGGTGGTTTTGGGTATCATTATGAGTGAAATTTTGTACAACATGGTGTGAACATGGGGTCGTCTAGAGGTTTGATTTGGATTTATAGGTTGCTTTGTACTTTGAAATTCTGTAGAAAATTGAGAAATGCATATTTTTTGTTGCTTTTTTTTCCAATCCTTATAAAATCCTATTTTGAAGTCTCTTATTTTTTTTCTTCAGAATTTACCACTACTCAAAATACCCTCAACTGCTTAAGTTGGTGGTTTTAGGACACTCAACCATAGCACAATGATGTGCGTCAACAATTGCCTCGATCGTAGGCAGTATTTGAAGACGACACTGCACACATATTCTCAGACGACAATGTACATATATTCTCAGACGACAATGTACACATATTCTCATACGACAATGTATACATAATCTCAAGTAAAGTACTCCTATAAATATCAAAATCTGTAGAGAGAGAAACCTCAGTATGCAAAGGAGACCCTTGGGAATTAAGTGTGTTTTTATTCCACCTCCAATCCAATCCGAGACAATAAACCCCGCCCTTGTCTTAACCCCTAATGTCAAAATCGACCCGATCATTGTTCATCTACCTGAAAGTTTTTATAGAACTTGGAACTTTGACTGAATATATCTCAAGATCCATATGGTCAAAATTGATATAACTTAGTTGGTAAAACTAACTGGATGGCTTTGAACAAGATCCTACGGTTGGATTTCTCAAAATCAAGTTTAAAAAAAACTAGTGCAACGATTTCAGAAATAATCGTTTCAGGCAGATGAACAGTGATCGGGTCGATTTCGACATTAGAGGTTAATGATAAGGCTAGCTCTCCAAGTCTTCATCCCCTCTTTGATTCTAATTTTAGAGTTCATGCGGTCCTCGTACAATAATTTTTATATTTTTAATGGAACCCTGGACCGTAAATTTACTTGACACTATTAAGCAAAAAATGAGATGTACCAACCATCACCTTATCACATGCGTAACAAGAGATAATACACTCGTTGCCAACATCCAATAAAGTGGCTTTTGCTACAAAACAAAATTTGGTTTTAGCTAGGAAAGATCTTGTGTTTTACCTAACTTATCCAAAAAGGTATATCAAATGTTAAGGTCAATGAAAGTACCATAAAAAATTTAATGCAATCTAAGTTAAACTAGAATTTTTGGAATTATTTGAAGTATTAATTGTATATTTTCCTTTAATTTTGATGGGCAATTTTGGTAATAGGGGGACTTGTGGATGGACTCCTTGCCACGTATAGATATTAGATGAAATTTGTTAAGTACGGGTGAAAATAAATATTGGATGTAATAATTTCTATGGATGAAAAAATTATTTTGGATGGAAACCGAATCATGGATGATAACTACCATTTGAATGAAAAATTGCAGCAATGAAGAGAACCTCTTTAGATAGAATCGTTGATTAGATGAAAAATGTCTATTGGATAGAAACCGTCCTCAATTTACATAGATGAAACAAATATTGAGCCCATTATTTTTGGACAATGTGGTCTCAAAAACCTATAAGGGTTAACATATTTTGAGAACGTGCCGAGTGTGGAAAATGGCTAATAGTAAATACCATAATGAGATCGTGGATTAACATCAAGTACACGCTCTACAGAGATAGCCATCATGCATCTCAAGACACCAGCTTTCGAGCACATAGAAGACTAATTTCTCATCAGACCTGCCTTTATTATCTGCAGATGCTTAGCAAAGGTTTTATTGTTTTGAATTATCAAGAATTAACGATAAACAATTTTCAATGCATGGAGAAAGAAACGGTCAAGGAAACAAGTGCATAGCTTGTGTTTCTATTGAACACACGCCACTACAAAAGGAGAATGAGAAGAGAATAAGATATCAAAAAATACTTAAATTACAATTCAAAAAGTCTGAAATCTTTCTCAAAACTCAAAATAGGAAAGTACAAAAACTACTTTTGTACTTGACTTTGACTCTCATGATCAAAGCCTTAAACTGCTCTTTATCTAGTAATTTGCCAGTGTGTTCAACAAAAACTAATCTCCGGTCCTGTTTAAAGGAAGCAGCTTAGACTGAACATTTAGAACACCGGTTCCGTTAAAAATGTATGTGCCCCCATAAATGTGAACTTATTAGAATTTTATAGCATTTGAAAATTTGTATAAAATTATGTTGAATTGTTAATATTGTGGTTGTAAAAAAAATATTGTGATGAGAGAATTTGTATTTCGTGTTCCCCTCACTTCTTGTGCTTCGCCCCTTGAATTTCCAATTGCTGCAATCTTGTTTTACTTTCTTCTGTTGAAATGCATTAATGCGAGGTTTGTACTGGCGGGTGAACATGTCTGCTTCATACGATAACTCTTTTTGTTCAGGCCGTGGTTTGAACAGAACACCTCTGAATACTTGAGGTCCGTTCCTTTTGCAGGACAGGAGATCCTCGCAGCTACTATGGCTTTGCAGAACAAGTTCCTGAGCAATTTGCACGAATTTGAGTCGATCTAGGATTTTCCTTGTAGATCTGGAACTGGTTGCACAGATGATGCATCCTTGTCTTGTGCGGTTCACTATGAACGTAGAGAACGCGAAAGGAGCTTCACAGAAGCACGAAGCGCGATGGAGGAGAGGAAGCACGGAGAATTTCAAAAGTGCTTCACTTCTTGCACAAGATGAGGCCGCCGCATCCCCGCGAGCTGCATTGTTGAAGGAAGCACTAGAAGTTGCACATCTTGCTGGAGCTTTGCAATTTGTAACAGCTCAGCCGCAATCAGATTTGCAGTAACTGCTCCAACATGCCAGGTTTGGTGGGCTCAGACACCAAACCTGAATGAAAGATGTGATGGGCTTTGTTTAAGTCTTATGACGTTTCTTGGGATTTTCAGTTTAGGGTTTTCTGTAGTTGCTGTTTTTGGTGTTCCATATCTGGAGATTGCCAATCTCAACTTGGGAATTTATGTTTGGGTATTAAAGGTGATTATGTGCTCTCCTTGTAGTAGGCTATAGCGCATTTTCATAGGCATGTGCGTGTGTACATATATGTGATTACTTACATGCTAATTTTTCTTATAGTATGGCAGAGAGTGCGGTGTTGTGCTCCACAATACGGCCCGCAGACAGGCTATCATACGACAGTGTGGCTGAACTCCTAATAATGCATGTTGAGGAAGAGGCTGGGTTGTACTTGCTCGCCGAGGTTGCCAAGTTATGACAAGAGTGGTGAACAGCTCAGGTACTCACATTTCTGGACAAGTTGGAGGGTCTTTTAAATTGGTGGAGGCTTAATGCTGGATGTACAAATGCATTGTAATGTGATGGCTATTTTGATTCTGTAAGAGGGTGCTATAGATGCAACACTTCCTGAGGCCAACATAAATGTAACACATGGAGACATCCTTGAGCCATCGATACAAATGTCAATGGTAAATCAAGGAGGTTCTGCAGTTCGATTAGTCTGGGAGTTGATGATTACATGTGGAGAGGCATTGGCAGCTTTTGGTGAACAGAAAAATAATTCTCTACCTTACAGAGGACAGTCATCTGGGGAGATCCCAAGAGATGAAGTAGAGAGTATTTCAGAAGGACCTCCCAGGCTATTCGAAAATGGAGGTATCTTGGCCGTGCAGAAATGAGAGCTTCACAAAACCCATCAACCATGCAACTCTGGGTGTTTCAAGATGTGTTGAATTTACATCACCAATACGCCAATACAGCGATCTCTTAGCTCATTATCAGGTCAGTAATATGTGCTTATTCTGAAGATCACAATAAAGTAGCACTAATAAAGTAGCATGTCCATATTCTTAAGTGTTGGTCGGTAGAGATGAGGTGGTTATAATATAAGGTTTAGAGGGACAGGTGTAATAGAAGTTTATTTTCCAAATGACAGATGCGCGAACTTTCCATTAATGCTTACTATGAGACTTACATGATATTGACAACTTAAAGTGCTTGGATTTGGTGTGATCTGGATTTGTGAAGTTAGTTTTGCTAGACGAGGTTGGTTGGGGCTGATGTATCATGATTGAATGCAGTTCCCTCTTGCATAATGAGTGTGGTTGAGAATTGGTTGCTCCTACAGCAACATGATAGGATTGTTGGCATCAGGCCTAAGATGTTGTTCCTTGTGATATCGGTGTAAAACATAATGAAGTATGCCTTTCATTTACAGGTGAAGGCAGTTTTACGGGGTGAGCTTCCTCCTTATTCAAATGCTTATGTACAAGCAGTGATGGCAGTGGTGAATCTGCTAAGCACGCAAGCTGCAAATCTCAAGTACACGTTATTCAGGAATAGAGTGCCTCTGCCGGCAGCCACAAGGAATGCACTTCCAGGCATTGGTGCTTCAATTTTTGAAAGGACAAGAGCATGCCATTCTGATTGAAGAGGTATGTTGTGGTGCATTCACATAGTTATAAGACAAAGATCTAACAATATATTTGGGAAGAACTGAAGCACCGCATTTGGGAAGAACTCATCATCTATGCCAAGGCAGCACGGGAATGTGCTACCAAAGAAATTTGATAATTTCGTCATATTATGGAGTTTCATAATAGTGAGGGACAACAGTACTTTACAGACCAATTTTGAGCTAGATACAGGTTCTATGCACAGACAGCAGGAAAGACAAGCGGTTTTGGGGAACGGCACTATTCACTTTGATGATTCCGTCAATGCTCCTACAGTGATATAATGAATAAACTATTAAAACTGGTTTTCTACGGACGATCCCTATAGTGGACAAATTGTAAAGAAGTCATCCTCCGACACCTGTGATATATTAGTGTTACACGTAGATATATAATATGGGGTGCAGTATTCCCAATGAAGCTTGGCCCATGCACCTGGCAATACACCGAGCGAGGAGCCTATTTGCTCAGCTGCTGAAGATGCTCTTGTGTGTGCTACTTTCTAGAAATTCGTATAAAATGAGTGGCGGAGAGACGGGGACAGTTGTAGTCAGTATCTCATTGAGATTGAAGCTTTCTCTTGGTTCCTTGATAGTGTCTGTTTTTGCACAGTCCAGCAGAATACTACCTGCTCCTCATCTCTCACGCATCACTGATGTTACTCTGTGGCCTAACGACTTTCCTTCTGTGTACTTGCAGATTCTTGAGAGTTTCCGGTCACTCTTCTGCAGAGGAAGCCGGAATTTGAATGCAGAAATTGAGTCTGTAAACC
Organism: Ceratodon purpureus; assembly: GCA_014871385.1. Classification (NCBI taxonomy): domain Eukaryota; kingdom Viridiplantae; phylum Streptophyta; class Bryopsida; order Pseudoditrichales; family Ditrichaceae; genus Ceratodon; species Ceratodon purpureus. The sequence goes on along the minus strand of CM026422.1, from coordinate 15,654,819 downwards.
ACACCGAATGGCTTCAAATCGTTGGCAGATTTCAGAACCCCCATCATGCTTATGGGCTGCTTACAAGAGGCTTTCTTACTTATACTGGGGTAAGCTGTCTGATTCTTTTTTTTTTGAAAATTAATGGTGTCATTAAAATAAACTGAAGAAAAATTACCAGTTCCTAAAGGCGGGTGCGTGGAATTTAAAAGCATAGAAAAGATTCCCACTTGAAGGAATCCGTTTGGGGGAGTTCCAGCTTTGGGGATTCTGGGGGATTCTGGAGGAGTTCAGCAGCAGTAGTCGACGCTATCAGAAAAATAAATAAATAAATCAAACATCGTTCTTGCACCAATTGTCAATGAACGTCTGGTTTCTATATAATGACGGTCATCATAAAACCTGAAGCAAAGATACCTGACCCTCTGCTGATATAATTGGACATTCTTATGGGTGCAGAAGCTGCGGTACCGGTGGGTGCTTTGGCACCTTTTACTTTGAAAATCCCTTCATGGATGTTGGTTGCATTTGGCCTGGCTCTTGTCAGCTCGTTTGTGCACAGATGTGCTCTATTGAGAGCTTCGTACTCCCTGAGAACCTTGATTGGTTTGTCTGGTTTGTCCTTGTTTCTAGCCTCGATTACTGCCTCCGAACTTGCATCCCAGGATAACACAGGTGTGCAGCAATTGCTATGGTGCTTGTGCACAAGCATACTGACAGATAACTACGACCCCAATACAGATGCCAATGCGTGGAAGCGTGTCATGTGGATGATTTCCACGTGGTTGCAGTTGGGGCTTATGTTTAAAAGGACGAATGTGGCCTCATCAAAAATACAGCAGGTTTTGTTTAAAGCTGTTGTGGTTCTGAAAGGTATGAAGCTTCATTTCTTACATGGATGGCATTGTAGTAGCTGGGACGAGACCAAAGACGACTCCAAGACACAATGTGAGCATCTGGCAGCGGCTGCGACCTGGCTAGAGATAGATTGGAGTCTATACCTGGAACCATTTAAGGTCACTCCAGCCATCAATGGCACAATCGTAGAAGAAAATGCCTTCTACTGGAGATCATTGCTGGAGGGGAAGCCTCGACGTGCTACTCCAGAGGGCGTCACCATCGGTCGAGATTGCTGTGACATAGCTGTTAAGTTTGTACGAACGCCAAGCCCGGTTGTTCCTGCTGTGGCCTTCAGCATCAAGCGCCAGTTCAAGGCCAAGCTGGGCTCCATGGCGACTGTGAGTGCCATGTACTCCTATTTTGCGATGAGTGAAATGGCCTTAGCTTTCAGCATCATAATACTAATGGCATGGGAATGAAGGACGCAAGAGAAGAGAACTCTACCTGCAGGTATGTGCTTGGCAGTGTGGTGCCTTGAGCTAGTTTATCACGAGGTCACCTGTCAACGTGCGTTCCACCTAGAGGAGGAAGTACATGAACAATCCTCTGAAACATGTAGGTCAAGAAACCTTGGTTCCAGTCTTTGGGAAGCACAACGGCAGACCTGCCTTGTGATCACGGATCTCATTCTGGGTAGCCTTGCTGAAGCTGTCGTGACGGGGTTGGCAAGCATTGGCATGGGCGCGAACTGGTGGGCAAAGTTGTCAAGCAACAACGCAATGCAGCGATTGGGTGCGGCGCTCCATTTGTTCATCTCCATGTGCATTGTCATGCCCATGGCCATACTAAGAACCGGTAGAAAATATCTCAATGACTGGTGGAATGGCTTGTGGGAAAGGCCACCCAGAACGCACTCTTGGAGTACAGACCAAGACCAAATATCGGAGTGCATCACAAACTTAAAAGGGTTACAAGACTTGGTACAAAGATACCCTGATGAAATGGCACTGGTGCAGACAATTATGTATCCCTCCATTTTGGGCACAACTGCAAGTAATAGTGTGGAAACGCCAACCTCTGCTCCCGTGACTTGTTACTCATTGACTGCCCTAGAAGCAGTTTTCTTCTCCCAGCTATTAGGCCAGACTGCTGCAGATTTGAGTGTGGCAAGTGACAATGAAGAGCTTCGAAAATTGTCGCTTGTTTGGAGGTGGACATCGAAAGCTTTTAAAGATGGCAGGGTGGACTCGTCGTGCTTATCTCCCAACATAAGCAGAGCAATGTGGCATGCTGCTACACTGGAGCAAGCTGAAGAATGGCAGACAGCACGTTTAGAGGTACGAGGAGTACTTGTTGGAGATATCAACCCATCTGCACAACCCTCTTCATCTTTGAAAGATGTGTCCAGGGCTGGTGGGAAGGGTTTGGCAAGCTTGGAGGCTGCCCTTCGGGCTGTGAAATATATGATTGCCCAACTAGATTCGGAACCTCAGAGTAGGAAGGTGGAATTGGCACTGCGAGCAGGATTGTTTGCAGTGGTGGCATTTTGTCAAAATTGGGGAGGGCCAGAGATGGTTGCGGTGCCGGGGCCTCTTGACCATGAAAGCTTAATGGCTTGCTTTGTAGCTCCTGCATTAGTGGTTCATCGTTTGCCCCAAAATGGATTATAGTCACAGCCAGGACTGATTTTTCACAAAGTTTTTGGCCGTCCACGTCCGAAAACCTTGAAGTGAGAGGCAAAACAAGTGCAACTTGTTTCAAAAAAACGAGTCCAACCTGTTTCCAAAATGAAAAGCTTGTCCTCCAAGAGGTATAAATAAGTTTGTTCATCAAGTCTATTATCGAAAAGAGTTTAGAGTATAAATTGGATATGGCATATAGAACTGTTGAATGCAAATTTTTTTGCTTAGACGTGGTGAAAATGCAGATTTGATGATTTCTGCATTGAATTTATTAAAATTGACAAGTTGTCATTACTAGTATTTATGCTTTTGCTCTACACTTACCATATAGATTTTTTGGATTTTATTCTTTTGCTCATGTTCCATTACTTTATGTATTTTTGATCTTGATTAATGTACCAATTTTTTCTACTTTTGAACACAATAATTTTGGTCCTAAACTATACATTGATAAGTCTTTCTCACTTATAAAATTCACAATAATTATGTATAACTATGTTCTTGTCATTGAAGATTGCAATGGAGATGTATTGGTGTATGTGATTGTTGCTTCGTGTCACTTTCATTATTGAAAATTCGACCCAATCTTTATTTAACTATGAAATCAGACACCCTTCAAAGTCTCATTTTTGAAAGTACATTACACAACTCAGAAACATAGTGTAATCTTCATATCTAATAAGCTAATTTTACGAAGGTTTAATCTTCCAATCCAATAATTTGATTTTACCAAGGTTTAATCTTGTGTTATTAAGGTATTCCTAAATTTACACAATTAATTATTATATCACTAACTTCAACACAAAAAGATTTTGCGAGAATAAGTCTAAGTTGTACATCATATATAGATAGCACATTTGTACATCTTTGTACAAATATTTATCTATTTTTCAAAAAATGAGGTTTTTGTCCTAAAAAGTTAATGTTTCAATTTTTGTGTTTTTAATGAGTAAAAATAGCCTAATATCATCAAAAATAGACATATACCACATAAAATAATTTATCCTATTTTTGTTTTTCCATCCTTAAAATTTCCAATGGTATTTGTTTTCTTTCTTTACAAACAACCCTGCTATCAACGTAAGGTAGGGTTAAGAAAAATCTAGTTGACTTCTCAAAGAACAACAATCAATCAAAATTACTCTCCACCAATGTCCAATACCCCCTCAACACACCCTCTAACTCAACCCCCACCAGTAAACAACTCAAAACCGGCAAATGCAAACTTCAAAGCACAACAGAGAACGTTGGGAACGCCAGGAACGGCAGACGGAACATCATAAGGATAGGGAAGACAAGATGAGACGCTCTTCAACACCCAAAACCCCCACCTCATCTACCTAGCCCCTACATCCCGTCCCCCAAATCCACCCCTCACGTAGATAGCCTCCAGAGCGTCACTCCGAAAACACCAGCCCTTGAGCTGAGACGAGAGTTGGCGAGAGAGTGTTGCTGTCGTCGCAGAGAGAATTCTGCGCAATTTTGCACCGGGATGGCCACCATGGGGAGCTTGAGCTTGGCAGCGACGTCGTCGGGGGCCGTGGGCGTGGCGCAGCAGCTGCAGCACGACTGGCGCTCGTGCCCTGCCAATGCGGTTCGCAATGTGGTGGTGAATGGAGGGGGGAGGCAGACGAGGGGGGTGGTGGGGGTGCGGTGTGAGGGGGGGCAGAAGGTGGGGTTTCTGGGGAGGCTCGGGAGGGTGATCAAGGAGAAGGCCAAGAGCGACATCCAGTTGCTGTTCTCGGGCTTCTCCAAGACCAGGGAGAATCTGGCTGTGGTGGATGAGCTTCTCACGTACTGGAATTTGGATGAGTCGGAGGATATCCTCGACGAGCTGGAGGAGGTGCCTTTTTTCTCATGTCTTTGTGTTTGTGTGAGGCGTTTTGTGGTGAATTGCCTCAATTTAGTTTTGAGATAGGCACTTATTGCACTTGACTGTGAGTTTTAAGGTGTAGTAGATTTGAAGCTGATGATTGTTTTGGAGAGGGAGAGACGAGGGGGAGAGGTTGTAATTGTTTTTCTGGCGGGGCTTTTGGATTGGACAGGCGTTGCTTGTATCCGACTTTGGTCCGAAGACTGCTATGAAGATCGTTGATGCTCTTCGGAAGGACATTCTTGCAGGCAGGTTGAAGTCGGGGCCACAAATCAAGGTCTGTTGATTTGCTCATTTTTTTTTGTAGAAGCGTGGTTCTTTTTTAGGTTTCTGGTTTTGTTTAATATTAATCATGTCTTATCTCCTGGGAAGATTATTTTTGGAAGAGTCTAGGAATTTTGGGTTGATCAGGGTGAGAGAAGTTGTAGCAGCTTGGGGGCCGCGAGATTCTGAGATTTTATTAGAATGATGAGATTGATTTTGGTGGTGTGACTTCTGTGTCGTTGTGAAGGAAGCTCTGAAGAAGAATATCGTGAAATTGCTAACTGATAAAGTGAGCTCCACAGAGCTTCAATTGGGTACCAGGTTCGCCGAATATTTCAATCCATGTAACCTCGAATGTCGTAATGTGTTTCTTTCTGGGTAGCTGAATGGTATCAGATAGTGTTGTTCTATTTCTTTTTCTTGGTTTTGTGCAATTGGCTATGAAGCTATATAACCAATACACATGTATATTCCAATCCAAAAGATAAAAATTGACAGTCCCGAATGATCCAAACAAAGAAATACTCAAGAGTGATTTTGGTTCTTCCGCAATTGTTTGCAGACGTCCTGCAGTGTTAATGATTGTCGGCGTAAATGGAGGAGGGAAGACCACTACTATCGGTGAGTTCAAATTTATTTATGAGTGGAGTTATTATATTTTTGCCAATGACCATGGCAATGGAATTCATCAAGCAAGATAGACTCATACAAAGTACTCGTTGAATAACTCTTTCCACTGAAGCAAATTTGATCTGTGCTGGCAGGAAAATTAGCCAACAGGTTTAACAAAGAGGGCGTTAAGGTGAGCCTTGCAAATGGCTAAGGGTGCTGGTTTATTCGAGTCAATTATAAGTATGTTTGCTATCTTAGTCTGATTGGTGTAACTTATTAGAAAGTCATTTATTGGCTTCTCGTTTTTCGCTAGAAATTTCTCGTCACAATACATCAAGAGATCGGCAGTAAAATAACAAGCAGATCGTATCTATGTTACCTTAGAAGAACTATTTCATGCTCTCAATAGATGAGAACTTCGTTGCAGGTTTGAGCGGCTTTCGACTCGATGGGTGAACTTCAATTTTTGGATAGTCTCAAAGTTGTTGTGGAATCTCAAAACTTGAATGCTAGGTTGTTTGGAGCGGATACTGAGTATGTACTTCTGGAGACAATTGTAGTGCTCTGACCCAAAGATAAGGATTACTTAGTCATAATGTCAGTGAGTGATGTCGGAGATGCTAATGGCTACTTAATGTGCAAATATACGTCTGGCATGTTAAAGGTGCTCATGGCGGCAGGTGACACGTTCCGAGCCGCTGCAGGCGAACAGTTAGAAGTCTGGGCTCAGCGGACGGGTTCAGAGATCGTGATGCCAGAGGCTGGAGTAAAAGCTAGGCCGGCTGCAGGTACAACATCAGGCAAAATTAATGGACTGCTCATTTTTACATTATTCTGCTTTGTCGTGAATGATTTTGGACTTATACATATTGACCACCATGCGCAGTGTTGTCCCAGGCTGTCAAGCGGGGTATAGAAGAAGATTTCGACGTTGTTCTATGTGATACCTCTGGAAGTAAGTGCTCAATTATGTAACAAGTTGCAAATCACTCTGGTGCTTCGTGTTTCATGTATTAATATAGTTGTTCTTGTTAGCTTGTTTTAAAATCTGGATGTTGGAGTTGCACAGGGTTACATACAAACTATAATCTGATGGAAGAATTGCGTGGATGCAAGCGAGCCGTGAATAAAGCTCTTCCAAACGCACCCAATGTACGTATTTTCGGGTCTGTAACAAGAGATGTTTCTGGGAATTTGAATGTGGTAATACCATTCTATAATTTGAGTCCAAACAAAGAATTATCAATGGACAAAGACACTGAAAAAAAATCGTTATTCACAGGGTTATGGGCTAGCACACAAGGTTCAACTATGTTGACGAAAATACTGACATGTACTTTTGTGAGGCTCATTTAGTGCCTTTCATGTACTTGACGATGTGAAAGCAGTTGCATGCAAGACTCATTAACCTGCACTAGTGTCAATACTGTATTCATTCGTTCGTTAGATCAGAGCATTTTGTGCCTGCTTGTCCACAAAGGAAAACTGTAGTTACTGCATCGTGTGAACTGGGTTTAATGTTCTTAAGATTACTGTGTTCTCCAGGAAATTCTGCTAGTCCTTGATGGGACCACAGGGCTGAATATGCTGCCACAAGCAAGAGAATTTAATCAGGTGCCTCTCTCATTTGGAGTTTCTATTTTATTTGTTCATTATTTTATGCCTTTGTGATTGTGAACTGAGGATCGTCATTTAGGGTGGGGACTAGATTTTTTCGTCAGTTGTGATTCTGGAACAAGTAATTTGATATCCTTACGTGTATTTCACTAATTATTTGACCATCAAACTCTTCAAAACAGGTGGTCGGTGTTACGGGTTTCATTCTTACGAAGCTGGACGGTACTGCACGAGGTGGCTGTGTGGTATGGTCTCCTATATCTTCTGCAGTGTCCTATCATATTTTTCAAAAGAATCGTGCTCTTTATTATCAATAATCACCGTTAAAGTTAAGCATTACTTGGCTTTCTTAACTTGTCGTTCCTTTTTACGGATGTGTGCAGGTTAGTGTTGTGGATGACCTCTCAATTCCAGTGAAGTTTGTGGGTGTTGGCGAGGGACTGAACGACTTGCAACCTTTTGATGCTGAATCTTTTGTGAATGCTCTATTCCCTTGACCATCTGTACTTGATCGTTGTTTTGTCAAACAAATTTTGACCTCGGTAGATTATGATAACTTCCGTCTAGGTTTCAGAGTTACTTTTTAATTATTTTCCCTGAACCACGGAAGCAAATTCATCGTGGCTATTTTTGGGAAGGTGAACCTGTCCTCTTTAACATGTACATTGCTGCTAGTGCCGGGTAGCAAATCGCAAGAGCTGTACTAGGTCTACAGCTGCTTAATGCCGATGTTTGTTAAACCTATCTCTATTGGTTTTGCTTTAACCCTTAGGACAATTCTTGCAAATATTACCAAGTCATAAGATGGATTAGACTGCGTCTATCTATGGATGTTAATCTCATTTCCCAAATGCTTGATCATCATTTTGCCTCTTCATCAGGATATTTCGTACCCTGCTTCATTATATATTTCGTTCTGAGACAGTTGTAATTTGTGGCTTTACAAAAAAATCTAAATTTTTTGGCTACCTTTCTTAAGAGTTGTAAACAAGAAGCTTAATTGAATAGGTGCCTCAGAACTGCATTTATGGGGGGGTGAACAAGTGTCAGTTGGACAACATGTTAGAAGAAGGGTTGCTCATAACTATCAGGCCTTATATCTGAGTATTTTCTCAAGTTATTCAACCGTATAATTTTACATACTAGTCATATCTCACCCTCCCTGGAAAAACCAAACTGGTTAAAAATATATTTGGCCTGGTGCATTGGCAGACCCCTCAAAAATCAATATCAGTTGAAACTCAAAAGGACCTTTCCTTGAACTTTACTCCTTGTCTCTTCACAATTACATTCAAATGCCACCGTTTGTGGTGGGTCACCTAAGAGAAATGTCTAAATGCGCCCATCAGAAAGTGTTGGGTCCAACATTGCTATTTTCAGGCCAGTTTGGTTTTTCCAGGGAGGGCGAGATATATCAACTAGGGCTTTGCTCTCTCTACTACCAATGACGATTTATGTCTTATGACATATTGAAACATATATGTATATAGAAAAAATCTGCTATGTATGATATTGTGTAATACATAAAATAGTGGATAATACAATTATAATAATCAGCCGTCCATTTGAATGTGACCAAATGTGCTTTAACCCCTAAATGGCTAAGGGTGTTTTTCATCAAAACTGCCTGAAAACAACCCCATGTTAAAGCAAGGTGGATTTTGCAAAGTTGGGATCTTAATTAGTACATCTAACCGTAAGATCTTGTAGCTAACTTCTATGTCTACATGTCCACCAAATATTACACACTCATTCCTTACCAATTGCAAGATCGTAACGTTCAAAGTTGAAAAACAAGTTTTTTTTCCCAGAGCAAAAAGGGATCAGCAGAGTTTTGAAGGCCCAAAAAACCATTTTTTTGCATTATGGATTTTGGGGGTTTTGATGCACGTCAAAGAAGACTGAGTTAGTTAATTTTTTTTTAAAAATTATATTCAAAAAAGTTGTGGAAGGTTGCCAAAAAAATCATTTTCCGCTAGGGGGTAAACTGAAATTCACAAAGAAAGGCTGTTTTTTGACAATAAAAATAGCATATGAAAAAAAATTGGATTAAAAATCCAAACTATGGGAACATGCTCTATTACTTTCTCTATGCATAGAAATTTTTATTTTTGAAGAATATTAAAATCTCAATTTTTGGTGGAATTTCAAAGTTTCGTCTTTAGGCAGATTTGGGCAGATTTGGGCAGTTTTGGGCAGTTTCGAGCAGAAATTGCCGCATTCATAGTGGCTGAGAGCCTGCCCGTGGAAGGGCGTTTTATGCTCAGAGAAGCATAACTTTTCTCACTTCATCCAAAAAAAATTAAAAAAATATCCCCATAAACCTCTTGAAAAAACCTTTTTCTACAAAAAAATTCAAAAAAATTCAAGTAAATTTGAATTTTTAGGAACATGCCCAAATTTCAAAAACGCCCATTCTAGGACAATGGCCGTTTAGGGGTTAATATAATTGAGGATATGTTATAACCCATTCTTTAGTGTTGTAATCAAAACACTTTTTTTGTAGTAATAATCATGGTCTCAAAATAAAAATACGTATTATTATATATTCTTATGTAAATGAAATTGCTTCTTTTACTAAGGTCTTCTGTTTTGATTATCCTCTGTAATTTTCATGTTCAAAGTAATAAATTTTGATCATCCCATTTTGCGACATTAATGTTCAATTTTAGCAACTTTATCATAGACTTAATTTTAGAGCTATGGACGTTCAATTATTTTAGACTATTATTACTTTGACTAGGTAGGACAATGAAGATAGAAGGCCTACCAATGACTTTATTAAAAAAGTGCTTAACTATTTGTCAATTTCAGCCTTTTTGCAAAAATTGCACAAAAGTTATGGAAAGATGTAATTTAATTTAATTTTGTTGCTAATATAGATTTTTGTAATTTACAATTTTGAAAAGTTTCATGCAAAGTAGACACTTTAAAGTTATTGTATGAAGGCTTTAAATTCAAGCAAAGTGAATGCAGTCATTTGAAAAAGTGGCTAGAAAAGAATCAAAAATTGATGAAGTGGAGTCTTCTATATGTTTAAGAGGTATTCTAAAATAGTCAATTCAGAAGCTTATTAATTGGTTTAAGGTTTTAAAAGAACCGCAATGATGTTTTTTTAAGAGGGTCACTTCTGCAATACTTTTAGTGAGTTTTTTTTCATCGAACGTTGTTTTTTTAATTGAAAAAAATATCGTCTAAAGACAATAGAGGCCACCAAATGAAGAAATTAAGGCTTTGGAAAAGTTCATTTTCATGTATTTAGAACTGGTGGTCGAATTAAGTTTCAATTGAAGATGTTCTTTTAACATAGATGCATGGAAGGTACTTCATGACACCCTAGAAAGTGACTAAAATGCTCAAAAACTACACCAAAATGCTCAAAATCAGCTTTGAGCTTTGAAAAACAGCACACTTCATATTCACTTCCTAGTGATCACATGTTGCACTTTGTGGTCCACTTTATTGTGCTTTCCCCCCATTCAACCAGAAGGAATGGAGTTAGAAGTTGTGTGAAATTGTTTTGAAATGAAGAAGAAGAAATGATGAAGAATGCATCTTGTTTTGTATTTTTATTCCCCGAAAATAATTCTCTAGAATTTTTCAAAGTGGGAAGTTCATCAAACCCCCTTCTTGTATACTATACTCTTCCTCAACCAAACGTGATGGTGTTCTAAAACGGTTAACAAACATCATGGAAAAGTGAACGTAAGAAAACCATAATTGACATTATGTGGCACAACCTCATTGGTCCACCAAAACTTAGGTGCTCATGCACAAATTCTCCATTTTGAGTCCTCCATGTCCCTTTTTCACTGTGACTCTACTGTGGGCTTGATCGGTTTATGGTATTCCTACCTTATTTCATACTTCAAGAAAACAACAATTACTTAATCCTTCATCTTTTGAAGCAAACTATAAATTAATGTACGCAATCTAGACAGACTCTCACAAGAAGTGCACATATCGAACAACTCTTTCCTTAGCCATTCAGACAGACCACTCATTCCTCCTCCTTTGGCGCTATTTTCCGTCTGTTCGGGTCGAATCCGGTTGGCAGTCACATGAGTAATGAAAGGGTGACAGAGCCTACCCAGCTAATTCCAACCATCAAACCACCAATTCATCCCAATAATTTCAAACCTTACTGCAAACTCTGTCACTCAAAGGTGAGGTAAGTTTAATAACTTACTGTTAGAAGCCATATATCTGCCAAACGAAACCATGTGAATGTGCATCACATGCACCTTGCTACAAAGAAGTCGTTGCCTGGGCTGAAGTAATGACCAGAAAATTATTTTCATGTCCAGCTGCATACTTTGCAATTCTGACACAACAAAATAAATTAACAGGCCCTCAGTGGAAGCTGTGACGACCAGGCCAGTGACTTGAAGCAGGAAGCAGCTTGTTGCAGTGCACTGTTTATACGACGTCATCCAGCTCGACGTCACTGTTGATGAGTCCCAATTTGGACTACTCAACTTACCGTCGTGTTAAGACTCGATCGACAGTGTAATACCATTCCGAAAACCGCCGGTTAATCAACCCGTTTGATGACCATCTCTTCACTGGTTGGCAACACCGTCCTGCGCGTGGTAGCTCGTGAGTTCCATTCTGTGGATAGTCCGTACTCCTCGCCCCGGCTTCGAAGTGGCTGTTGGCTGCGAAGAAATGCGCGGGGAAATGCAGAAGGTGGTGATTATACTTTGTTGGTGATCAGGAGATAAACACCAACGTCTGGACTAGGTGGTAGGTGGTGTGTCACATTCTTTTCAACGGGGTTGCCTTGAGAAGCAACTCAGTAATCGAGGGTAGGCGGCAAGTTCGGGTAATAATACAGACCACACCATGCGTCAGGTTCCGAACTTTCGAGGTATAAAAAGTATGTGGACGTTAAAAAGATGAACGGTGTGTTCGGAAACAGTGGAGATGATTTCTTCGCCCGGAGACTGGGATTCAATCGCGCAGCTCCCCTGCTGGGCCCACGTTCACCTGTTCTTCCTCTCTTTTCGGAATCTCTCCAACAGACACTTTTGTTGTTGGCCGGTGCTGGGTAGAGGAGTTCTAGAACTGACCAGCTTACACCCAGATTGCCCACTTATGATTGCTTGACGTCCTCTGGCTTGAAACCAACCTGCTAGTCCATTTCTCCCCTTCCTCTGGATCAGGTAGCATCATGCTTATGAAATGAGTCGGCCTGGTATATAAGTAGTGAGGAATAGTTCACTTGCAAACTGCAACACGGCATTTTGACATTGTTGAGTCACAGGTCTTGGCTAGCTCGAATAGCTCTGCAGGAGGACATTGATTCACCACCTCGAGGCTGGTGGAGGGAACTTAAAGTGGTGGGAGCACTAGGTAGATAAGTCGACTGCGCGCTGGAGATAGCGCAATGCATTGAGATGGTCATGATTCTTCTCTGAAGCCCTGCGAAACGTTGAGTCACATGCATATGTTTTCTTTGTAAGCTGCCTTGAGTTAAGTCTGGGTTCTAGATTTTGTTTGGAGGTACATTGCGAAATTGCTCATCCCGAGCAACTGCCATCACTCGTTTAACAGAGGTGTGATAAGTTGAACAGACAGCATGTGGGTTGAGCTCGAAAATTGATAGTATATGTAGAAGCGACCGTCAGCGAGGAGGACAGAATATCAGTTGATGAGGCCGTGAGAGGTTGGTCGTCTCACCATCTTGGCCAGTGCTGGACTTGAATATGCTTCAGAGCTCATCTTCATTGCGGTGGTCGGAATCTAGTAGAGCCCAATCCAGGGAGCGGAATCCATCAAACGTGTTCGACGTCATGGAGTCGAGAATTAGATTGTCGAAGCACAGTTTGATGTGGATGCAAGCCGCGGTAACCGTGCTGGTCCTGACGTTGTTGGCAGGAGAAGTTGGATTCACTCTTGGACAGGATACAGGCACATGGGAAGTAGTTGTAGAAAATGCCGGTATTGCCACCATGCACGCAGCGGTCACTCGTTTTGGAACTGTGGTTCTTCTAGACAGAACCAACACTGGAGCCACTCAAATTGCGTTGCCAGGTATAAGTTTCTTCCAATCTTTCTCGGCCATCCCCATTGTCTGAAAGAAATCCTCATTTTCCACCACTTGAGAAACTTATTAGCTCACAGAAGACCGGATCAAGACAGCTCGAATGTATAAGCACGGAATCAAGGATCACTCTAGAGCCGTTGCAGCAGTTATGCACATTGCTTTATAATTAACTTAGATACATTCATACAAGCAACACGGACTTTTGCTAACGAAATATGTCAATGTCGTCTACCGTGCTCCTGGACAGGTGGTGCTTGCAGGGACAGTAATGACCTGGTCCTGAAGCACGATTGCACAGCGCACTCCGTGTTGTTCGACCCCAATACGAACACAGTTCGCCCGCTGTCAATTCAGACTGACACTTGGTGTAGCAGTGGACAGTTTATGCCTGATGGCACACTAATGCAAACAGGTGGTGATTTTGAGGGCATCAGAAAGGTCAGGTGCTTAATCAATCCCTTTCATACCCCTCCACTTCTTTACTTCTTTCTTTCCCTTCTCATACCGAGAACGCAGTGCTCCTTCTCTCGAGCAGCAATCCTGAAACCACTTCAGACTAATTTCCTTGAAAATGCCTCTGTCTGCATTGGATCTGACATTGTACCAGCTTTTTTCCTTCACGTTGTAAGAAAAGTCTGAGGACACAACCTTCTTAATCGTCTAACGTGCACATAATTGCTAAGCATTAATCTATCTGACATGCATACCCATTGGATTCAATAAGATTTGGCGTTTTCTAATGTACACAAATGAACTCTGAAATGCAGAATTTTTGCTCCGTGTCCAACTACTGAGCTCTGCGATTGGGTGGAGTCCACGGATTTACAGCTACAGTCAGGGCGATGGTATGCGACCAACCAGCTGCTACCGGATGGGGTGCAGATTATCGTCGGTGGAAGATCGGCGTTCAGTATAGAGTACATGCCTCCAAGCGCTCCTAACGGGCCACTCTACTTCCCATTTCTGAACAGCACGAACGATGCGCAGAACGACAACCTCTACCCCTTTGTGCACCTTCTGCCAGATGGGAACCTCTACATCTTCGCCAACCGGGACTCCATCGTGTACAACTACGTCACCAACACGGTGGTGAAGACATTTCCCCAAATCCCCGGAGAGCCCCGGAACTACCCCTCTGCTGGGTCATCGGTGATGCTACCCTTGCTGGCTGCCAACCAGTTCTCTGTCGTCGAGGTTTTGGTCTGCGGGGGTGCACAGTATGGTGCGTTTCTGGAGCCATGGACAAATAAGCCCGCATCCATCACATGCGAGAGGATCACGGTCACCGATGCGAATCCCATCTGGGTGGAAGAAGTAATGCCCATTGCAAGATGTATGGGAGACATGATCCTTCTCCCCACCACAGATGTGCTCATCATCAACGGCGCTTCAACAGGTTAAGCTCAAAACCCGCTCTCCTCAAGTAGCTTCAAACTTTTCCTCAGTACCAGAACCCTCAAAGGTCCTAATCCATCTCCAATACATGCAGGTTCACAAGGCTGGGGAAATGCCAAAGACCCCGCTCTCAACCCAGTGCGATACAACACATACGCCGCGCCTGACGCCCGCTTTACCACTATGGCGCCCACAACGATCCCACGCATGTACCACAGCACAGCTAATCTGCTGCAAGTAAGTGACATATACTCTCGAACCCAATTCATCAGTACAAAGTTTCCTGGTCTGAATACACAACCTAGCTATTCCACTCTTGCTTCATGATTACCATTCTCCCACGAACTAACCCCATCATAATACTGTCACAGGATGGTCGGGTCCTAGTAGCAGGCAGCAACTCCCACCAGTTCTACACCTTCACTGGCGACTTCCCCACCGAGCTCCGCCTGGAAGCGTTCTCTCCTCCATACCTCAGTCCCACCTTCGCCAACCTGAAACCAACTATCACTGTCTACCCACTTGTGATCACATACGGCAGCCCGTTCACCATCACTGTTAGCATGCCCTCTGCCATCACCACCTCAGTTCAGGTTAGCCTCATGAGTGCCCCTTACAGCACCCATTCCTACTCCCAAGGCCAGCGTCTCATATCCCTCAACGTCGGTAGCTCAGTGCAAGTTGCCATGGATAGTGTGTACCAGATCAATGCCAATGCTCCTCCGAGTCCCCAGGTTGCACCCCCGGCGTATTACATGATGTTTGTTGTCAACCAGGGTGTTCCAAGCACAGCTCAGTGGGTCCAAGTCTCAAATTAGGCACCTTAATCTCATACCTTTCCACCCCAGGATCCTTGATCCATAAACCCTGACCCTTTTGCATATTGGTTTCTGTCCATGATCCCTGCAACTGGTCACCTTATTGTAATTAACCACGGTTCCTCAGATAGCTCAATGGATCAGAGCGCGTCCCATCATACACAGCAAAGGCCTCAAATCCTTAATCCCTGAGCCCCAGTTCCTTGATTTCGGTGCCTCTAGTTGATAATCTCCAACTGCAAACCTTATCACCAATCCTTCCTGTTGATACTGATACGGTTAAACCCGAAGACACTGAGTTGTAGGTAGTTAAGTCTAATTTTTTTGAGGGTTTCAGGTGTGGGATTTCAAGCAGATGGAGAATTATTGAACATGGACTGGGGTGTCTGTACCATGAAAGAGTAGTTATAGAATGATCTAGATTGTAGGATATGGGATGGAATCTCATGTTCCTTCCCGATGAGGGTAGGAGCTTCAACATGGACGTTAAAATCATCTTCAATGAAATGGAATGCAAATTGTTATAGTGGCATGCATTACGAGTACTCGTTGCCATGCCATACTTAAATGGAAGATTGTCGAGAGGGACTCTTGTTTTGTGAGCATTCTGTCCATGGTGGAAGGCCGCTGAATGAACGTGCATGTTGACGCCAGGGTGACAATTAGCGTGGAGAAGAAGCTTAGCCTTAGAATTTCTACTAATACTTAATGGTAGACCTCTCGTTGCACCTTCTCGGTAGACAGTCGTTGGAAGGTGAGTTCTCGGTGTTTTATGAGTATAACTAGTGGAGATGGTGATGTAGGTCTGATGCTTAGAAGGCGATGAAAATGGTGGTCTCGTGGTTTAGTAGGTTGGTTTTCTCGACAACCATGGCTTGCTCTAGCATGTTGTTCTCCGTGAGGCAGCTTTCCACGTTCGCGTTGATCACCTCGTGCTTAGAATTTGCTGGTGTTGAAGTGCCCCGCTTGTACATGCTAGTCTGAGAATTCAGTGTGTCACTCAGTGAGTTGCAAAATACTCGCTGAGGGTAAATTTGAACAGAGGTCCAGGTGCAACCAGAGGTCTACCTGCAAGTTATAGTGTCCATTCTTGACCTCGGCAACAAAGAACCTGCACCTCATGTGCGAGTAGAAAATACTCGGTCAATCCCCCGGCGGCTCGGATGCAGGCTCTGCGAAGCTGGGCGTATTCAAACACTTCCCTGGAACCCCTAAGTCCTTCCTGTTCAAACTGTTGCTGAGCCGGCTGTCAAAATCCGGAAGCTCAATTCTACTTCTACAAGGATTCTCCTCGCTCCATTTCTCCAGGTCGAAGCCTACATCTGCGTTAACTCCAGTGTTCCTCTCCGCTTCGAGCACTTCCCTCCGCAAAGCTTTCCAACAACCGGTTCCAGAACCGTCAAATCCTTCAACACTCCATCCGCTGACAACTCAACACCCGACATCAAAGCTGAGAATGGAACGTCAGAGTTTATCGAGCGTTGATCCAAAAAATTCCGCCAGTAAACCACCAGGACCAGAACAAAAACTGCCAAGAAGAGTGCGATTTTGGAGCGTGACGACAGTGAGATCGACACTGAAACACCTTTGCTCTCACTCCGAAGTGGAGCTGCTCAATGCAAGCTAATCGTCAATGGAACTCATATCGATCGATCACATCATACACATCACACCCTTGCACGATATGATTGAATTCTCAAACCTAGACAGTGATCTATGGCATGAGCATACCTATTGCCCACTGTTTAAGCTTTTTTGTTCATTGTTCATTATTTATTGCTCGGTGAGTGAGGATGTGTTCTCATAAATTTTGAAGGGAGACTTCGAGCAGGGGCTCAGTGATTTGCTTGTGATTTGCAAGGGCTTGCACATGAGATTTATGCACAGAACTGGAGTGTGTTTTATTGTGCAGTTTGAAGAGTTTTACTGTGCTGTTTTGGGAGGTGATGTGTACATGACATATGGTAGGAGTTTGGAGTTATTTCTTTTTCATGGTTGATGAATATTTTTTAGGTTTGCCTGTTTGGGTATTGACTTGAAAGCGTACCACAAACATTTCGAAACAGTTCACATAAGTAAAAGCTTAAAACATCATGAATATTTTTGAGCCAAGATAGTGATTGTAAGAATACTAGAATTTATTGTTTTCAATGTACTAAAAAGCTGCAATTTCTTTTTAACATTAAAATGTTTAATTTCAACAAAGTGATTTGTTAAGAGCTAAGAAACATTCACCATATCATGGAAACAGTTCATTTTAATTAAATTAACTTGGTTAGGATTTCAAAAATCTTCATTAATGTTGTATTTTCTCAACAAAATTATAAACTTTATTGCATCAAAAAAACGTAGTTTTTCTTTGTAATGAAAATGCCTTCTATTGCCTTTAAACTTTGAATATTGGATGAGAAGAAGGTAAATTATTAAAAGATTGATCTTGAATTATAAATCTATCTAAACACAAACTTACAAAACATGTGACCTTGAACCTAAGAATAGAATTTCAAACTCCTAGTTTCCAATATTATGAACACAAAATGAAAAAAAAATTAAAAAATCTATTTTACTTTAACTTTTAAATTATTAAAGTAAATGCCATTTGGTTTCAAAATCTAATAGATAACATGAACTTAGAGGATACATGATAAGAGCAACATAGAATATTTTTGTTTTAAGAATATTATATACATATCCATTTTTGGCTCTAACGAATAAAATGTTTTGTTTCATTTTATAGATGACTTTCATTTTTCTTGATATAAAATACATATATAATGTTTTTTAACAACTTTTGCTTTTGAATCCACTTCTAATTTTAAAAATAGAAAGTTTATTATCTTTCTACTTTAGCTATAAGTCATTATATAAAATCTTCATCACATAAGATCATTTTATATTATTCAAAGTATAAGGCTCGTGACCTTTCTCATTGGTCTTTTATGTTTTGAATAGAATAAATTCATCTCATAAAGTGAAACAATTTGACCTTATTACGTGAATTATTACATCATGGCCTTCAATAGTACATTATGGAGTCAACTCCCTTTGGAAGTTGTTGAACAAGTATTGTCTTTTCTATCGGTGCCGGATTTGTGTAGATATTGCACTACATGCAAAACATGGAATGAGCTCATCAACAACCTCGCCTTTAGTGTGCTATATGTGCGCAATAGAAACAAACATTCACCTTTTATAGCAATACATTGTATTCCTACTTCCATTCAAAATGGACGTAGGTATATTTATGGAAGCCAAATATTGTGCTTCCTTGACATTAGCTCAAAGAAATGGTACTCGATGAAACTTTGTGATGCTCTTGAAACGTCATTTTCATTCAACCCTCTATATTTTGAAGCCGTGGCGATGGATGGAGGGCTTGTGCTTCTCAAAGCTCTCAAAGGAGCTCCTAAACTATGTCATCATGAAAGTGGTTGTATACAATTGTTTGTATGGAATCCAATAAAAGACATGAGGATTATATTGCCGTGCATACCAAAGCATTATTATTATTCACTCATAAATTTTGTCGTTGATGACATTGCCGAGACTTTCAAGGTATTTGTTATGGAACAATTTTGGAAAAGTCCTTTAGTAGACATATATGATTCCATAACTAAGGAGTGGAAGACCTCAAGCAAACTTGAAATGAATACTATTATAAGCATTCAAAGTATTGTGTTTCAAAATTTTCTATACGTTCTATGTTTCGCTTCTGTTGCAAACCGATTGTTCAAGGGACACTATGAATTATGGAGGTACAACTATGTTGCAGATATTTGGGAAAGATTGCATTTTGCCGAGGGTTACTTTGTCGAACTTGATTACAGTGAGTACAGAAATGAACAATTCATTGTAAGCGGTGAGCGTCTTTTTCTTTCATATTTGCGTGTGTCACAAAATGACGTATTTGAAGTGCATGAAATTGATCTTCAAAGTCAATCGACGAAGGTATTGTTGACATGGACAACAATGCAAATTAAGAGAAATTTTGATATAGATGTCAATCGAAATTTTAATTGGCTCCAAATATATGTTATTGGTTTCAATAAGTCCCTCATGCTTGTCACCAATTCATCAAGAAATATTGTTATTTTTGATGTAGAAACAAAGAAGACCAATTTTGAGTGGCCTCAACTTCCTTTCAGAGAATTAAGGGAGGAAGAGGAGTATTCATTGATGGGGAAGCAAATGAACTTCCTTCTTCCTGGTACACTTAAGTAACCAATTATGTAGCCTTTATGTAGCCTTTATTCTCTACATAATAAAATGTTTATTTTAGAGGTCCTTGTATTAAATACATCTTGATATTACTTTACTTTATAAACTTGGTGGATTTTTTTGTTACAAAAATCCCACTACAAAACCTGGACCTACTTCGACTGTGCACATTATGTCTTCGGGAAACTTGAAGAACTTCTGTTTCGCCAATATTGTATCCAACAAAGTCTTGTACAGATCTACGATGTTCCAGAAGATGAGTGGAAACCAAGTACTGCCGAGACTAACCCTCTCACCCGTGAATATGTTATTTACCATGTCCAATCTTTATCGGAGAAAGTACGCGACAGTACTGCAACATCTTATGGATGATGACTAACGAGCCAGTACCTCAATAAGTTAGTTGATTATTGTCAATGATGAATATGAATCAATCCATCAGACTCTACCAGCAAAATGTACAGGAACTACCAAAGCCTTAAATGAATGAAATAAAATAAAACAAAATCTTTCCAAGATCAAGGGTCATTCCGCTTTCTGCCTGATCAATGGACGCTGGCAAACACACAAACGAAGTGCAAGATTCGACCATTTAAAACTTAAATGCATAGTTATATCATCAAAACGTTATACATGTGATATAACAGACTAAAGAAAGCTTTGGACTGCATATCCAAGCATACCAGCACAACAGAGAGATCATCAGCTAATGATCCCCCACATTCCTATCCACCTATATCGACCCACGGGGGATAGCTCTATTCATTTTCTGATAAACGAAGTGCATGACGCACAAAGTTCCACAGAAATGGCTAAATCCCCTCAAGTCTTCCCTGCAATCCATAGCTTCCAACAATCTACTGCATTTCACTGACGTACGACATGCCTGGCACTAGGAAAACACAAACATTTACATCTACAAGCGCGATATATGAGACCTCGCAAGCAGATGTGCTAGATCCAGTATTAGATTCCTCCTATAGATATTATTGGTTCCACCAGCTATCCAACCCTCCGACCACCCTTTCAACTTCAATATCCTTACTCAACCTGAAACATATACCACAACCAACTGCAATAGAGTGAAAACACTCTGATAGCATTGACGATAAGACCGCTGAATTTGATACCGACGTATCATGCAACTGTCGCGTTGTAGGAACTTCTCATATTATAGCCACGCCGATGGTTTGCGGTAACCACAGGCAATGCATGAAAAGCCTGCTGATAAGTATCTCCACCTGGCATCTGGGGTCTGGCGTATGGCGCGGTGGAGGATAAGATCGCAGGATGAACGTAGCATCTGTAATCAAAACAATTAACCTGCTACCGTGAGAAACATAATGCACAAATAATTTAACAATACCTACTTTCAGAAGTCGGGACTACTTTGGAGTTATATACAAAATCCCTCACACTAACCACTATTCACGAGTGAGGCACATGTACGCACCGAGTTGGAAGAGCTGCCATTGTAGGTTTGACAGCTGGGGTCGCTGAGCCGCGGCCAAGAGTTAATGGTGGGCCAACTGCCAACAGAACACACAAAACGGATTGGTATAACTACATGGAAATAACATCATCACGAAGATAACCTGGACTACTTTCACAGAATCTCTAATCATCACCACAGTACCTGGAGTAATAGAAGGTCGATTAACAGCTGGCCTCGCTTTACCGTTTGCGTATGGGATTGAATTGCCCTGCTTTGTCCAAAGCGCATTTCCACGCTTTAACCCTGTAATCAAACATCAATACAAATTGAGTGAATGAATTCGTCATTGGTACTTGCTCTTTATCAACCTGTTTCACACTAAGCTGACCAATGCAAGTAACATAATAATTAAAGGAAGTGTCTACCTGCGTGACCTTCAAACTCCTTATTCGCCATTGAGTTTGCCTTGATCACTGATATTTTCCAAAAAAAAAAAAAAAAAAAAGGTCAGTTATTAAAGAACGTGTAAACTTCTGAAACCAACACAACATACATACATAAGACCAGCTAAACTTGGCGACACAAATTAGCATTCACTAATCTGAACAATGACACAGAAATTGAAGACAACCACATTGA
Source organism: Ceratodon purpureus (assembly GCA_014871385.1). Classification (NCBI taxonomy): domain Eukaryota; kingdom Viridiplantae; phylum Streptophyta; class Bryopsida; order Pseudoditrichales; family Ditrichaceae; genus Ceratodon; species Ceratodon purpureus. The sequence continues at coordinate 15,633,398 of CM026422.1, read as the reverse complement.
AAACCTTCGCAACCAGGAAACTCCATTCTAAATTGTATACGACAAGAAAAGAACTTTGCACTAGAATTTGATGCAAGTGACTAGTCACCAAATGTTATGAGAACACACCTGTAGGTATGAATGACTTGGGCTGTACCAACTCACATCCAGGGGTAGGTAATGGCACACGCTTGTGAACCTGTCAAAGAAACGTGTTATCAGAATCAATTGCGATACTTAAACCGATAGCAAATAAAAATATTTGGCTAAGATTTGTAACTATATAAACACAAAACCTCACAATGAACTATACATGAATGTACGAAGAAGATAACACGGTCAACAATCACCTGAAAGAAAGGATGTTGCAATGCCTGTGATGCCGTCGGCCTTTTAGTAGGATCCCAGACGCACATAGACTGCGATAAAAAACAGTTCGTGAGAGATAAATTATGAAGATTAAACGCTTAGGTTAGCCCTCAAAACGCCAACATTAACCTTCAAAAACCATTTTTAACAATTATGGCTTGTTATCAATTCCGAGTCAGCTATTTCGTATCCACTCAAAGTCTCGGCTCAGAACCAAAAACTTATTAGGTTATATTTAACAATAGCAATAAATTGACTATGATATATTAACGGTAATATTACACGAACATTACAGATATCAAACATGAAAACAGATGCACTTACAGAAATTAGATCAATTGCCTCAGGACTGGCATTCGGAATCAACTGCGACAGGTGAGTTGATGAAAGCTGCAGCATGAGCAGACAAACTGTAATCAGTTCATCAAACAATCTAAACGAAAAAAAAATGGTTTCTAATGTTTCTTACTCAAAATACGAATTCAATGAAGCAATACAAACCTAATCAAAGCATCTATAGACTCAAGATAGTCCTGTAAGTAAGACGAACTCTCAAAAACTGCAACCAATTCAACAAACATGTATAGCATGTCAGCGGAGCAGAACTGCACAGCAGAGGATACGTCATATGTTCAGATTAATACCTGCGGAAACTGGAAGTTTAAAGATGCTGCCAGCTTCATTCCATCCGACCATGTATGATGGCTAGGAGACCCAATCACAGCACAGATTCGGTAAATTTCGTCCACCTCACTGTGGCCAAAAAGGAAATTAATACATTAGATTATTAGAAGTAAATAATCGTCAAAAAAGTTAATGGGATACTATGAAAAGAGACTACAAGCTTTTGGAAGGTTTGACACCAAATTTGTAACATTACATCATGATGGGTTACAAGAGATTTTCATGACCACTGTTTGCGAGTGTCGACTTCTTATATAAGTTATATTCACGAACTATACAAAACAGAAACTCAGAACAGAATTTCACATTATTTGAAGTGGCTATCAGATTTTACTGCAAAATTTGAAAATATGTCTAACTTAGAAAATAAAAAAGCGAAAAGGGTTTAAATCTCCAGAACCCTACCTTGCACCAGGAAAAAGTGGGCGAAGGGTGAAGAGCTCTGCCATTATTGCTCCCACGGCCCACACATCTGAACATATTTCAAGTAAGTACCCCAGCATGTGACAGACTGAAGCCAGCCCTTAAAACTAAACCTCAAAGGTATGAAAAAATTAATATCACGTTGACGTAGACTTCATCGTACCCTCAAGGTAATACAAGTGCAAAACGAGTACACTAGCTGAATACAAGCTAACCTCATCGACAGAAGCATACTAAAGGAAAATTTTGCTACATACCTATAGCGGCACAATAAGTTGGAGACTGCAAGAGCACTTCAGGAGCCCGATACCTGTTAACCCAAAAGCAGTGGAATTAAACACCATTTCAGGCTACAGAACGACAATGATGCACATGACCATATCCAAATGCTATGAAAGATTTGACAAACGGATCATACCAACGAGTAGAGACATAGTCCGTGTATGGTGGGCACGAGCGCACTTCCCTTGCCAGCCCAAAATCGGCAACCTTGATCACATCCTTCGTAACCAACAGATTCTCTGCAAAAAACAAGGTGGAAAAGATTTTAGATACAAGTAATTTAAACATATTATGGAAATTATCAGGTCTTCAATTTAATTATTATCATTTCAATTTATCAGAACATCTAAACCATGGTACTACTTAAATACCTGGTTTTAAATCCCTGTGAAAATAACCATGCTTGTGCATGTACTCTAACGCTTGCAAAATTTGAAAGGCCCAATTCCGCACTTTCGCTTCAGAAAAAGGTTTATCCTTATCTTTTATAAGCTGGTATAAGTTGTATTCCTGCACAAGAGGGAAAGAAATATCCAAATCCGTTTAACTATCACACGTCGGATTCTCCAGGACAACAATAAGAGCATACAACCACAGTGTATAAAATTAAAGACATATGATGACCAGCTTACCATGTACTCAAAAACAAAAAAGAGTTCATCGTTCTCTCTGATGACCTCCTTCAGCTTCACAATGTTGGGATGGTTAAGCTTCCTCAAAGACTGCCAAAATAACACGGGCATTAAAATCCTTGCAAGTAATATCTTCAGAGTGAATCACTTTTGAGTAGCATTCTGACCAAAATCTTAACAATAATCTTCAATCAATTTTTCAAGCCCAAACAGGCTGTAGAACTGTTTATGTTGAGCGCCCACAACGCATGACTAACCTTAACTTCTCTCAAATTCATGCACTCATCCCACGAGTAGAACTTTCTCTTCATCTTCTTGATTGCCACGACCTCGTTGGTGTCATTATTAATCGCCTTCCAGACACTTCCATAAGTCCCATCACCCAACTGCCTCATAACCTTGTACCTATCACAAAATCAAAAAACCACAAAAGTCAACAACACGGAACATTTCCTGGAATAACAAAAAAGGTATATCACGTCCACTTGACTAAAGATAACGTAATAACTTAACGAGATATTTCAACAATATTGACGCTTACCTCTCCATGCTGCACTAGCTGACTGTGATCGGGAGAACCCCTCACAGAAATAATGATGTATTATCCAGTGATTTCCAATTCGTGTAATGCACACAAAAAGCTATGCTGCGGCATATTCTTCCTGTGGTAATCTTTAACCCTGTCTCCCTGCAGTACCCGCTTCGGCGAGGAAACCATCCATATTCTATCTGACATCCGCATGAAGAGCCGCCATTCATCTCCGAAGAGGGTGATTACTTCAAGGGTGTGAACTATATAAAACTCGAGCAACCAGGGCGCAGCGGTGGCACCGCTGCCAACAAGTCCATTCCTGGAGCAGATTTCTGCAACACACGAGATTCCAGTGCCACTAAACCGGCGGTAACATCTATCTCAACCCAAGTAACAAGAGGTAATAGTTCCATGTCTCCAAGGACTGAACACATCCTTCGAGAAAGAAGTCCCCTGGAGCTCCCCCAATGCTTTGATCCGAATTAAACACACCTGCATTATCCGGCCAGAGTTTAGAACAACACGACGAACAAACCGATTCTTGACTAGTAATGTTCCCCAGGTAATTACAATTTGTTAAATCTAACAGAATATAACAATGACCTTATCGAGTCATCCCAAAAGATTATAAAAGTAATCTCGAAATAATGCAAGAGGCTTACGCCCTGAGCGTATGCAAAATGATATTCCCTTGCTATGCCTCTTGTTAACCCTGATAATAATTGAAATATAAACGATAATAAACCTTAACGTTGTCGGCTTAGAAACAAAAGATAAACCTACACGAAATTCGTTGAATACACACAAGAATTACTCGGACGAGATGATTTTCACATGCCACTCGCGAAATTCTGGAAGCTTCCTATAGAACAGGTATACACAAACCTCCACACCCTTACAGAAGCTAAATCTATCGAAATCGTCCTCCATAACTTCAGAAAACATAAGAGTACCAGAAGTGCTACACAACTCCTTCATTCACAAGTCTACTCAAGATGTAGCAAGGGGCCCTAGACGGGAACATGCGTCATCCATACGATATAACACGCCCAAACACGCGCACAGAACAACCTAGCCGACACTGCCGAATTCAGAGTCACACCCTGGTAAAGCCTCTGCAAACGCAAAACAGACACAAGCAGACACTATTCCCAGACAATCCCTCATATCCCCAACACACACGCCGGCCGAAGCTAATCACAGACATCGAATCCGAATCGGTACCAAAATCATCCACATGATCCACACAACAAAGCCTCCTACCGAATCCTGCACCACTTCAGCCGACAAGCGGGCAACCTCCGCTCACTCACGAAACACCAAAACGCCGTCAACTGAACCAAAACCTCAAGCCAAGACTCACCGTCACTCCAGCACCAACAACAAACCCCCGCCTACACTCCAACTCCGCAACACGAAGCGCCTCGTCCTAACTCCATCGTCTCCCTCCAACGGCTCATCTTCCATCCACAAAACACACGACCGCTCACCCCCGCTCAGCTCACCACAAAATCCACCTCTCCGCTCTCCCCCGAAAATCCGAACCTCGCCGCCAAACGATCTCGAAATCACACAACCAATTGCAACCACACCTACTCCACAGCAAAGAACGCACAGAGACCGAGGGAGCGAGAGAGCACAAGCTTGAGCGAGAGAGATCTTACAACGCTAACCACAACAACAACTACACTCCAGCCGTCGCATCCGCACCACCACTCCTAGAACGGCGAGGTCCGCAAATTCCTGGTGCCGCCGCACCTGGACCGCCCGCGCTCGCGCTCCCGCCTCCGCCGCCTCAACACAACATCGTCGAACCCTGAGCTCCACATCCAGACCGAGACCAAAAGGCGCACCGCTGCCGTGAAGGTGGTGCGCTCCGCAACCTCAACCTCTCGCAAACTCTCCTCTACTCACAGCAAAGGCAACCCTCCTCTCTCCTCCGAAGCACAAAAAGGAAAATCTACCCCTCCGCCCTCCCCCCTCATCTCCCCCTCCCCCTCTCCCACCACCCCCTCTCCCCACTTTCCTAGATCTCTCACGCCCTAAATCTTATCTTCGATAGATAACACCGCTTTAGGTCCACTACTGGTTTTAGGAGCCGGTGATCTCGTCTTCGTTAGAGAAAGCCCGACACTTAGCGCTGAAGTTTGCATCGATCCATACTCTCGTAGATTCGAGGAGAGAAAATGTTAGTATAGACAAGATGATGATGGGAGTGAGGAAATCCGGCGAGGTGTGAAGTGATTACTCCACGGAGTCCGGCACACTATGCTATTACCGTCACTTTCTGTGACTTGGTAGATTTAACGGGGGAGGGTGTACGGGGGAGGTACATCGTGGTGGGTTTGGAGGGGGGGGGGGCGGGGATGGGGGGGGAGGGGGGAGCGAGTGGCGTCGTGGGAGGGCACCAGCGGGGCGTGAAAGGAGGGGAGTAATTCCTTGAGTGGGAAGGGGGGCGACTGGGCGAGAGCAGACGGCACCGCGTGGCGGACCGGCTGGGCCGGTGAGGGGGGGGGGGGGTGGTACCGGGGGAGAGGGGGATATTTGGGATGGAAATGGGGGGATTGGCCAGAATATGAGCCTGGCCCCGAGATGCAGGAAATCCGGGGCCTGTATTTATAGCTCGCCCGTCGCTAACCTTTTCTGCTGGAACAGTGCCGCATTTGGAGTGCGGTGGGACGGTCAAGTCAGGTGGCTCGAGGCTTGAGGCCGCCCCCTCTCTCGTCGAGGGTGGGCCGGTGCGGGCCGAGCTGTGGCGGGGTGTTTGCCGTGGGCGTCTTCAGCGGGGCGCGGTATGGCGTTTTTGGGTGGAGATGGGGAAGGTTCTTCATATGACCTAACTTAGCGAAGGAAGGGCATTATTTTAATGTGTGTGTCACAGTTAAAACGTGTGTTTACAAGACGACGTAGAGTAACTTTGGGTGAATTACCGGCGTGAATTCAGTGTTTTTGACGGTAGTGTAGTGCGTGGCCTTTCTGAGAGGTAGAGTCTATGTGACATGAATGGACAAGTGATGAATTGATATATGATTTGATCATTATTATCTTATGAATTTTGGTTATTAATTTGTGGTGTTCTAATCTTTTGTTTTTACAACAATATGCACATTTAGTATAATATTATATTTTTTAGTTGAGGAAGTATCATTTCTAAGGACTTTCTTGCATATGTGAATTTATGAATCTTATTGTTGTATGTTGGAATGTGACTTGAATGGTGAAAAGAACGTATTGAAGAAAATTGTAATGTGAAGGAAAATAAAAATAAAAACAAAAAATATTTTCTCAATTTAAATAGTTTGAATTGATTATGATTACTTTGAAGTGAAAAGAAGAGGCTAGGATACATGGATCAGCAAAAGCCTGAAAGAGCTACAAATTTCATCAATAAAAATACAATAATATTAGAAGTTAGAAATTTTTGGCTTCAAATTGTGATTTGTATTCTATAATTTAATACCATTAAAGTACATAAATGCTAGCACTTTTCATGAGTTTCAATAAAGTAATAATATGTATTTTCTTCGATCATTTTGAGTTTCATTTCAAAAACGCCAAATAGAGCATGATCATTTTTAAAATCACGTGTATAGGAAAAAACATTATAAAATAGTTGAATACTTGACATTTTGTTAATTTAAAGGAAATTTTGATCAATTTTTTAGCACATCATAAGTTATATATTTAATATATATCAAGTACGTGGATTAAAAATTTAGATTAATCAATGATTCTTTGAACTAAAAATCATCCAAAATATAGTTATTTAAAATGAATTGAAGAATTTTTAAATACTTATTTCTTGCACAAGCTTGATGAATGATTTGCCAAATGTTTTACATACATTGCCCCAAGGTTGTTTCATGTGATGTTTTGTGTAAACCTACTGCAGTCTGTTTATTTTGATTTTGACAAACCACTCTTGGTTCAAATATTTACTATAAAAATAAGTATTTAATCATTATCAAAATAGTGTCATGTATAGTGATTTCAACATTATTGAGAAGAATTTTGGAACAAAGACTAGTCTTTTAGACATAATAACTGTATCTTAGTATAAATAGGTGAACCATGAAAATATGTCAAATATTTTTGTGTTTCCATGTTGACATGGATCACTTTGAAATTCATTTTCTCTCTAACTACAATTCAACTCAGCTTGATTTTTTTCAGCATTGCATGGAATGCTGCACACAGCAATTTTAATTCTCATGCATGTAAATGTAACCCACTCACGCTCATAATGAGACTTTTTCACCATGAAATGGAGTCAAAATTGTACCCACTTCGGTTTGTGGACACATATAAGTAGCCAAAGCTCCCTAAAAGATGTTATGATTCAAGGAATAAATGACAACAGTCCTGAACCAGGACCTGAACCAAGTCCCTCTCTGAGTTTTCTAAAATATTATTATAAGCAGCCTTGTTGACTGGACCACCCACTCGGCTGGCTTCAGGCTACAAGCCAACACACGCTCTTAGTGCTCATGCGGCATTAAATCCACAAAAACTTAACATCAAATTCAAGGATAAGTCCGGGTGTTTGTGCATCCAAAGAAAGTGCCAGGTGATCTGCCATTTCAGAATTGACAATTCAAGTCATGGGTACATTACAACATCATCATCGTCCTAGGCTGGTAGGTGGTCCATGCTTTCAGAGTTGCTTTGCACAAGGCAGCGCAGTGAGTGAGTTAACTTACGCTCATTCTTTTGAAATCTAGAGCACCCAATCTATCCAAAGTATGTTAACCCTGTACGCTACTAGTGTTGAAATTTTTGATGTTTGACTAGTAGAGAGTGGCAGATTTCTTACGGATGGTATTCATCCAATTTCAAAAAAATATGATAAAATTATAAGAGTTGCTAACAATGGGTATATGTGAAGTTTATAAAAAGGGGGTGATGAGTGGATTTTATATGTTTTATTTAATGTTGAAGCTGTGATTATCAAAAAGAATTATTTGATTTTTATTTGAAAGAGAGCTCTATAAAATTTACTTGTAAAACTTAGAAATTAAAAAATACGGAAAAATCACAACTATTAAAGTGCTATATTTTTATTCATCACAATAAATTTCATTCGTAGATTGTCAACGTTATTTTTGTTGTTATATTAAAATAAATCATGAATTTAAAAATCTAAAAAACACAAAGAACATTGGTGATAGAAATTGTAGAAATGAAATCTAATTTTATAATCTACTACTACAATTTCAACATCAACTTATACCTTTTGATTCTTATATTTTGTAATGAATTTTTACAACCGTATCAATTGATTCTTTTTGGGGTTGTTGCACTGTTGATAAGTAAGACTTCAATATCGTCATTTTCCACTTTTTATACATGCATAAGCTCATCTAGTACAAGTAAAGTGGATGTTAAATTTTGTGGTTGGTGTTTTTTTAATATGATGTTAATGGTTTCTAAACAAAAATTAAAGTTAGACTACTTTCGTTCTTTCAATGATAAAACTAGGGAGTTTGATAAAATTCTTGAGTTTTTGAATCCTTTCCTTCGCCTTGATTTTGTTAATAATTTTGTCTACACAATAAACATAAAAGAAGACCATCAATCAAACACTTTATCTATAAAATTTTAAGTCAATGAAAATAACAGATATACCTTTAGACAAGGATTCCTACATATAATGTGCAAGTGAACCAAATTTCAACCTCTTTATCAAAAGTAGAGAATTAATGGAAACAAGGATCTGAAATAATCATCCACCCTCAAAATTTGAAACTTCAAAATATTATTGCAAAATTACAAAACACAACCATTTCAAAGACCATGCAAAAATGTCTTCTGGCCCACATACACAGCATCAAACACCATACTATACACCACAAACAGTGCCAATCGCGACAAAACCACAACATTATTTATTTCCCAAAAACATTACAACATATTTGACCACCTCCAAAGCCGTCCTAACACAAAGTCACACACAATCCTACTACACTCCACTAATCCTGCACCTACTGAAATTTTCTGCTCACCATACCGAAAAACGTGCGGACGATATAGTCTGAAAACTGGGGAACTGATAATACTCAGAATATGCAACTCCCCAAGCGTGTGGAATAGTCCCACCTCAACATATAACATATAATTCCGGCTTTTTTTTTTGCGGCAGCATTTTAACTCAAGACAACATGCAAAGGAACCCAGATTTTTTCCTCCTTGAATTGCTCCTAGCTAGATTCTGTACATAAACTCATAACCCAAAGTTGTGTGCTTATTGAAAACTGTAGGGTCTCGGTGCGGGACATGATGTTTGTTTCTGTAACTTGGAAGGTTTCACATGCAAAAGGGCTATGGTGGCCATGATGGGTGGGTGGCCTTTGTGGGATCATGGGTGGCCTGGTTTGTTTGGGCTGGGGCCCGCTTGGGGCAGCCTCCTGGTCCTGCCCGGCCGCCCGCTGCCCGGGGTGGTGCTTCATCCATGAAGTCTGGGCACCCACCCACGTTCATCCAGTTCTTCATCTTCGAGGTTGTTTTTCATTCATTGGCAGGTTTGCTGTTGGGGTGGCGGGCAGGAGGGGTGGGCCCCAGTTGGACGAAGTTGTGATCTAGCTCCAGATAAGTTTATAATTTCATGCCTTTGATTTAGATACTGTAACACCATAGCAGGTTCGTTCAGAGAGAGGGAAAGAGAAATTTTGGTGTCCGAAGGAGATCGACGTGAATTAAGTGTCTATTTGATCTGTTCGATCCATCTACAGGTTCATTCATAAATAATTTCTCCCCCCAAAAAATGGAAAATTAGAAAATTATGAAAAAAAATAAAAATAAAAAATAAAAAATTATTTTTTGTGATGTTCTAGCTATTTGAGGTTATTTTAAGTGATTTTTTTTTACTGTAGAACAAAAATCAGGAAAAATAATTTTGGAGGATCGAACCTTATTTTTCCAAAAAAAATAAATATTCGTTCAACAGAGAATAAACTTGCTATACAGTTACAATATTTATTTTTGAAACAATTGAGTTTTGCTTCGATTTTATGGTATATTGATATTTGAGTTTACCATTTGTTTGTTGGGCCAAAGTGTGCCTTTAATTTTGTTTCTTTATATTTGTTTGTTTTTTATTTTTTGTGATTTTATTTTTCTTTCATGTTTTGATATAAAGTAACAATTTCTCTTCTTATGTTGAAAATTAAATCTTTAGTAGCTAAAAAATGAACTTCAATTGCAAGCGACTATAATTACGAATCAAAAGGCCATTTATCTTTGGAGGTGCAACATGTTCTACTGGCTTGTCTACAACTTCATTCAAAATATGCCATAATGAAGGAATATGGGCCTCAGGGAAAATTTAGTAAATTTTTGTAAGAATCAAGATCTTATTCGTGCCTGCTCATTTAGCAATAATCCACTTAGATACATAATATCTAATTTATAATATATAAAATCTAACATAATAATATTATTGAAAAACTTTATTTAGGTTAAATTAATTTTGCGTATTAGATCATTCATATCAAGCTTTGGTGGAATCAAGATATCCTAAGAAAAAAGGATTCTATAGTGGTTTATAACCCTTCATATCGAAGAGGAGACAAGTGCACTTATTTTTGGTAAAGGATAAAATGAAATTTATTACAATGTTACTATGTCCTCAAAATTGCCAACCACCCCGAATTAATTAATTAATTAGCTAGTTGCAGGGGTCCAACTGTGCGCAAGGTCTCCTATGCGTTGAAGGGGATTTGTCCTATATTTTTTGAGATTGCAGAGGAGGTAAGAAAGTATATAAAGTGGAAATTATGGGCGAAGAAATGTGAAAGGGTGTCCATGTGGCACCCTTCACAAGGCTCATTAATTAATGCTCAAGGTGTATAATTGACATTATACAACATGCCTTGTCAATTTCAACAAACATATAATACTCAAATGGAAGTTACATTTTTCTCTTTCCATGGTACAGCAACTAAAGTGTTGCAAGTATATTGTGTTGTTATATTTGTGCAAGTACAACTGAAGCCACCTTATAGTGTTTTATTTTTGGAATAGACTCTAGAAAATTTATAATATGTTACATTCTCAATAATAAGTTCTTGGCGCACTTGTATCTATTATTTCGATGTGAACAAGCAATCAAGCCATGAATTAGACTGCAATTTTGAAAGTACATAATGAGATTCACTATTCCCAGACCATTGATTTCATTGTAGATATCAATGCATTATAAGGTAGGATCACTAATAATTGTGAAGGACCACCTCTTGAGCTTAGGTACATCAATAAGTGGAAGTACTAAAAATCAATTGGTACCAATATAAGAACAAGTCAGATTAAGACATTGATCCCCTCTTGGCTCTTGATTCCTTCTGATATTGGTTTCTATAGACGTTTAAAGTTTCACGAAAGAAATTCGACACAACTAGAAAAAATCAACTTTTTTGCTCCATATTCTCTATGACTGTCCGACCTTTGTGAATTTATTCAAACCAAGTGTGCCATATTATCAATATAGATGCTTCAAAAGTAACAATTTCTGATGCTTCTACCTTAATGCTTTCAATGTTGTACAAATTAGGTACTTAGGAACCATCAAACCATATTATACTAATGTCGGTTTGCCTATTCTCAAGACCCATCCTCTTTCGAAGCCCTATTAATCCACATTAACCCCTAAATGGCCAAGGGTATTTTTGCTCAAAACTGCCACCAAATAGTCCCTTTTAAAGCAAGTTGGATAGTGCAAAATTGAAACCAATTTTGGTATTTCCAACCATAAGATCTTGTGTCTAACTTCTATTTCTATGTGCTTGTCAGATCTCACACTCTCATTTCTTACCATTTGAGAGATCGTAACATTCAAAGTTGAAAAAGAAGTTTTTTTACCCTGCAAAAAGAAGACAACAATATTTTGGGGTCCAAAAAAACCATTCCTTTGAGTAGATTTGGATGGCGCCTCTTTAAATTCTTGTTCCTAGGTGAGTTAGGTACATGTCTACAAATTCTCATACCCATGCAAGGTGTAGAACCTTGAGAAAATCATCAATTTCCACAAAGGGGTATGCTGAATTCACATACAAAGGCCATTTTTTTACAATAAAAATAGCATATGAAACATTCTTGGATTGAAAATCCAAACAATGGAAACATGCTCTAGTGACTCTTCTACATATAAAATTTTTTATTTTTGGAAAAAAATAAAATCTCGATTTTTGGTGGAATTCCAAAGTTTCGTCTTTAGGTAGATTTGGGCAGATTTTGGCAGTTTTGGGCAATTTTGGGCACTTTTGGGCAGAAATTGCTGCATTCATAGTGGCTGAGAGCCTGCCCGTGGAAGGGCATTTTATGCTCAGAGGAGCATAACTTTTTGAAAAAATATCCCCATAAACCTTTTGATCACTTCATCCAAAAAAAATTAAAAAAAATATCCCCATAAAAAAAATATCCCGATAAACCTTTTGAAAAAACCTTTTTCCACAAAAAATTTCAAAAAATTTCAAGTAAATTTGAATTTTTAGGAACGTGCCCAAATTTCAAAAACGCCCATTCTAGGACTTTGGCCAATTAGAGGTTAAAGCAAATATAATTCCACCCAAAGTAGAACTCATGATTACTTGCCTCCTACACACTTCTTAGGAGCTTTTCTTTCATTGGGTGATTCTTATTCACAAATGGGTGGGCATGTGATCGAGAATAAGAAGGAAAGTGGACAGTTTCATGCCCCACCTATGTCCCATTATAAGCATCTACATATCCCCCACTTTGAAAATTCATAATAAATGGAGGAATACTTAGAAAATTATGATTCAACTTGGAATAATTTCTCACTGCATTTGCTAATGTAAGAAAAAAAGTTCATATTGCCCAATTGTGAAGAACTATAACAACCTCTGGAATGCTCGGGAATAGGCAGGCTTACCTTAATCCTTTCAATCTTGTACAAACTAGCTACTTAGGAACCATCAAACCATATTATACTATTCCTTTCAATCTTGTACAAACTAGCTACTTAGGAACCATCAAACCATATTATACTATTCCTTTCAATCTTGTACAAACTAGCTACTTAGGAACCATCAAACCATATTATACTATTCCTTTCAATCTTGTACAAACTAGCTACTTAGGAACCATCAAACCATATTATACTATTCCTTTCAATCTTGTACAAACTAACTACTTAGGAACCATCAAACCATATTATACTATTCCTTTCAATCTTTGTACAAACTAGCTACTTAGGAATCATCAAACCATATTATACCTGGGAAAGCACCCAGCCAAATTCAATTGTAGGATAACTGTATCAACATGTGAAGAACTGCAAAAATCTCATGTTGTGTGACTGATATGCCTGCTATGAAGGCCGGCTTTAGCTCTGCTGCCATATGTGGACTGAGTGGTGTAGTACACAGACACTCATGTAAGTGAATATCTATTCTTTCATTGTCTCCCTTGCTCATGTGTGGCCTGCTTTTTGAGGTTGCCACCTTATCCACAGCTTCACAAGCTTACAACAATGATGACCCAACAACCTTCATTCTACGACCACTTGTTTCTATGATATCTCTGCTAATGAACTCCCGTAAAACATTTGTAGCTGACTGAAACAATATATTATGTAAACAGAGGCCCTTCCAACATGTCCTAGAAGTTAGCATGCTACATATGCAGGTACGTCACAGAGAATCAGCTCTAATTAAATTTCGGTACAAGAAACATTCAAATCACTAGAAGGTGCTAAAACTTCAAATCAATTAGAAGGTGCTAAAACTTCAAATCAATTAGAAGGTGCTAAAACTTCAAATCACTTCAAGGTTCTAAAACTTCAAATCACTTGAAGGTGATAGTAAGGTACTAAACTATTATTCAAAGATCATAGACTGGAGCACGTGCATCAACAGAGGGTAAGATTTGACAGTCTGACCTTTCGATCACGTAGTACATTGCTTCCGTAAGGCATAGGTTTCCCTGGGATGAAATTTGGGGTGCACGGTTCCGATTCATAGAGATTTCGAGGAATTGATACAAATCCAAGTACAGTGCTCTTGTGCACATGCGTGGCCAAGGAACTGGACACGGGCTTGTGTCGTTAAGCAGACTTGATTAAATCGCACCGGACTTATCTACATGACTGAATCAATATTATGGCAGTTTTCACAACATACTAGAGACAACTTTCACAGGTTGTCCCACAACTCGTGAAACAGGAACATATCCTACACCGGCTGGTCAGTTGGGTATGCCTAGTCATTGAACCAAAAATGATACCTGATATGTAACTACGTGGATCTAGTGGATGTTTTGGATGCTATGGAACAGTTGGCACTTCGTATTTGACTAAAAAGGAATCAACAAACTTGGTTCCTGAGTCTAAGTGGAACTCCACTGCGAACTTCACTAAGTAGTTGAGCTGGAGAAGATTTCCATGACAGCTACCGGTCAGCCAAGCTCGGGAGGCCTAACTGAGATCAAAACCAGCTCCAGCAGTGATCGCGTATAGAAGCTTTTCTTGAATGATCTCCTTACTGCGTAGGAAAAGAAAGGCTCGAGTCTTAGAGTAAGTTATTAATCCCCCAATACAATGTTCTTCAATAATAATAATGTGATAATTTCATGCCGCTAAGAACAGTCATCTTCAGATTAAATATTTGAGTTTTTGTTAGTAAATCAGCACAAAGGACATTCAAATCGACAGAGCATGTATCTCACCTTTTATAAGGAGGAAGCTTGAGGAGGTTCATACACGTCGCTGATGTTGGTAAACGATCCAGGGCTTCTTGAGATCCATCATCAAAAGCTCTGCAGACATATGAGCACAGTTGTTAAAAATGCAGACAAACAAGAACTACAGCCAATCACAAATCGAAAAATAAATGTTCGTTCGTTGGTAAAAAGACAACTAAAATCACTACACAAATACAAGATTTCATGGCATGCAGTAAGATCAGTGGTCTAGCAGAATTTAATATCGTTCTAAAAATAGAACTCGCTGTTGAAATCATCTTGAATACCACAAATGATTTTACATTCGTGAAATGTACCTTTGTATACAAAACTGCGGTTCCAAATGCTTGAATCCAAGGAGTGGTCCACGTGAACAACCTGTGACGAATCTGCAGAGTTGGAAGATGCAGAAATCACCTCATCAGTAATAATGGACCCAGTAACTGTGATGACAGTTGTCTGCATACAATAGATCTTAACTCAGCACGATTATCACACTAGGAAGGTACAACGAGCAATATGGGATTAGCAGATGTATTATTAGGTCCATTTCAGTTCCAGAACGAAGAATCAAAAGGAAGCAGATATCTCCGCCAGAGGCCATTCTTCCTAAGATCCTATTCTATCCAGATCATAGTGACAATATAACACGACGCATGAACCAAGAGATTCCTAATTCTTGGTACTGGAGTACTCACTTCAAAAACTTCTGCTGCATTTTCATTTCTAGCTTCTGCACGACCTCCCAGAACATTTCGATGACAGGATGTTTCTGTAAATTTCGTGCCACATCCACCAACTATCAGGATTACAAGTAAAATTCCAGTAAGACCAGATTCCAGTAAAATAACTGTTGTCCAATTTTAGGGCCTTAGTTCTGCTTAAACAGCACTAACTCAGTTAATGTCAGTAGAACTATACGTGATGTGCACTAGGAAGCATAGCAATGGCGTCGGCCACGCCGCAATACAGCGCTTTTAAAATGTGCTTGTGCAATGAACGATTTCAAAAACCCAGTGAATCGTTTCATAAACAACAATGCCCTACAGTAGTATATATGTTTCTTATAAATCAAATTTAATTCAAATATTATAAGAATAACCTGGAGGGAAGCAAAATAGATTTTGAAAAAGTACTTACTAAAAAGTAAAGAAAGAGGCAATCACAAGTACCATTGCATCCATTGTGACACATGTATCTTAGACATAACTCACCTCATCGTAGCCACCAGCATAATGCGCATTCTTACGCAAGTCATCCACATCCATACCTTCTTGCGAACCTGAGATAAGTATCTTGAGACAGAAAACAAAAAATATCAGCATTGACACACCACTTAGGAAGCAGAGCAACCCTCAGATGTCCAGGGACTCAGCAGGGCCCTAACCAATTTAAAAACCCCAATGCTCAGATAACCCCAAACCCCAACCTCCTGATTAAGGATGGGCATTTAAGCAGATGGTCAGAGTCAGCCTTTTGAAAATAATTTTTTTAGCTTAACACAAATAAGTTAAATGTTTCAGCATACCTACAGGATGGTAATATGAGATACAAACAACGAGCCATGAAAGACGACACAAGGATCGTACCTGTATCTCATGCTCATTGAACATGTCGATCCACTCTGAATGGATTACTTGTTGAAACCCGTGAAGAAAGTGATGACTTTGCTGGTGAATCTGCACTCATCAGAGGAAGTCAAATGATAAGATAACAATCTAAAAAGAAAGGAGTTGACCTAATGTAGTTGCCATAGAACAGATTGCGTGGTAAATAACTGCCTTTTTTAAAGGGCTTCTTCACAAAGGCGCTACCTTCAAGCAACTATACACTGTAGTGAAGACATAACCAGGATTCTCATTATAAATTATTTTTAGAATAAGAAGCTGGTAAACCGAACTTCGTAAAAAAACTACAATTTGTCAGACCAAAATCATGGAACAATGAGAGGTGAGGTAACAACATTACCTGAGTATTTAAACGATGATGTGCGACTAGGTGAATGTATTTAATAACATTATCATTAGTGACTTGAATGTCTCTCCCTCCAGGAATAAGCTCCACCTCTGTTTGCTCTCCGTACTCGTTGTCCATAACCACGAAATAAACAGCTAATTGGGACAAATCTCCATCATAATGCTGTCACATTCAGTTGCAAAGATCATATTAAGGACGGTGTACACTGAGTAAGGTAACAAATCTCGGGTTGCTAATTTGGTTACAAACAACATCAAACTACTGCAACACCAAGCAACACGGTTCAGCCCCCTCAAACTTCGATCAAAACTATGGGTCTAGAATTTGCCCTCCAGAAACAATCTTGCCCAAATTACAGTAACTTTTCTACCTTACATGTGTTAGTCACAATGAAGATTATATCAATCTAATTGCGAACCTTGTTGCTCCCAGTCCAGGATAAGAAAACCACAGCAGGGTACACTAGACCTAAATACAAGCACTCTAAAAGTAGGCACCAGATCATACCTTGAGAAATAGCAAATTTTGATAGAGTTCCGGGTCCAAGGAGGGTAAATCATGCAAATAATTATGCCTGACAGCAACCAAATGTTATCTTATCAGTAACTGTTTTAAGTCTAAAAAGTAAACGATAATCAAGCAGGTAACCCCTTGCACACACTAGGCAGGCAGCAAAAGACAAGCGAACCGGGATAACCACAAAATGTCAGAAATATAAATTGGGAAGATTTATAATTTTCTAACATTAATGACGACACGTACATCAGATTTGTTACAAAAATTAATGATTAATGGCAACTTTTAAAATTTGGAAGATCGGGAGCCTACTTCTTTCGAAGCTTGCTCAAGAAAAAATTTGCAAATGGAATATCCACAAGAATTCCTTCTGACATTGCCTGCGTAAGCACACCACACATTAAACTTATACTATTATGGAAGATCACACAAATACCAAGAAACTACACATTGTACAGGAGAAACCCATTTGGTCGAATCGCATAATGCTCATGTTGGTCAAGCCGGTGATTCCAACCAAAAACTTTTCAGACAACACAATGCAACATCCAGTACAAACTCCAAATGAATGGGCTGCAGATGAATGAATCCAACACCAGAAACACACCGTACCTTTCCAAGTATTTTTCCAAAGAACTCGAAATACTGAAGATGCTCATCAGATACCATTTGAGATGCCGGATTAGGATATAGCAAGTGATCAGCTGTTTCCTGCACAAATGTAATGTAATTTAATAAGAACAAAAGTACTACCATAGCAGCTGCCATTAATCATTTCCAATCTAGACTTTACTAAATACACTTTATAATTGTATATTTCGTACAAGGAATGATTCAAAGGTGTTGATCACTGAGTGTAACTACCAAAGTGACCAATCAAAAAGCTATTCTAGGGATGATGCAATGCAAAAGATCTTCATAAAATGACTGCTGCCAGGATATACCGATGGATAGAATGTAGAGATGTACCTTGAAGAGCCCATACTGTACATCAAAGCCTGTTTTCGTTATACCTTCCATGAAATCTTTAAAAATCCCCCCGCCATCCACACCAGCTTCCTCTACGCCCAATTCATTTACAAAAGTAACCCGAATCTGAAAACAAAATCATGTTTTTTGTTAACCTCCTCAGCCGAAGTTTACGTAACTGAAAATCTGTAACGAAACAAGGAACTATAGAGCAGGCTGTGAGACAGCTGACAGTCCGTCAGGTTCAGCACTCCGCTCATCAGTTACAGTTGAGCCACTTCAACTTCACTTATAAGTGAGTAATTTGAAAATCAGCAGTATCTGCAAAAACATTATTAAGGTAGCATCTACCAAAATACCCAGAGTCCCAGCTGGAGAGATTCATTACCGTCCCTTTCAGAGCATCAGCGCTAACTTCGTTGAGCTGGGCAAATGCGTCTTCTGTGATGTGATCTCTTCTGATTTTAATCCGGATCCTTCCCATGGGATTGTGCGGACCACTTTCTGCCCTTGCTGCGGCTATATGCGACTGCACAGACCCACAAAACATAACACAGTTCATGCTTATCGACCATCCCCAGAAGAGGGAACAATGGATAAAAAGAGATATTCTAGATAGCCTGTTGAACATTTTCTATTTAAAAGGCAGTGAGTTCCAAATGATAGTCGACTGAAAGGTTTGTGAAGTCCTAGACTTTTGAATACCGTAAAGATGCGCACTCTATCCTTGAATGGAACCAGAAAAGGAGCTTGTCTTAAAACATCCTGTGCCCTTGTGTGCTCTCCCTCCGCCTGCAAAGACAATAGTCCGAAAGCAATGCATGTACCATAAGCCCCTCAACGAGAAACTTCCAAAAATACACCATAGATCTATTGTCATGTTTTTATTCACAAGAATCTACAATTTGAAAGCAGTGGTATTGCGGGAAGCTTTAATAAATTGAAAATGCTACGAGAACTAAAAATATACGAGACAAAAACCACAGATAACTCCAGAAAACAACACAGAAACATTTAAATGTCGATGCAGACGAGGGGGCAAGACTGATCTTCCCTAAACACTAATGCGTGATAACAGTAGGAACCTGTATGGAAATACAAACTTCAAATTCATAGAATAGACATCCCTCAACGCCCAAGAATAAAAGCAAAGCAATGTTCACAAGACTTCCTCTGGTACTAACCTGTGTCACAAAAACCTCGTCAACACCTTCTCGTGCATGGAAATCTTCGGAAGGCGTGAATTGCCGCCTGCTGTTACGGTCATGCAACTGGAGGAAACGTGGAGATAAGTGAAACCATATTTCCAAGTTTCCAAGTTTTGCTACATCCAGCTTTTTCAAACGTAAAGTGGCAAACAAACTGAGCAATTGATTGAGGTGAGGTAGGAGTGAGGTGAGGTGAAGTGAGCAAATGCATCAATGACCACACCTCTGCTAAAAGGCGCGATGCAGCTTTGCTAACAAACGGCTGGAACATTTGCGTGGAGAACAACTTTCGGGATGTAGACGAGTCTAGGCCAGGCTTCTGAACAGGACCTGTCTGTTGCTTGTTCGTCAAGACCCATAAAAGTTGCCATAAAGCCTGCATGTACAAAGATTCAGAAGAATTTATTTAGGGTTATATCTTAATTTGGCAAAATGCAGCACAATAAGGTCAGAAATTACAATTGGCAACCTCTAGCAAATCAAATCTGAAGCGCATTATGAATCCATAACACCACTCATTTCTCACACACGCACTCCTTCTCTAGATTGTTCTTGCAAAAACCTGAGAGAATCGGACTTAAGTCCATGAAAATGACTTATGTGAAAAATTGGCACGCCTGCATATGACAACGTGCAGAAAAACTAAAATTTCATCTGTACTTGACCTGTAATCATTCAACCCGTTCCTTGCAACAAATTTTTCCAAGGTTCTACAATGCACATTTTCTTTTAGAAACAAGAAAACCATGTTCATGATTCTAAAACATGACAATTATTATGTTGGAAAAAGCATCTGAGTCCAGACATACATCAAAGCCATATCAACTCTGACAAACTGCACTAACCTCTTTCAACACTGACACCAGTTGAACAATATCAGGTAGAGAAAGAGGTCGTTGTTGTTCATAAAAGTCCTCGTTGTCTATGCTCATTAACAAATAACTGCACGAGCATGATACAGAGGTCAGATGTTAGATACTCCCCATTATATACTTCTAACACAACCAACTTCCCCTAGCGTCGATTAGAAATCGGAGAGCGAGAAAGGTTGGGCTAAGCATTCTGAACTTTCATAAGGAATCCTAAACAGTTAAATCCAAACACGTCAGACTAAAAGAACATATCACAGAACTACCGTAATCAGAAAAAACGGGGATCATGACGTGAAGTCAAAAGCCCCTGAAAACCTGGAGAGAAAGCTCACCTGTACACAGGGCAAAAGACAGCAAGTGGTAACATCCAGCCTAATAATCTGGAATTCTGAATTTCCAACGATTTCCTTCCCTTAAACTCAATAGAAGGCCAGGATTGAAGCCGGTGATATCGTTTTATATGAGACCACAGGTGAGGTACAAGCTGAGCCTTGTATGCCAGACCAGTAATAACATTTGATGTTGGTAACGTCATGAAGAGGGAGTACAAAAATGCACAAGTTGCTCCCACTGCCTCAGCTTCAGATCCTAGAGCAGGTCCTCTTGATGTAAATTGCAGAAACGCCACTCTGACCTAATCACATCACAGTCAATTCCAATAAATCTCCAGATATAAAACTCTTCTACTCCATTCATCATCTCTCCAAGAAATCTGATGCTCTAAATTAACCTCCCTATACGCCCGTATATATAGGCAATCCGAGTCCGAAGTGGATTAAACCATCTGAACACTTGATTAGTCCCTTGACATAACAGCAGCGCGGAATAAGTTGGTCAGCATGCATTACCAAGTTCTGTAGAAATTCCGGGTCTGCAGCATGCAGTAGCTGTTGCTCCAGCGCCGGGTCAGAAGCTGTTGTTCCAGGCTCATCAATGTCCATGTCCTCGTCAAAACCTGGATCGTCAGACACTACAGTAACTGCGAATCAGCCCTCTGTTGTCCTTCAAAACAACCCAACACTGAATCACTGCAACTTACTGAAGAAACGCTAAATATGCAAACTGGTGGATAGTTGCTCAGGACGTCTGGCCAAATTCTCGCAGCAAATTCTAACCTTGTCGTGGAAGAGATCCCTCTACAGCTTTATTTAACAGACAGTCTGCTGTTTTAACAGATTGTCTATTTATTTTAAAATTAAAATAACGACTTATGAAAGAGTAATTTCTCATCTTAAACAGAAAGAATGAAAAAAAGTCGTGGAGTGCTTGTTTGAAATTCAGTTCTAGCCCATAAAAACCCATTTCAGTTGCCAGTACATGCTATGGTCCTAGGTTCATGACTACATGTACGTAAGCAGGTGAGTCGAAACAGTAAGATGTTCTACCATCATAATTCTTGTCCTTTGCACTTCTGAAGAACGATGAAGGAAGATCCTCCAACATGTATCTGCCAACTACTGCAAAGTCTGTTGCCTGCAATGAGAATACCACTACAAAATAAGGATGCTAAATACATGAATTCAAGGAAGAGCGAAATAAACTAAGAGTCTAGAAATTCTGACGACCACAGGAACATGTCATACGGCATGCCAGTAATACATGAGAAAACTTGAAGGCAGAATAAAATGTAAAATCCTTGGAAACGCATTAAGATTCATTTTCTGATATTGCTTTATTCATGATGAAAACAAAATAAAATCATAAGCCTTACCAATTGGAGGGTACAGTCCGAGCGAGAAAGACCATACGCAGCCACTTCAAGTAGGTTTCCAAGAAGGCAGATGCTGGAAGGAAATTCCGGTTTGATATATGGAGGCAATAGAGTTGAAAACTCAGAAAGATTTTTTGCAATCAGATGAATGGAGTGTCCCCACAAACCCTCGTCAACAAAAACCTGAAAGCACCGAGACAAATTAGTGGCTGAATAAAATACATTATATTACATGTAAAAAGCAGAACATAGCAAAAACTTCCATGCACAATTAAAATCCTGCAAAATTAGTCCAATTGATCAATCAATAAACAACCTGCTATAGACAACACTGTTTATGACCACTTCAAACTTAGTTGCAAGATCTTAAGATCAAACAGCAGCTCTTACCCGCTTCAATGATGGATACCTTTGCCATAGCAAAGGTATGGATAAGACTTGACAGGGAAATCCCCACTGCAATGGCAAGCTAGTTCCCGCATTTACTCTTTGGACATATCTCTTAGCGAGGCAGCAAACAACGTACTCCAAGTAGCTCCTTTCTCTTGAAGCTTGATTTGCATCTGGTTGCTGTACATGTAAGGAATACCACTGACGCTGTCAGAACAAATGCCTGCTGTTCATTAATACACTCCAGTTTTCATAATACCATGTTTAGACTTCCTATGTTAACAACTTTCATTCAAAGCCACGTTTAGATACCCTCGGTCTGCAAGGAAAACCGTAACATCCATTCCTTTATCCTGCTTGTGAGACCTACCACTTGGAGTAAGATGTGACGGAGAAAATGAAACAATTTGTTCCTCAAAAGATGGTCCATCACTGCAGTTCCCCATGGAGAATCATCATTTGTCACTATCAGCAGCGTCTCCAATAGAACTGAGGATGGATCTTGTGACATCGCAGATGCATGCACATCTTTTAACAGCTCTAGTTTCATTGAGATGCTGCAGAAGCAAAATAAGAGATCATCATAAACCAATACAAAATATAACGATGCAACTCTTCAGACTTTACCAAGTTAAAACTCAATGCAGCAGTTTCGACTCTTCACTACCCATGACATCAAGGAGTTAAATGAATACCTGTGATGACGAAAAAAATAGCATGAGATATTGGTCAGCGGATACAACCTCGACCTATAGCTGCCGCTGAACAACTCTAACATAACAGATTTCCAAACGTTAAGTCCAAGCTACTGAACAACTACTTCACTTACCAATTAACATACAACGAAAGAACACACAAGGACGCCAGGCGCTTTTGCCTGTGACTTGCAATCTGCCACTCAGGGGTATTGGCATCTGCTGCAAACAATTCCGACATATTACCTGCACCAAAAAATCGTAAGAATACGTAACTAATAAGGAAAGAGATACTTTTTTACAAATTAAACGAATATTTTTGAAAACAAATGGAGGTCATCCACTCTTATTCTACTGGTAAAATTACTCAAGAGTGTACAATCAGAACAAGCCTCTCCATGAACTAAAATGTGCACGCTCATTGGTTGCAGGTGTAATTCTTATCAGACTGTGATTCCTTCTGAACAATTTGAACAATTTTATGTTGTACGACCAAGTTCAATGCAAAAGTTACGACACAATATATAGCCGTGGAACTCACTATGTATGAGGCTTTGCTTCAAAAGTCGACAAGCCACAACAAGGCGCTGCATGTCTCCATCGTTTGATGCTTGGAAGAAAAAAAATAGCTGAGGAAGATATTTGGCGGACGATTGAAATGCAGTTCTGCTTTTCATACACATGCAATTAATACAAAGGAGACATTAGAAGCAGCCATTTCCCTTTAAGCGAATGAACAAGCAACTCAAGAACTGCACATACGTATTAAAAGAGAAACCACGTCGGACCCTAATTACGTACAGTGCGATGAAACAGGAATAATCAGAAACACCTAGTTCGTGACCCGTATGTTGCTGTATATTTACACAGGCCATAAACTAGGCTGATGGAGCTAAAATTAAAGGTAAGCCAAATATTCAATGTCTCCAAAGCACCTTAGTCACGGATTCTAACAAGCTCTCTCCTGAAATAAGTTCACAAAAGAATTACATTACAAAGTGATATAACCCAAGCAAATGCCAGTAGCCGCTAGGTGATTTGGCTTTCAATACCTATTTCGATATTCCTTATTCACTACAGGGTATTTCTAGTGTCCAAAACCCTGAGGTCTTTCTTCAATTAGTATTAATGCTCCTGTTTGTGATAAAATAATGCCCGAAAACACGACAAGACACGGTGATAGACGCAAGAATAGGACTAGGGTTTCCAATCAACGGCTAAAACATGGGCCTGTTAACAGTTCATTAACAAAACTGAGCAAAAAACCCTAAATAAAATTTGTACAAATCGCTCCGTCGGTCATCTTAGGTGTACTTCAGATGATAGCAAGGAGAGCAACATTCCATAACGGAGCTCTCATTAGCTGCCACACAAAAAGATGTGACTCCATTTCAACAAGTCCAGCTCAAGAATGGTGTAACAGAGTCCAAAAACGAAGAGTTGTGCGTCAAATGAGTGGACACAAGACACGTTAATTCAGGAGAGTGGTACAATCTTTCGAGAATTTCAGAAATTCAAACATATCTTTCCACGCTTCATGATAAGAGGATCTCACCTGTCTGCTCTCTCACCGAACTCCCCATGGATAGCACAAAATTCACTTCGAATAACCGGTCGTACTGCAGCGACCTCCCTCCTTCCTCTTACAAATTTCTGTAGAAAATCACGGTGGAACTCGTCTTTAGAACTTCAAGTGAATATTGACTGCTTCTTGTCCAATCAAGATTGCACACACAGAGTACAATCTGTGTGTGACCTAACTTTACCCTTGAACAGAGCACCCGCTCAAAACACACCCTAATTGCACTAAAAAACATGATCGGTATAACCTAGCACTTTCTCACTCGCCAGTCATTGAGATTGATCCTCAAAAAATAATAACCATAGAGTAGTCCGTTCAGTTTCTTGAATAGTTCAGCAAGGCTCGCAAAAGACTCATGCCACACTCCTCCAGCTGCTAATCAAACGTACACCAGCTAAGCCATCACCGTCGGTACACTCACGGCCATGAGCACAACAACACTAGAACATCAACCAAATAATATACTCACGCCTATGTTCACACGAGCACAAAACTACAATTATACTGTATCGTGCACTAAAACTACAAACCGCAATGCGCCCTATTGCACCAGGAAACTCTCCACGAAACAACTCTCCAGCGACTGCAACTCTCGTCTCCCCGTTCTAGCCATCCGCGCAGCTCATTCACCTCGCATTCACATCACCACACAGAGAAACGCTCCCAAGTCCACAACAACCACTAACTCAATCAATCAATCAAACAAACAAAGAATTCAACAAACAATCAATCAATCACATCCTCTACAAACACTCCCCGCAGTCATCCTCCTCCCGAAACCACACAATCAAACATCAAAATTCACCGCAACCAATCCCCCAAAGAACTCCACCTCGATCTCCCACTCAAATTCACGCCCGATGAAACAAAAAACGAACTAACCGAAGCATAATTGACGACCGCAACCCCGGCTCTCCGTCCCCCGCCCCGACCTAGGGTTTGCGCAATCACGGCACGGGCTTACCTGAATATGCTTAGCACTCTGCGTCTGAATCCGCCAGCGCTGACGCTGCTCCCGCTCGAGCTTGGTCTGCAGCAGCAGCTTCTGGCGGTCGCGCTCCTTGCCGCTCCGGCCTCCCAGATCCACCTTCTTCTTGACAGTCGGATCCCCGGAGAAGAACATGGCGCCTCCCTCTCCTCCTCCCCTCTCTTCTCCCTCCTCTCCTCTCCTCTCCTCCTCCCCTCCTGGACCTTAGCCTGAACCCCTACCTGACCTGATCACCTGACCTCCCCGGGGTGGCCGTGGCGAATTGCGATTGATGGCGGTGTCTGTTGTTTGGGAGCGAGCGAGGGCAAGGTCGAGGGCTGTGGCTATGGTGGTGGTGGTGCATGCTCTGCTTCGCCAAGGCTCTCCTCCTGCTTGGCCTGTGCTTTTGGTCTGTGCCTTTGGGCTGGGAAAGGAGGTGCGAAGGAACTAAGGCAGGCTGCAACTTAGGCGGATTTCGTCGCATGCCTCACAACAACAGCACTCGCGACCAATACCTGCCCAATACCCTCCGATACTACCCCAATATCCACACAACACCCTTATAATAACAACCCAATACCCGCCAAACACCCGTTTAATAACCTCCCAATACCCGCACAACACCCGTCTCTCACACTGCGAAATCCAACACAACACCACCACCTCCGTCCTCCTGGCTCGCTTACGAGGCGAGGCTATTTCACTCTTCCATATATTTCTACGTTTTCCACCCTGTTTGGAGTACTATGGAGCATTCGTGCCCAGGGTGAGAGGACAACGAATGTTTTTTTGAGTTGAACTGGGGTTGAAAGTGGGATTAGTTCTTGGGCCATAAACCTTGCCCTTGTCTTAATCACAAGGCTCCCAATGAGGGCACCCATTGGAAGGGGCAAAATGTTCCCTATAAATATTCTACTCATGAAAAAAATTAAAATTTCAAAAATATATAAAAAATAAATTACCTAGAATTAGCTATTTGGGTTTTGATAGACTAATTTGGGGTACTTGGTTCCATTAAAAACATAAAAATCACTAAAAGGGGGCTGCAAGACCCCGAAATTGGAATCAAGGAGGGGAAGGGGGAGGGCCCACCTTGTCATTAAGATGAGAGCAAGGTTTATTGTCCGGGAGATTAGTTGCCCCTAAAGAAATAACACAAGGAGTAAGCAAAATTGGAGCCTTTTGCTCATTAAATGGAAAATGAATTGTACTAGGAAATATAATGGTTGGATAAATATAGAAAATATGAACATATAAAAATTCAAAATTTTTGAAGTTGCCTACATGTTGGGGGGTTTGGAGTACTATGGAGTATTTGTGCCCAGGAAAGGAGAAAAATGAATCTTTTGTTGAATTGAAGTGGTATCAAAAGTGGAACTAATGTTTTTAAGGTAGTAACACGAGAAACTGAAAAAATTATAACCCTTTTGCTGGCTAAATGGCACAAGTGACATGATAAAAATACATATTTCTGGTAAATTTAGAAAATAGGAAAAAAATTGAAAATTTGGAGATGAATTGAATTTTCTACAAATTTTTAAAGTTCCCAAAAACAAAGTTCTAATAATTGATAGTAGATGCTTATGAAAAACATTATTAACTTGCCAGAAAAACAATGATTGTTCAACTTTTAGTATGTTAGCAAAGAGCCATTCACTCTAAGAATGAGGGTCCACTGACATAGGCAATGAGGGGCCACTGACATAAACAATGAGGAGCCACTGGCATCAACAATGAAGAGCCACTGATATTGACGATGATGAGTTAGAAGATGGTGCTTCTATGAGTTCTTAATGAGGGATTTGAAATAGCTGGTTGCTGGTCCTTCTCAATTATCGGCGCAACAGGTTGACAATTTGAGGAATTTCCAATTTAATCCTGTGCGGCATACTAGGTACTGTATGATTTATATTAACCCTAAAGGACAATTTGCCTTCCATATTAACCCTAAAGGACAATTTTCCTCCCAAAGGCATTTTTAGAGCTTGGGCATGTACCTATGACTTCAATTTAAATCAAGATCTTTCGAATTTTTTTTTTGAATGTTTGTTGTAACAAGGATTTTGAGGGACTCTAATTTTTTTCATTTAGACATTTAAAAAAAATAATTATGGTACCCAAAGTGAAATTTTCTATTCGGTAGGCAATTCAAGTAGCCATGTTAAATACATATGTAATTTCTAAGATTATTTCTATAGATACTTACTATTGTCATCTTTGAGATTTTTCAAAAAAAAAATCTTTCAGTACAAAATGTTCACTCCACAAAAGATCAAAGTTTTGTCACCGTTTCGGACAGTGTACCAAAAAACTTCTTCTGTCCTTCATAAATGTTAAAAAATTTGTTTTAGGGTTTTCTTTTTATCAATTAAAGTATAGACATTAATCTTAACTTTGACCGTTTAGATTGGGACTTTATAATATAATGGAATTTCTAGGAAAGAAATATGAATTAACATTCCTTTGTATTCAACTTAATAAAAATACTGTTTTCAAGATGCTACACTTGTTTTTTGTGTGTAATTTTTTTATACAATTAGCTAACTTAGTCTTCATTGAGATGCACCAAAACTATTAAAATCCGTAGCGCAAAAAACCTAAGGAAAAAAAAGTTAGAATGTGTGGACCTAGTCAGAAATTGTGTCAAAAAAGTTTGCTTTCAAATTTCTTTTGCTATTATCTTCTAATCTCTACGGTCGATTATGATGAAATTTATTGAGCTATTTACCACAATAATATAAATGAAGATAGTACGGTTAGAATTAGAAAATACTGATTTTTTACTCATTCATGCTTTTTACATTGGAAATAGCAATTTTGGAGCGTTTTTTGGTGAAACATAGTCAAGGAACTTTAGAGGTTGAAAGTGAAAATATAGATTATTAAGTACGGAAAATATAAAAATGTGAGCAATTGTAATGGAAGAATATTTATTTTTTAATAATTAATAACCAAAATCTATGATACTTGCAGACTTTTTTATTCCTGTAGATAAGCAAGCATTTTATAGTTTTTTTACTTTTTATTTATTTTCAATTCATGCAATTTGAAGATAAAGTAGCCCATTGTGTGAATACTCAAGCTAGTAGGGCTTAGGTAAACTATCTTATAAACAAATACCTATCCGTGAATGTCAGCTACAAAAATGTAGATATCCGCGAGTAATACATTCATTAGCTACCAAATTGAAGTCGTTGATGACAAGTTGACAGCTAATGCAAAAGTAGTAGTTGTAGAATGAAATTAAGATGCAAAAGTAGTAGTTGTGGAATGAAATTAAGGTGCAACTTTTGTAGAACAACTGGTGGTAACAAAAAGACAAGTCAATGCTTTTAATTTTTGGAAAAAATCATATGTTGGTAATAAATTTAATACATGATGGTTTTGTTGAGTTCAAATGGAGTTGAGAATATCTATGTAGCAAAATGCAATGATGATATAAACTGGATTTTAAACTAAGTTCTTTTGGAGAATTTTACAAGGTAATTTACAAAAATGGATGCACTTATATGCATTAGATATCTATTTGTAAAGTTAACATTCATAGAAGTAAATCATAACATTTATAAAATAAATCATGAAGAAGAATTGGAAAGTAAAAACTTTTATAAATATCACATCCATTGATAGCAAGATATCTCTTTGTACAATTCAAAGAAATGGACACCAAATGATATGGAAAAGTCTATTTTTTATGCATAAAAGAACATAGGAGGGGATTTGGATGACATTCATCCACATGTCGTCTCCCTCAACTGGTTGTTATTTACTTTGAAACCTAGGCTTTTTAGTCTGTTGTTTTTCCGGTGTGTTTTCTTCTTGTTGCAATAAACCTAAGGTGTTGTCCGGAGCGCACATGACATGACACCATTGAGTTGTATTTCGTGTCGTGTGAGTGTGCGTAGCAAGTAGTTTGTTAGAGCTCTGATTGCAATAGGTTATGGGATTATTTGTCACTGTAAGAGTGTTTCCGCGTGCCAGGACATGCTTTCTTGTTTGTTTTGGTGATTTCTTGAAATTCTCCGTACTCTAGTTCGAGCATCGGCACATGTGTCTTTGTATATATATTTTGCTTTGTTTGTTTAGGACTATGTGTGTAAATGTTGATCAAGTTTTTTTTTTTTTTTTTTTTTTTGATTTCACGGGATTCTTGATTTCTTGCAGGATTTCTTGATTTCTTACGCGGTTATTAGTTTCTAGTCTAGTAGTGTGTTAGTCACCTAAGCATGTCCAAGGGAGAAGAGAAAATTAAGGAGACAATCACGGTTGAGCGTTATGATGACTCAAACTTCCTTATCTAGAAAATGCACATGTCTTTTATTTTCCAATCACGTGACCTTTTTAGTATAGTCAATGGTACAGAACAGAAATCTCACTATACTATAAATGAAGAGAAAGCGAAATGGAAGAGACTTGATAAACATGCTATCGTTACTATTCTTGCTTGCTGCTATTAGGAGTATGCATCGTGATGAAGTTATAAACTGTTCCACATCACATGCTATGTGGACACAATTTGATTTTTACCATGAACAACATTCTAAGGAGTGCATCATTGCTCTCTAAGAACAATACTATAGCTGTAAACTTAGTGAACATGATTCTACCGCTGTTTTTGAGAGCAAATTACAGAAACTTGCCAAACAACTTTCAGATCTTGGTTAGACTATTACCGACCGTCGAGTTTTAAGCAAAATTAAATGGAGTCTTCCACCAAGCTATGATTCCTTGCTTCTGGCCTGGAAAAACGTTCCATTGGCGGATCAGAGTCTTAAAAGCTTTTAGTCTTGTTTAGTAAAAAGTGAACTTCATCTCAAAGAACGTGCAGGCATCACTAATGTCCAAGCTGAAAAGGCATTTTTCAATCAATCCACTAATCGTACCAGCCAGTCTAAACGTCATCTGACTACTTAGCGGAAAAAGACAAAGGCTCTTCGTTGAGCCAAACTTAAGCGTCATTCCTACTGCAACAGTTGTGACTAGAAAGTTCACATCGGCGAATGAGTATCCCAATGATTCTGCTTCAAGCATTGAAGAATCATCTCAGACTCATCGCTCTTCTAAGTTAAAGATGCCACATTGTAAGCATACTATGCAAAAGAATCTGACTGCAAGTAAAATTCCAAACGATTCAGACTTTGATAGTGATTCTTTAACGTGTTCATCTAGTGAAGCGTTTTGTGTTTCATTGACAACCTATGGGAATAGTCTGCTATAGATCGCTGATTCAGGTGCTAGAGAGCACATGACGGATAAAAAAAAAGGTTCATACATTTTGAACGAATCCGTGAATTTTGTTGGTCGGTTACAATTGTAGACGACCATATACTTTCGATGAGAGGCACAAGAGACATAAATGTCTGCTTTGATGTCAATGGTACTATATCTTTCATCCGTCTGAAGTACGTGCTATATGTTCTTCAACTCAAGAGAAATCTCATTTTAGTCTCACAATTGGTGGCTAATGACTCATGAGGTAGCCATAACTCATGTAAGAGATCAATGTAAGATGATATCTGATTATGGAGATAGCAAGCTTATCATCACTAGCCATCTAAAAGAAGATAATCTCCGGTATCTCAATTTGACTCCACAACTTGGAGCTAGTGCTCGCAATATCGTATCAACTTCCATAGTTGCTGAGACTTCTATCAGCAAAGCTGCTAAGGTGCTACATCGTTGGCATGAGCGTCTGACGCATGTCAACGTTCAAACTTTGAAGCAAATGATCCGGGATGAGACAATTCGAGGTTTACAACTAGTTAGCACAAAGGTTGATTTTGGAGTTTGTCGAGGCTGTGCGCATGGAAAGAATCATTGGGTTCCTTTTCTTGTAAATTCTGGTGATCGGCAGCGTGCTCTAAAGCCTAGTCAATTTCACCACAGCAATGTTACAGGCCCTATGTAGGTGGATTCCATCGGTGGTCACAAATATTTTGTCAACCTCAAGGATGATCATAGCACTTTTAAGGTGGTATAATTTATGAAGCAAAAGAACATTAGGGGAAAAATGGGGTCTCCAATGGGCCTTGTAAGACAGCCCCGATATGGTGAGCTTCCTGCCCAAAAAAACCTCTGTCACTGTCAGTAGGGGTCTGAAACGCTGCCCGGAGCGGCCTTTTGGAGACGGATGGGAGCTGCGTGGCTGGGTTTTGCCTCGTTGGCGAGAGGGCGTGGACGGTTGTTGTTGAGCGCCAAGGAGTGGAATTTATTGCTCTGCGATTAATGAATTGCCTCAATCTGTTGCCTTGATCCACGGATTGTTCTACTTGTTGCCACAACGGTTTGGGCGTGATGGCGCCACCGGCTCTACGCCGTTCAGCACCAAGAAAACGAAGCGCCCTGTTTTGCTTCAAGCAAATCGTTTATGGCATTGTGGGACGCAGAATTGTATGTGATTTGCTCCAAAGATTCCGAGTGGCGATGGCGCCACAGATCAGTGGAGCAAACTTGAGATTCCGATTAATTTCTTGGCAGCGTCTGCTGGCAGCGATGGCGGCGAGGGGTCGTTCTCAGTAGGCGACATTGGCTTCAACGAAGAGATGAAAACTGATGTACGCGAAGGGAAGGTGAGTTGCCACAATAAACCTTTGTAGGGTGTTTAGGAACTAGTGGGTTTTAAAGAAATTTGAATTTCGATTTCATTAGGCCTTGCTGCCACAACGGCATGAGGCAAGGTAGGTTTTGTGGTCAACAGCGCTTGTAGATGCCACGCAGGTCTATCAAATTAGGTTTGGAGTTTTTGTGGTTGTGAATTTAGTCGTCAAGCAATAATTATCATGGTCGAGAGAATTTGCTAATACTTTAGTTTTTCATTGGGTGTAGGAGGTTGCCCAAAATCATAACAAGTTTTGTCGACTACCTGCAAATCACCCAGCGTGACCAGGGGATATTCAATCAAGACTAACGACTATCGGGACCACGATGGCAGCAAGGGCTGCACAAAGCACTCATTACATTCCCCAAGTTTCACTTGACGCACGCTATGCCTCGGTCATGAGACGAGGTTCTACGCAAGTGGAGCTGTGCATGAGGAGCTCGTTTCCAACACGGAGGTTGCGTGGAGACACAAACATTGACTTGTAGATCAATGGAGACATTTACCCTGTTGATCCAGTGACAGGGAAGCCACCTCCAATCAAGTCGCTAAAAGAGTTCATTGAATTCATATGTCATGGAGAGCAGGGTCTTCGCGGATATACATACAGGCTGCTTGATCATTGTGTACATGGTCCTACACAGGCAGAGACGTGGATCCAGTTGGCACAGTTGAGCAAAGAAGTGCTTCAGCTTAGAGGCGAAGCTCTGGCCAGCAACTGAAGGGCAGCCGAAGATGTCCAATTGGGGAGAATGCGTTGCCTTGAGTTAGAGAAGACATGCACGGATTTGCAAGCTGAATTACAGGCTGTTCGTGATTGCCATGCCCAAAGGGTGGAGCAATTGGAGCGCCATGTGCGGGGTCTCGAAGGAGACGTTGACCGCTGCCAACGTTGACCGCTGCCAACGGAGGGCCAGCTTCGAGAAGGAGACCCCCATGGGCATGCAAAGTAGGATTTGGGCTCTAAGAAGGATTCACGAGTTAAAACCTAGATCAGGTGGATCAAAAGCAAGAGTGAAGCTTGTGCGGACAGTGTTGCAATCAGATGTGGTGCAGTTTGTTGTCCAAAGGAACCGAGAGAACCGAAAGCGCTCTCGACTTTGCTCGGATAAAGAGTCCCAAAATAGGACTGCTGTAGCACTAGCTCGAATTTTGTCACGGCATGAAGGTGTAGCGCTCGCTTCTCAGCCTGCAATGGCACATGTTCAGTGAGAGATTGCGAACAATGTGCTTAAATCAATTGGTAAGAGTATTGGATCGGACAAGATTCTTGCTGCTTGCGACCAGGCAGGGGTTTCCCATCGGGGATATGGTGCTTTCTACAAATCTGTGAAGGCTCCCATTCCTGGTCTGAACAAAGGAGTCTCCGGGAGTATTTTGCCGAGCCCCTATCATGTGAAACTGCTTCGGCAGGTGTTAAATGCAAACAGGTGCCACAGTATAAATTGGCAAATACTACCATGCTGAAGGCCGACTTACGCTGTCAGCAAGTTCTAAGAAGAACAAGAAGTCCGAGGACATGGTAAAGGAAGTCGTTTTGACTGTGAAGAATTCCCTATTCACAGACCTTGAGGTGGTCGAAAGAAGCATGGTGATCTTCTACGGCATCACGGAAGAAGGTAACGTAATCACCTCAGACTGTTGTTTTCAGAGTTTGCTGTCAGCGGGATTATTTATCAATTAACTGTGACTTACACATCCACTTGCCATGTTTCCACAGAGTTAACAGGGGCACCGCTGGTATTTGTCATGAAATTGGACGAGGTCGAGATTGTCAATGGCAAGAAATTTGAACGGGTCAGCATCACGTTGATGAATAGGGCGCTCGACCCAGACATTCAGAGGAACCATGCCCTGTTTTTCTCAGTCCAGTCAGAGCAGGAAATCTGGCCAGTGGCAACCTTTCAAGTGGAAAAAGAGTCCTACGAAGTTCTCTCGTGGATATTTGGGAAATCCAAATTTCCAACTGTGATTGCAGCATAGTCCAGTGGCGAGAAACTCACGGTCCCTGAAGTTGGAGAATTCCATGTGGAGTGGCATCTCGCTGCGGACATGAAGACGATCAAGTGTATGTACGGGCTTCAATCGGGGCCGTCGTGTGCCATGAACTGCCTATACTGCGAGCAGAAGAGGGCTAAGCCTACCGTAGGGACAGCAAGCCAGGCGAGTGCTGCCATCAGAAAACGTGGGAAACCGAACTGGGTTGGGGGACTGTTTGCCAACTCGGTGGAGCCAGAACCTTGTGACATGCGTGCACATACAAGGTGGAGGCCTATATTGCCAATCCCATTGCACAGAGTGCACATTTGTACACTCCATGCCCTAGTTCGATTAGCGGAGAAGATTGTGCATCAACACATCATTTATGTCTGGAACATACAAGATCAAAGACTGAGGGCTACAGCAATAGAGCAAATGGAGAGGTCCTTGTCAGCTATCGGGGCTCACGGTGGCAACATGGAGATTAGAAAGGATCCGAAACTGAGTGGCAGCACAGGGAATGTGCCACAGAAACCATCTTTCAGTGGGGTTGTTGCCAGCAGACTATTTAAACCAAGCGTATGGTCTGGAATCGACAAGGCCTGGAAAGACATATGTCAAGCAGAGAGCAATAATAGTGGCGGCGGTGCACATCGTAGGGCGAGGGCTGCTATGTGGCAAGCCTTTGAAGAGGTTCTACCATATTTCAGCGGCTTGGTGTTGATAGCAGAACAACGACTCCAGTTCAAAGGGAAGATA
The DNA here is from genome assembly GCA_014871385.1 of Ceratodon purpureus. Taxonomy (NCBI): domain Eukaryota; kingdom Viridiplantae; phylum Streptophyta; class Bryopsida; order Pseudoditrichales; family Ditrichaceae; genus Ceratodon; species Ceratodon purpureus. The sequence continues at coordinate 15,598,579 of CM026422.1, read as the reverse complement.
GAAACGTGGGGGAGAACATTTTTGGAGGCCTTTGGAGAGGAGCATGTGTCGCACTACATGGTGAGTTATATACACGAAGTTTGGGATGAATTAGGGGTTGATGGCTGACCTTACTTTCGTCAATTCTCAATCCAGGATTAACCTTGGAGTGGCTGTTGACAGCATGTACTTGTCAGGCATGGCAGTTGGTTTGTGGAGGAATACGGTAGTCTGGCCGTATGGAGTTGCCAGGGTATGGAGAAATCCCATCATCAAGCGAAGGCAGCGAATCAAGCGCATACAGCTCATGGTGGTGGCAAAGAGCGCATCAGTGTTATTTTGCAACAATTTCAGCATTGGTACCGAAATATACAACATCGGTATAAGAAGAAATTAGAGTGCACCAGGGTTCCCAATACTCCGGATGATGAGGCAAGATAGAAGGCGAGAACAGTGGCATCGATCAAATGCTGCCAGGGCTTTGGAGAATTGGCGGTCAAGGCGACGGCGTGTTGGCAGAGCTTGGGTGTGTGATAACACCGTTGGGGGTGGCGGAGCCAACAATGCTGAAGGTGTTGGTTCTGCCAACGAAGATGACCCCGGGGAGGATGGCAACAATGTGGACCCTGAGGAAGGTCGCAACTCCACTGCCGGTGACGACGTTGGCAGCAACGTGGACAGCGATGACGCTGGCAACTACCCTGTGTAATTTGAGTACAATGCGTTCTAAACTCATTGGATGGACATCTAAAATGTGGCAAGATTTTTTTTTTTGTAAATATTTTTTCAATCGGAGTAGACAGTGGTACTTCTTCGAACATGTTTTCTGGTTTCATTCTAGAATAGCCATTTACGGATAGATTTATCAAAAATTTCGGTTTTTTTCCACGAATTGCCTAAAATGGCTTATGCATTGCTATGTTAATCTCGATAATTATTAAAGAGGCACCCATTGAGAAGGTAGTAACTCCACTGACGAAGAGGTCGCTGGCAGAAATGAGGACAGTGACGACACGAGCAGTGGCTATGTGTGATTTGAGAGCTCTGTGTCTTAGTAATTAATTTGTAGCTATGTAGAATGTGGCTGCCAACAATGTTTTTTTTTTAATTGGGTTAGACCATAATTCTCCCTCAAACTTGTTTTGTGGATAACTCTTGATAGTGCCTAGTCCATGCAAAAAGTCCACACCTAAATTAATGGGTCTTAGTAATCATATGTACCAGTCACGCTAAAATTGAGATTTTAATTTCTGAGATGATTTTCTAAGTACCCACATCAAATGGGGATGTGTGGTTTAGGGCCATGGCAATGATTTGCATGGAGTGGCAATTAAGGGGGATATGAGAGCTTTCCACCAACTCCGTAACCTCCCTTCATTAAAATCTATTTGAGACTCTCAACCCCCTCTAACCAAGGACGCACAGGTGGTTTACTCCAGCATGGGTTCCCCTCTCATTTCTTCTCTTCTTCCTATACGCCGCACGTGGTTGACTCCAGCACAAGTCCGTGCCTACAGATTGTCGAGGCCGCTTCCCTTGCTTCTAGCAAGGGCGCGGGCTTTTCTTGGTTTTTCAATTGGTGTTGGGGGTGCCGGGGAGAGACCGTGGAGGGGAAGGAGGTCGTCTTCGTGCTGTTGATGATTGGGAGCAGTTGACGAAGAGCAGCAGCCAAGGAATTCAAGAAGTCGGAGAAGCCGTTGCGGAGTGCAGGGGTGCCGGAGCTGCAGCGTGAGGCGCGGGCCGTGGAGGAGGAGGCAGCGGAGCACAGGCGCAAGGGAGCTGCGACTGAGGCGCAAGGAGCTGAGGAGGGAGCTGCATTGTACGAAGCTCAGGCGCAAGGAGCTGCGGAGGCGCAAGGGGCTGCGAGGAGCTGCAAGGGGCTGCGGAGGCGAGCTTCAAGGGCGAGCTGCAGAGGCGCAAGGGACGAGCTGCGGAGGAGCAAGCTCGGGGGGTGCAGTCCTTATAAAATCTATGGGTATAGGTGCGAACACAGGGTAATAAAGGGGGGGGTATTACTTTTCATTTTTCTTTTTTCTTGCACCCTATCATTACCTAATTTTCTAATCTGGTTTATTAAAGGGGGGTCATATGTTAATTATAATTTGCAATTGCTATGAATATTTTGTACGCTACATTACTCCTAAAACTTTGAACCAATTCAGGAAGGAAAAAAACGAAACACATTCATCGCACATAGAAAGCAATCTGCAAACAGGCTCAGCGAAAAAGCAAGAAACAGTAACTACACATACATTCGACTGAAGGAAATACAGTTTAAAAGCATGCAGAAGTGCAGACACATACGGACCAAGTAGAAGCTGGATGAATCAACTACAACATAACACGATCAACTGCAGAATTGAAGAAAATGAAATGTGTTCAGGAACACAATCTGCAGGGGATCGGCATGAGAAGTTCAGGGAAACCGTAGCCTAAAGTCTGCCGGATCTTGAGCAAACAGTGCACAAACAATTTTGAAACTCTGGTCTAGCGTAGTCCAACCTTACATGAAATCAAAAGTAGGTGTTCGAAACTAGTCTCCAAAAAAATCTGTACATGTACTAGAGAGAAACCAGGTTTAAGAACTACTCGGTTACAAAAATCTGTACATGAACCCTATCAAAACAAGCAGCGAAACATGATGGGGAGTGTTGTTAGGTGTTGCGCTGTTCGTGGAGTCCTCGGCTGCCATACTCTCACATGCCCCTGTGCAAGCAATCGACAGTAAGGGCATTAGAGAAGATCGGAAGAGCAGCCAACAACGACAGGAGAAACTGAAGAACTCAACAGGAAACAGATGATTCAGAGAGAAAGGCGTACCAGTAGACGACGCGGGCACGCTCTGCTGGAGTCACCCACACTGTGTCGAGGAGGTCGTTGCCATCGCCCGGAACAACCTCGATTGGCCTCGCCCACCCGCCCCGCAGGTGAAACAGCAAGCAGCACAACTCAGAGTTCGAGAGCTCGCCCAGTGCTACCGTCCTTAGTCGGAGCGGCACCTTCTTCTCTAGCTTCCACGATTTCGAGAACACGGCCACCGCGCAGTCGAACTCCTCCACCGCTTTCAGTCCTCGCCGACGAAGCCAGTTCGAGCCAGGTGAAATCTGCTGATGCAACGACGACGCGGCCCGAAGTGCTGCGTATTCCACGCGGGTCTTCATCGCCCTGTTCCAGTCCTTGGAGAGACTCGCGAGGCGCGGGAGAAGAGGAAGGAGCTCCTGGCGATCACGCGACTCCAACCAGACATGAGCCCAAGGATCTGCATTCGAAGCATACTCACACACGAAATCAACGAGGGTGTCGCACGCCACCATTTCAATACTGTCCCCCTTGTTTCGGGCGCACTCCAGCAGCCACAACAATTCCTCCATTGCGACAGAGAAACTGAAAGAGCTACGAAAGGAAAAGGAATGGGAGCACACGGCTGGGAATGCAGCAAAACAGAACCCCACTGTGTAGATACGGAAGAGAGAAACCCTGGGAAGCAAGCAGCAATGTAGGGAGAGTAATTCTTCACGGGGAATTACATACCTGCGGGGTTGGAGAAGATCGGCGTGCCCGCGGTCACAGGGAAACTCCGCCGCCAAGGTGATCACGGTAAACCCTCATTACCGTGATGTCATGATGGTAGAAATTAGACCCCTGCAGTCACTTCTGATCAGTTCTCAATTACCCACATCATCACACGTTAAGCATGCCAAAAGTTGAGAGAAAGAGATGGGGGGGCGATCATTCCTTGAGTACCAGCAACTTCAGTCAATTCCCACTAAACCCTCTATCAATCACCTACATCCCGTCACTCATGTCATCAAACTGAAATTGCAAATCATTACACGTACCCTGAAAACCCCAACTTTGATACTCGATTATGTCCCAATCTTATCAGCCCAAGTACTGCCAATCCTGATCATCAGCGTACACTCATTGCCTGCGAAGAGCCAAGCGTATTTGAATGAATTCAAACATGGGGCCACGGTATGGATGGGGTGTAGGCAGAAATAGAAGACACAGAATTGGGAGCTCGAGAGAAGAAAGGTACGTACCAAATTCTGCATGGAGGAACTGTTCATGCATGCGCATTCCGACCACCTTCAAAATCGGCCCGATTAGTGCGTTTAGGTTTCGAGTAGGTTTAGGTTTCATCAGACAGCCCTGTTCCATGCACCCACTTGTTAGTTCAGATACCCAATTGTCGTGGACATGATAAGATGTAACCCGGCAATAGAACAACGAACAGCCCGCACAGCAGTATGTATACGGTTAGAGAACACTTAAAAGAGACTTTGCGCATGAATGAAAAAAGAAACACGTACTCAGATACTTGAGCCAGGTTTAGGAGCCTCACCTTCAGAATTAGCCACGAGGGATCCGACACTTCTACGATCATATCACCTGTACAGAAGGACAGCAAAAACACGTACCTAGAAGGTACAGACTTTCCTACGCTAACAAACACTGAATCTATCATGCATTTCTAGAAACGAACTCATCAAGAACAGCCCTATCATTCTCTTCTAATGTATAAATATTAGCACGAGAATTGAAGGACAGTGCAACAGTGGAAATCACGCCGTCTATGTCAATCCACTGCGTGTCACTAACCTCATATTTGAATTTATTCCTGCCTGGCATTTTTTTAAACCAATTAAGCATAATCTCAATGGTTGGACCCGAACTCACCTTCTTACCTTGTGTAGTTCTCGACATCAAGTCAATCGGGTTCCTGCACAACCCCCATTTAGTACCAAGTCTCCGCCGAATCTTCTGGACGCGGCCAATCCACCAACTACCGACGTCGACCCCTGCAGAAACCAATGCAGGATTCCCGCGTTGTGCACATCCACGACTCCGACTCTGAGCAGCCCGCACCGCAGACGACTGGCTTCCATTAGATGACTCCACAAAGAGCACCCCACAGTCGCTTCCAAGGCCCATCAAGCAAGATGTAGTAGAATTCGCAGCTGACAGGTACTCCTCGGCATTGTTGAAATACACGGAATTTTTTATTCGTGTCAACCTGTCTTTGGAGAGGAAAGGGTTCCCATTTAATTCCGAGACTAAGGTTGATTTGTAAATGGCCCTTCCCATGTACTGAACCACGGGTTCAATTTTCCTACCATCGGGGAACTCATGTGAACCGTGACTTAAACCTGGCTCGGCACAGTCGAGCATTTGGGATATGGCATCCCTGCATTCCTCCTCCGCAACTCTAATATTATTTAGGCCATCGTCTTCAGAGTCGCAGCCGGCGTGGACATCGCCTTCCCCCTCCTCGGCGCAATCATCCTCACCGTCTCCCTCCACTTGCACGTGGAGAGTTTCCCGCAACACTTCGGCATCGCCATCTTCACCAGGCACCGGCTTCGACGGCGGGACATACGTCCAGTGCTTGGGATCCTCGCTCTCCACCCTCCACGGCTGCAGAAACCAAGTCTTTGACCGCGCAAATGTGGAGGGCGCCATATTTAACGACGTCAAGATGGACTGGGCTTCCTTCAGTCCCTCTCGGAGCGCCCCCACAATGTCCTCATCTGTGGCAACGAGGCTGTAATCTGCTAAATCAGCCGCGGTCTCACCTGCTTCGAGTGGGTGCAATTCAGCCCAAATATTACGCTGCTTGTTGTGAGCTCGGTCAAAACGCAACCCGTTCTCTGCGTACTCGATGGCAGCTAATTGATTCACTGTATTTGCACAGCCAATCAATTCTTGGAAATCATAAGCCCTCTCCATGCCCTGCATCCCCCCGACTTTGCTAAAAAATATTTCACAAGAGTCAGACCCTGTGAGGTGAAGCGGCACCTCCAGGTTTGGGAACGCATCTCTAAAATACCGAATGAGAAGCACTACAAAATGGCACGACAATTGCACGTCAAGGTAGCATTGGTTACTGACAAAACATTCCTGTAAGGTAGGGGTTTTTGTATTCCCTCCTACGGCGTGATTCCCGTTTCTGAACCAAAGCTTCCAAATTCGAAAGAAGAAGGACACCTTGCTAGCAAGCACAACCCTCTCCCTCAAACTCAACGAGACAGAAAGGAATATATCAATGTAATCAGCACATATACCGAGATACATCTCAGTTCCAAGTGTCCTTTCTTGATGTGCGTCTCTACTAGTTCTCAGTTCCTGTAAACAAGCCCTTGCCTTTTTTGCACAAATGCGTTGTGCACTCGCCCAGTTCTGCCTATCCGTTCTCTGTATATCTTCCTTTCTCAAACCATACTGATCTATCGCAAACTTCTGGTAAACCTGACCGAGGTGATCTAAGAAACATACATCAGCACCTAACTGTAGGTTCTTCACAGCACTATCAAGAGGGTTAATTAATTTCTTCCCGTTGTGTATGAAATCCTGGTCATGCAAGCCCCGAACTCTGTTTTCCCCTAACCATTCACAACTTAAAGACCATCCCTCCCATGGTATTTCATACCTCAAGCCTACTTTGCTGGTGTAGTCCTTGATCATCAACTGCCTTCTCCTCGAGTCTCCATCTGATGCATGACCGAGGATCGGCCCAACTGTTTCAAGACAACTTTCTTGCCACAACGCGTCAATACAGTCCCACTGATTTCTAACCCACTCGGCATCGAAACAATTACAAGTACAAGAGACAACGAGAACTAATCTCGGCAGCTTGTCATGCAGTGGATTCACCATTATCACTCGTGCAAAACTCCCCTTTTTATTTGATTTGAATGAATCCACTATGGCATCATAACCAACCTGACCATTACCGACCTCAGGCTTAAAAGACGATATGCACACATGCTGATCTTTACCTCCACAGAACCCCACTAGCCCATCTGACCTGGCCTCCCAAGAAATCCGAGACTTTACCTTGGTTTCGTCCTCGGCCAGAATGACAGGAACCTGCCCCTCCACTCCATGCGTTGCCTTAGCCTCCCTGTAGATATTAGCAACGGCAGCAAACAACGAAGCATGCTCCCCGGCAATGAACTGGACGCCCTTTTTATTGGTACGTTTAATACTATCATACGACGGTCCTCCAAAATTGAGTGCAAACAGATCACACATTCGTCTTCCTCCATAAATCTTCATGGCCTGTGCGAAACTCTGAGTGTTCTTGGAGAACCTGTGACCTTGCCTTACTCGATTCAGGTTTGTGGCGACATCCCTAAGGAAGTCCCACAAAGCTGGTTTTCCACCGAACGCGTTTGTTCTGTGAGCCGCCAATATATTGTTACAAAAGGAGAGAACATCCTTTCTATTAAAGCTCTCTACCGCACTTAATTTAAGACCACGCTGGCTCATCTTCAACTGAGCGACTCTGGACTTCATCAACCAATGCAGCGACTTCTCTTCACGGTACTTCTTAGCCAGCACACGGCTGTGAGCCCCTAACTCCTGGACCGATAAGTAATCTACCCTTCTTCCTAAACCAGTATTCCTTGATCCACGCTTTACTAGAGCACGACCTTCACGATACACCCTCAGTCTGAAATCAGTAGCATGAACAATTCCTTCACATTCAACACACATCAAATTCGGAAATGGTTCTCCTGTGACAGACAGCCGCTTACAACGGATGTGACGAAAGCAACCATTGACAATCACATTCCGACCACCAAAACTGAATTCCGCACAAGTAGTAGGCTCTCCTACCCAGGTACATCCTGGTTTCGGATCATTGAGCAGACTGTTCACATTATAAATCTTACCAGCATACTCAGTATTTTTCTTCCACAAACCCCAGCATAAAAGCGACAAGAAGGAGTCAGAAATCACACCTGATACGCACTCCTCCGACGTTCTGGAATCTCCGGTTGATGTTGCACTGAACCAGCTGTGCAAATCAGGTTGTGCCCCGATTGTGGACTTCGATCTCGCACTTGGTCTCCCTCGTTTCCCGGTTGCAATAGCTCTCCTCCCTGTCCCCGACTTCCCAGCAGCAGCTAAATCCTCGCAACACTTTGTGTGAGTGAGCCCCTGCATGTGATTCTCTAGGTTGACTCGGAGGTTGTTTTTCGGTGGGCACAGTAACATCAATTCCCCGTCAAGCTTGCAACGCACTTTGTACCAAAAAGACTTCATCTCCGAAACCCCCACATCTCCGACCAGCACAAATGGAGGATCATCTCTCGATACGGAGTCGTTAACACTCTGTAGAATGCTTAAACCTTCCTCCACAAGTCGCTTATGGTCGGCAGGTGTGTAAATCAAGGGTTTGCCCCTGTTACCCTCCTTCTTAGGGAGATCAGCGTATATCACCATTTTCTTCTTGCACCACTGTTTAACATGTAGTGTAGAGTGCAAATGCGACTTCTTGAAATTAGCAAAGAGATTTTGTATCGCAGACCTAGAATGGTCACCACCGGTACCCCCAAACTCCTTGTTACACTCTCCGCAGTGAATCTTGACGACGGGCACTCCATGTTGGTCGTAGCTTCGAAGACTCCAAGCGTGGTCAGAGAAATCCATGGCAGCTAGGTCCCTCGTAAGCTTCGCCGCAGCAGCTTTATAACTGTCCATAGTTTCTCCTGATATTAGTTTGGACAGCAGATATTCTTCCACAGGCTCCACAGCTTCTTCCGCTGCAAACCCTAATCCGACTCCAGTCTCATGTGCCTCAACCGGAACATCCTCGGGCGGGTCCTCTGCATCGATCTCCGGGAACTCCACATGCAAAGGTGGCACAAAATCATTGCTGCCGGTGTCTCCAACGTTGTCAATGCGCCTCCGCTTCGAGAGTCTACCCAATTCGTCTTCCTCCTCTGGAATTACGTATACTCGCTCTCCAACTGGATTCATCGCCTCGAACTTGCTGCGGATGCGACATTGCTCGTCGAAGTCCCAGAATTGGAACGGCCAGTCGACACACCTTCCTTTCTCCAATCGCAACCGCAACTCCCGATATGTGTCTCCCAACTCACAATAAAACGGGCTCAAAAGCTCCGGCCGCGAGCTCTCATCCGCGACAGAGTAGAGCTTGATCTTCTGATTCAAACCCATCTTCACCCTATCCCCTGAGCACCACGACACCCACAACCGCAACCCTAACAGGAACCCAGAAGACCCACAACCGCAACCCTAATTGTCGTTGAACAAAAACCAATAAAACCCCAAGTACCAAAAAACAAGAAACACACAGAGAACACACCGTGGCGGCAGCGAAAGTCGTTGGAATCCGCGGGAGTTCGAAGTTTGCCCTCTCCAAACCCTAACCCCATCATCATGAGTTGTCAAGTGCATCTGACGGCCACCCTTTTGCCACGTGGCACCTCGAGTGTATCCTCAATCTAGCAATTACTGTGAACTAGATCTTTGTACCAGCCCATGAATATAAAGGGGGGTATCCTAAGTCTACTTATTTCCTACTAGCACCTATTAAACCACACCCTACATTATTTATAACACACCGAATGACAAATTCTCTACCCTATAGTATAAGTAACCACATTATAATTTTTACCCCGATTCTTTTTTAGACACCCTACATTTGTTCTCACCTATACTTCTACTTCTACCGCTTACTGCACCCCCCGAGGGAGCAAGGAGCCGAGCTGCAGAGGCGCAAGAGGCGAGTCGCGGAGGCCGCGAGGGGCGAGCTGCGGAGGTCGTGAGGGGCGAGTTGCGGACGCGAGCTGCGGAGGCGCGAGGGGCGAGCTGCGGAGGCCCAACAACAACTCTGCTTCGGACTTCGGCGAGGTAAGTTGCTCGTTTTCTGCTCTCTCCTCTTCGCATTGTCTTTTTCAATTAGCTGTTGGAGTGAATCGGCCATGGTGTATTCGGAGGTGCAAGGGTTCAGCCATGGCCGCCACAGTCCTTAGTTCTACAAGATTTTTGGAGAAAAAATTTAACTGGTCTAATCCGCAAGAATAATACCCTGTCCGTTTCTCTGCTTTCAGCTGCTATGCGCGATCCCCCTATCGTAAAACGTGTTGTTTTTGCACTACCAGCGCCAGGGATGTCGAGCCGTAGGAAGGGAAAGGCCACGGCTTCTTGGGAGGAGGATCGCACTGAGAAGAAGAAGGTCGTGGTGAAGAAGGAGGTCGTCGAGGTTGCTGACAGCAAGGAGGAGTCCACACCAATGTTGAGACGCCATGGGATGATGCGTTTGATTTGGACGGCTTACCCCCTGCACTTCAAGGACATCTCCACCACCTCGTCCCATTTCTGCTAGGTAGGCAGGCTGCGGATTACGATGAGGACTTCTTCCACCGCACCTTGCAGCTCTCCAATAAGGGGTTCAAGTTCAGTGACCTCAGCGGCGACAAGCACTGCAGGAAGGCCGACTTCATTGACAGATGGCTTGAGCGTTCTTCTGGGCGGCACTACGTTGCTGACTGTGAGGATTAGGAGGCCCAGAGGAACTACTTGGAGATGTACCGGAAGACCTATGGAGGTGACCCCGACAATTGGGCATTCGGGACTTCCTTCCTTCGAGCTTGCCACCTCTTCTTTGAGGAGGGCATGGATGTCAACTTTGCCCAGAAGGCGGAGGCAATTGTGAAGGGGCGTGAGAAGCTGCCAGGGCGTAATCCGCAGAAGTTGACACCCCCGGCCTTAAGGGAGCAGATTGAGGCCATCATCGACTTCTTCGCTAGCCACATCCCCGGTGCTGGCAGCAAGGGCAAGGGCGTAGGGGCGGAGGCGAGCGGAGGAGCTAAGGCAGTTAGAGCCACCTCCAAGGCCTTCACGGCCGCGGAGGCGAAGAAGGTCAGGGGTCCTAGATCCCTGCCCGCTCCTGCCAAGGCCGTGGCTGAGAAGAAGGCCGTAAAGAGCCTTGCTGCCGTTGCCATCAAGGTGCAGCCCTTGGTGGCAACGGATCCGAAGCAGGTCCTGGAGCAGTAGCGCCTCAAGAAGAAGTCCTTGGAGGCGGCACTTGTGAAAGTGGAGGCCAGCCGGGACCGCGTGAAGGTCGACCTTGCAACGCAGCGGGACTACATCAAGGCCAAGGAGGCCGAGGAGTCCGAGCTCTATGACGACATCTTCTCCGCCCGCGAGGCCGCCAAGAAGGCCGCGGCTGATGGCAACGATCAAGAGAAGAGGCGCTTTGATCAGGCGGCCCGCTTAGGCCAAGACAAGCTGGGGCTTGCAAGCAAGGCACTCCTTGAGGCCCAGGCCCGCATTGATAGGGTCTACAAGAAGTTGGAGGAGATGGAAGCCGATGAGCAGAGACGGCATGCTGAGGTCTCCGCGGTGACAGCGCAGATCTCGGCCTTGGAGTTGGCATCAGCTTTCTTGCGGCCGAAGAAGGTGTTGGCTCGTTACCGCGTGGAGTTCCAAGTGTTGCTAATAGCCCTGAACGACCCATGCCCCTTCTGCGAGCGTTACTTCGTTGACACCTACTGCGTACCTTTGTTCTGCGGCTGCTTGGCACATCCCCATTGTATGTTTTAGGGAGTCTTCTTCCAAGACGCCCGATGCCGTCGATGCGAGCGCGGGATGACTGGAGGATGGCTTGGGCAGTGGGGCTTTGACCTCGACTCCAAGGCCGCGGAGGAGTTACGTCTCACGGAGGACATCTTACTGGCTGAGCCCGCTTCACCACGTGCTGGCAGCAAGAGGCCCGCTGCCCCCTCTGTGGCCGCGCTTCCGTGGAAGAAGGCCAAGGGCGACCAAGGTTTGTTGCCCCTAAACCTAACTACCCATTGCTTGTTGCCTGCCTCGTTGTTACATCCGAATGTTACTTCTTTTCTAATTCTTGTTTGTTGGCAGCAACTGCAGACGATGCTCTCCCCGACTCAGACTCCCTCGCGTTTGATCCCACGCAACGCTCTCCTCATGAGACCCAGGCAGCCCTATCCGGAGATGGGAACAAGGACTCATCCGCCACGACGCAAGGATCAGGTGAAGCTGAGAACAACGAGGACGACACCAACATGGAGGGACTATCGAGCCTTGTTGAGGCAATTGCCACAAATGCAGCCGTGGAGTAGATTCCCACCTTGGATAGTTTTGTAGGCCGGATTAGGGGTTTGCTGGCAGCGACTGTAGGTCCGGACTTTTATGGGCCACCTTTCTCAAACTTTTCCGAACTTGAAAACAATTTGCCTCTGGACTGCCATGTCTCTTTGAAAGAAATGGCATTCTTGTAACCCTTCTTTTTTATTCGCAACTGTATTTCTTCTTCATTGTGGACTGCCGACAGCAAGGGCTGCATTTTAGCCGCCATTTTATCTTTCGAGCTGTTGTTCTCTTCAAGCCCGCGCTGTCTAAGAGCCATGGCCGTCATCGAAATTCTTCCCTTTGTATTTCCCTTCTTATATGCAGCAGGTTGCATTTTTTATTTGCAAGCTTTTTTGTTTTTTTTTTTTTTCTTATTTCATTAATCGCAACCATGATTCCTTTTAATATTTACAAATGTTATTATTTTCCATGTGCGACCTACTTCATCTCTTATGTACAACTGGTTTTTATTTTTATCTTATTCTATTAGAATCAACCGAGGTTCTTTTTTTATTTGCAACCTTCCTTTTTTTCCTTGTTGTTGGCAGCAAGGGCTGGAGATGTACCCGCCACTGCCAGTTCAGAGCACCAGGTTCACGATGGAGCCAACCTCTACGACCGAAGTGACAAACCTTACATTCCTTCCTAATTACTTTATTTATGTAAAGTGCCAAACTCCATTTTGTGTTTGCAACTGATGTGGTCTTTTGTTTGCAATGGTTTTTATTTCTTTTTTCATTATTCGCAACCATGGTTCCTTTTAATTTTTGCAATTGTTATTATTTTCCGTATGCAATTTACTTCATCTCTTATATACAACTTTTTTCTATTTTTATCTTATTCTATTAGAATCAACCGTGGTCCTTTTTTTATTTGCAACCTTCCTTTCTTTTCTTATTGTTGGCAGCAAGGGCTGCATTGTACCCGCCACTGCCAGTTCAGAGCATCAGGTTCACGAAGGAGCCAACCTCTCCGACCGAAGTGACAAACTTTACATTCCTTCCTAATTACTTTATATTTGTCAAGTGCCAAATTCCATTTTGTGTTTGCAAGTCATGTGGTCTCTTGTTTGCAATTGTTTCTATTTCTTATCTTGCGCTGGCAGCAGGCTCCACCGTCAATGGCGCCACCACAAGTTCTAAGCAATTTTCCGATTCAGACCCAGGCTCTTTGAAACCCCGGCCATTATATTTTATTTTTCATTTGCACCCTAGGATTCATTTCTTAATTACAATTGTTTTTGTTTTCTATTTCCGCTGGGAGCACGTAGATCGAGGGTACTTCAAATTTGCCGTAAATAACACGTTAATAGAGGAAGTCCCACAGAAAGTCCTGAATGGTAAGCAAAACCACTACCTAAACTCACTAACGACTTGGCGAAGAACCTAATGACATCCCACATCCTGTAACTACCCATCCCCGAAATCACTTTTCCTACAGCTCCACAATCTTGATCCTTTTGGGAACCGTGACATCCACAGCTGTAAGGTGTCTCTCATGGCGCTGGTTGATCTGCACCCAACCATGCCCTGTCATTTTCGTTTGCTGGCAGCAAGGAGCTCCAAACAGCCAATTCCCAACACATCTAAACGACAAGATGAATTCGCCTAGACTCGTACCTTTTTCTCTCGAACACCGTTGGCCTCTATCACAACCAGGTTGTACTGCCCAGGTACGTCATCTCCAAGTGCCATTGCAATCTCGTGCCGCAGGTGGGATCCTGGCCAACCCTTGCCAACTTCGAATGTTGGGAGCAAGTTCCCCCTAAACATACAAGACACTTCCACCATCACCTCCTCTGGTAGGTGATCCATCGCTTCCCACTGACTGTTGGCAGCCCCCCTATACCTTGTATACATGAACCTGGTGTATAATGTTTGTCTTCCCACGTGATAGCGGAAAACAATGCTGGTCCTGTTGGCAACGCACTTGATGACATCTTGGCCAATGTGGAACTTCTCGTTCCACCCTGGGTTCATCAGAGTGCTCAGCAGAGCCTCGGATGGACTATTCAAAACAAACAGTGTAGGTGTCCGCCTAATGCTGTCAGCAGTTACCGCAAACAAATCAACCATAACATGGATTGGCATAAACCATTGGTGGTGGACGAAGCTGCTACCAGTTGTTGCTTTCATAGCATTTGCAAAATCGAGAGTGAGCTTTGTTCTAAACGCCTCAGATGTGTGCATGTCTGGCAAAGGCCACTCCACATCGTTGAACCCTGGAAGCAAGAGTGCTTCAACCTTCCCGTATAGCGTGTCACTTGTTGGAGGCAAATACAGACCACCAAGGAAGAATGTACCTATGTCCAGCAACTCCGCGTGGCTTTGTCGATTCCGTGTTGTCTCCCCAATCTCAACATGGAGCACAAGAATGGGACCAAGGATAGAGGCGGGATGTACCCAATCCTCCGAAAGCGACGCGTACAGGTAGTTTGCCATACCCGAATTGGTTGCTGCCTCCGCAGGATCCAACTTCCAAGCGCAGATGCCTTGGCTGATATGCATGCTGCACAAGCACCTTATCGAGGTCGCATGCTCCATGCTCCGTGGAGATCCAGGAGAAATCTCTGATCTGCGCTTTGAAGGCCCTCCGAAAATTTTCTCGACCATGCCGCCTTGCTTCTCTACTCGAAGGCCCATCCGACGCTGGTTGCAGCATAACCCATGAATCACGATCCACCCTCATGGGGATCCAGTTGCCCTCCAAGTCTTGAGTGTTATGCATGATGACACTCTGTACGAGGGAGTTTGGCCGTGTAGCCATACCGCTAGAATGCATGATATTTTCGACTGTGAACTCAAAAACTTACAAATTTTGTCATCGCTGTCATCAACCGCGAGAACTACATGCTGTCAACACACCCTCCGCCATCACGAATGGCTAATTTCGACGTCCACGGCGTCGCAACCAAGGTACGACCTACCCTAAACCTCATCCCGAAACCCCAATTCCCAACTCAGGTACTCTCTCCAACCTATGTGGATGGCAGACCGCTGGCAGCGTTTGGGAGACCACTACAGCTAAACCCTAAATCTCTATTGCACAATGCGTGACCACCCACAACCCAAATCGAAAAACCTGATGAAGCCTTTGGAGGCCTCCACCGCTCCTTCCTGGTTGACAACGCAACCGCGACAACTCTCTCACAGGAACGCATGAGGTTCGGAATGACCGTTGGCAGCATTTTGACATCAAGACCTTTTGCACGTTGCATCTCAAAGGGGGAGCGGCAACTCGACTTCCGTAGGTGGCCAAACGTAGTCAGTCTTGTAGGAATTCATAAAGCCCACCACCACTGACACCCTTCTGCAATGCTCGGATTCCGTGCGCGAAGAGACTCCGTTCTTGACCTGCGGAACTACACGCGCGGGGGGAGAGAAGCCTTCCTGCGCGACTATTGGCTGGACCCCCCGATTCGCGATTTGGAGACCTTTTGGCAACCTGCTAGAACCATTGGTGCCAGCAGGTAAAGTGCACGGGCATGGCCAAATTTTCAGGCACAGATTCCGACCAAAGGCTCATTGGAGACCATAATCTTCTCCTAATGTGAAGTATTTTCCTATTCCCAGAAATTGGTTAAATTCTCTCAAAATGTCACCAGTTATAAAATTCGGCACTTTAGGAGTGACAACGGCAAGGACTACGGTGACAGACGTTTTTAGAAGTATTTTGAATCGGAAGACATTATTTATGACTTCACAACTCTTTATTCACCAGAGCAAAATTTGGTGGTTGAAAGGGACACTCGAACTATTGTTGAAGGTGCTCGCACCATGCTCTATCATAATAGTGTTCCTCTTTGTTTTTGGGCAGAGGTTGTGAACACTTCTGTCTACACTTTCATTTGTGTAGCCACTTGAATTCTTTAAGGGCTCACACCGTTACAGCTGTGGAATGGGCAAATTCCAGATGTATTGTTCTTTAGAACTTTTGTTAGTCTAGCCTAAGTTCATACTCTAAAGCAAGTACGCAAGAATTGAACATCAAATCACAAGAGTGCATATTTCTTGGATAATCTACTACCAGCAAAGCCTATTGTCTATGGAGTTATGAGAAATGCAAGCTTATAATGAGCAAGGATGTAATTTTTGATGAGGAATCGTTTCCTCCACACTCGAATTCTCATGGTCCTTTGGAGATTGTTTTGGATATTTTTTTTCCAGACAACTTGGAGCTATCTTCTAGTTCATCTCAGCTTACATCTGTCTCTGCTTCGGGGGGAAGCACAATAAAGTGAATCACAAAAGTGCTTATTTCATTGTCAATCTCAGCTCGTTGTGTAAACCCGCGAGAAAGTGGCATCTAAAACTTCTTGATGGGAAATTAAGTTTGTGATACAGAAAGTAGACTTGATGTACTACAACTTCCAAAATTTGCTTTTGTAGTTGTTGAGTTGAGACACCTCTATGAACACTACAAAGTTTAACAAAGTGAATGCAGTCATTTGGAAAAGTGACCGTATTACATTGTAGTTTTGACAGAAATCAATTTTGACTTCGCAAGGCCCTTCGTTTGTACATTACGCTTGTAAAAATGATCCTGGTGGCTGTGTCTGCAATCCTAGATTGGCGAGAAGTAGCTCCAGGACATTTTTAAAACACTGTTTTTGGTGAAACTTTTTGTGAGGTTTTTTTCACCAAACATTGTTTTTCAAATTGGAAAAAACATCCTCTAAAGAATACTTATGACTTGCATTGAAAAAATACATAGTTTCATGTGAATAATACACTTGTTAATATCTTAGGAAATAACAAACATTTTCTAGCAAACTTCACAATTAACAATGACATAAGTGCTACATACCATAATTGAACTAGAGCTTAACAAAATTAGGGAAGATTAAACATAATAATTAGAAATTTCAACCACTGAAAGGTGACACTAAGTTTGACAGGATTCGAATTGACAAACCACCTTCAAAAAAAACATCTCTATGAATAAAGAGATCCTTGTATTAAGTTCGTTAATATTTACAAGCAAAATTAATTACACATGGTGACATCCAAAAAGGAAAAATTGTCAAGCAAGAGTTTTCATAGGTTTTTCCACAGAAATTTAGTAACCAAAAAAA
Organism: Ceratodon purpureus; assembly: GCA_014871385.1. Lineage (NCBI taxonomy): Eukaryota > Viridiplantae > Streptophyta > Bryopsida > Pseudoditrichales > Ditrichaceae > Ceratodon > Ceratodon purpureus. The sequence continues at coordinate 15,581,616 of CM026422.1, read as the reverse complement.
CCACCGTCTAATCTCAAGCTGTTTAATCATCTTTTCCAAAACTGAGTCATAACATGATTTTCCTGTGCCCCAAACATAACTCCACGAACAAACAAACACTTCCACGCCACGCCACTATCACCCATAGCCCCCCAAAAACAGGCCCCAAAAAAAAAAAAAAAGCAAAAGAAAAAGTAAAAGAAAAGTAAAAGAAAAGTAAGAAAAAGTGAATAAAAAACATCGCCCTTCAACGAACGAACCAACGAGCCTTATATAAAAACAACATCCATCTCCATTGACTGAGCACGAACGAAGGCCCCACCACTCCACAACCTCCGTCACGACCTCGGTCACCTCGAAGTAATACTATCTTGTAATTTTCCAATATTCAAAAGTCTAGAATCTATGAAAGCTGGATGAGGATGTCGCTTTCAGCGTCATGTGTCACTGGTGATACTGTGGTAACACTGTTCTGATACTGTGGTAATACTCTTGTGATACTGTTGTGATACTCCGGTGATATTGTTCAGATACCAAGAAAGTTCAATCCCACACTCCGTCATCGCCCCTCGTCCACCATCCTCTCCGTCGCGTCCTCCGTCGTAGTCGAGCATGATCTAACACAAGAGCAATGTCATGAGCAAGGTCGAGAGCAAAACCTAATTATTCCGCAAGCGAGAGCAAATTCGGAGACACAGACACAGACACATCACAAGTGTCGGAGCGAGACGGGATCGGAGGCGCGGGGGGATCACTCGAGGGGAGCTCATCACGCGATCACTGGACCAGGTAAACTTCTTCCTCATGGCATGCGATCACGTGGTTCAGCTGCTGGTGCCGTGGAGAATTATTGGAGCTCTGGAGGTGGAGCGATCTGCTCATTGTGTCAGGGCTAGGGTTTGGTGTCGCAGGGGAGTTTTGGTTTCCGGTTAGTTGGTTGGTTGGCGCGATGGAGGCGAATCTGTCGGACGGGGAGGAGCAGCTGGTGATGCTGGAGTTTATGGACATCGTTGGGGAATCAGCGGATCGAGCTCGCCAATTTCTGCAGGTAGGGTCGGGGGATTGGTTGGGGTTGGGGTTTGGGGGGGATGGGATTGGGGATGGGATGGGGTTTTGGTTGTGGCGGAGGAAGGAGTGCGTTTGTTAGGTTTGTAGTAGGTTTGTTGTTGCGTTCGTTTTGTCGTTAAGGTTGCGTTAGGGTGTAATTTACGTTACGCTTGTGGTTTCGAGGGAACGGACGAGGGGTTCTAGTCTGGATTACAGCGGGCAATTGAGGTAAAGGAGCTCAATTTGCTTTTTGGTGTTCTGTGCATGTGAGGAGGAGGTTCGAATGTCATGTTTTGAGAATTGTGGGAGAGGTTTGCTGTTGTTGGTTATGGGGAGGTTTGGTAGGGTTTGGTGCTTTCGTGTGAAGTGTTAGCGCATGAGAATGAGGGTTTTACGATGTTTTGGAGTCTGTTCGTTTCAATTGTGTAGGAATGTAATGTGTTCCTGGCAATTTCTTGGTACCGATTCGCTTATTTCGAGGATTTGAGGCTGGAGATGAAAAAACTTTTATCTGTTCATGTTTGGAACGGGTTTCTGTTAATCGTTTGGCTTCCTAATCTCTATTGTCTGCTGTTATAATGGATTGGATAGGGTTCTTGCTTTGTGTCTTTTTTAACATGCATGACATCTTTTGTGCTTGGCTGTGGAGGTTTTTTTATTTTATTTATTTATTTTTATTTATTTCTTCTATATGTGCATGTTCTGCTTGTTTTCTTCTTCGCTTTGGATTCGCATGTTCAATGTGCAATAGAGTTGGTAGGCTGGCGGTGAGCCTACATTCCTGTTTTAGCTCTTCTTGTACTTAGCTGTTCTTTCCGAACTCTATGTACCTCTGCAACTCACAATTAAACATATGGGCAGTGGGATTGAACGTGTCCTTGACAGTGTTATGCCGCTGTAGTCATAATGTTTGGCACCATTGTGTGTGTAACATTCTACCCTGGACTAGAGTGTTCTGGCTTTTTCCAGTTCAAGAGGTTTTTTATCCCCTCGCTCTTTGACGGAGCGGAAGAGGCTGTTGATAGCTATTTGCACAGGCATCGTGTCTTGTAATTTGCAAATTTTGTCTTTGAATGGTATGCACTCCTATTATCAGTTACTGAATACTGCGACTGATTCTGGCATGGTACGTGGTTTTATGTTCTCTACAGGCTACTGGTTGGTTACTTAACGAAGCTGTTCAACTTTACTTCGCTGAGAATAACGAGGTGGGTGGAACAAATATAGATTTTCCTCCTCCAGTGATCGCGCCTCCAGCAAGTTCGGAGCAGGCGACACTTGGACCTAGTTTAGGTCCTGGAAGCACAAGTGCCAGTGACAGGTACTAGAAAAATGGAGAGGAACTCGATGCTTTGATTGAGTGCATAAGGGGAAAGTCTTGAAGGTGCTGTCTAATTGGCCTTATTTGTTAGAGTGGAATGGTATTGTAGCTTCGGGCTTGAAGTTCCTTGCTTGCATATTTATGTCTGTTTAGGTGAGCATTGTTTTCCTTAAGCTTGATACCGCTTATTTCCTTCGATGGTATGATATGTTGTAAAATTCGGATTTTACACCTTTGACATTGAAGTTGCGTAGTATGTTTGTTATGTGTTTCATGTATGAGACTTAGTCACCTCTCAGTGGATGATTACAGAGCTGTACTAGATAGCAAAATGTCTTATTATAACGGAGATTCGCCAGTAATCTCCGTTATATCTTGTATCAGCACTCTCCGACTTGCATCGAGTAAATTTATGTGGTTCTGATTTTGTTATCGATTATTCCTACTTTTTGTTTGTTGTTGTCCAGAATTGTTGAAGATGAGAACTACGTTCGACCTCCTTTACCTGTGAAAAGAGAGGCTCTGTATGAAGATGTTCTTCAAGCCAGGTACTTATTTCAATGTTGCATGTATTTCTTAGAGAGCATAGGAAGACCGTTTCTGCATTATTTTGTTGTGAAGATTTTATGAATAGTTTGAATGCGCTGGCTACATGCAGTTGTGTTCCGGTATTATGCAGGCACTCTACTCGTGCAGCATTTCCCTGCTGCTGTTGTTTGCCTTGTATTGTTGTCTCTTCATGGGTTCTAGTGTATGTCTTGTCGTATTGATGTGCGTTATCCAACCCCATTACTTTAGGTGGCTATTATGAATTGACTTATGTTCCTTTGCCTGTGAATTGTAGCAGGGCGCATCACGTTATGCAGCAACCACCAAGCCATAGCTTTGTAGATCCTTTTAGGAACTTTGAAGATGAAGCCAATCAGCATTCAAGCTGGGGTGCAGGAGAGCCCAGTAGTCAGATTGGTCCGGTTGGTGGTTCTTCACGGGATTCATTAGCAGCACTTTATCGGCCACCATTTGTCTTTATGTTTCAAGGGACATTTGAACAGGTAACAATCTCTTTAAACTGATATATGGACATCTTAATATGACGTGCAAATTTGGGTTGCCGAATTGTCTGCTAATCCAATCATTCTTCTGGTGACCTAGACGATGTCTTATCTTCGAAAACTGCGGTGATCTAGTTAATTAACACTGTTTAGGTTACTCATTCTTTTGATATACCTGCAGGCTAAGTCAGAGGCTGCGAAGCAAGGAAAGTGGTTGCTGGTTAATCTGCAGTCAACCACAGAATTTGCCAGTTACATGGTACGTATGCAACCGTATATTTGCAAATTTGGAGGATTGTCAAGCTGGAATAATCAAAAAATGTGACTCTTTTGCTTAAATGTGCATCATAACTTGTGATATGGTTTTGAACACAATTTTTGTCTCTGGCGCAATGGAATCAAGCGCACTCTTCGTTAGTGCTAAAGTTTTTTTCTGTATCTGGTGTATGTCACACTGACTAACTGTTATTTTGAATGGAAATTTCCGTGCAGTTGAATCGTGATACATGGGGTCATGAAGCTGTTAAGGACACTGTTGGTACCTCTTTTGTATTCTGGCAGGTCTGTCAAAGTTATCATCTTCAGAAATTTTTGTACACACGATTGTGATATTTGATCATCCTCTGGTAATTGCCTGGTGGCAGTGTGAACTGTGTATTGTGTTTACAGTAAATAACAAATAGGTCATGGGCACCTGTTTTCCTCAGGTTTACGATGACACAGAAGAGGGGAGGAAAGTTTGCACATACTACAAGCTGTTACTCATGCCTTCAATTCTAGTGATTGATCCTCTCACTGGACAGAAGATGCGGTCATGGGAAGGCATGATCAGTGCTGAGCGCCTTCTTGAAGTAATGCCTTCCACCTAACCCCACCTCTCTCCCCCTCTTTTGACGTTATATTGTCGATCATAAAGATTTCTAGTATATTATGTTCTATCCTATTTAATTGATTAATATATCCTTTTGAGCAGCGCTTTTTGGGTATGGAAATGAATGCTCCTGCACCAGACTAACATATTAGATGTGCTGCGAATCAGGATCTAGTACGGTATATGGACAAGGGTCCACTTGAGGCGCAGCCTGGCTTTCCACCTCATAAACGTCCTCGTGAAGAGTCACGCCCTCGTGAAGCCAAAGAAGCAAGCCAGCCTTCTAAAGGTTTTAATTTCTAAAGTGTAGTTCTTGCTTTCGACTTTGGTCTCTGATTGTGCGTTGTAATGCTGTAGACATATCATTAGTAGTTTTTGTCATATTAAAATGTAACTTTTTGTGGATTTCTCTGTTCAACATCAAGCCTTGGGTTTTTTGCAGAAATTATTGACTTGTCGGATGAGGAACAGCGACCGACAGGGAGCATTTCATCGTCGGGGTTAGATTCCCGGCAAACAGAATCAGCTATGGAGACCTCTGCAAAGCAAGTGATTCCAGATGTCGCAGAAGAGGCTGTAAAACCGATTTCTTACCCGGCATTGCCTGAAGAGCCTGAGAACAAAAGTCCTGGAGCATGTAGGGTGGGAATTCGATTTCCTGATGGTTCCAGGAGTAATCGAAGGTTTCTGATGAGTGATTCAGTGAAGGTACTTTTCCCCTCTTTTCTTATATATGGTAGTTACTAGTTTTCGATGGTATGCTAGCAATAATATCATGCTTGGTAGACCAATCGCGAAGAGTGTTCAACTTTTCTTTTAAATCAATTGCTGCAATGTTTTTTTCAGTTCCCGCATCAGGCACTTCAATTCTTTTTTCTCCACGTGAAATTCTTACGTGGTTAAGAAATAGAGCATCTCATGCTGGATATGCTTTATGAGATCCTTTTCAAACGGAGCCGTGTTACATCGTTTAGTGTTAATGTCTTTCTTTTGAAGATCATACTGACGAGTTGGTTTCCAGTGAGTTACGCTCATGCTTATTTTCCTCTGGGTGGACAGCTTTTATGGTCTTTTTGCAGTACTCAGGTGAAGGAAGCCGAGGGAGGACGTAAATTTCACTTGAATCAAATAATACCAGGAGCGAACCGCACATTAGAATATACCTCAGATGCGAACATGGATCAAGCAGGAGTCGCAAATTCAATGCTGTCAATGGTTTGGGAATGATTTGTAAGTTTGCTCATACCTTCCAGCATCAGTGTCCCATATCTGTATCATTGTGTGGATAGGTTCCGGCTGGCATGATCGCACATCTGATAGCTAGGTGTTTGGAATCGCTTGTTTACTGTCGATTTGAATATCTCACTTATCTACAACCCCGCGTTGCTGATTCAGGATATCAGGGCTGTAAGATTTGAGCTGTTGGACAATGCTCGTAATTGTCTCTCAAATCTGATTACTTCTTGGCAAGTATGGTTGAAGTTAAGGTGCAGATCATTGCTGAGCTGGATGTGCACATCTTCAGTGATTTGGGACACGTAGAACAACGATTACAGTACTTACTTTCTCAACTCGGTTTCAGATTTAGAGATGCATGGATCAGTATTTTAGAACAGTTAGTGATTGTTATATTGTGATCTTATGGGGTCACCATGCTACGCTATGTAGCACAGGCAAGCTTTTCAGCATGTGTGTAAAGGATTTTGTTCAACAGAAGCTCTAATCTGTTGTGATTTTTCTAGTTTTTTCTTATTGGGCTCTTTGTACATAGGTAAGAGCTAGAGTGTGGTGATTGGCACAAGGGATGAGCAAGATAATTTATGTGGGTCATAGCAAGATATCTCTAGGTATTATGTGTAGCGTAACCACTTCAGAAATTGTGTTCGTTACAGTTAGTATCTAAGTTGGGTGTAGGGACGTGAACGGAGAAGTAGAGAATCCATCCAGTTGCGGTACTGGTAGTACCATGCTGACGTTGGAACTAGAAGCCATGTCATGTTATCATTGAAACATTTGATAGCTGGCATTGAGAACCAGGACCGTTCAATGTCTCTATTCCTCCCTATAATTGAACAGAACTCGATTATTCACCTCTCACTAAACTAAATTGATGTTTAAGTTTTATGGAATCATTGATAAAATCAAAGACCGATGACATTGTGCATTCTAGCAGGGTCAAGCTTAGCCAAATTGTTGGTTTACCTAGCTTTTTCTCAGTGAACTTGCAACAATGCCCTGATTATTCACTCCTTCGACCCCCTTCTATGTTCTGTGAAGGATGATTTGTGCATGGATTGCAGATACTTGGAATGGATGGTGTAGGGGTGGGAGGATAGAAGAGTATGAAAAGAAAAATTTATCCATTTTGAACTTAATGTTTCCAATAAACTTAATACTTGAACACTTGAAACTTTTTGAGTGAAAAACCAACACTGCTTCTCAGTAGTCACATAAGGTATACATACCCATAACCGATAACACACCCATTGCAGATAAGTAGACTTCCTGGCTGCTGTGAATTGGAAAACCAGAAACCGATAATTGTTGCTGTGAATTGGAAAACCAGAAACCGATAATTATTGCTGTGAATTGGAAAACCAGAAACCGATAATTATTGCTGTGAATTGGAAAACCAGAAACCGATAATTATTGCTGTGAATTGGAAAACCAGAAACCGATAATTGATGAACAAGAGATTCAGGATGCGTCCCCCAATAGGATGCCTCTGTGAGTGTTACAAAATAGATAGTCTTATGTTTGTTCACAACTCTTGTTGTTGTCGGTTATGGGTGAGGCTATATGTTGGTTGCGGGCTGTGAACAAGTTTTGCACAAAAAAAATTGTAGTAATTTGAATTTTACTCAATTGATTCTGAAAAATTCTCTTTCTTCATGCACCTTATGTTTCTACGAATGAAAAATAACTCCTTCATCATAACACAAGAGAAGCTATGCTGAAATGCTTAAGTTATCGGTTATAGGTATGTATACCTTAAACACCGGTTCCGTTAAAAGTGTACATAGCCATATACATTTTTTTTTTAAGATAATTTTTTAACATTTAATTGATAATATTATGGCACAAAACATGTTTTTGATCATATGAATTTATTATTCAGCGTAATACTCAACCAATGGAAATCATCAAAGAACATGAAGCCTTATATAATTTAATTGAACATCAAATTTAGATTTGAAATAATTAAGAAATATTTTATTTTACCTTGCAAGAACAAATTACAAAACCGTGATATTTGTGATATAATAAAGGTAGAAGTTGATTTGTGAATTATTTTTGTTTGTTGAAATAAAGTGTAGATATGTAATTCTAGTATTATAGAGGTAATACATCATTGTCAAATTTACATAGATGGAACATATTCAAAAAAATCAATGACTACTCATTAGAAAATGACACATTGTATAATTTATAGATGATAAAAAGTGTCACATTACAAAACAAAACCAACCTATAGTTATGACAAATACTGCCTCCAATGTATTACACATCCTTAAATCTAATGCTGTTGAGACCATGTAAAACCTAGCCCCAAAGAATAATTATCCTTTTCAGCTATCAAAGCATTCTCTCCAAAATGGGCTGCTTTAGTCACAGAATTATTAACCGTGGTTAATTTGTCGTCATTAAGACCAATAACCTTAGATCCACCAGCTTCTTGATTTTCTCTTTCCGTGCGAACTTCAGCAGATGGTAACTGAGGATCAGGTGTACATAAAATGGTGGAGTCTTCGTCACCAATAGCTTCAACGGTTTTTTTTTCTTCACTTGATGATGAACTCCCTCATTAATACTTCTTTTGCATTTATTTGTTGGTGATGAACTTTCTTCATCACCCTCTTCAGAATCAGAAGACTGTCTTCATCAAGTGATTCACTTTCTTTGTCCAACCAAAGAGGATCTTTAATTAGAATCGGCTCTCGAACCTTATCAACATAAACTTCTTTCCACTTCTCGAGCCATAGATGCATTTCTGCATTTCCTTCCATAAGAATGAGTTGTTCAACTCTTCCATTGACATTTTCTATCATGTGAGAGAATCCCTCCATGATTATCACCCAATCTGTTCGATAAAAATGACTAATCAAAGCTTCAATAACGGCTGAACAACGAGCCTTCCGAAACTTGGAATACATATTCCATCCATGTCTTGGCTCAATATAATACGAATCAATATTTTGCTTGTCTTTAGCAAAATTATTCTCCAAAAATGATTTAGGAGGATGGCGTATAACAATAATATATTGTCAAAGTGGAGAGAATTTGACAACAGTTTTTGGTCCATCTTTGACAATCAAACCAGTACTCTCCGATTGTGAACCAAAGATATATGTTCCAACCTGAACATAATATTCCGCAATATTATCCAAACACATCAAATTCTTGATGTGTTCTGCATTCTCTGCAGCTGGTAGCATGAAAAGCGCATTCCATCTCTAGACTTCTCCCATCCATAACTTGATCTTCTCAAGTACCGATGAGTACTTTGCCTTGGATCAATAACCACCTTCAGGTCCATATCGGCAGTCAAACACCCACAATGCACTTCTTCCCAATGAACCTTCATTGATTTTAAAAACAAAATCACTTATCTTCACTTCAGTTTGAAATCCAAATCCACCTGCTCCTTCATAATTAAATTTCATTTTCCAATCACCATCTTCTTCCCCTGGAATGGCTTTTTGAAAAGCGTAAAGAAATAAATTTGAAATAAAGCCCTAAACCACCGCGTGAAACTAGCATATGATGGTCAATCACATCGCAAGGAATCAAATCAACATGTTTGCGTTGTTTACCATAGGCAGTTTGAGGATTGATATGGCTCCAATGCTTCTGAAAATCAGGACCTTTTGGAATATTCCTTGCAAAATAATCCAGTGCATCTTTACGTCCAAACTTCTCCACATCTACTTGTAGCCAATTCTTGTTCTCACCAAGTGGATTTTCGTGACCAGCTTCCAACCATTTGAAGGCATTTTGAATGCCACCTCGAAGTTTCGTTACTTCACACCAATGTTGTAATGATTTTCCATCATCTCCGCCAGCAAAATAAATTTCTTGCTCTGTATCGAAAGAATTCACCGTTGCCATTTTACAAAGCATGATGTGTTCATTCGCAGTTAAACCTTGAAGAGATCGGAGCCAACCAATAGACATACTTGAGCCAACCAATGGACGGTCTCCACTTGAGGCTTTTGACTTTTTCCCACTGTAGACTATTGGAACAACAAGCTTTGTAATTCGTTGCTTCTTTGACTTGAAAGTAAGTCCGTTATCATAGGCATCACACATGGCCTTCAATGCTCCCCAACAAGTATCTAGAAGTGTGATCATAGAAACATAATCACGAAATTTGATTCTCATATCTTTGTAGGTCTCACCTACATCTAACCGTTGGCTTGTAATTCGTGGCAAACAAGGCAGAAAATCTTTCCTTTTGTCATCATCTGCATTCGAGCGACCAAGAGTATCCCACAGTAATCTTGCTTTCTCCAACATTTCACCTATAGTACTGTGGTACTTTCTGTTTGTTGTAATGTCATTCAATCTTGTTGATGAAAATAAATACGTACTATCATCATCATAAAGAACAAGCGTTGCAGGTCGTCTTGAAAATATACTATCGTAGTCCTCCTTCAAAAGTGATTGACATTCGAGATCACGTTTTGCCAAAATACTACAAGCGTGTACAATATGTTGTCCATCCACCGGCTCAAATACAATGCCTTTCAAAAATGATTCTCTTTTCACCTCAAAAGAATCTCCGGGCATTTCCTCTAAGCATTTCAAGAATGCTTGTTTCGAATTCTTTCCCTTGAAATGAGTTTCTCCTTCAACAATGCCATTGGGGTCCTTATAATACATTGGACGTAGAGTTATCCAATGATTTTCCACCAACTGCCTTGATCGCAATGCATTGTAAACTTTTTTCGCATTCTTCACATTGAGGATGTGTTGATTAGTGAATCCATCCGTTGGAGCTCTCACATGATGAATATCAACCATAAAAGAAAAATCTCTTCCAAAAATATATCCTTTGTCAATTTGATCTTGAGATGGTGGATCTAATAATTCCTTCCCCATAGATTTCTCATTACCTTTCTCAGAGCTAACAAGTTTTTTTCCTTTTCCTTTGGAAATAGCTTGAGAGGGTTCTTGAGTAGATGCAAGAAGATCATTACATGTTAGTTCAAAACGTGAATTTCCTTCACGAAGCTCTCCAAATTCAAATGGAGCAGGAACTTCATAATTTGATTGTTTCTGAACCTGTGAATCCTCATTTTGAGAATGGTCTTCTAGAAATGAGAGTGCTCCATACCATTTTTTGTCTGCTGTTGGACGATTTGGCTTCTCCAAACCTACAATATTCAAATTATCTCCAACTCAGGCAAAACACTCATGAGCATCTATGAACTCAATCAACTCCATCTTCTCTGGTTCACTGAAGCTCATGAATACATTCACCATAGAAGTACAAAGAATTTGCCTTGTCTCCTTCAACTCTGCCCACCATTTCCGTGCTTTCGGTAGCCCTGTAATTTTCATGCCAGCCAAATCATCCAAACTTCCAATAATATTGGAAGTTTTCAGAACAAAAGAAGTAACACCGGTTCTTGCATTTGGTATAACAAAAATCTCGCAAGAACCCTCTTCCCCTGTAAAAGCTGGAGCCACAATTTTTTGGACAGAACATCCTCTTTTCCATATCTTTGAACATAAAACCTTTCCTTCTCCCCACGAATAATGAGTGATTTTCAAAATAACGCGTTTGTCATCTCGTGTAAGATACCATCCATAATCTTTAAAAGCATCTGAAGGCTTTGGAGTCTTCGACATTTTTACAAAAAAAAATTCTCGTGGCGGTGGCATTGCAAATTTGCCTCATAAATACTACAAAATAGAAAACAAAAGTTATATTTGTATTTCAGGCCCAAAAGGAAAATAGCACATGCATCTCACTTCAACAATAAACTATATAATAGAAACTTGAAAGCAATGTTGGTGTCCCATATGCCACATGAAAACCTTAAATAACAAAGGTGTGGCACATGCCTCCTCCCCATCCAAGACTTTGTTGGCAAAATTTAAAAGAGTGAACGGGTGTGGCATATGTCTCACCCCTCGTCCCTCCTTCTATTTCAAAGATTTTGTGGGTAGAATTAAGAAAAGTAAAGGGGTGTGGCATATGCCTCACCTCCCCTCATATTTCAAGGATATAGTGCTAGAATTTTAAAAGTAAAGGGGTGTGTCATATGCCTCACCCCGTCCCCCCCCCCCCCCCCCCCCCCCTTCTATTTCATAGAAAATGTGCTAGAATTTTAAAAGTAAAGGAGTGTGGCATATGCCGCACCCCTCCCCCCTCTTCATACGGAATAAAATGTAAAATCTATGACTGTGGAACATGTGCCTATCTCAAACATATTATATATTAAAATTTTGATGACAATTGGAAAGAAATAGAAACGAGGAGAGGTAGTTATTGCGATGATGCATGTAAAGTAAAATAATTGATGTAATTAAACGTTGCTACACCATGTCAATTCATCGCATTCCTCTGAAACCTTCCAAATTTTTCACTTCAACCAAAAAGAAACCCCATCACCCCATATTTTCAGGGCCAAGCTTTAAGACCATTAAACCAATACAGTAAACTAATTTGTTCAACTCTTTGCAACATGTACGCCCAACATTTGCTCTGGGAAACATCTAGAGCTTGTCATTCCAAGGCTTGAGAGGGGTGAGAAATCTAGCCCAAGTAACGCACGAGAAGAAAGCAGCTTTTCCCATAACCTGTACAACCTAGATAAATACTTGAGATTTAGACAAGAAGAACGGTCCACTGCTAAGGTGACGACAAGTAAAATGCACACCTAGGGTTTCAAGGCTGAGAGCACGGCACGAAGGCGAAGTACCCAACCCCAGATTGAATGCGCATCCAAGCCTGCACCATATCAGAATAACGAGAACCACAATACATTCATCAACAGAGGCGTCCAAAATCTTCCGAACCCAAGAAGCCGATGAGACTGATCCGTCTTAGAAGTTGATCTCCAAAACAGAAGAAGCACGACGATTGAGAGGCTACCTTGACACTTGATCCGTTGTCGAGCTGACCAGCTTTGTTCACTGGCGGCGTCGGAAACAGGGCTAGCGGAGACAGCGCTGGCGGCGATAGAGCTAGCGGAGCCTAGCACCTCCGGCGTGGAAAACAGCGCTTGCGGAGAAAGCACCTGCGGCGTGGAAGACAGAGGTAGCGGAGACAGCACCTGCGGCGTAGAAAACAGCGCTAGCACAGCGTGGAAAACAGCGGTGGCGGCGTTTGTGTCGAAGTGTGTTCTTGCCCTAGGCTACGTTTGTATCGAAGTGGACCTGTGGTGTCTTGTGTGTGTGTTGGTTGGCTTTTGCTTTTGTCTCTCTCTTGAACTGTGTTCTGTTGGTGTCTGTGCATGCGTTGCAGTCACTGAAGCACAAAGGTTGCAGTTACGGAAGCACTGGTGCTAGAAGCACGAGGATGCGGAGAACATTGGATATGTTATCCCGACCCCTATTATTACTCACTTCATCACCGATTACGTGCGCAGCAGTGACTACACATGTACCGGGGCGTACCATTGTGCTGAAACCTGGGTGCAGCATATGTTTGAAAAGTGAGTTTGTGAGTTGCATAAGTGCATGCTCAAGTACTTGTGTTCAATTTCAGTATCTAAAATTCTATAACTATTGCAAATAGGCTAATTCTTTTTTTGTAAAATATGTAAATTTTAAGCATATCAATGGCTATAATCCATATAAATAACAAAAATCCATTACTCATACTATTTAGGAGTTATTCATCATAGTTTGATTGAAAAAACGATGAAGTCATTGATTTTGTGGCTATTCTATAATTTTGAAGATTTTGGGAATTTTTTTTTCCTTCTGTTAGCATAGAATATTTTCTTCTATTATGGCACTAAAGTGTTTGAATATATCTTTAGTTCCATATGCACTTAAATTCTTATTTTTTTAACATAATTTATATTATTTTATGAAATATGGCAAAACAAGATTGGCAATTGAAAAATGTCTTACTTCATGCCTCTCTCTCTATATATAAGTGAATTATTAATGAGATTAAACATATGTCCCACCTCCTCTCTTTCTATTAAATAAAATAACATACAAAAGGAAAGAAATTACAAAACCAATCCCATTCACCACGGTTGCATTACTTAAACTCATTAAGTAGATAGAAAAAGTCATATGTCTCACCGTTACCCATCTGGAAATTCATACTTCCATTATTGAAGTTTATTACATAAAATTATATATATTGGTCACATTTGTTCATTAATTTAACAATTTGAATAAAAAGTACAGTGGGGAAGGCATATGTCACACCCACATCCTTGCTCTAAAATATTCATTAGAGTTAAGAAGGAGGGAGGCATATGTCACACCCTATACCTCCCTCCCTCTTCACTCTAATGAATATTTTAGGGCAAGGCCGTTTGGGGGGAGGCATATGTCACACCCACGGCCTTTTTTAACAAAAGAATAAAGAATTTCCAGATGATGTGGGAGACATATGTCTCACCTCTAAGCCTCTATTGAAGAATTGGATAAGCGTAGGGGTCTGTCTAAGGGAAGCATGTATCTTATCTACTCATTTGTAGAAAATGAATAAAAATGAAATTCGTGATGAATTGTTATTAGTTTGAATTCAAATAAATTTTTATTATATATTTCATTAAAATCTCACATTGAGTGGCTGCTTCTTTTTCATATGTGCTAGAGTCTCCTGTAAGGATTCAGACTACTCTATGGAAGTAGATACCGGATGGGAATGGGACGATGTTGATGTTGCCTTTCCTTCATCAGAAGGATTTACAAGCGGTACGGATGGTTAATATGAGCACATTAATCAATCGATGCAGCAACATCAAACTACCATTACTAATCGGGTCATTCTTCAAAACATTTATGGTATCAGAGTTGCTGAAGGAAGCAGAGGTACTATGGGCGTGGTGATATATTAAATGATAAGCCACTTTCTATGGATGATGAAGTGGTTTATATTCAAAGAGTTCTGATTCCAGAAACCCGTGTTCATGAATTGCATCTTCAAACTATGGGAGAATGCCTTCATTGGTGTATAAGGTGGCCGCAATCTCAAATCAAGGATCTTGAGATATCTATCCATCTAAATGTACCATCAGCAGCAACTACTATGGAAGTCAATTCATCACCTTTGATAAATACTCAAGGCTCCCACGGTTCTCGTCGATCATCCTTTGAACATACTGTGGAAGGATTGCCTAGTCCTGATCCTCGACGTCCATATATACACAAGATTCGCCAGCAAAGAAGACCAAAAGGCCCTCGTATGAAAGGACTATCAAGATCAGAGAAAGTGACTTTACATGCAGTACAAGAAGCGAAGGCCAGAAAAGTTTGTGCCCAAAAGTGTCTTCAAATATCGATGATCATGATATTTTATCACTACCGTATCAATCACTGAGCATGACAAAGTATGAAGACCGAGCACGTTGGATTCTAAATTGTCTTCGAAGCTTCATGGTTTCGTCTTCAAGTGCACAATCTGAAATCAAATTTGAAACGAAGGTGGTCGGATGTAAAGTATGTCACATACTTGTTTTGCTAAAGCAAGTGGATATTGCCTTACAAGATTGAACGAGATAAATTATAATGTCAAGTATTCGAGATCAAGATGCAGTCAATGTTTCTCATGGAAACATTGGAAGAAGGATGGAAGGGACTCATGTAAGCATGACTCGGTCTATATTTGAGTCATATATTCAATTGTTTGGAAAGCCTCAACCTCATTGACAGCCTACAGGCAATCCAAAAGTCTGATGGTTTGAAAGTTGGAGTGATTTGCCTACCCATGAATGTGTCCCGCCATGAAGTATGGACATGGATAAACAACTCTTTGCAACGTATGGGCGAAGCCAAGATAGGTTTGTCTACTTTCAAAAAGATGTGGAAAGCAGAATTTACAAACGTACATGTTCCATCTGGATTCTGAATCACGGTTTTCAAAATGCCAAGTATATTGGGAGTACAAAGAAAGTATCAAATCCGTACCAAAGGAAGCTATGAAGGCTATTGTGACCTAAGAATATCAGATACACATAGAATTAACTATAAAGGAACGAAAAGACTATACTCGTGCAAGACAAGCAGCGGTTGAAAGTCGAGATGATGTTTTGAGTATCATTATAGATGGTATGGACCAGAACACCATGTATTTGCCTAGATTCAAGCAGAGTGTGAAAGGCATAGAGTCTCAATACATAAAAACTCACTTATGTGGAGTACTTGTTCACGGGATAGGTTTATATTATCATGTATGGGTGGATTCCCATCACAAACATGACAGCAATCAAGTAGTTACATTCATTAAAGTTTTACAAGATGTAAAACAAAGACATGGACGATATCCTCCTATTCTACGCATTCAAGCAGACAATTGTGGAAGAGAAAACAAGAATGTATACATTCTTGGCCTCTGTGCTACATTAGTAGCTCTTGGATTTTTTAAGGAAATCCACTTGTCTTTTCTGATAGTTGGCCATACTCATTGATCAACGCTTTAGTTTTATATCTTCAGCCTTAAAGCGATTAGATATTGACTCTTCGAAAGAATTGTTAGAAATCATTCGAATCCGCCCGACTTTTACAGAACCATTTATTTCTGCCGAACATCTTGAATATATTCAAGACTGGAAGAAATTTATTACACCGTATTTTCCTCAAGATCCATTTGTTGGTATTAGCCAACCTCATCATTTCAGGTTTTACATGCAAGATAACAAACCGCATGTTCAAAAAAAGGATTATGCAAGATCTCCTTCATGGGAACCTGACAATGGACACATTTGTCTTCAAGCAATACCTGATGTCCGACTGAAACCAATGTTGGCACCTATTTTCAATCATGATGAAAGGGAAGTTAAGGCTCTTGACGAGTTCATTTCCTTAAAGGAGCGGTATATTGCAAGACACATAAACGTGGAAAAGAATCTTCAAGCTATTGAAGAAGTTACTTGGCTCATTTCATACTTGAAAGATTTTCCAGAAAGCAATCACTCTGAAGCAGCACATGCACCATTTTGGCCGATAATAAACAATTTGGAGCCCGCGAATGCTCCTTTGCGTGAAAGGTCAACATTATCTAGTACTGCGATTGATGATGTTCTTCAATCACTTCCTCGAGTGATGGTAACATCTTTTTTTGGACCTCGATCCGAAATGCCAAGAGGACATCGTGTACGTGGTAATAGATCTAATATATGAGGTCGAGGAAGAGGATGTCAAGAAAGGGATGAATTTGGAACAGAAGAAGTGGTCAATTTGGAGATGGGGGACAAGAAATGGGTGGACAAGGAAGAGGGCGGCGAGAGCCTGGGCTAGAACAGGGGCGAAGACAAGGGCATGGATGAGGACAAGGGCGCGGGCGAGGACGTGGACGATGACCACCTACTCAAGGAAATCCAGCAATTCCCAATGCTATTCTTGTCGATCAATTTCCGTCATTTGATCCACACCAAGATGTGAAAATTGGGATGATTGTTGGATAGGAGACTGAGACCGACGATCAGGAGAAAGGCATTCCTTTTTTTGTTGCAAAAGTAATATCATTAAACCAACAAATGGAACTGCCGAGATTTTATGGTATCAGCCCAAAATGCCTATTGGACTACATGATGAAGAAGGATATTTCCACAATCAATATAGAAATTGTATACATCGAGGATGGAAACCTTCGCGAGAGGAGAAAACTTGGATTCCTATTGACTCAATATTTACTGGATGGTATAACATAGTTGGAACATGTACTTTAACTAGTGTACGTGGTATGAGAACTGAGAAAGAATTGAAAATTTCCAACAACAAAATGTTTCATTTCCAATTTCATTTGACTTCTATAGAAAATTAGGACATTAGTATTGTGTGATTATATATCTTCTTATTAATAGATTAAGGCACATCCTTAATCTTCAACTTTGTAATGGAAGTAATGATGATTACGGAGTTAAAAAGGGTCCATGGATGATATCTTATATTTCGTATTCATATTAATGTTGAATCTATGTATTCCTGGACAAAACTACTACAATCATGTTTATAATTCAAGACTTTAATTTCTTTCCCAGTTCATTTTTCAAATCCAAGATTTTGCATCTTTAAGTTAGTAGTAAATCTAAATGTAGTTCGGAATGACTTTAAACTATCAGAGGGCCTTTGGGTGGTGTTGGATAGGTTCTTGGCATCCCTCTGGGTCGACCAAGGTTCGATTCCCAATGCCGCCCGGGGCTTTACCACCATTGATCCACCCAATCTTGGTAGAAGGTCTCTTTACCTTGTTGTTTGGGTACCCTTTAAAATGTCCTAGGGGTGGAGAACATGTCCGTTCTTCCTAATGGTAGTACTTAGCTCTAGGCTAGGTAGTTATAGTGTTACTAAAGTGTCCATCCTCGAAAGGGGAGAGTAGTTGTATCACACTGTCCCACTGTCCTGTGGGCACTGGGTCACTAGTACTACAAACGGACACTTTATTCACGCTAGCCCGACTAGGCTGGTGTTTCTATCTATCTAAATCTAAATGATTTTTACTATAATAAAATGATATGATGTATTTTTTGTATAATTCTCTCATTGTTAAAAAAAAAATTCTCAAATTATAGGAATGTTATTGGAGGAATATCAATTAAAGCATTGCTACTTATTATCAACAAAATTATTAATCAAAACATGTACAATGTTGATGAGAATTTACTAATTAAAAATGAAAGACTCAAAATTCTTGTAAGTGCACTTGTATAGGGGCATATACATTTTTAACGGAACCGGTGTTCTTATGTAAATTGAATTGAGACATGAAAATCTCAACCACACTATCTTACAATATAGTTGATTCAAATTTGGACTTTTGAAGTTTTTTAGATTTGAAATTTGTAATATTTTCATAACAAAATTTGGTTCTAGAGTTTTAGTTGTTCAATTATTTGGAGCTAAAATGCTATTATCAAACATTTTCAAATAAGACATCTTTAATCACAAAGTCTTTTAACATTGTTTTAAAATTATTGGTTTAAAAACATATCTCAAAAATCATTAATGCGTCCTTAAATGGTCTTTTAATGTCAAAAAATAGACCAAATTTTACACAGCAAAGAGAATTTAAAACTAAAACCCCTTGGACTAAAATACTTGTTAAATCTTTACAGCAGTTTGCATTGAATATAGATATTTAATAGTAAATAAAGAATTCAATTGGAAAGCTATTCTCATAAGTTTCATTGAAATTGAACTGTGGGTGAAAAAGACAAGAATCCCCAAGGTTTCAATCATCCAATATGTAAAAAACATGAAAGTTACTGCTTGTAAGGGTTGATGGATTGACAACATAAATTTATATCTTAAAATAATTTATAATATGGAAATATATTTACATCTAAATGACCTAGTTGGAATCCTATGTAGTTTAGATGACAATTTTGTTTCAGAAAGTATGTTAAAATAGAGGTGATCGTCATGAAATCAAAAGTGTTATGAATGCTTTATCTTATGATATTTTAATAATAGATTTCGGAAAAATTGGCAAAGATAGTTGAAATCTTGTTATTTTGGAATTTGTTCTCAAATTCAAAAAAAAAAAATTTAAAAAATTTTAAAAAAATTTAAAAATTATACATGAATTTTTTAATGAAAAAATAGCTGAGGAAATATGGAAGTATACAAATACCTCTATTGCTCTAGAAGCGTATTGCATGATAAAACATGAAGACATGCTTGATATGCATGATAGAAATTGATGCTAAAACAAAAACTTTTCCTAGCAGTCTCATTATAACAAGAACTGTCATCGTCGTTTGATGCTCGATATCCTGGTCTCCTCCATCCAAGATAGATGAACACAATTCTTCTTGACCTTTTCCATCAAATGACCACTATATCAAATAAAAGATCGATATGACACTTATGAGAGTGGCAATAGGAGTGACACATTCGGTTGAGACTGCACAAGGAGACAAAAGCATTCAATTGAGATGTAAGGTATGTCATGATTGAGACTGATGTCAAAAAAAGCAAGCCGCACAAGGACTAGGGCATTTGGTTGAGATTTGACGTATTTCATGACTGAGATTGATTTCAACTAGAAGTTGGCCGCAAATGGACGAGTGCATTCAATTGAGAATTGAAGTATTTGTTGATTGAGATTGATTTTAGTGAGATGTAGGCTAGACAAGATGCTGCAATTTATCCTCAAACATTAGTGAAAGTGAATGTGGCAAGTAAAATCAGACCATTTCTCTTCATATAGAGATTCTAGAAAATAGTCTTTTAGTATCTCAAAATCATAACATTCACTTATTAATAATAGTACCATATAGGGAAATTTCACTCAACTATGGATAAAGACACCATTGAATGAAGTAGTATAATTCTCAAATAGGATATGGAAGACCACAATGAAGAAATTTTCTATTTAATAATGACAACAAATGAGTATTTCTTTCCCCAAATCAATTGCACCACTAAAACTACAAAAAGACGACATAAGCACATGTCTCACTAAATGAGTTTGTAATTCCTATTAAGCATCATGACCATAAAATATTTTTGTCACTTTGTTTTGACATAAATGGTGACTTTTCCACTAATGTTACATTCATTGAATATTTCTTGTTTGGAAAAAAGTACCAATCCAAAACAACTCCATATTGAATCTTTAATAGAGCAATTTCCTTTCCAAATTAATTGACACTCAACATGTAGTATATCATTGACAACAAAACAATTCTTTGAGATGTCTAAGGGTTCAAAAAATGAACAAACTCACCGCTACAGCTTGCCATCTATTATTCTCAAGCCTACTAAGGTAAAGGGTCATATTTCCGATCGGGTTGTATTCCCGAACCCTACTATTCTCAATCTTGGTTTCAAATATCACCGAGTCTAGTTCCAGAAAGTGTCCCAAAAAAGTGCTCTAATTCCATCCATGCCATAGAAAATTGAGTGCTTTAAATTCTTTATCCTTAGAATCC
Organism: Ceratodon purpureus; assembly: GCA_014871385.1. Classification (NCBI taxonomy): domain Eukaryota; kingdom Viridiplantae; phylum Streptophyta; class Bryopsida; order Pseudoditrichales; family Ditrichaceae; genus Ceratodon; species Ceratodon purpureus. Next base: position 15,561,273 of record CM026422.1, on the reverse strand, counting down.
AACCTCTCATGAAAACCATGATCCTATCATCTATGGTCAGTTAATGGTCAATTTGTGCTTATAGACTTAAAAATTCATAGAAAATTGTAGAAATACTCAAAAGATGTGTTTTTTGGAGATGCTTTTGCACTAAATTTGCGGAGTTTCCAAAAACAATAAACGTTTTCTTTCATAGGTCTAAGTATGCAAATCTGAATTCATTCGGGAATTGGTTCCACTACCTTACCAAGTACTTTCCACTCCACAAGGAAGGCCCAAGTGTGAGGATTTGGAAAAGCAGGAAAGGAAAAACATTAATCATGATTTGCCATGAGAAAAAATATATAATTTGCAAACAATTCACTCATCATTTCCATCATTTGCCTTTGACTCCATATTCATCAAATCGGTCAACACCATTTAATATATTGGCCACCACACTAATCAAATAAAGAGAAAAAATAAACTAAATTCACACTATTTGAACGGACAAATGTGATCAGGATCGCCAATTCAATGAACATGACTTTTTCTAACTGTTAGTTCCAATTGACGATCCGCTCTTCAAATGCGATCTTCAGAAAGCGAAACACAGTTACACATGATCAGAAGAATTAAAATATTTGAATGATCTCTTGACATAATTGAACTTGGAATAGCAACTGTAATCTTCATCGTTAAAAATATCACCAATGCCACAGCAGAGCTGCAAGTACAACATCATCATCTTGAGTGCGTCCCGAAGAACGTCGACCTGTATTACTGCAGCCAAGTGACAATGGGCTCCGTCATGGGAAGAGTACTTCAAAATACTTGGAATTACAGTGATTCCTACAAATTCATCGACATTAATGCTGATGAGTCGAAGTGGGTTCAGCTCAGGCATGCACTTGGCCATGCCAAAGTTTTACCATCAGCTCCAGTACTTTTACCACTTTTGAACGACTGGTGAGCACCTCACTAGGCAGAGTGCTGCATCAGCTGCAATGTCTAGAAAATTATGTGCAATGAAATCATCAACACGAACTAATTTCCCATTCAGATGCATGAAGTTGATGACGTGAACAGGCACATTATTTGGTTTTATTTTATTGCTCCAGTTGTTTTACAATACGCAGCACAAGAAGCTGAAGGATTCGTGTGCATAAGGATTTGTTGAGTGCCCCACTTATATCACAATATGACACGGACTAGTTTACCCGTGTTCATTAAAATGGCCAATCCTGTTCATATTGGCCGCTCAAACAGTGTGACTTTGAGTTTATTTTTCACTTTATTAGAGTATTGTGGTCGGCAATATAAATGGGACTGACTAATCTAATAAATATGGTAATTGTGAGTAGGACAAGAGGCTGAAGGATTCGTGTGCATAAGAGTTGAGAGTTGGACTGAAAATGGATTACTCATGAGCGCATGAAGACATTGGGGGACACATGTAGCAGAGGTGACCTCCGGCTATGGCCCCGGGGAATTGAAGGGTGGGGGCAGGATGACCCGGCGCTCACTGGGCGGGCAGCCCCATAGAATTTTTTATTTTTTATTTTTTTATTTTTTTATTTTTTTTAAAAATTTACTTCGGAAAAAATAAAGGCTATAAAAACCAAAATTCAATGAGATCAACCCTAGCTACCCCGAGATCGTTGTTTTGAGTGAACCCTAAAATTACTTAACGGGCAACGGGTCCTACCGGACCCGTCGCCCTTATTCAAACCCTTCTCGCTCCGCTCGATGGGTTTGAAAAACCTTATATTATTCATGTAAATTTCTGAGACCATATGTCTCCCAAAAAAAAAACAATTTTAAAAAAAAAAAAAAATTTTTTAAAAATTAATGAAAGTTAGGGCTGCCCGGTGAGAGCTGCCCCTTGCTGGATGTCGGGTCCTCCTGCCCCCGACCCCCCACTCCGCCGGGGCCATAGCCGGAGGTCACCTCTGCTACATTCATACCAGACATTGGTCTGAACATGATTCTGCCTTAAGTCCCGATCCAAACAGACACACATGCCCGACCACTGCCAAAGACACATCCGCACCTTTCGATCAGAAGACGTGAGAATCTCAATGTTCTATCATCTAAGCAGAGGGAGTCGACTAACGCACCTCGAAGCACTGAGTCTTTCAAAACAACTTCACGAGCATTGAACCAAGGTCACCAGCATCCACCACCAAGTTTCAAAGTGAAATGATAGACGAGGGTCAGACCTGTGGCGGTTTAAATATTTCGGAAGATGTTAGAACGGAAATCGCAGCCTTCGAACAAATCATGCACATATAACAACATAAAAAAATATCTCAATAGAACTCATGATACAGTCGTCGCTGTAGACCCCGCTTGAAACTTCGTCTATCATGGACAAGCTGTCAACACACAGGGCAACACACACATATACGCAGGTATCACACATATACACAGTGGGGAATGCTCTAGATCCGTGAGCCATCTAGAACCATGAAGAATAGCTTGAAGGTCACTCTAGATTACTAGTTAACTTGAAGTTGTTTGCGAAATTGGCTCGTGAATGGCAAAATAGAATCCAATATTAGAAAAATAGGCTCTAAAATTAGGAACCTAGACTTCAAACTTGTCTACCAAGGAAACTGTCAACTGAGCATCGATATAAAGCCTCTTACTAATCCTCCATTCCACCATTCTCTCATGCTCACAGTTCCTCTCTAAGTCTCAAGATTGCTCTCTTGCTCTTTTGCTTTGAATCTATGTTTCAATCTCCTTCTCCCAGCTCCTTAGTAATTCCCATTCCAATTTCAATTTCAGATTCGAAGCTATATATGGCTCCTAGCACAGCCGCAGCTGCAGCACCAGATCAGGAGAAGGAGGCAAAGAAGCGGGCGTTTGTGAAGATCCCTGAACCGCTTGCTATGGACTTCGTCCGACGCCCCACACCAAATGCGCTGCCTGTCAAAAAAGAGGAGAAACATGTGCACAAGCGCTTGACCCTCAAGCTATACCATCTCAAGAAAAAGAACTAATTTTCTTAATTGAAACTAATTTCTTAATTGAACTCGAAACTGTGCCGGGTGAAGCTTGCAATGGCTCACGAGTAGTCTTTCCATGATCATCAAACAAGTCCTAAGAAAACCTCAGGAGAAAATCGAGGTTGCTCAGACCGAGCATCATCCAGACTCCGGTGCTTAATGGGCACATTTAAGGACTAGATTAATACATACTAAACTCAGTAATATTTATTATTGAAGTAAGCTAAGATCATCAGGGCCTCTAAATCAGCAAGTAATTACACGAACTGATAGCCTGTTTCAGATATTCCGGGCCTGTAAATTGCTCACAATTATATCAAATTTTCTTCTCGCACCACTCTGGTGGCCGCGGCTGGTACAAAGCAGATCAATTCTTCTGAACATTGCTGCGTCTCATATATTCTCTAATTTGTCAAATGCAAAGCATCTGTTATGCATGTGGTTTTCTTGTTCGCAAGCTAGTTTCTATTCTACACCGGCCACTCAATTCACATCGTGTTCGCAGCGATGGCTGTGACTTGAATGCATTCATGCTTTTCTTGTCAATCTTTGCTTTACGAAGATCAGCTCGTAATGACGAGCAGAGATCGATCTGAAAATACCCAAGTTACGCTGTCTTTCATAGCGAGGAATATATTTAGAGCAGTTTTTTTACGCACAATCGAGAATTGCATAATTTGCATTGACACTCAATAAAGCCACCTGTAATTATAATTGCAAGTAACTAGCACATACACAATACATGGTTTGCCTCATTACAGTAAAATAGGAGCGACGTCCTTCCAGTCCTATACCAGCACTGTTAACAATATTCTCGATATGACCATATGTAGAGATTCCACTACAAGCTATACACTCACTGGGCAGGCTGCTGAGTGATCGTTACGGTCGTGAACAAAGAATCAGAGTTCTGTTTACTCTCGTACTGCTTCGTAATATGAATAGATACTCTAGATGCAAACTACATCATCATCTGGCACTCTAGATCTACACCGTTTTTGCGTGGAAACGAGTCAAAGTATATTTACTTCTTACAGAAAAGACCTTGAGCGAAAAAAAGTGGGAACATTTAGAGACATATGGAAAACACTTGAATGAATCATTGAATGAGGCACATCTAATTAACGTGCAGTCTAAGCTTGAAGCTGGTAACCATCTGTTTAGTGAGTACCCGGATGCTCGATCAATTTCCGAATACGAAGCCATCTCTAAACTGTGTGCTCGGACAGTGGACTGGGCTTTTGGCATTCTTTAACTCAAGATATTAACCAGATTTTGATGCACCTTGTGCATGCATGCATTCTGAGATTTGAGGAACCAGAACTGAGGAAGCATCGGAGCTTTGCAAAGTTGGTTCTGATTACTTCTGGATTGCGCCTGCTCCACCGTTGAATCAAACCAACTCTTCACCATGACAACGTGAACTGCTTGTCACCTGCACATGAAGACAGCTTAGTTTACTTCGTACAACATGAAGGAAACAATTACAGCCTAGAGCTCCAGCAATAGTATTGCAGATGTAAAGCTTTTTGTGGTATGTGCAGATGCATATGTAAGATTATCAAGAGGTCTTATCTGTAGATGATGAACGTATCTGAAACTTGGCGTAGTCTCTTCTTATTTCTTATGAAGTGCTATGTAAATTTGTGAAATTAGAATCTTTGAGGTTGTCGTAGTACATAAGAATATAGATTTAAGAAGAAAAAAAAAATGAATTATAAAATAAAATAAAATAAAATAAAATATCATTTCTACTCAAAATTTAAACATTGATTCGAGCAGACTTTATGCCATACATATGAGTTATTGATAAGCTCTATTGGTCTATTTTAAATGTATAAATTGGAAACTCTCCTTATCTACATTTATGTCACATTAGCATCAATGAGCCTACTCAAAGATTGTACAGACAGTACAGTTAAGATTTCCATAACTCACTTTCATTTCATTTTAAAAACTTCAAAAAATGATGATATATTTTGACTGAAAAAGTATCTTGGATTTAAAAAATTTAGTTGTCCATTTTATTGTGTATGTACATTAATGATTTTCATGTTACAGAAATATATTTACTATTTCTTCTTACAGAGGATTCTGAGCTTTTTTGCAACTAAATTGCTTGACAAATGATTTTATTTGAATTGCAAGTCTAAACTAATTGGCATCCTGCCTTGCCTTATCATTGCATCAGATGATGTCAATGTTCACATGGCATATTTCAAAATCAGTAGTGCGCAAAAGAGAGGTTCTGAGATTCTCCACCCAATGCTAGAAAACAGATTTACTCCCGCAAGTGTTAGGGGTCACTCAACGAGAACCTGAAGCTGTACGGCAAAAACTTGATAGGATTCACTATTTTAGAACCATTTTAGTTTGCCGCTGCAAGATATGAATAGCATATCAAATCTTGTGTTATTAACCATTTTGAGGTCATTGTGCTGCATTACTGATGAAGAAAACACCAAGCCAAATGCAGTACTTCACCAAAAATTTGAATCAGTGGTTCCTCTTTTTATTTACCCCAGGCTTCAATATGCTACTCAAAGTGACTTTTTCTTACCTTAACTGATGGACATAGAATAAGTTAGGTATGTATGTATGACCAGAGCGACACTTCACCTTTCAGCCAAGTTGTTGAAAACTTGTCCATCATATGACACAATGTCCATTTTCCTCAAGGTGGGGCAAAGCAAAATTACCCATAGAAAGCATCACGCGTGTTGGAACTTAAAAATCACGACACAACAATCGACTCACAACCGCCCAACAAAAAAACAAAAATCCTTTTCTTCCAACTGCTTGGCGGAAACTTTCACTGCACAATTCAAAGAATTAAAAGTTTGATAGTGACACATACCAACAAAGGAGAACCCAGTCAGGACTAATCCACCCATTGCTTACTCACCCACTCAGTTGCCACCAGTACATCTTCCTTTCCTTTGTGTGGTTGTATACAGATGCACTTGGAACATTGATTTGGATGTGGATCTGCTATGGTCGGTGCATTATCACGGAAGGCCATGTTAGGAACTGCCCGACGATGTGACTTCCATCTGCATCCCAACCTTGCTCAGCAAACCACATGGTTGCCTTCCATGCTTCCAAGAGCCAAAGGAGAGAGTTCCATCCCACCAGCTAGCTCATGAATCTTAAAGCGCATAAGTGGGAGGACAGAAGCCGAGTCACTATCGGTAGAGTGCCATCTGCGAGCAATGAACGCAGAGATAACGCAGAGATAACCCTTGCTTTGCTGAGTAAGTTTCGAAAGAGATGGGTGTGGATCATGTTTGTAGCCAACTTGTCTCTGAACCTGGTCAAGATAAATGGTTTGCTGCCCTTCACATATCATTGTCCACACTATAAGCATGAAGGTGGTAAAAAAAATGGTGCTTCCGGGCTTCCTTGTCCGTAAATGAGACCAAATTGAAATTGTCACAAGGGCACTCTGTGAGGTACTGTCCAGCCGTGCCATAACAGTGAGTGAATTTACCATTATGTTGCAGCAGTGTGATCTAGTGTAGTTTGCTCAAAACAGGAATTGGGTTCCAAGGTTGGTTAATTAATTCATTTCAATGTGTGGTTTCAGGCATTTAATAGGGAAGATAGACCCAATTGCACTGGTTAGTGGTTACGCCATATGCTGTGGAAGACCCATGTTTATTGTTTGTAATTATTTCTCCAGAATAATTTCCATTTAGATAATGATACCATAAGCAAAGAGTTACCTTACTTCATGCAAAAATAACCATAACTGCCTGAGATTTTTTTATTTTTTTATTTTTTTTTGAGTCTGCCCAAGATATTTAAGTCTTGAACTTTGGGCTTGGGATTGGACTGCTCAAACCATGAACGTCAAAATTCACATTACTAAAAAGACTATTAAACTTTTGAAGCTTTTTGAAAGAAAAATAAATTAACATGTTTTCAGTATTTGAATTTTGTACTGCTTAAGACTCTGGAATCTCGACATAATCCAAAGGGGAACAGAGTTTGGGCAGTATCACAACAGAAAATGATCCAGAAGTGGATTCTCGCATGATGCTTTATTTCACTGAACTGAGAATTTTCTTGAGATACCAGGCTTGGTGTCCCCGGCTCTTGGGGAAGGTGGAATGCCAAGAACTGCTTGCTTGTTTACCTTTCTTTTTTGACCCAAGTAAATAGACCCATCAAGAACAGTACACCCACCCTGGAAATTTTGAAACTTCTCGATGGTCTGTCGACATTCATGTTGGCAAAGAGTGCAAGATACATGTTTTGGAAAATCCGCCACATGATTCTGGGCCATATATCCAAAGTGCCCCCGTGTAGCTCTGAATGGCCACTGAGCAATGGTCATGTTGATGTGAAGAAACGGAACGTGCTGATGAATGTTTGCAACACAGGCAGGCGTAAGGATCTGAAGTATCCAGAGTGCGTTATTGCGTCTCTGAATGGGCACTGAGCCATGGGGTTGATGTGAAGAATTGAACGTGCTGCTGATGAAAGTCCTCGACAGAGATGTGACAACCTGCAGACACACAGCTTTGCTTTGAGGGGGCAACGGATCACTTTGTAGTAGATGACCCAGTCTGGCAATTGGGAAGAGTATCATACCAGCCAGGGCGCACCGTCCCTTTGGTGGTCCTGGGGGTTCTTTCAGATTGTGATAGGGGCTTTGCACAAAGGATGAACAAAGCAATTGTCGATGAGAACAATGCATCCTGACGTGGCTAATATCTGTTGATGTCATCCATATTACTCCTCTCCATTCACGCCCCCACATGGCTAGAATCAACACTTCAATGCACAAATTCAAGTGTACAAATAATAGAGGCATTTGTAGACGATTCTAGAACTTCTCTTTTTCCATTCCATACCCCCACCACAAAAATGAGCATTCATGGTTGAGTCATAGGTATGCCTATTATCATTTGGGATTACTCTAATGAAGTGGAACCCTTGACTTCAAAAATCAGCCCCTTGCAATTAACACATTAGAAAAGGATCACTTCCCACATCTAAAAATGTATCAAAAATGATTTTCTAGAGCCCAAATTTTCCTGAACACCTCCTAAAATGAAGAAAAAAAAAATGAGACAAATATATTCAACTTCATTAAACTTACGCACATGTGTAAAAAATCTCCAAGGGCAATACCCAAGTCCCCCAACCTTAATTCTAACCTCTGACAGGAAGGAAAGAAAACATCTGATGGCATCACAGTGTAGGCCTAATAAAGCAAGTGACTTGATTCCAAAAAACAAAATTAAAAAAATCCAGTAGCCTTGTGGGAGATCCGCCCCAATAAGAAAGAGCTGCATGACTAGGAAGAAGGACCCATTGGCTCAAGTGTAGGGGCTTTGTCAGTTCGGTGTCCATAATAATGGGGATGCTGACATGGCATCCAACTTACACAACCACTTATCATCTTACACAGCCTCCCCCAGACTCACTTGAACCCCTACTTGTCAAGCATCTAGTGTAGGCTCCTAACTTATTATTGGGCAAATAAACCAGATTGGAATCACCTCTGAAGAGTTTTTATTTTTTTATTGTATTTTTAGTTTCTCCGAGAAGAGGTGATTATGCTTTTCACTGTGCAGGGAGTGCAGGGAGGGGAATGTAATTGTTTTGGGGGGAGTATTAAATGGGTCAGGTATGGGTCAGAAATCATTTCTCATGAGCCCATTGGAGAGTATGTGACTCTGCACTCCCAAGTTGCATGATGGGTTTGGAGTTTTTATGTTTGTTTTTTGAGGCAATTGGACAGGTTTAATGCATCTCCAATGCAGTGGTCATCAAACTGGTTCTGTGACTTTTGAAGAGATTACGGTATTGTGAAGGGAATGTGAATTTTTTTTCCCTTCAAACTTCAGTTGCACTATTTTCAAGTTAACTTATGTTAGTGGACTCATCAAAGTCTTTACATCTGACACCAAGTTTGGGTGATTTGGTGTGTCTGAACTCTGTTTGCCAACTAAACTTGAATCTCATTGGTTGAAGCACTTTGAACTCAACTGATTTGTTTATTTAGTGTCCAAATCAAGAATTTAGAAAACCTATCTTGTGGTTTTTATTGTTGTTCTAATGAAATATTATATGGAACTCTAATTTTTTTTATCAATAATTATGAATGGTACACATTTTTAGGGTTGGAAGTTTAGTAAGCTATGAGGTGAGGTCGCTGGTTCTATTCTTATTTTTAATATTGCATGCATTCTTGATTTTTCAATGAGCCTATTTGACAAGTTAATGAGCAATCTACATTATGAGCAACCTACATTATTTGTGTAGTGAGAGTTCCTCCCGGTAAGGGCTCTCCCGGCGTAACCCCCATTACCCACCCAAAATAAAAGTGTCTAGATTTTCTTCCCACGCAGGTTTTCCTGCGCGGCAGGAACTCCGGAAAAATCCGGGAGGTTTTCCCAAGTGGAGATTCCTCGACGGGAAGTTCGCTATAGAGCCGGGGAGAAAATCCCAAAGTGCGTTACGATTTCTTTTATTAATTTTAGAAACTTTAGTTGAGAATTCCACATCATTCAAATTGTATTATGAACCACTCTATTTCAAAACTCAAGTTAGAACACATCCTTCCTAGTCATGCACAATTGTGCAAACTCAACACCTACATTCTTTAAATATATTTTATGTGGGCTTTACTAATTGAACATCACATTATTTGATAACCTACACTAAACAAAATTTAAAGTGTAATCACCAACAAATTCAAATCAACATCAGTTGATGCTCTCATTCAGTATTTTGAAATCTTCACTAAAGTTATATACAGTTGATTCAGATGATATAATGGAAGCCAAATAAAACACATACTCAATTATTAATAAACTTAATTTTTGCAGATCCACCACATGCTGCACAAACATTCATTTTTTTGAGATGCCTTCTAAAAATTAAACTTCTTGATTTTATTTTTCAGTTAAAAAATCATTAAAAATTACTTCAAATGACATAGAAATAACAAAACATCTAGAAAATTAAGTTCTTCTATTTTATATCTTTGTAACTTTCCAATTTTCACAATTTCTATTTTTTTAAATTTATTTTTGGGCAAACATGTTATGATACTACGGTCTATGATTTTGTATAATGTACACACTATTTATCATTCACCTTTAAATATATTTCATAAGCTTCCATCAATTCTTACACGACTTTAAATCAAAATTTTAGTGTAATCATACAGAACTTGTGGACAGAAATCGAGGAGGAAGCGAGTGGAAGCGAAGAGGCTATAGTTCTACTGGCCTTCCCATGAATTATATTCTGCATCTGAACTCATGCACGAAAGTTTTGTTTATTTCAACTGCAGTCTGAGGAAGTCCCAAATTCCATTAAAAACAACCAACGCAGGCATATGTATGGTCTTATCTGTAGCAGCACGAGTCTGCATGAATCTCTTGAAAAACCAAACCACAATGGGTAACTTCATAGTAATCATATGACCTCACATTCTAAGTTGCTGTGGGTTTGAACATTGACACACAAGACACCAAATCAATGCTTCGTAGAATAGAGTTAACGACAGGTTAGTTGTGCTCACATGAAAAAAAGTTTGACTCCACAAGAATTAGACGACATAGCCTCAGTCCACATGGGAAGTAGAGCAGAAGGAAAACATGGTTTTGAGTTTTGGACAAAACCCTTCTATCGTGATATGCATTGGCCAGACTGACACAAAGTTCTCAGACATAAAATTGGGCTGGGGCAGCAAAATCATAAAATGCACTAATAGAATATTGCTAATTGAATACAAGAACCAACTATTCCTTGATCGTTGAAGTGAGACCAACTGTTGTACACACAATCTGTTAAGCGTCCAGCTACACAACCTTTACATAAAAACTTAACACAGCACTACTGAGAAGTTCTACACCAAGGTTGGAGGCTCTTCATACACTATCTACTTGTTGCGCTTCGCTGGAGTCAAAGCGCATCGCAAAAGAGGAATCGCACTTTCAACCGTTCTAGAAACAGTAAAAATGAGTGCTGGGACCTCCCATAACAAGACTTGGTTACTACACCAAAATTTCAATCTATCAGGTGGTGTTCAGAACTACAGTAATCTCCAAGCCCCTGCATTTTTTGTTTCGAAACAAGACCGCTTCAAGGTGAAGGCGACACGAGCTCCAACGCAAAATAGAGAGAACCTATATGCTCACGTGCTCAACCGCGGCTTGCACAACTTAAGCGTACGAGTCATTCGCCATCCAACACTCAAATGACTGATCACCCCGTCAATCAAGGCCAGTGACTACCTCGATCCGTCCTCCAGTGCCTTCACTAAGGTAGTACAAGCTCTCCACCCCACGCTGCTCACTGTTGTCAACTATAAAACTAGTCCCCATACCCAGGTCAGTGTATGAGTAACCCCTACAAGAGAGAACGAATGCTGAGAACGTAAGGGGCAGACAGGTGCGCATTAAGGTAAAAGAAGAAATAGCAGCAAGTTCAGGGCAAAATCCAAGAAGAAATGAATCCTTGGACACAACATGGTACTCTCGGATATGGTTTTCTTGAATTAGACAACCAGTAAATATTCTCCCTAATGAACAGGAATCACTCATCTGTGCACAAGCCCCCCTGTTCCCCTTTAAAAGTATAAAGGGAATCTCTCACCGAGGAGGAGAGTTTCCCAAACCCAGCTGCAAGTCTAGCACACTGTTAGGCGCCCCGCCTCCAGGCGCCCCACCTCCACTAAACGGCCGCAGTGGTAACTGCTGTAAGGCCCCCGGGGGGGTCTGAGCTTGGGCCCTGGGTCGCACTACACCCTCCGGAGCGCTTGAAGGAATTTTTGCCGCTGGCATACCTGGCTGGGATTGGGACCATGTCTGAGTTGATTGCATCCCCTGCGGCCCCTGCGGTGGCACTGCAAACATGTTCGAAGGATACTCTGGGTACCGCATGTAATCACCGTACATGTTTCCCATGGATCCAAACGTTGGTCTCGACCCGTGAAAGCTCATTGCAAGTGGACCATAGTAGAAGAAATAAGGTGACGGTGGACACTGCATACCCTGGGGGGGCATACCCTGAGGCACAGGGTGAGGGAACGCATGATTTGGCACGCCACCGTTCATGAAGGACATGCCATGCGCCATTGGAGCCATGCCGTGCGCCATTGGAGCCAAGCCTTGTGCCACTGGAGCCATGCCTTGCGCCATCGGAGCCATGCCCTCATACATGTTCATGCCAGCAGCATGCGGTGGCATTAACTGCGACCCGGGGTTTGCAGGAAGCTGTGACGAATGGGGGGAAACTAACCGGGAAACTTGAGGTGTCATGAGCTGTCCAGAGTGACATTGACGAATACCATAGCTTCCCCTCCCAACCCAGGCAGTGCCTCGATCAGAATTCTGTTGAGCAACTTTGTTTGCGTGCATCTGGGCACGCTTGGCCTCCTGCCGCTCTCGCTTGTGAGCATTCTGATGACCACCCAGAGCCTGAGAGCTAGCAAATTCTCTCACGCAAAATTGGCACTCATACTTCCGATTCTCCCACAAGGGAGCAGTAGAATCGGAAAACTCATTGCCGGCAACTTCCGCAGAAAGGTGTGCGGAACTGCCTCCAGCACATTCAGCAGCATCGTCATCACATTGCTCTCGAGCAGCGGAGTCTTGCGCGCCACCCCCTGAGAGAGACCGAGAGGCCAGCGACTGTGCCTCTCCCTCCTCCCCGGTAATCTGTTCTTTCGATGAGGTATCAGCAATTTTCTCCGGAGTGCTTAAGCTACGCTCTCCAGTCTTCACCTCCCCAGCCTTCTCAGCATGCTTAATCTCAAAGCCAAACAACTTCACTGTTTTCGCTGCTCTCTCCCGAATTGCAGCATCGCTGAGAACCATAGAACTGGGTCCTTCTTGACACATATCTACGCAGGGGCCCGAAGTGCCCGACCCAACCTCATAATGTGCATCCATGGCTGTAGGAGTCACCGAATGAGAACAGCTCGCTAACGTCGCCCGATCAGAAACAACGTTGCCGGGTGGTGTGCTCAAACCAGCAGAAGTAATGCCTAAACTCTCAGCGTCTAATTCTGGTCCCCCATTGGATATAAGTAGTCTATGGGGAGGTCCTGGTGCACTCCCTTGCTCACTGGCTTTCGTCAGTACATGTTGCATCTTCCGCTGCGGGCCCTGGTCATCATTGCCGTCCCTCGGCTCTGCCTGAGTCTCAGTGGGATCACCAGAGACTTGCACTTCTCTCACGACCTGCAACTCGTACAGTCCCCACTAGTGAATACGAAAGGCTCTTACACACAAACACGCACACACACCAGTTCACAAAACCAACCACGCTAAATATGATTGCTGATCACATCAACGTCCTGACAGATCAGACCTACGTCAAATCAATCTCTTAAAGCAGCACGAGACCAAAGCCAGGTAAGATTAAGCGTGAAGTAGTCACTAAACTTGAAAGTAAAGAAGCTGGTAAAAAAAAACGAGCAAAATTTTGACATGCATGGCATCTGGCCTGCACTTTGCGAATCTCCTAAAGCATATGTAACGGGGGGGCTGTACATGTCTAGAGTGGGCCTGCGGCTCAACGAGGTGATGTGCAGCCTTGGTGCCGCGAGAACACGACCCTCCGTCTTCACGCGGCCCGTCGATGGCAGAAACCTCCATCGAGCTCACTCTCCTGCCATGCCCCCAACCCCCAAATGATTGAGTGTCCTCCGCGGCACTCACCCACGGCCGCTCTACTGCTGATGATGATTTCACTAACCTCTTCCGTTTCCCGCATTCGTGTCCTCCACCATTCGCCTCCTCCCCCGCGCTGGCCAAGTCTCCGTCACTCCCACTCCCACTCCCCCTCCCCCTCGCCGGCCGTGTATCATGCACCCCCGCTCCCGAATGATCCAGCGCTTCCTCTCTCCTCCTACTCTCTACCCGCCGTCCCCCTCCCCCTCCCCCTCCCACTCCCCCTCCCACTCCCACTCCCACTCCCACTCCCCCTCCGCTCGGAATCTCCCCCTCGCAATCGCCCTGCTCCCTACTCCTCTTCGTAATTACCCCATTCCCATTCTTCTCTCCACTCTCCCGTTCACTCCCACTGCTCGACACATTCTGCAACCACTCGTCCTCATACAACGACTTCGAGCTCGACGCATGCAGATACGCCACCACTGACCTTGTCATCCGAACTCCCCCCCTCCCTACCTCTAAAAACAATCACACAAAAAACAAAAAAAAAACAAAAAAAAAAATCCTCCTCCGCGCAAATTTCCTCCTACCTTCCCCTCATCCCCGCTCTGTACACTCAACCCCCGCACACACAACCATTCCGCAACTCGCAATTCCTCCCTCACAAGAAGCTCTCACTCGCCCCCAACCCCACCCTCACCCTCACGACGCGACCTGATCCTGCAGGAACCCCCCGCACCATGTCGACCCCCGCATGCCCCATGCCCCATTTACATGGCCCCCGCTACTCCCACCCCGCCCCTCCTCCCTCCTCGCCCCCTCCTCCGCTCCGCCTCGCTCCCCCGCCCTTCGTCTCTTCTTGCCCATACCCTACCTTCCCCTCCCCTCCCCTCCCCTCCCCGCTCCCCCTACCAAACGCCCCCTGATTCCCCGCCGCCGCAGCTCCCCTCCCGCACTCCCCCCTCCCACACGTGAATTCGTCCGCCGCTAGCTCCCCGTCCTCCCCCGCGAAAACCTACCGAAGGTGAAAACGCAAACCTCTCTCTGTCTGTGTGTGTGTGTGTTGCGAGCGATGTTTTCTGTGTGTTTGTTGTTGTTTTGCGCTTTGCGCTTGCTCGCAGCCTGGTTTGCTTGCTGCCTTCCTTGCCTTGCCTTGCCTGCATGGCCAGGCCAGTCTGCGCGCTCCAGCCCAGCCCCTGCCCTGCCCTGCCCTCCTCTGCCCCGGTACCACGGCCCACCCACCATCGCCCCCTAGCCTCCGCCTCCATCCCCACCCGCGCCCGGCATGGCATGCCCCGGCACGGCATGGCGAGCGTGGGTTTGTTTCGTTCTCACCCGGCCCGATCTGGGCGGTTTGCGCCCCTCTCCACCACATCCTGCCTTTGCCTCGACGTGGCCTGCGGCTCCGTTCACACTGCCCAGTGGCAGTGGCAGTGCAGTGCAGTGCAGGGGGCCGGCCCCAGGCTTTAGGGGTGCTTTATTATATTGCCCAGGTCCAACACTGCGTTCTGAACCTTCTGATTCGAATTAGTGTTTGTTAGTGGTGTGGTGGTAGGCCCCTTTGGGGTACCAGTTGTTGTGTGTGTGTTTTGGAGTTCCTGTTTGTTTGGGGGGCTTTGGGATGTTTTGGGATGTTGAACTTTTCTGAGGTTTTTCTGTGGTTTGGTTTGGTCACGCAGTAGTTTTGTAGTGGCTATGTTTCGCCAGATTTCTCTACAAAAAATGGTATATCTGTTTTGTTAAGGAAAAGAATAAGAAAATTTTGAATTTTTTTTGCCATATTTTCTTTGCATTATTTGTGAACATAGCCATATTTTGTGAAGAATGTTTCCAAAATATGAAGAAATTCTATTAAAACGTGATTCTAAGCTTAAAATTTCGCCAAATATTCTTTCCTTCTTTCCTAATATTTTTTACGTTGCCGGTTAGGCTTCAAAAAAAACATTAGTTTGGTGTGGATGGTGTTTGACTTGAGGGTTGATGATTGGGTGTCGGAGGTCATTGATTTGTGTTTTTGGGTTGATTGGGGTGTGGGTTTGGTGTATTGATTGAAGGTGTTGGTGATTTGTGATGTGTAAGGTTGATTGACACGAGAGGTGGTAAAAATGAATTCAAAGGTAGGTTTTGAGTGTGAGAAGACATGGGATTTTGTGTAGGGTGATGGAAGTTATCTTATAAAGTTGAGAGTTGGTTAAAAGTTGTAGACTAAGAGTAGATATTTGGAGGGGTTTTGATTTGGAGGAGATATTGGAAGTCACATCATAATGAATGGCAATTTTTAGAAGGTTATGGATGGTATTAAGATTTTCTTAGAGTACTGGAATTCGGCATATTGAAATAACTGTTAATGAAATCTTACAAACTAAAGGATCAGTACTGGAACTCACTTCATGAAAATGATAGTTGATGATATAAAATCTTACAAAGTAGGTATTTGGGCACTAGAACTCAATTCTTGAAAATGACAACTC
The DNA here is from genome assembly GCA_014871385.1 of Ceratodon purpureus. Taxonomy (NCBI): domain Eukaryota; kingdom Viridiplantae; phylum Streptophyta; class Bryopsida; order Pseudoditrichales; family Ditrichaceae; genus Ceratodon; species Ceratodon purpureus. The sequence goes on along the minus strand of CM026422.1, from coordinate 15,545,187 downwards.
ACAAAATCTTACAGGCTAAGTATGTGGGTACCAAAACTTGGCAATTCATGAGAATGACAGGTGACAAAATCTTACAGAGTAAGTGTCTGGGCACTAAGACTCAATCCATGAGAATGACAGCTGACAAAATCTACAAAGTAAGTGTCTGGGCACTAAGACTCAATTCATGAGAATGACAGCTAATAAAATCTTACAGAGTAAGTGTCTGGGCACTAGGACTCAATTCGTGAAAATGACAACTAAGACTCAATCCATGAGAATGACAGGTGACAAAATCTTACAGAGTAAGTGTCTCTGTACTAAGACTCAATTCATGAAAATGACAACTGACAAAATCTTACAGAGTAAGTATCTGGGCACTAAAAATCAATTCATGGATATGATAGTTGATGAAATCTTGCAGCCTATGCATGAGCACTGGAACTCACTACTTGAAAATGACAAATGAAGAAATCTTTTGCAAGCCAAGTAGTTTTTTGTTTTTATTTTTTGAAGGCAAATGAAAGGAATTCATTGCAAAAAATGGTAAAATACAACCCTCATCGGACAAGGGTCTAGGGCGGAGCAAGCCAAGTATTTAAACTATAACTCATCTCATGGAAATGACAATTATTGTAATATTGTAAAGTAAGTATTGGTACTTGAAGACATTGAGATTTCTGTAGAATATTAAAAGTCACGTCATAAAAAAAAACAACTAATAAAAGGTTAATGAAGACAATAAGATTTTCACACAATACCAGAACTGGGCTCTTGAGAATGGCACTTGGTGAAATCTTGTGGGCTGCATATCAACATTTAAAGACAGCAAATATGGACATTCAAATACATTAAGATTTATTGCAATGTATTGTAAATGTAAAAGTCATTGTACTTGCCAAGCTACCTACCATCAGTCAAAAACAATGTTCTTTATTTAACAACAATTGATAAGTATATTGTAAGTTACATCACAAAAGTGATAATAATTTAACTGGTGACAACATCAAACATACCAATCAATTGGCAAGCACATTGTAGGTCATGTCATAAAAAACCATATTTTAATGGGTGACAACATGAGATGTATTAGAAGTTTTGAAGCATAAGTTGGAAGTGGCTTCATAAAACAATGTTTGTTAGTATATGGTAAAACAAAAATGACTCATATATCAGTCATCAAAATTTAAATCACAAGTATAACTTGATGAGGTATTTGTAGAACTTGATGTATAATGCAGTTAAGTCAATCTTTGCAAAGGCAATGATATTTGAAACACATTAATTATCACATGAATAGATTGATGTTTGATATACTTCAGTTATTATTTTTAAATGAATTAGCCTATAAATCAGCACTGAAAAATATGATACCTTAGACACTTCTAGCAACATGATAGAAGATATTGACATACAAAAAAAGAAATCCTAATGACATTGGCATTTATGTAGAGTTTGTTTATTTAACCTTACATGACATAATAATATATATTGTTGCTAAGAATTACGCGCATTTTTTTGAGTAAATCATGTAGTTGTTGGACGTGGTATTGGTATTTATTTTATAAAGTTATAATAGACTTCATAAATATTTTAGTAGTACTTTAGGTTGTTGTGGTTTTGAATCATGCAAATATACGTCTTTACACATGATTTTTGATTAAAAAATTTAAAAATTCTTGAAAACAATTACATATTTATAAAGCACTTTTTATACAAATTTGTAGATGTAAAGAAGTGTATAAATTTTTATCATATAATATATTTGATTCTACACTCAATAATTACATTTTAAAAATTCTAAATTAAAAAAAAAAAAAACAAATGAATTAAAAAAAATACATTTGAAAGATGGTAGTATGCTTGAATTAACACATGAAGATATTATTGTCTAATAGTTGATACTTAAAAACATTGAAATTTAGTCAACAACACACTTAGATCAACACCATAAGACAATTATGTTTTTGATGACATGATTAAAAAATACAATGAATGGACATAATTCAGAATAGCAATACTTGGTAGAAAACAAAATCCTTTACAATCCACTTATATTTGACACACTATTTTAGATGGATTAAAAAATTAAAAACTTGTAATACAAATTTGATTATATTTACATTAAAAAATTTCATATAAGATCAATTTATTTAATGAAAAAAAAAATCTTTTAATGTGTAAAAATCGTCAGTTGCAAATTGCAAATAGTAGTAGAATATAATCTTTGAAGATTTTTGTTGCAAATTGGTCAAAATTACAAAAACTGGGTCTTTTCTTCTTTAAGCCTAATTAATCACAAACTAAGCATTTAGAAGTAAATTTAGTTCCTTGATTTTTCATCATTTGTACGATGGTAAACATCAAAGGGGACTTGAATATTTTTGAGCAACTAAAGAATTTGACACCAAAAGAGGTCAAAGTCTCCTAGTCTTAGTTGGATTGAATAGACAAAAATAATGTTGCTTACTTAGACTTCATAATTTTCCAATTTGTGCATTCAAATTCAATGAAATATTTATAACTAAATATTTGATTGAATTTAGATTAGATTGCATGATTGAAGATTTATAAAAAGCTTAAGTGTTTCTATTCCTTTTTTCATTGCTTTTGAAATGGTTGTTTAAATGTGTTTTCATTGAAAAATGGTCAAGAAATTTTAAAGGTCTAAAAACTCAAGGCTAAAGAATAATGTATGAATCATGACAAATTTTCAAAGATAAATATATTGGCAAAAAGTCTACCATTTGGCAAACATTTACAATGGATTAATTTGGTAAATATTTACTACAAATAAATATAAAAACCATGATACTAAATATCAATTTGCCAAACATCTACCATGGTTTCAAATTTTTTATGTATATATAGATTTTAAATTATTTCTTGATCAATTTCAAATATTTTTAACTTAAAATCATTGTAAATTTTCATATTTTAATAACAATAATAGATGGATTTACACAAATTCTACAAGTATTTGGAAAAAATGATGAAAATTTATTCTAATCATATAATATACCATTAAATTTTGCGAGTCAAATATTCCTCCTCTTTAAATACATCATTTTATCAAAAGGACAAGCTCCAACATGGCTTAACGTGGCTCATAAGGCACTGCATATGCTAGTTTTTGTAACAAAATTTACTTTAAGTATAAATAATCAAAATAATCAGTTGCACTCTAAAAAAACCCAAGTAAAATACAACATGACAGTGGACACACATCTTAGAAAAACCAGAATGATTCACATCCAAAAGCAATTAAATATCATCCAATACATGGATGAAAGGGATGAAATGGACTCGGGACGCGAGCACAGCAGAGAGAGTGCCAACTGGGACCACAGGAAGCGAGGGAAACCGTTCCTGCGCGACGCCCCACAGCCGTCGGATGCGCCCCACGAACGGCGGGATGCGAAAACCTAGCGAGCCGTTCAGGCACAGGATCGAGAGCCCAGTTGATGCTGGCGTTGCTGCTGCAGCATTTTTTCTGTCTCCGAAGCAAAGCCCTCCTCTCGCACAGGAAAACATTCAACTCAGCCAAATCCACCGCGCCCAAACGCGGAGGGGAGGTCGTCGTCTTCCGCTGCAGGTGGCGTCGTCGTCTCTGCGCCCCGCCCGCCGGTGATTCTTTCCCCCGATCCGGTGCCCTCCCCTCTCTCGTTTCGTCTCTTTCTCCCGCGTTGCCGTTCCGCGTACGCAACGCGACTGTTTTTTGTTGTTGTTGTTGTTAGGTTTTTGATTGTTGATTAGGTTGTGGTGTGGTTTTAGGTTTAGTTCTGGTGTTCGTTGTTTGTTTGTTGTTGGTGGTGGAGGTGGCGGAGGAGAGGTTTGCGTGCATCGGAGGGGTGGAGAGTTGGTTTTTCAGGGTTTCGAGGGTTTGGAGCGGTGGTTGGGGAAGGCGGGGGTGCATTTGTGATGGATTAGGGGATGTGATGGTAATGTAGTGATGGTGTGGTCGTGCATTGTGTTGTTGTTGTTATGAGGCGGGATAAGAATGTGTGGCTGTTTGCAGTGGTGGTGTTTTGTTGATGAGGTCGTGATCTGCATCGACTGAAGCGGTCGTTTGGGAGGTGGAAGAAGTGGTAGGTAAGGTACAAAGGGAGACCGACACCTTACTCCTACAGCCAACCTTCGCTTATTTGGAATTAGATATCTGCGTGGAGTGGAGCATGGAGAAGCTATGGAATTAGATATCTGCGTGGAGCTGGAGGGAGCGTAAAATTGAATGAACCCTAGAGTGATGTTGGAGGGAGGGAGGGAGGGGAGGGGGAATGGGACTCCGAGGGATGTAAAGGGGGAAAGTCGATGCATGAATGGCCTGCCGGGGGAGGGGTTGGCTATGATGAATCCGAGTCCAATGCACGAGAGTGAGAGGCAGTGGGATTTTGGCGTGTCTAAGTCGTGCATAGCTGTGGAGCTTCCTGGAGCTAAGGAGGGAGCGGTGGAGCTTGAGGGGCTTCGCTTGGACCAAAGATGTCTCTCTTGGTTGGCCTCATAGCTTTCTGTTTTCATGTCTAGCTGGCGTCCGCTGATTTTGTCAGTTGGTAAACTTATTTTTTTGCAAATGCCCACTGGTACGCTTGAAGTGTAATGGTGTATTCTGACCAGTTGTGTTTTCTACAGCCTTACGCGTCTCAAGGAGTGAGAGGAGTCGTTCTCTATAATCCGCATCATGAGTAGCCGTGCCAGCCGAACGATTTACGTCGGAAACCTCCCCGGTGATGTGAGGGAGCGAGAGATTGAGGAGCTTTTCTACAAGGTAATTTAAGTAGAGTTTGGCGTCGGGTGATTCAGTGTAAGATTCGTTAGTGTTATTTTAGCATGCATTTGTCTGACGCATCTTCTGCTCCTTGCGTGGGTGCAGTATGGACTAATTGTGGACATCGACTTGAAGCTACCTCCTCGCCCACCTGGTTACTGCTTCCTTGAGGTATTTCTTGTCGCACTGTACTCGTTCTTACTTGTTGCGGGTCACATTTTTGTTTTGAGTATCTTTGGAACGTTTGTTTTTTTCTTTGGTTGGTGAACAATTACAGCATTCAAAATTGACGTGGATACGTTGCTCAGGAAACTGAAAAGCATTTAGTGATCTTCGGTTACAAACTCTGGTGATTCAAATTGAAGTTTGTTTTACTGTTTTTTAATGGATGATTTTTTTCACATGCAGTTTGAAGATGCTAGAGATGCTGAAGATGCTATCCGTGGCCGGGATGGATACAATTTCGATGGAAATCGGCTTCGGGTATGACTTGTTCTCACTACAGATCTTTTGTGTCCTAATTTAATTGGTTCTGCTTTTATTAAGGTACCAGCTTCTTTTTTATTCAATGCATTGAGATTGATTACTTGTATTGTTTGATCTGTCATTCAAGATGTCTAATATCGTAAAATATTTGCATTGTCGAAACAGGTGGAAATCGCCCATGGTGGACGGGGACCTCCACCAGCAGTGGATCGCTACAGCATTTACAATAGTGGTGGGCGAGGAGGTGGGAGTGCTGCCGACAGTGGTGGTCGCGCAGGAGGGGTTTCTAGGCGCTCAGAATACAGGGGTAATGCCTTTTCTTTGCACCCTGCTTTGGTGTTGCAGTGAATGATTTCCGTTGCACTCCCTGACATGTTGTGTATTTTTTTATTTGGCAGTGACGGTGACTGGGTTACCCTCGTCTGCATCATGGCAAGATTTGAAGGTAATTTTCAGTTTTCCAATTATAGAATTTGGCATGTTTAACAATTCTTTGAACAATATTACTAAACAATTCCCCCCTTAGGGTACAGTATTTCTCTTCTCTAAAACACTCGGTAATCTGTACAGGATCACATGCGTAGAGCTGGTGATGTGTGCTTTGCACAGGTCTTTCGTGATGGCTCTGGTAAGAATCCTCAAGATCATTTGTGCTCTCTCGTATTCTATTATCTAATTATGTTGCTACCGGGATTCGTTTCTCAGCAAATGTCACCAGGTTTAATTTGATATGTTTTCTCACGAGTTGACTCTGCATTGCACTTTTACAGCTGGAACTATGGGCATTGTGGACTTCACCAATTATGATGACATGAAATACGCTGTGAGTGTCGGTTCTGGCTTGCACATATTCTCTTACCTTGGTTCTTAAGTGTCAAATGATTACATGGCTTTTACAAAATCACGATTGATATCTGTGAGGCTTTTTATGCAGATTCGGAAATTGGACGACTCGGAGTTTCGCAACCCGTTTTCTCGTTCTTTTATTCGAGTAAGTGATTTTTTTCTTCTCTTGTTTTTTCGTGTAATTATCTACCAAAGGCCGTGAGTGTATTAGATGATGGTTTTTGCACTACTGATTCATTGGTCATGCTACAGGTGAAGGAGGATAAGGGTTCTGGATCTCGCAGAAGTGTTACACGCAGCCGTTCGCGGAGCCGTAGGTCCAGGTGAGCCTAGTGAACTTAGCGGCATGATAGTACTTTGTATCCTGACAGTATTCTAAATTTGTACTCTTTGCATTTCATTCAGGTTTTCAAAATAGATTTTGTGAAGTAGAATGCCGTAGTTGTTAGTTTGGTCTACGCTACCTGTACATCTGTTTTTCTTGTCTAATTTGCCAATAAATTTGATCATGTATGTTCTTAATGATGCGCAGCCGCTCTCGCAGCAAGTCTGCACGTAGCCGCTCTCCTCGGTCCCGTTCTCGATCGCCACGGTCTGTAACACCTGTATCCAGGTCACGGTCACGTTCCGTTCGATCTCCCTCCAAGTAAGCTTCATCTGGTGAAACCACAGTAGATACTTTTATCGTGTACCATTTTCTTTCCTTCATTTTCTTTGAGTTCACTTCGTCGGAATTTTCAGCCTAATTGATGCTTTATTTCTTTGCCTGTTTGATTTCTCCAGGTCAAGATCACCCTCTCCTGTACAAGTAAGTTGGATTGTTTGATTTTTCTCTACCATATTGATTCTCATTCGTATAAGAGTCAGGATCCTGGTTGTCAGAGAATTGCTCGAGATACCCATTTTACGAGATGAATATCAACTATTTTGTTTCTGTCTCTGAAATTCAGAATTTTGTTTTACGGCATTGATCTGATCAGTAATATGCTCTGCTCAGGGATCACCTTTGAAGAAAGACAGTCGAAGCCCCAGCCCAAGCCGCTCCAAGTCTCCAATTGCTGTGGTACGAATGAATTGGAAGTAGGGTGTTGTTTGGCATTCTTTTCCGAGTGTATCTTGAGAGGAAGATTGAAGACAGACTTTTCTCACGTTAATGTCTCTTTCTCTCTCTCTGCAGGCAAACGGGAGGAGCTCCAGTGATGCTGAGAAGAACGGTAGTTTGAGCCCTAAAATAAATGGGGTGAGTATGATGGTCACTCTATGACACATATATTTATATTTACTTTTGTTGCTGAGTTTATCTCAACTAGGTTGGAATATGGCTCATCTGACGTTGGTATGTTACTCTTTTTTTGTCAGATAAATGTTTAAGTACTTCTTAGTAGGCTTGCAACAGTTGTCTCTCGTTATTGCTTCACGCTTTTAGTTTATTTTGCTTGTTAGAAATTACTTTCCTATATCCGTTCTTACATAGACCGTGTTATGCGTTCCAGGGTCGCGCCTCCGAACGCAGTGTTTCTCCTGTCTCGGAAAACGGCAAAGAATGAGAGTCGAATGGCGCATGATATTTGGAGGTGTTGTAGAGACGGTTGCTACACCACAGATTAGAGAGTTTTGGGTTGTGTAGCCTCCACATTTCCTGTGATCCAAGTGTTATTTCCTGAGCTTTTCGAAAGAGTTGCTTGCCGTCTCTTGACGTACGCATGGACTTCTGATTTGGACATAGGGTTAGACCCACTAGTTTGAGTCCATCAGCAAGTGCAGCAGTATTTTTGTTTAGGGTTTCAGCACCTTAATACGAGTCATTTTAAAGATATTACTTGTCCTTCCTCAAGATTTATGTCCCCCTTCATCATGCATGTCCATGATTTATTCCTGGTTTGGTACAGAAGTTGGTCAGCACGATGATATCTGTAGTTGTCATTTTGTTACGTCCCTTCGCGTGCGATGGATGATTTGAGGAAGTGCCTACGATGTATCCTACATAAATTTTCGAACTCGTAGAGAACAATGTATTTAAGGTGTCCTGAAATTTTTACTTTTCTTCCACCTCAAGTTCATTTTAATGCAAGGGAGCTTGAGGATTGTCATTGGTAACTGAGTGGGATTCTCTTGATTGGGTCAATGTCTTTAAATTCCTGGTTTTCTTATAGCATTTTAAATTGGCACAAATTGTACCAACTTGTGGGAGGCTGAATTGAAGCGTACAGTCGGATTTGACTGAATCTTCCAGGAGGCATACTCTGCAAATCGTGCAAATCTAGGAGTGCCTTCCAGACGAACAGTTCCTCGAATATAGGGCTCGAATGTATGCCTGTCAATCATGGTAACAATTTCCTAAACCCTGACACCAATATTTTGGCACTGTATAATTGTCATGTTAGCCTGACAAACATAGATTTGGGTTCCTGAATTGAAGGTTACTCTTAAGCTTTTCGGCATCATTGTCTAGGTACTGGTGCTCTCGGAGTAAATACTGGTACGTTGAGACACTCTTCACTTTCTGAACTATGGGTTCAAAACAATTGTGGATTATCTTCAGTAATTTATATCAAGTATCTGTGTCATGGGTGTCTTTTGGGTCTCACATGTTATTCCTCAATTATTGTAGAACTTTGGAATACTCTAATCCATCGTCTAATCCACACTGTAGAAAGAGAAACAGTATAGTAAGTTTACTGTACGCGAAGGTACTGAGCCGTGGTGCTGAATTAACTTGGACTCCGGTCCTCAGGACACAGGAGTTATGAATTGCCTGGCTGATTGCTGATGAAATTTTCTGGTATACACAACCCCCTGACCACCGTCTGCTGCATGTAACTATATCAAAGTCTGAGAGGTTGCAACGTGGATAGGAATGAATTAACTTACCTCATGCTCAGCTCACCACTTACAAGTGGCAAGATGCCCAAGCTCTCCGTGATCGTGTCCCTTCAGGCTTTCCTCCATCTCAGGTACCTGACATCATTTCCGCCAGGGAACCATTAGGACAGTGTGCCTATCCAATAAAGCTCTTCATTTTGATTGTAAAAGGATATGTGCTTCTCAAGTTCATTGGAGCATGACATTGAATAGAAGGATGATCTGCGCGCAAATTATTATAGGAATATTAGGGGCGGTTTACACTACAGACCAAGAACTTGTCCCATAAGCTGTAAAATCTGTGATTGGATTCATTAACTCGAGTGACCTGGGATCACTTTGGTTTACACTACCAGAAAACAAAGGAAAACATCAAAGAACTTAATGTCCTCAAAAGGCCTAAAAACAAGTCTAGTGGCTAATTCTCTAGATTTTGTGGTGATAAAAACTCAAATGGGTTTCTCATTGCAAAATGAGGAGACCATAGGCCATAAATACTTTTCTATTTTTTTTATGGGGGTCAATGTTCTAAAATTTCCAAAAATAGAACGTCATTTAAAAATCATATCAAATTTTTAGTACATAGTCATTCTTCCCCGTCTAAGTTTGGTTTACACTTAGACAAAAGTCCAAGGACTTTGAAAATTGTATCTCGTTGATGTAATTAATCCATTTTTCTTCGTGAAGGCTCTTGGTCTGTAGTGTACACTGCCACTTACACTCATAGAAAATTAATCCTTTATTTGCACTATGGTAGTTGATGTTTAGCTAAATAATTGCAGCAAAATGAAAAAAGGTACAATGTGGAAAATAATATATTGTCAGTTAATTTTTTTGGTGTTCTCTTATGTTTATATTTATAGAATGCTTCCATAGAATACTCATCCGCACTATTTTCCATGCAATATCTTTAAAGCATCCACCTAAAATATTATTGAATAATTGTATAAATTTTAAATATAAGATAAGACTCAAATTTAAGAAACCTCTTTGAAGTGGACATAGTAGAAATTTGCCATTTTATTTTAGTTTTTCCCCTTATGTGTAATTCTTCAAAATTTTGTGGATGCATTCAATTGTTTATTAAAAATATAAAAATTTGAAAATTGTGGTTACCAACTATTATTATAATGGACCACTACATTGCATGTGGAAAAGAATGGTTGGTTGGATATGATGAAAATATACAAAAAACATGTATGTAGTGTACTATGTGAACTTTGTATCACTAGACGAACATCATTTAGGGAATTAAAGTTACCTCATACTAATTTTTTGAAATATCACACTATTTCAATATTTGTAGATTTTAGATACTGAAACATAAGCTCAGATATTAAAGCATATGTAAAGATGCAAATCTAATCAAAGAAGCAACTTAAATCACCTAAAAGGAATCAGTTTGGCATGGCTTGGCACACATATCCAGTCCAATCACATCAACATGATGAAACCCTCCCTCAGCACTGTGCCCCCAGTCAAAGAGTCTAATCCCCCAAACCAGTGTAAAATTCAAGAGGTAAACAAGACCACTGACAGCAGCAACAAGGATAAAGTCACACTTCCCCAAAATCAGTTAAGTTTACCAACTGCGCTGATACCGGCACAAGTAAGTATCAATAATTAACCATCACCCTCCTACCATGTCCTCCTCTGCCATAAAAAGACAACCCTATGAATTAAATACACAATCATTTAAATAAACATTAAATTAAATATAAAACTAGATACTCTGCTCAAACCAGGCCATGTTTTCACTGAATTAGCATAGCACATCACACTATACTATTCCCTCAAAACAAGGTGGTTCATTTGAGGACATCCCAGTTCCACCTATTTTACATTTAGTTTCAGTGTTTGTCACAAATGATTGGACATGTGAATTATATATACCATCACTCTGCTCAAACCAGGGTCAAGTTTTCACTGAAATAGCACACCATTTCACACTATAGTATTCCCTCAAAACATGGTCCTATTTCGTTTGATGACATCCCAGTTCCACGTATTTTAAATTTAGTTGCAGTGTTGGTTTGCACAAATGATTGGACATCCAAGTTCCGAGTGTGTTGCACCTCTCCCTAATCCCAGGCTTCAACAGGAACTGTTGTCCCTTCCGAAGTTAAATGTGGATCCAAACAAAATAAAAATCTTTTCTTTGCAATAGAATTCCACCATTTGACTCAAAAAATGAAAATAAAAAATAAAAATAAAATAAAAAAATAAAAGTGTGGATTCAACAGCCCTTGCAATTGAATTGGGCCCACTGAGTTCCCACACTAATCATGCCCCTCATTCGGCGTTCTCTCACATTCCATCACGCAAGCTCAACTGAACGCCTGCACATCCGAATAGAACTCTTTGATGCTACCGTTAACCAAGTTTGTACATTCACTGGGATCCACCACAACAATTAAAATTATCTATCTACATAGTTTCTATCTAGTTTAACCGAGCTTTGCTTTACTGTTGACGTCTTGATATAACCTGAGTACAACCTACTTGTGCCCATTATTCGATATAGTCCATATGAGGATGTGCCCAACTGTTTTGATGTACAGTACAGGAACTATAGGATCTAGCGACTGAGTTTTTGTCTAAAATTTAAATTCTCTGGATAAAAAGTTAAAACTAGGCTATGAGAATTTGCAGATGCAAAAATGGGTGACCGCATGAGCCTGACAAGCCTCGGATTCTACAGTAGTGAAGGTGGGACTTAGCTCTTAGACTAGCTCTAGTGCATGCTTCATGCGTTGCAACACATGTCGGAGAGCATTTCAGGGTCCTGGAATACACGCAATACCTGTAGATTTATACAGGAGGCACCTTGTTGTACGTACCTCGGAGGAGAGCCTATTCCTAGTTGGCCATTCATGGCATTTACGCCCATGCACCCCATGCAACAATGCTTTCTTTATGGGTCCACTCTTGGTGTTGATGCACCGGAAAATCATTGCTTGGGAAGGGCTACGTTTGAATATTGTGGCCTATTTCTTGGTAAGATTTTTGAGTGATGATATATTCTTGATGACTACTTCTATGTATTTGGGTAGGTGTGAAAGAATTTTCTTTGGTGATTTTGGATTGAACCTGCACAGGAGTGGTCCGGTAATTTTAAGCTCTTGGTGTTAGAGGCTCTGGAGAATTGATGAGTGGACTTTTTGTTGTAATTGTGTGTACTAGAGTGGGTGAATTCGGAGAGGAGTTGTAGAAGAGGTGAGATTGAGTCTTTTTCAGTGCCTGCTGAGGAGTTAAAAATGTGGTGATCGTCTCCATGAAAGGATTTGGAAGGGGACCGCCGAGGTTGCGCTGGTGGTTTGGATTGGTTGGTGTTTGCCTTCTGTTGATGTTTATGGCTGCCTCCTTTCCACAGCTGAGGAGTAAATTTCTTGTAAGTTTTCTCCACCTAGTGTCTTTTGATTCACATTTTTTTTACTTGTTGGTTTGATGCATTTGAGTGGAGTTGAAGTAGCTGGTTAATGGTGCCATTGTGGGATGTAACAGACATCAGCTCCATTTCTCTGTGTGAAGGATGAGTTTCGGACTCGGTGCCCGCCTGTAAGGATCTGCATACTCCGCTTATTTCCCTGGACTTTTGTCCGATGAGGGTTGTACTTTAAATTCTTTGCAATGAAATTCGTTCATTTGCTTCAAAAAATAAAACAAAAATACTCCGCTTATTTAATACAACATTATGATATATCATGATCACTGTTAATTGTGCTCGTTCTGTGTTGATTCTCCTCTGTTTATTCCCTGTTTTTTCATGGTAATATTATGTGTGCACACGCAGGTGGCTGGATCTGCGTCTCTTTGGGAGAATCCCAGGATTGCGACCAAAGATTGGAGAGCTTGCGCTGAGGAAATACCTGACAATTACCAGCGTAAGTTTCTATCCACCTTATGGATCAGTACTTTAAATAAATCTGAAGTTGGGATTTTCATGCAACATCGTCCTAGAATACATGTAGAAAATGTAAAGGTCAGGTGATAGAGTAAAAGAATAGGATCAGAGCAGAAATGTGACTATGTTAGTCAAAAGCAGTTACTTGGCACCTCATGCTTATACTTAGAACAGACTCGGGATTTTGATAAGTTAGGAAATTATGTCCTTTCCAAAATGAAATACTTCTTATTTCATACATGATGGAAAGCATAGTGGTAGCAGAATACAATGTATGATATGTATCACTTTTTTAAAATCTCTATCAAGGTGTACAGATACGTTGTCGTCTGTTTGGTATGCAGCTCCACCAGGTGATGACGGAGGCAATGGTTACATTGGCATCATTGCCGAGGGGGGTCTGAATCAGCAGAGAATCTCTGTGAGTCAATTCTGTTATACATTCCTGCCAGTGTCCGAATTTATGAGCAATTTATTTGACTATTTGAGAAGGAGAGCTTACTACCTAGTAACAACGCCATTCGTGGTCCTGAGTTGAAATTCTAAGTGATGTCCTATGGTGTTCTATGCTGAAGCCTGAACAATTCTGAAGTTTAATGGACATAATTGAGCTTCTAATCAACGCAAATATGATGCAATGAGTCTCAATGTGCACAAGTTGGTGAGTTCACAGCAACGTGTCTCTGAATCATTCGCTTAACACTAAGGTTGAAAGATTCACGTGATGAGCGTCTTCTCTCAAAAGAAACTCAGTAGAGATGTTGTGTTCAATTTATAAGCATTGCACTTCAGAAGGACGCGATTCAAAGGACTGATTGTAATGCAGATAATCAACGCTGTTGCCGTAGCACGAATTTTGAACTGCACTTTGATTCTTCCTGTTTTCAAACAGGACTCAATATGGAAAGATTCAACGTGTGATTCATCCTGACCCGCTCCGTCTCTTCAAGTCTATTGAACTGAATTTCTCCGAATTTTTCATTTGACATGAGGCCAAATGAGTAGTTTAGAATAATATTCACCACCGAGGGATTGACAACGAGTTTACAATTTTTCGAGAAATACGCATGCTATTGTAAATCCCCAAGTCAACATAAACTTCATCACTAAAAGGTATGGCAACATTTTGCAGACAATTTGCAGATGTGTTTGATGTTGATCACTTCATAAACTACCTCAAAGCTGATGTTCGCATTATCAGGGAGCCTCCAAATTGGATTCCCCACCATAAAGTTTTCTATTCTTCCATTGGGTGAGTCCTCTATCCTATGCAGGGTCCAGACCAATGCTAACAACTCTGACGAAATGTTGAGGCCCTGGACATCTCAAGACTAATTCAAAGTTGCAGTTCATTTTAAATGCTCTCAAGCAATGGAGGTTAACCACATACTTGTCTTGAAATAATTTTGTATTTATTGTGAAAGGCTGATTGAAGATGAGCAGGTTTACAATTAAGAACATCCCCAAATACGCGAGTGCTGAATTCTACATTCAGAATGTTCTACCGCGCATCAAGGAAAAGAAGCTCATGTCCCTCAAGCCCTTTGTTGATAGGCTCGGGTACACACGTTGCTGCTTCCTCTCAATTCAAGCGTTGCAATTAGATGCAACAAACACGAATCCAGATCAGAGTGCACTGATTTGTATCGCAGAATTTTAATTAACGAATTCATGCAACTATGTTGCACTTCTTGCTTGGTCGTGCATCGCAGTGACACTAATGCATTTTGTTATTTTTTGCTTACAGATATGAAAATGTGCCACTCGAGATAAACAAGTTGCGATGCCGTGTGAACTATCATGCCCTCAAGTTTCTTTCTGAGACGGAACAAATGGCAGATATCCTGGTGTCTAGGATGCACAATCGGACGGGTAAACCACATCCTTTCATGTACGCTTGAAGCTTGCTCTCCTATCATCTCCTTCATTGATTGTTCTTGTAGGTAGACCAATAAAGTTTAGTCATTGACAGCAAGGGACCTCTAGATCAACAATAATTTAATTCACTTGAAAGGATGACTCAATCTCAATCACCGATATGTGTACGAGCCTTCATAATGAGCAAGGGATGCTGGAGGCAATTCTGAGTATGTGTGCAACTTTTCTGAACGACGCTGTCAGCTAGTAAGATTGTGCTAAAGCTGAATATTCACCAGTTCACATCTATTGGAAAGGATCCTTGTATAAGTGGGTATTAATTTCTGACACCAGTATTTCTGTTTAGTTCAAATCTCTAGCATCAATTGCATCTACTATTCTGGCAACCTGAGAAATTAGAAATCCTGTACCAGGGCTCTTCATTTGCGATTCGAGAAAGGAATGGTGGGACTGTCGTTCTGCGACTTCGTCGGCACACGAGAGGAGAAGGCAGCACTTCGGGAATACAGGAAGAAGGAATGGCCAAGACGGTTCAAGGTCCCCTGAAATTCTCAGCTCTTGAGTTATGCAGTAAAACTCTCGAATACATCCGAATAAACTAGCTCTTGCACATCTCATTCCATTGTTGGCCATTTGTGTAGAATGACACAATCATGTGGAAGGAGGCCCTCTGCAAACGAAAGCAAGGGAAATGCCCAATGGAGCCCGGAGAAATTTCCCTAGTCCTCAAAGCAATGGGCTACACCAAAGATTCCCAAATTTACGTAGCATCCGGCCCAGTCTATGGAGGAGACACTCGGATGCGCCCGCTTCAAAGAATGTTCCCCAACTTGGTACTTCCACAAAACCAACATAATTAATCCAATCAATCCAAACTAATCCAAATCAACCCCCAGTCTAATCAATCCAAAACTATCCAATTTAATCTCACAGCCAATTGTCATGCATGGTGCAGGTCAGAAAGGATGACTTAGCAAGCAAGGAAGAACTGGCACCATTCCAGAAACATGTGACTTCATTAGCAGCGCTCGACTTCCTCGTCTGCCTGAAATCAGATGTGTATGTGATGACCCACGGTGGCAACTTCGCAAAGCTCATCATCGGCGCCCGTCGGTACCATGGGCATGCGCAGAAGTCGATCAAGCCCAACAAGGGGCTCATGGCGTACGCCCTGGGTGATCCATACATGAGTTGGCCCCGGTTTATGCACCAAGTGGCGGAGATGCACCAGGGCCGCACTGGGCTGCCGGAAGCGACCTTCCCCGGCTACGACATCTGGGAGAATCCTCTGTCGCCTTGCATGTGCTCGTCCACAAGGGCGATGATCCCTTGACATGCCTGCTTGCTAGAAACATTCCAGAATCATCGTCTACATCATTTAACCACCATTTTGATGATCAGGTCCACATATTACACATTAGAAATAAAAAATGAGCGTCAAGGTTCCATGTCGTGCATGTCGTGCCCCACTCGCTCCCATGAGTTTTGACGTGGCCGAGGGAAGTGTTATGTCAGGTTCTTTTCTCTAGCTTTTTCAGCAAGGGATAAGAAAATTAGACACTTGTGACCATGTTATGGTACTAAGTCAAACAAAGTAGAAGGACTAAAATGATAGTCTCTTTGAGGCCTCATACTTTTTGTATTGGTTACTTATCTGATGATTGTAGAGAATTGTTCTGTGTCTAATGTAGTGACATTTGTCCAGTAGTTGTTTAGGGTGCTGTTGATGGTGATTATTAATCCTTATCTACGAAGATTCTGTTCTTAAAAGTCCACCGATATGTCATGATATTTGGCAAATGCAACACCTGGAATCCTGGCTTCTGTGTTGTAGAAGATGTTACTTGATTATAATCCCGTGGCCTGTTTCTTTTCTACTATCTCTAGTTTCTTAGATGTGGTCTCCTCAGCGCTCGCATCTAATTCTGGAGTCGTGTAGCCATCTTTTGGTGGAGGAAGCGTCCTCATTGACTTGCAAACAGCCTCTTGACACCGAAGTCTAACATGAAGATGTTCAACAAAATGTAGCTGGGCTTCAAATCACCGTGCATATACATCCGTACTGTGGAGGTCTGGTAATCATGGTAGAGGTGTTTCAACCCTTGCGCCACGGAGATGGGCTTGTTGAAACGGCGACGCCAATTGAACTCTCTCACGGACGCTGTGTGCCCCAGAGGATGCATTAGTTTGCTGAGCGTTCTGTTCGGTGTGATCTTCGTCACAAGTGCGTTATGTCTGGGCTGCAACAATAGCTAACCACCTTGATGAGCGTCCTGTTCAAGACTCACGCCATGATGGTGTCCGAACCTTCATTCCTCTGACTGTTGCCATAGAAGAGAATATGGAGATTTCATCATTGTAGTTGTGGAGTAATCCCAACTTTGAGTCAAATGGCAGCCCTTGAAGATATGGAACTTGAAAATCAATGGAGTTGCATGGGGTAGAGAGAGTTCAGTCCACTCATGTAACAATGTTTGTGCCACTTCGGGAATTCAATCCACTCGTGTAACAATGTTTTGAGCGTTTAGATTGTTGAACACTTTATCTATGAGTCAAGAAGAGCACGTTTTTAAACTTCGTATGATTCATGGTAGCAACAGCCCCAGCATACCCAATAATTTCAAGCTAAAGCTATTTAATAGATGTGATTAAGATTAGATCAGGAAATTACAGTTCAAGGTTCGTTTTGACTTCACTCCTGCTGAACTCCTGCTGAAGTCAGGCCTGGAGTCTTCACGCAGCTTCAAACTCACGGATGTCTTCAAAGGGATATACATCCTCTTCTTAACACTCACGATGCAGCTAAGGTTAGTATGAAAACTAATCAGATCATTTACAGGAAAGCTTATTACCTGAATTACATGCTAATACCTCTTCTGAACCATATGATGCTATTGCAGGCCTTGCGTGTACAACTTCAATTCGTTGAGAAACTGAAGCAAGTCCGTATAATACAAATCAACAACTCTACTAAAACACTTTTGATGTCAATTCACCTTCATGACATCACCTAAAGTCAACTACGCAGCTCTGTACTCTGCATTCCCTCACATGCGATCCTCGTGCATCCTCTACAAAACCACAGAAGTTCCAAGGTTCAATATTCTGTTACTTGTCTAAATAAATATTTTTTATGAAGGTTCTATTTCGAAGATCCATCATTATTTATGATCTACTTAGTAAAGGACAAAATACAACACGAAGTAGAATCATTCCCAGTAGGCACAATCAATCTCCCCATGAAAATAAGAAATGATAAAATCAAAAGCCAAAACGGAAAAATGAAAGCCGTGAAAGCGATTCTCGATGGACGAAGCAAACAAACTAATAGTTTCGTATAGGACATCTCATCCCGCAGTGTACAAAAATTTAAATTACATCACACCGTAAGTTCTTAAATGACTCGAGATACTTGATCTGTGTCTACTAAGACACGTGGTGTGTTATACACTATGCCTAGAATTCTCGCAGATCTTCCCTAGATTGCAATTATTCATGCCGGCTGTTACTGTAGTTCAGCAAATTAAATACCTATCACTCCCCCGGGTGTGGAAACGCTCACGAAGCTCGTTAAAGGAGAAATTTATGCAGAACCTCAAAGCAGGTGCAAATAGCATTACGTAACGCATTCTATATACATACTTCACTACCGTCTATCCCTCCCTAAGCCATTTCTGCTATACTGTCAGCAGGTGAGGTTGTGGTGCTCACCCACACATCTTGCACGGAGGTAGGAGATGTTGGCCACACAGCGTCCTTCTTTATAAGAGGCTTTGCCGAGTCCTTGTTATCAAATGACGACTCCGACTCCAACTTCTTTGATGCCCGTGCACCAAATCCAATAGTTTGTGTTCGCTGCAACTCAGCTAGGACTTCTTTCATCGAGGGTCGGTCATCTTTCTCGGGTGCTAGACAACGGAAAGCAAGTTCAGCAACCTGCTCAACCATAACTTGCGCTTCGGGATAGCAAGGGAAAACGCCAATCAAATCCGGATCAATGATCTCGTGTAAAGAGCCAGAGTGGATTTTGGCAACAGCCAAAGATGCCAAGTTAATCTCCTTCCGCTCTCGTGCCATATCAACCGCCTTCTTCGCTGTCACAAGCTCCATCAACACCACCCCAAAGCTATAGACGTCACTCTTATCAGACAGATGATACGACTCGTGATAATCTGGATCCAGATAACCGGGAGTACCCTGTGGTGCAGTTGAGATGTGGGTGTTCTCCATATTTACGACCAGCCTAGATAAACCAAAATCAGCAATTTTGGCCTTAAAGTCCTTGTCTAGGAGGATATTAGTTGTCTTCACATCCCTATGAAATATGGGTGGGTCCACCAAAAAGTGAAGGTAAGCAAGTGCTTCCGCTGTTTGTATTGCAATTTCCAACCTTGTATCCCAAGGAAAATCTGCTTTGTAGTCTCCATGAAGATGCATCGATATTGACCCGTTCGGCACGTACTCATAAACCAGAAGGGGCCGCTCCATACAGCAACCAAGTAACTGAACCAAGTGCGGATGCCGCACCTTTGAAAGAACTTCAACCTCGTTAAGAAATTGCTGTATACCTTGGCTTCCACCTTGATTGAGCTTCTTCACAGCAACCATTCGTCCATCCGCAAGCCTACCCCTGTAAACGGTCCCAAAACCACCTCCTCCCAGCTCCTGCTTGGCACTGAAACCTTGTGTCGCATGATCGAGTTCCTTATAGCTGAAAAGCTGAGTGAGATGACCAGAACCATTCGAGCGAATCTTTTCAAAAGCTTTCTTATCATCATACTTCACCGAGTCACCAGCGTACCGTGACCGTCGGCACCAAAACAGCATAACTAAAAGGAAGATTATAACCGCTGCAAGGAACCCAGATACAACACCTGCCAAATCGCCACCAAATATTAACATTAAATATTTTCTTGAGACAAACATGATTGACACATATATAGTGCTGCTGAGATACCGGACTATCCAAAATGTAACAGCTAATCTACATACCAAAACCAGTAATTTGAAGCACATACAATCCAAAACCTTGAAAAAAAGGAAGAAAAAAAAGGCATCCTATTTGAAAGACAGCGTTTTACTTTTGGCTTTGCCGACATGCCATTTCAACCTCGCACCCGACCAATCAAGGCCTTGCCAAATTTTCGACCCGGTACAGGAGTCAGGACATCCAAAGAGATTAAAATAGCGTACTTCAACCAACACTCACCAAGGATAATATACAGTCTTCTCTTCTTCGCTTTCGCATTGGCAACCGCTACATCCGATGACTCTCCTGACGTTGGTGCAGCCCCAGGAGATTGTACTGGTGGAGAGGTAAAATTTGTGAGTGATAAAGCTGCACAAGCGATACAAAATGAGCACACGAGTCAATAATAATTCCAACAAACAACTCATATCCACTACGGTTACAAAGGATAATCAAATGGCTCCTGTATCAAAACAAACTTTCGAACTAAAGTGGCGACAGAGTACTCGGAAAATTTACTGCATCACGTCGACCATGTACTCGCGGGTTGCCAGATACAGGACTTCAACACCTCAATTAGCTTAGCCCCTTGATTCTAATTTGTGCGACGAAAACTGCCTAGCAGGTATGTTTGAGCATGTCAATACCGCAGAGGCATTCAACACAACTGCGTCACGGATAATAACGACAAGAAACTAAAATCGGGGCCTACAGGTTTCTTTCACAAGACTAGGCTGTGACAGAAATCCATAACAAGCAATAACGACAGTATAATGCAGAGAACATACTCCTGTTGCCCGCAAACTGAAGCTCCAACACCGTCGAGGCAGAGCCTAAAAGGTCGTTCGGGAATGCTAGCGGAGTCTCCACAAGGTAACAGGTGCTGTATACTGGATCCTTGTAATTGTTCAGCGTCATGGGACAAGTCCACCGATCCCCAATTTCAGTATTCACACCCCCACCAGTGCTGTTACAGGCATTGCTGAAGCTACTCCCCGAAATCTTTGTGCACTGTCCCGTGATGTCTGTGGCGCAATCCAGAAGCAGTGTGGTAGTATTTGTGATGTTCAGTCCTCCAAACCTGCTTGCGTCAAAGGGTCGACAGATGGCAGGATATCCGTGCGGTGCCAGTGAAAGGGTTTGGTTCCAGTAATCTATCTTCGCAACCTTATACATGTCACTGGAATACGAGAGGTTTCCAGTGAAGTTGAGATACAACGTCCCATCCATGCACTGGAACATAAGAGCGGGGTAACTCGAGTAACATCGACCACTTAGGGCATCGTCCAAGAGCCTAAATGGAAACCTGATCGACGCATCAGCATTAGTACCACATGTCCTCACCGGACAGTACCCAGAGGCGCTCCCCGCATGGCATACCCTTGTCATGACATTGAACATGAACAAGGCACATGCGAGCTTCCAACCAAACATAGCCATGATGACTTATGTTCAACACACACTCCCCCACCCCAGCATGGACTTCCGCCTTAGCCAACAACACTACTTCCAATCCCCCAAACCAACTATCCTTAACCCAATCCCACGAATTCTAAAAAACACTCCTACAAAAACTGATCAACTTATATCCCAACTAAGAAAAAAACCTCTCAAATTCAATTCCGTGCCCTGTTCACCACTCTTTAAACACAACCACAGTAAACAAAACGGAAACTTCCCTCCCACGAAAAAACCTAGTAACCCCGAATTACATCATAATCTCACATCACAGACTAACGACTAACAAAAGATGAAAATCCCCATTCAGCGTTGTCGGTAACACCTAGAAACCCCACCCAGAGGACCTAACCCAAGTTGAACGAAAACCTCAAAAAAACACAGAAAAACTCTCCGCAGAAGAAAAACTCCAAAATTCCTCCAACACCCAACTCAACCCAACCCTAGCACTCCCGAAATCCCCCCACCCAAATCTCCCACACCCAGAAAGTAGACCCTAAAACCAGAGTGAGCTCGTCAACACAACCCCAGCTCCGGATCCCAAACAATCAACCTCCACAACTCCGAGCAAATCCACTCCGTCAGTGATGACTCGCCAACGACGACCCTGTTCCTCGGACCTTGTTCCTCCCAACTTCCAAGTCAAACGCAACCCCAGTTGTGCGGCTTTTTTCCCGAACCCCAGCTCAGAGCGTCTTCACTCCCATCGCTCTGGGAATGCTGTAGCTCCACCTCGGCCACCGTGGGTCGTTCCATCACTCACTCGTTCATGTGGCCATCAGCCCATTCCTGTGAGCTTCACCTCGCCATCTCCTTCCCTCCCGTTCCAGCCCATTGCAATCACGATTCACGTCGCCGTCGTCCTCGTCGTGAGTCGTCCCCGCAAGTTGTCGGCCAGTCAATCCTGCCCCCTCGCCGAAGCCGCCGCTCCCTCGCCAGGCGGATGAATGAGAAACCTGTCTCCGATGAATGTGCATCTTAGAACCCAGAGAATCTACGTTTTTGTGATTATGATTATATTCTAGCGTGGATATTGGTTTGTGGGGATGAGGTTTTGGGGGATGAGTTTGGGGGGTGGGATGAAAGCGAGTGGGGGGGCAGAGAAGTCAAGGGGGAACAGGGGATTAATTATTGGTGGGCCCGGGTGACGGGGGCTTTGGTGGGATGAGTCATCATTTTGGGGGAGTTGGGGTGAATGATCTTGGTGTTTTGGTGTGTATTTTTTCCTGGACTTGTTCCGGGTCTGCTGCTTTTTGGGGACTTTTTGGGCACTTGTGGGGTTCGTCTTTGGTTGGCATTTTCTACGGATGGGTCTAATATGGGCACAATGGCAACTCGTCCTGTGATTGCAATGGATATTCATGAAAAAGGATTCACAATCATGATTAAAATTGTGGTATTGACTACCTATTGGATAGTGACAAGTGCTTAAATTAGAATACCTAGAATTTGCATCAAACAATGACATGAGACCAAAATATATTCCTGTATGTACTAGAATAGGGAACAAAGTTAATTGGAAACCAATTCCTATTGCGGGTCCGATTGTCATTTGGTAATCTTTCCACCTGCCCAGGACTTGGTCCGATGAGGGCTTGTTCTTTTCTCCTCTTGTAGTGGATTTTCTTTCATTTGCGTCAAAAAATTAA
The DNA here is from genome assembly GCA_014871385.1 of Ceratodon purpureus. Taxonomy (NCBI): domain Eukaryota; kingdom Viridiplantae; phylum Streptophyta; class Bryopsida; order Pseudoditrichales; family Ditrichaceae; genus Ceratodon; species Ceratodon purpureus. Next base: position 15,522,391 of record CM026422.1, on the reverse strand, counting down.
TATATATATATATATATTCCTGTAACATCAGTGCTCCTAGTGTGAGAGTTACTTGGGTACTTACAACCAACAGTGACGTTGAATCAAGATCCATGGCTGTAGCTACTAGTGTGAGAGTTACTTGGATACTTGCAACCAACATTGACGTTGAATAAAGATCTATGGCTGTAACATCAGTACAATGACAAGTCAACTTAAATGGCCTAATATTAATTGGTAGCGTGCTTCAAATTATTGGAAATCAACAATTATGCTTTCTTTCCAGTCTAAGGTCTTATCAGTTTCATCCAAATTGTAGTGCTCATCCCGCAAAAAAATTCATTTGTTGCTGTTGAATCCATCCGCCCATCGCAGGAATGCTATCTTGTGAGCGGTGAGCAGTGAGCGGTGAGCGGTGAGCACTAAATTTTTAAATTTTTGACTATTATTTGAATATTTTGAGATGATTTTGCATGACATGGCATATATGGGACCTATGGCCGTGGAAGGTGGTTAAAGGTTTTTTTCAAAAGATAATGGCTTTTAAATTGATCAATGTAGAAATTTACACCGGATTCATATCCAATGGAGGTGAGGAGCTCCAAAATGCTTTCTCTAATAATCTGTAAAAATACATTACTGCTAGAGACATCCACTCACTTCATAAACCGCTGTGGAATATCGTTCTTGTCAAATGCACCCTTGACAACCAACTCCCTCCAGAAATACCTCAAGATAGCCTGCTTCATAGCATTCTCAACACCAGCATGGTTGAGAAATGGCTCCTTCTTGGTAAAAGTGCTAGCCTTAGGAAAAAATTCCTAAAGGCTTTCCCCCACAAAGTGATGGAATGAGCCTCAATCCAAGAGCCAATGCACTCTACAGGATTTGGTAAATCATGTGTCTTCAACACTATGATGTCCTCCTTTACAATCTTGGCATAACAATTGAGAGCCTCCTCCTCTAACTGCGGTAACAAACAATGACAATTTCTATAAGTACATATTTTACTTTAAACAAATATATTGTTTCTCTAACCAGTAGAAGACATAGAATGAATTCAACAATTTCAGCCAAAAGATTTGAATACATACTCCAGCCCAAAAGGCAACTTGATCAATCCAAACCCGGAGAACTGAATCATAAGTTGGTGATGGAGGACGGTTATACTCCAGGCGACTCTCTTTGCTCAGGTTCCACCACTTTAGCCATCTCTCTTTGTACTTGGCAAAAACCTTGGCAGTTGCGAAAAGCTGCAATTTTTCAGAGGTCATTTCACGCTTCGACTGAAAAATGTCAAAGTGACGGATGATATGCAAACAAATCAAGCATCATCTTAGAATAACTTTATATCATATCATATAATCTTGTAAAAGTAGAAGTACAATAAAAAAAAACCATGCATTAACAATATAAGGGAGACTGGACAAAAAACAATTTAGAACTGAAAATGCATATACACAGTAGAAAATATACTCTAACACATGCAAAGCTCTTAGCTCATTATTCAAAGAACGTACAGGCCCAACGGTAAAGACTGTCTTATAATCACTAAAGATATGAGAACTCCGAAAAGGTCCTCCAACACAAACAACCTCAAATCCAACTACCTTACAAACGTCATCTTTGACATTATAAGAATCATAAGAAGATTCTCATCTTCCATCCGAAGGAACCAGTTCGATACTCCACAAAAGGTGTTTAAACAAAAAAACAGAAAGCGCTACCTGTTCGTTGCAAATAGCAAAGTCGAACAAGCAAACGCATAGCTCAACTCGAGCACTTGAGTTTTAACAATGAAACATGAGTTTGCTTAATTTTCCATAAAAACTATCAAATAATACTCAAAATTAAACCACTTGATGGAACTCTTGAATCTCAAAGACCCATAAAAGGATGTGTCTTTCCAATGAAAAGTACATTCAAAGCATACAAAGTGACGTAGGAATCCAAAAGAGGTTTAACAATCACATGTTTATTGAATTTTGAGTTAAGTAAAAATAGGCATCCGACTTGAAAGGGATTAAAACGCATAAAAGTTCTTGAAAGTTAGAAAAGATAAATGTGGCCTTCACACCTCAAAGGGATCCATAATGTATTAGCTTTTAAAAATTATTCAACAAAAAAGGTATTTTAACTATGTTGATATTCTGACAATGTTGTTTTGAATTCTTCAAATTGGCACTACACATGGAGATTTTCTCCAAATATTTGATGTAATACATCGTTGGAAAGCCCTCGACAAGATCTTTCCAAAAACATACAACAAGCCATATTTCCAAGAAAAAAAAAAAATCTCGTTATTTTCCATGCGAGTTGTCAAAAAAAGTGAATGCAAGTGGAAAATTAAGCAAACTCATTTGTTTTGGGAAATAATACTTGTCACATGTTTTTAGAAATCTTTCTTCAGGGGTTTAAACAATTGTTGTATGATAATTTTAAAATTCATACCATGTTGTAGTTATAGATGTGTTATTTCTATAGATGGTGGAAAGGGGAAGGTGTACTCCTTTACTATCATCAATGAACCGCAATGTACATTCTAAAATTTCATGAAGATGATATTATAGATCCTTGGAAAGATAGGACAAGAAAAGTACTGCAAACACGTTTACTAGATTTTTTTATATCTCTAAAAGATGGATTACAAAGTGGATACTTTCATCGACTTGGTTTCAACAAAGTTATGCGTTTTTAGAACTTACTACACTTGATAGATTCTTTTGGATGTTTCTTTGGAACTAATTGCAATTGCTATAGAAGTTTTTACATTGTGACTCATATTTTCTCCTATCGGATTTAATTTAAATTTATGCTTAGTATGTATTTGAACTTACCTTCTATAAATGAAGATCATATCTATTAAGCCCCTTCAATTATATAATATTCTATAGTAAATCATAAATAGGTATATTAAAAACAAAAATTGTAATTTTAAAACCACATGTAATCAATTGTCGGATCCACCTTTCAATGTTATATCTTTGTGGAATTTTATTTGCAAAAGTGGATATAAAAGAATACTCTCTTTGTGAATCCAAAAAGGCCTTGCGTAAGAGTTTTTTTCCCACCTAGTTTTGGTTTTTATCCCATTTCTTCTTTTGAAATAAATTTAGCAATTTTTTTCGTTTTTCCTTTTTTGGGATTTTTTAAAAAAATAGTCAAATTTATTAACCTTCCACGGTAATAGGTGTCATTTATTATTTAATCATGGCTTTGAAGAAAGAGTTTTAAGATTATGGTTTTTGATAGAATTGGGTGAAAAGATTTCATTTTTGTAAAAAAAATTCAAACTTTTTTTTGAAAAAAACTGAAATTTTGTGCTCACCGCTCACCACTCACTGCTCACCGCTCACAAGATAGCGTCGCTGGTGACTACTCATGTCATAGATTAATTTTAATTTTTGAGAGGCGCCAACATTAGTTATATAAATGATTAATTATGAGTTAATGAATTTAAAAAAGAAATAAAGGACTACTTGACGATTCAATGGCAATTAAGCTATGGCTTTGTCAATATTGTCAAAGTGCCATTGTATCTTTTTATATATATATATATATATATATATATATATATATATATATATATATATATATATATATATATATATATATATATATATATATATATACTTGGACAAATGGCACTTTTATTACCAATGAAAATAGACAAAAGAAACAAAAGCACTCAATGAACCGAGTCAGGGCCAAGAGCCCTAACTGGTGAATGATACTTTAAAATATTTCTACATTGCAAACAATTAAAGTTTGTTGTTTGGATGAAAATCATTGTGCAATTCTAGATTTACTTTATTGATTTTAAACTATATATATATTTTGGAAACACCAGCCATCATGCTATGCATTCATGATGGTGCTAAACTTTAACTTCATATGAAGTGAAGGAAGAAGTTTAATAATTGATGCTATTTGTTCACAAGTTGGTTGAAGCCTTGTTGTATTTTTGAGATTGATAATTTACATCGATTAATTGCATTGGTTCTCGATACTAACATAACCAAGAAGAAAGTCTTTGATTCATGCAGTTACAACGTTATTATCAAGACAATGTGAAGATGATTGTGTTGGCACTTCTAGCGAGCAATCTGTCAACTTCGAGTAATTACCAAATTGACAGTATTGATACTACAGGTGCAAAGTTGTCGAACAAGCTTCATTCCTGAACTTAAACCACCTCATATCATAGATCATTTGTTGAAACAGTTGGACTCACATCACAAAGTTCGTTTAGATGCTCCCTGAGATGGTGTCGTCGCAATGGCTGGAGCTGTGGACGACTCACATAAACAGATCGTCCATCGACAATCTTGTGACTTGATCCATATATAGACACGTGAGTCTCTTCTCAAGCAACGAAGATCCCTGTCTTATAAAATGCTTTCTCTATCAGTTTCTCAAGACAACCAAGCAAATTTTATTGTCCGAGCTGGCTGCTTTCCAAGCTTATGTTTTAACGTTTCAACAACCACACTTATGGCGACTGTGTAAGCATGCCAGGTTAGAAGTAATACTGTATTTCTCCTGATAATGTCTCTTCGCCTGCAGCGATTCGTACACAGGTCAGGATTTGCAATCACCTCGTCAGAATTACACATGTTAAATCAAGGTGAGTCATTGAACCCCCCACCTTCGATGTATTCTTTGGCAGGAGGCGGTAATATAAGGTCAGTTAGCACAAGCTCATAATGCTCGCATACTCCTGGGATTAAATCCTCCAGCAATCTAAATGAGGAAGATCGTTGTAAATATATGAAATTAAACATGCATTTGAAAGCGGACGGTTGACGAGACAACAAATGTATTGACTTTGGTCGCGGACATGTACGCTCTACTGGAACACTTGCACCTGCAGAAATCATGCTCTAAAGTACATTCCTGATTAGATGTTAAAACAACTCAGGGTTCCTCAAAGGTCTGAGCGTTATATTTACAATATTGCTTTCAATATTTACTAATTTGGCCCGTTTGATGCTGATAATCATTTTGATTGATCTTGGAACGAAGGTAACAGATACTTAACGGTTCAATTCTCTCCACCTGAGGCCAGATGAGTTTTTGAGGATCTAAGTGTGTAGGAGCTATCACTGCTGGAAGTGAAATTTATGAAGTCAAACATCGGAACCATGATATTCTCCATCCCCTCATGGTCCATACCACTGATCTCATTTGAATTATCTTGACCTGCTCTGTTCTCAAAACCTCTGATTGCAACCAGCTCTGCTACAACCTCGTTCATGGCTGGTCTGTGGTATCTACTGTCTGCAAGGCACTTTGACGCCAGTTCAGCCACTCTTTGCATTTGGTCAACCAAAATATCATAAGACTCACAAGCACTCTCATCAAACAACCGTGAGTCTGATATGGCCTTCACGTCACCCTTTTGAATGAAAGGTAACGCCATGGTCATGAGATTCACATTCTCTCCACCACGCTGGAAGTCCACCGGCTTCAGCGATGTTACCAGTTCCAACAACACCATTCCGAAACTGTACACATCACTCTTGTCACAGAATTGAAAGTTTCTATAGTACTCGGGATCCAGATATCCAGGAGTGCCCTGCACAACGGTTGAAACGTGGGTTGCACCGTACTTCACTAGTCTTGAGATACCGAAGTCAGCAACCTTGACGTTGAACTTGTCATCCAATAATATATTGGAGGTCTTCATGTCCCGATGATAGATCGGCGGGTCTGCAAAAGAATGAAGATACCTGCAAAAGATATCATTGTCCATGTAGAAAATTAACGAAGCATTTAGAACAATGTGGCAGACTAAGAGATTTTGGTTAAAATATGAACAATATAACTCCTTCCCCCTTTTCGATGCTAATTACGTATAACAAATGTTTTGATAAAGAGAATATGGCTAATGAACTGTGCAAGAACTGAAACAGACGTGGTTGTGAAGTCATAAACTAAAGCTAACCCAAACACGTAAAAATTTACATGATCAATCGACAAGCATGATTGCTAGACCAACCTTAGAGCTTCGGCCGTGTCGATGGCAATCTGCAATCTCTTCTCCCAACTCAAGTGGATCCCAGGTCGTTCACCTTGCAAGTGCTGATACAGATCCCCGTTAGACACGTACTCATACACAAGCATGGGGACCTCAACCTCGAGGCAGCACCCGTGCAACCTCACCAGGTTGCAGTGATTCACTTGCGACAAAAGGATTACTTCGTTTGTAAACTGCTCTGATATTCCTTTCATGTCCACAGTACGGTTGGTCTTCTTGATGGCAACTTCGACGCCGTCGTCAAGTGTCCCTTTGTACACCGTGCCGAAACCTCCAGAGCCTAATTTGCAATCATCTGAGAAGTTCTTGGTACCTTCCTGAAGCTCCTTCAGAGTGTACAAAAAGGTTTTCGAGTGGTTTTTGAGTATGTGGGACGACTTGAAGTCTCGCAACTTCCTAATAGCTTCTATATTTTTACCTCTGAAGCTTTCTGTTTTCCTACTTGGGCTGTGGCGGAACAATCCTCGCCGAATCATGCATACTAGGAAAATTATAATCGCGGCAAGGAACCCAAACACAACACCTGTCACAGTATTGCACAATATCAGTTTCAAGATGAATGTTTACTGAGAATATAATGAATGACGCTGATGACTTAGCGGTTCTCTTTAACAAGATTGTGTACGACACCATGTCAGCTCGAGATCACCCCACGACTTTTTAAATGATTAGATAAAACATTGTCCATGGCTAAAGAAGCAAGTAGTGATCGACGTCTTCAAATGAAAAGAAAATCACTAATCCGACCTACCCATGCTGCGAACTTCTCAACCTCTGAACTTCTGATCCTCTGGTTCTTTTGGGTACTTTCACTTCTTCAAATCTCCTTTTCTACGAAGTTTTTCCCCATCCTAAAATTTTAGTAGATAGATCATGAAGTTATTACCTTTTCTATGTCGGATCTACCAATATTATCAAATATTGATCAGATTTGCCAAACATTGGAATGTGAGAAACTTTTACCACTCCAAATTTGACTTGACTTTAGTTCTAAAGCGATCTTGAAATGATAAAAGTGATCCAATTAAATGAGGAAATATTTTGAAAAATTTATCATATTAAAAGTATCCCAATTTAAATTCATTCTGAGATAATAAAAATTATGAAATGTTAACATCTTGTTTGTAATCCAATTTTGAAGGCATTCTTAGTTACAAGTTACTTATACAATATTAAAATATTTATAGACACTCTTGAGGGTTTAGAGGTTAACAAATGATAATCTGATAATATCTGAATAGACAACTTTACCTGCAACTTTCCCCACTGAACTAGCACCAAGGACGATACAGAGGACTCTCATTATTTCCCCCTGTTTTTGTGGTAAAGGACATGTCTAAGTATACTTCACTCAATACTTACCAAGGATGATATACAATCTCTTCTTCTTCGCTCTCGCTGAATCAGATGACTCTGTCGTTGTCGTTGGTGCAGGTCCAGGAGATTGTAATGGTACAGAGGTAAAATTTGTGAGTGATAAAGCTGCACAAGCGATACAAAATGAACACACGGCTCAATTATTGTTCCAACAAACAACTCATATCCACTGCGGTTACAAAGGATAATCAAATGGCTCCTGTATCAAAACAAACTTTCGAACTAAAGTGGCGACAGAGTACTCGGGAAATCTACTGCATCACGTCAACCATGTACTCGCGGGTTGCCAGACACAAGACTTCAACACCTCAATTAGCTTAGCCCCTTGTTTCTAATTTGTGCGACGAAAAACTGCCTAGCAGGTATGTTTGAGCATGTCAATACCGCAGAGGCATCCAACACAACTGCGTCACGGATAATGACGACAAGAACTAAAGTCGGGAGCTAGCTACAGGTCTCTTTCCCAAGACGAGGCTGTGACATAACTGGTCATGTCTAGCTTCTTTAACGACAAGACTAAGACTGTCCTCTTAAATTAAGCTAGCCTCAGCACTTTGTAATTAATCACTCCAACTCGCTGCAAGTAGTAAATTGCTAATACTCCGGGACACAAATGAGAACAACAGCACTTGACGTCCACAACAGCTCAATTGCAACATCAACATGCTACTGAAGCAAATAAGTCACATCTGCAAAACGGTGATATACACAAAGTACAGAAATTCATAACAAGAAATAATAACATTTTCAACGGGTAGTGTAATGCAGTGAACATACTCCTGTTGCCCGCAAACTGAAGCTCCAACACCGAGGAGGCTGAGACTAGGCCGTTCGGGATTGCTTGCGGAGTCTCCACAAGGTAACAGGCGCTGAATGCCGCATCCTTGTAATTCTTCAGCGTCATGGGACAAGACCACCGATCCCCAATTTCAGTGTTCACACCCCCACCAGTGTTGTTACAGGCATTGCTGAAGCTACTCCCCGAAATCTTTGTGCACTGTCCCGTGATGTCTGTGGCGCAATCCAGAAGCAGTGTGGTAGTATTTGTGATGTTCAGTCCTCCAAACCTGCTTGCGTCAAAGGGTCGACAGATGGCAGGATATCCGTGCGGTGCCAGTGAAAGGGTTTGGTTCCAGTAATCTATCTTCGAAACCTTATACATGTCACTGGAATGCGTGACGCTTCCGGTAAAGTTGAGATACAACGTCCCATCCATGCACTGGAACATAAGAGCGGGGTAACTCGAGTAACATCGACCACTTAGGGCATCGTCCAAGAGCCTAAATGGAAACCTGATCGACGCATCAGCATTAGTACCACATGTCCTCACCGGACAGTACCCAGAGGCGCTGCCTGCATGGGCTACCCTTGTCAAGAGGGCTGTCGTAATAATGAATTTGGCCATTGTACATCCGAATCCCAGACCGCACTCAGCCATGGCAACTCGTCTTCTACTTACTTTCGACAGCCATCACATCTCCAGCTTTAAGACAGAATTTTGAATGATCAGAATGCTAAGGGTGTGAACCTGATCATGGTCTGGTTGAAACAGACTTACACTGCTCGTGAACTGTCACAGTGTCGGAAGAAGTTGAGGATGTTTCATGTACAAATCTGGATTATCCAAAACCACTAATCCTGATTTCAGAGTGCAATCCATCCTAATAACCGTTACTCAAACAATACAGCTGCCTTCACAACAAGTCACCTTCTCCACGACTTCCGTAGATATGATTTAGGGAAGGAACCTAGGTATGTTTTCAAGAAGGCTCCCTGAATGATCTTCCGTGACGCCCGACCACAGAAGGATGAGAAGCAACTACCTACTCGTGGTACACTACCGCACAGAGCCCCCAATATGCACCTCACTACTCTGGCACAGTACTACTGCACTCCCCTCACCCAAACCTTAAGCACCGACCATGGCTGGAGTTCGATAAGCCAACCATCAACCCTGTCTCATGGATAAACAAGGATTCCTGAAACGAATGGTACGTCGAAGCACGTCGTAGCTAGTGCGCGCTTTCAAGTCTTCAGCTTCTAGTGCTCTCCTGAGGTATCATCATATGCATACTCCCGACCGCAACAAAACCACCAAGTCTACTGGACTTCAACGCTTGATGCAAGCGGTCTATCGATGCGAAGGTGTATCTGCTTGCTACATCGGTAGCTCTGAGCACTTGATCAAGCATGCTTGCTAGCGTACAGATCAGTGTCCTCCAGCCATGAGAATCCCAGTCCCATTCTCCTCGACTCCTCGGAGCAGCAGCTGCAGCACTCACCAACTCCCCAGCTTATCCTCATCCTCCTAGATCTAGAGTCCAGCATCTTATTGATTTTTGTGCAACACGCGATGAGTCAGCTTCTTATTGAATACGGAGTCGAAGACTTTTGTGCTTCGTGCAAAAGTCGGTAAACAATGATGTCTGGCCACGCCGAATAATACAGTCGGTTAAGGCTGCTGGCAAATTATTAGTCTTTTCCTGAACACTGCCTCTTTCCGGACGCTTTCAAATCTACGAAAATCTTGAGAATCATGAGAATTTAGTAGATAATGCAGGCAAGAATGTACACTTGCTGAATAAGAAAGTTCATATTTGGAATTAGATATATTCTAGTAAGTACTTTAAAATTTTAAAACTTATTTGTTTGGTGTTCAAAAATATATCATAAAGTGCATTGGAGTCATTTGTCTTTTACTAGTGGAATTTAATGAAAATAGTTTCTTTTATAAATAGTAAGTACTATACTAGTTGGTCAAATGCTTGGGAATATGTTGGTTTACCCTGGTTTCTTCATCATTTAGATAATCAATTACAGTAAAGAAGTTTCAAGGAATGGATTTCCAAAGAATGAGTTACTTCATCTAGCTAAAGATTCTCTTTAATTACTTATGTCTATCAACATGGAATGTATTGAAACTTGGTGTCACTCTTGCCTTGTCATATACAAATTTTGAAGGTACATTTTAGTTTGTAGATTAAACGTAAGAAGCACATTGATGTTTAACATCACTTCATTCGTGAGAAGTTCAAAAGTGGCGTCATAAGCTTAAGATATTGCCAAAGGAAGATATAGTTGCGGCTGTGTTGTCAAAGGCACTTCAGAGGGAGAGGCATCAATGATTAGGTAGAGCTATGCAATTTTGATATATATAAACTACTTGTGCAAGTAGGTGATTTACTACTAGTCCGCATGTGGCATGACTAGGTGAAGAAATAAGGCTTGCCTAATTGAATTGACTAAGCCAAGTCAATGAAAAGGTTGGAAGGACAAGTAGATGGTGGCTAAGTCATATGGGCGGCCATGAGGCCACCTGGGGTGAAGGGACTTGCAAGTGGCTTGGAATGTCCCGTTAGAGTCACTTAGAAATGTACAAGCATGTACTATAAGTTATCGGCTTTGAAAAGAATTCTATGATTAAAGGGCTTTGAAAAAAGCCCATATCTTACTCCACATCATTCACTACTTTATGTGCTACAGTTGTTATAGCAAACTTCTCTCTACTTCTTTCAATCTCGTTAGATTATGGGCGCACTCATTTGAGTTGTAAGAGAAAGTTTTGAAGCTGATAAGTAGTTTGGAGAAGATCTTGTTGGGCACTGTCTATGTAAGATGCAAAACGGCTAGTTTAGAACTTTGGAGGTGCACAAGAGCTAATTTTGAGCTTTAGGAGTCCACTAGTTTGGATTTTGAGATTTGAGAAGGCACGTAGATTGTGGTTGACGTGCACAATCAATCCTTTTGGATCTTGTAAATATTCAAGCATTTAATGTGCTAGCTTGCTTTCTAATTACTCCAGAAGCTCATTTAAGTCATTCAGGTGCTTACATACAAATTGCTTAAGATGTCCCTTTCGAGTCACTTAAAGCTGTGTAACCAAGTATTATAATTTTATTTATTTATTTTTAAAATTTATTTTATATTTGGAGCAAATGAACAAACTTCATTGCAAAAAATGGAGAGAACAACCAACCCTCATCGGATTTGTAGGTTCTAGCTCTAGTTCAGAAGTCTTTGGTTACACTTCAAGTCTCCGAAATCTCACTCGTTTCTCAAAGAGGCACTGATGGAAGTTAAAAATCTTGAGGAGGATATGTTCATGCGACCCTTCTAGAACATATGCACAAGATGAAAGCAGTAGTTCCAAACCTTTTTAGCATTGCCACAAGCGTAAAAGCAATGTGCGTAGGTCTCAACCTCCCTTGAGTTGCACAGTTGGCAGTTTTGATCAATGTTAGGGTTGAATTTCTCCCTCGAGGAATTTGTCGCAATTGCTTTATGCCATATCGACCACATAAAAGCTGCTTCTTTCTTGGAACGAATTGATTTCCAAATTTCCTTCCACTTTAAGACAAAGTTTGGACTGCCTTTCGATCTCTACTTCTCTTGAATCGGTTCATGAAGAGTGGAGCAGTTTGAAAGGAGCTCCCTACCTATTTTTAAATTTTTTTTTTGAAACAAATGAAACAGAATTCCATTGCAAAGAGAGAGAACCAAAAAACCGCCCAGCCACAGGTGGCCTGGGGGATCAAACGCAGGACCAAGGGGCCGGCCAGCACCGCAGCAAATCCGCGGGCCAGCGCAGCCACCTAAGGGAACGCCCCCTCAACACAACCCTGACATAGAAGGGAAAATCAGTGGGGCTCGAAGACGAAGCTAGCCGAGGGACCCTTCACCTGCCATCGAGGCTGATCACTAACAAAGATAGCAAAAATACTTTCTCTACCGCGCCTAGCTATCAAGGAGCTATTGTCCTTGATCGCCGCAACAGGGTCAACCTTCTTCCGGAGCTTCACGCGCTCCCACTCCACCCTCCCGTAGTCGATGGCGCCGGACCAGATTGTCTAGTACATTTTCTCCGGAGTCCAGGAGCAATTGTTGAAGGTCTTGTCATTTCTCTTGATCCAGAGGGACCACAAGACCACAGTTTGCAGTTCCATCCAAATTTGCTTGACAGGGTTAAACTTACGGGGAATGCCGTCGGAGAAGATGCCATGCTTCCATGAGACCATCTGCCAGGGGCCCTGTGCCTCGCGCCCGTTGATGAGGGTGTTCATGATGTGTATCGCCCATTGCCAGGCCCTTTGGGCGGAGATGCATTCCCAGAATCTGTGAAGTACAGATTCTTCGGATCGGCGGGGGCATACAGCGCATCTAATGCCAGCTGTGTTGTTGAAACGGCCCCTCCAGTGGTTGACTGCCACGGCTCTGTGCCACACCAGCTAGAGAAGCCCGGCCTCCTTGCAGATGCGCTCCTTGACCCAAACGATTCGCCATTTGAGGCGGAAGTCTTGAGGCAGCACACCCTGCCACTTACGGGTTACAGGATTACTGACAACGATTCTCTTCTGAAGGATCTCTCTTCCGACCTTGGAGGTGTAGGACATTAACGGGACCGCGTCATCAGGGCCTCGCCGAGAAAACCTCCCCGGATCCCAGCCAAGGCTATCCACCTTACCATAGTAAAGGAGGATTTTAGATTTACGGGGGCCTCGCTCCATCGAAACCATTCTCACTCTGTGCAGTGTGAGCCGAGCCAAAGATTCCCGGTCCTGCCAGAGAGTTGGCCGAGGGGGGATTGCTGGTGCCACGGAGGGTCTTGGAAAGGGGATGTACCTCAAGAATGGTGAGGTTGGCCGGGAGGGGCTGGGGTCGAGGCGGCCCTCCTAGTCTCAATGACTGGTCAGGCCCAATGCATACAACGCATGTGGGTTCCGAGTCAGCGTGGTCAGCAAAAAATCCGATCCATTTGCCTGGCCCCGCGGTGGCGATCGGAGTTGTCAACAGAGCTCCCCATTCGTTGTACAGTGCCCTGCCCGCGGCCTCCCATGCCCCTTGCTCAGAGAGGAGTAAGTTAAACTTGGCGGGTGGAAGCACACTACGCCGGGTACACTTTGGGCAGATTTCGAAAGTACTTCAGATGTACATTTCTGCCAAACTGTATGTGTAGTACTTTTTTCTGATAATCCTAACCGTCCATTTCTATACCGCGTGCCACCTGTGTCCATATTAAGATCGACCTATCAGGAAGCAATTTACCGGTGGTAGTAGGTGGTCGGATTGGGTCCAACCAGTCTAGCCGGTAGTCGTCGTCTCGCACCTCCAACGTCTCGCACCTCTGATCTCGCACCTTTGGTCTCGCTAGTGCACTGGCCTCGTTGGTGCTGGAGCTACTGTCGTTCCTTTTTCGTGGTGTATTCTTCTTTTCCCTCTTCGTTAACACCTCTTTGTTCAAACTCTATCGTTAACTGTTCCGCTAGTTTAGGTTGATAGAGGGTTAGAGGGTTTGAGAGATGTTGGTGTTGTGCATAGGAATTTCTTTGCTTTTCTTTTCTTTTAGTATTGCGTCTTAGTTCCGGAGCTGGATTGTTTAGGTCTGCGGGGAAACTATACTCTCGACTTAGTTTGTGGTTGGCTTCTTTTTATTAGGGTTTAGTTGGGGGTGAAGGCGCTAGGGTTCAGAGAGTTCTAGGCACAGCATCGCTAGGTTTAGGGGGTTGGAGACGCCGCCCCTGATGTCGAAGAGGAGCAAGTCCGTAGGTTTAGACAGTGTGCGACCTGGTGTTAGGGATGGAAGACAAGGATCCGGAGTGATTGGTGGTTCCGGGATTGGAGCTAAAGAAGGGAGGACTAAGTCGGGTGGGAGCGATGTTGCGGCAGTAGTCGTGAAGGAGGAAGAGCGTTTCTTGGAGGTCCAGGAGTTGCAAGAACTCATCGACGGTTTGAAGTCCCCTCCCGATGTCTTGACCTGGGAGGATTTCCGGGACACCTACAATCTGGAGTGTGGACAGAATTCCATCAACCCGCATCGATGCAGGAAGGATAAGGATATCTCCGACAAAACGATGCAGGAGTTGGGTTTCAGGCCGGAAGGAGCGAGGGGTCGGGGTGGATACAGTTGGGCGGATTGTAAGGTACGGGAGATTGTGAATCGGATCAAGGTCATTCACCCCATTGTTTACCAGCACCGCATAGACGAAATGCCTAGGTGTGTAACCAAACAGTTTGCCGTGGGTGTTGTTTTGGAGTATCAAAACAACCCGGTAAACTGGGCTCTATACGGCCAGGAGACAAACAATAGTCAGCGAAGAAAGTACGAGCAAGATTGGAGTAAGTTGAGGTTCGCGATAAACACAAGTGCCAAGGTAACGAAGAGGACGTGGAGAAGTTTGAAGGTGGATACTGCTGTGAAGATGGAGCCTACGGGCGGTGGAGAGACTGCGACGCCTACGAAGGTCAGTTTTTGTAGTTTGATATATCTTCCTTGGTTTGTTTTGGGGGGTTATAATGATTCGGGTTGTAAGTGGAGGGTTGCGGTCTCAATTTTCTAGTTCAGATTCAGGCTTAAGCCTTCGGAGAGAATTCAGTTAGTTTAGACTAGAGATGGTTTGCGATAGACATTGTTATAGGTTCAGGGTTGTACACGATGAGAAATCTGTGGTTTGAGGTTTTAGGAACAAGGGGATTGCTAAAACGTGTTCGGTCAGGTTTATGCAATCGACTCTCTAGAGTTTGCACAAGTGTGGAGGACTCAGGTTGGGAATACTGGAATCTGTAGTTAGGAACCTGAATTTCCGAGTGACTGTGCGTGTGTCGATGTGTGTGAATGTATTAGTGCATGTGGGCAAAGCTCTAAGGTTTAAGGGGGCGGGGTTAGGGTCTGCTGTAAGGTAGGGTGAGACTGCGTTGAGGTTGCTTGAAGGTATATGATCAGCGGTAACAATGTTTGTTTACAATGTTTGTGTATTGCAATTATTACATTACACTGTTTGTTTAGATTGTTCGTTACACTGATTGCTTTGTTGTGTAAGATCAAAGTTGTTACTTGTGCATGCTCAATTGCTACTCAGTTTTTAACTATCATTGCTTGGTGAATTGAATGGATGCATAGACGCGTATAGATGTTGAGTGTAATTTTGTGTTTTTTCAATCCTTTTTTGAATTCCCACTTTTTTTTTTAATTAAAAGAATCTGTCTTTTGCAGAGGAGGCCTGTTCCTCCTCCAACCTCCACGCCAACTAAGTGGAAGTCGTCTCCGGGTATGAAGACAGAGGTAACGACGCCCACCGTGAAGGTTGAAGACCGCGGGATAGCCTCGATGTCTCGTCTGGAATACTTCCAGACAATGCACACTATCTTATTGATGGAGATAGAGGGGCTGAAGGTAGAAGAGCAGATGGCGTTGAAGGCGAAGGATACGGCTGCTCAAGACATGCGACTGGCGTTGCTGATGGTGGAGTCCTACGAAGCAAACTTAGCTTCTCATCAAGAAGGCGACGGTTTACACCCGGGAAGTGAAGCCAAGCGCCAAGTCCTCGCTGAGCTCTTGGAGGACCAGAAGCGGACCCTTTCACAGAAGGAATCAGAGGCGTTAGAAAAGGATCTAGGGGCAGTAGAGTGTAGGAGGCAAGTGGAACAGAAAGCCCGTTTGTGCGAGGGAGTGAAGACTGAATGTGACCGTATCAGATACGGCAGAAATTTATGTAGTCTCAATCCGGTGCCTCTAGTCTACCCTGATAACGCGTTTGGCGAGGACGGTTCTCCTGAGCGGAGGTTTTTGAAGATTACCAAGTGTGCCCTATGTGGGTTCAGTTTTCCTAAGAGTGATATAGTTATTGCAAGTTGCAAACATATGTACCACCCTTTCTGCGCAAAGGTGACATATGAGAGCCGATACAAGTGTGCTGCGTCCAATTGTAGTGACAAATTAGTCGACCCAGATTGGCATCGCAGTTTCGGATGGGGAGGCCCCGGGAGTATTGTTGATCAGGATGTGGCGTCGTTGATGACAGAGTGCGACGAGGAGGTGGCACGTTTGCTATCTGAACGAGCAGAGCGAGCACGTCTACGTTGTCCCAACACAGGTGAGTACTTAGCATCTGTTTAGTTTTGAGTTATAGGTTTTGTATGTATTTCTCTGATAGGGATTATCATAAGTACTCAGCTTACTTTGCTGCTACCAGGTTGCACAAAGACTTGTAGAAGTACTCTATTTAGGTAGTAGTGGAAGTCTCGGTCCTGGTACTCATAGTCCCAGTTACTGATACGTAATACTTGTCTTGCAGAGTCTCAAGGAAGAATACATTCCCCTGCACTGTTTGTACATTTAGAGTATCTAGTCGTACTTTGCATCTATGTTTATTTTTTTCCTTTTTGTAACTTCTTTATACTTCACGAACCGCACATACTTGTGAGTCTAGAAGATTTGTACTCGGTGTACAGTTTGTGCGTCCCTCAGTACTTTCAATACCTTTAGCCTTAGTACTCGTAGAACATGTTGTACTCCTAGTATTACAAGTAAGTCGATGTTGTGGTTCCATCTAAGATGCATAGTACTTTATGTTATTATTGTACAATTTGTACTGTTCTAACTGTTCTACATGTTGTAGTTCTAGTGTAGTTCTAGTGTAACACCGCGCAATGCTCTTGTAGAAAATGTAAGTTGAATAGTACTTTGCATAGTAAATGTAAGGTTTGAGTATTACATGTACATTAGAGTGGTTTTTATAGTTGACTTTTAATGTACTTTTTGAGTTTGTTAGTGAAAATAGTATTTTTAGGATGTACATAAGATGCACGGATTATTATTTGTCCTACTGAGCGAGGTGTTAATTTGTGTTTCTTGTTGGAATGACAGACTCATCTCTAAAACCAATGTCTTGCCTTTCACATGGTTTGGCGAGCTTCGGGGAACAGAGTCAGGCTGTTTGCTCGACGAAGTTCAAGGACTCCGCTGTGGGTGACACGTACGCATCTAGCCTAATGCATATTAGGGAGGAGGGAGATCAGAGAAGGGACGAAAATCTAGTGCGGCAGGTTCAGAAGCATTCTCACGCGAAATCAGGTACATCGCAGGGAAAGTCAGGGCATGGTAAGCATGTTGTTCGAAATGCAAGTGCAGGGTTCGAGTGTCTCGAGGAGGGATCGTATGGAAGATCCAGGGTGAAAGAGCCAGAGTTTGATTCTGAAGAGGAGGATGATGAATCCGAGAGTGAAGGTATGCTACTCTGTATATTGTTCTATTATTCTAAGCTACAGATTTGGTAGATTTCACCCTAGCTTACAACCTGTGGGTTATGTATTGCAGGAGTACTTCGCGGCATGAAGTCTAGCTCGGGAACTACCGCCAGTGGTAGTTCCAGCGGGAGTGATTCCGAAGAGTCGGAAGGGAACAGTGGGCCACAGCGTAGACAAGTGAAGGACGACGACGGAAGCGACATGGAAGTCGACAGCGACTGTTTCGAGGTAGATGGAGGGATGCAAGATCATGGAAACACATGTGAGGTTCCCCCTGCAGCGGCTGTCTCGTCCGTGGGCACCGTCGAGAAAACACCCGGTGTCGAGGCAGTGGAGGGCGGTCAGGTTGTAGGGGACGTGGAGACAGTAATGGCTGCAGTCCAGGTTCCAAAGGACGTGGAGACAACATTGGCGGGCGTCGAGGCAGTTGGAGACATTGACAAAGTGGAGGTGTCAGTAAATGAGATGGTAGCTGCCGAAGGTGAGAAGAGGAGAAAGGCGCTGTATGAAGGCGGAATGGAGGCGAAGGTACAAGAATACTCTGAGAGTGAACAAGGTTCACCGGAGGACAAACATACCTCAGGGGTTTGGGGTAAGCCGTGGACTGCGCTGGTTCAGGAGATGTCGGGTGCCGGAGATGTGATGGTACAGAATGAGGTTGGAGAGGAAGAACAGGCGGTGGAAACAAAAACAGGGGACGAAGAGAAGGGAGAGGGACACTGTGGTTCTGGATCGGCATCCAAGAGTAGGAGGAAGGGTGAAGACGGCAAGGGTCAAAAGAAGGATAAGGAAGGCCGGAGAAAAAGTGACCGTCTAGGAGGTGAAAGTGTGGGGCCGGCACAGAGGACCCGTGCTTCCACAAAATCGAATGATGCAGGTGAAGGTGAAGACTTGACTCCGCAGAGAAAACCTCAAACAAGAAAATCTAAAAGGGCAGAGGTTACAGGGGAGAAGCCAGAGCAGAAGAAAAAGAGCAAGAGGAAAACACATGAGAATTCCAGTCACCGTCCATGTCCAGATGTTGACAGTCCCGGGGGCTGCCAGAGTGGGAAGAAGATAAAGCCGGTTAAGTTTGTTTTGGAGAGTACTGTTTGATGTGTGCCTTAGGAATGTTTAGTGGTCACTACAGTGGGTGATAGACAATATTTACACCCTGTTTTGTACGGTAGAATGTGAGTACCATGTTGGAGGTTTGTTTCTATCTATGTATTTTTTTTGAACATACGCCATTTGTATGTGACCTTACGGAAAAGTACTCAAATATTTCAAACAGCCAACCAAATTTGCACTTAAAAAAACTTATTTCTTTCGTTTGTCAAAAGCAGGAAATAATATTGATTAAGGACGTGTCATTGGGCAAGGAGCGGAATCCAGTCCCTTTAATTGTACCTGCCGGTTGCTCCTTCTCACCTCCTGATTTTGGTTATATCAAGGAGAGCATGGTACTTGTTGAGGAAGGTTCCACCGGTGAGTTGTGGACATCCGTTGGTAATTCCTTCAAGGCTAAATCCGGGTGTACCGATTGTGGCACAGACTGTCTTGCGTCTGATCCCGCGGCTTGCACATGTGCCCTACAGTCTGGCTCCTTTGCCTATACTAAAAAGGGCACGCTAAAAGCTGTGGTCACTAAGAATAGAGCCCGAGATCTACCTCTAGAGTTTTGTGATAAGGGATCCGGTTGTTACTGTTCCAATATCCCAAGCGACGGCACCAGCAGTGAAGAATCCCAGTGCTTTGGCCATCGCCCAAGGCTTTTCATTTCCGAGTGTAATTCTAAATGTGCGTGCCATTCACATTGTGGTAATCGGGTTATTCAACACGGCATGAAGGTTAATGTTCAGGTACAATACAACAGACACTTTTAACTTTTTTTTTTTTTTTTTTAAGAAATGTAGTTATTAATTACGGGCTTTTAGTATAACTCACAGATTTTCAAGACTTCAACCCGAGGGTGGGGTGTACGGACAGTGGAGTATATAGAAGCTGGTAAGTTTATATTCGAGCTTGCTGGGGAGATTGTTACCAATGAAGAACTGATTGGGCGAAATCACTTGGTTCACAAGCTGCTAGGCTTTAGGCAGACCTATACCCTACAGTTAGATGCCTGTTGGCGTGCCGAAATTATGGCTACAGATAGGTCTTCCTTGTGTATCAACGCAACACATTATGGAAACGTGGCAAGGTTTATGAACCACAGGTACGGCTACTACGTTCGTATATGTTTTGAACCTGTATTCCCAGGTTGTAAAAATTTGGTCTAAACCGTTTTTTCATCCTAATGCTAATTTACCATTGTGTCGACAATGTAGGTGTGAAGGAGCTAATGTTATTGACATGCCAGCCCGAGTTGATTCAGATGAGGATAGAATTTACCATGTCGCCTTCTTCGCTAAGCGAGACATCTACCCTTTAGAGGAATTGACATGGGTAAGTTATTGACTAAACAAAGAAGCTGAATAAGTCACTGATATTTTGTTTACAGTGCAAATACTGCTGGTATCTACAGAAATACGTATTTGACTTAAGCCTTCATTGATCTACAGGACTACGGTGAGGACTTCCAGTCAGACAACCGGGAAGTACCCACCTTCAAATGCCAGTGTGGAAGTATCAAATGCCGAGACAAGCCCCTACTCTCCAAAACGGAAAACACTACCAAAAAGAAATCAGTGGGACAGTGTCTACCTGATTCCAACCAACGTAGGAGACAGTAAACTCAAGTGCCGAACATGACAGTAAACGCTACCTCTAAAAACTCAGCCAGAAATACTGGACTCTCTTACGAATGAGGCTTCAAGAGTCACCTTGTTGAAAAGCTCTAGTATCACATTCTAAATATCAAGCAGGCTTCTTATCAATGTGGGACCCCTAATTTCCCCTGCAAATACCGACCTCCACTACCACTTGTCACAACTCAGCACTCCTTGTCCTGCTTCGCCAACACAAATAGCTTAACCTTGTCGAACTTCCAGTACACGCAATGTTTGTTAGTCCAGGTAGCCAAGACTATGTTGCAATTTCCTATTCAGTCTGGATTTCTGTCAACCTAACAAACTGTGCGGAACAATCAGACTGAGTTCAAGTAAACATGATCTGGATGATTCGGTGGAGTGACATAATTGCACCCTGATCTTCATGAAGCTGCTTTATTGAAAGGGTAAGTAAATACGCAACATGAGACCAACCGGATAAAATGGACGTTAGGCACCCTCATAGAAACTGTCAACTAAAGAGAAGAAAAGAAAATGGGCTCTCATCAAGAACAGATCTAGCCAATGAACGCATCAAGTGAAAACATCAAGCTTCCAAACTTGGGATCAAGAGTAAGCAAGAAAATAAGCCGGAACAAGAGAAGAAGAGGAGAGGTTCTGTACAGTGAAATGGAGATCAAGAGCTGAAGCCACGGGTATATGAAAGACGAGCCTGGACTTGAGAGAAGTCCTAGCAAAATAAGCCACCCTTATGCAAAAGCCACCACCCGAACGGATTGTGTACCATGACCATTTGTTTGCAACGGTAGCATATAAGGTGGTAGAAAAGACTTTTGCAATTCCGTCCCTCTCGGACAGTGTGTCAGTAAAGCATCAAACTCCACCCACTCACAAGAATTCCCGCTCCTTTCCTCCCGCCAAAGGTAGAGGGTCAGCTGAAGGACAGATGGACACTTGTCCTAAATTAGGGAGAGAGAAAGGTAGACAGAGAGAGGGAGGAGAAGGGAGGGAGACGGTGGTTGGGAGTGGAGGAGGATTTCAGAGTGGGCTAGAGAGTTGGGGAGGGGGGGTTGGGGGGTGGGGGATGTGGGGGATTGGGGGTGGTGGTGGCTTGGGGTTGAGACAAGGTTCGGAAATTTTCAGAGAACTAAAATAGAACCACAAATAAATAAATAATAGGGAGTGTGGTTGAATAAGAGATAAAAAGAAGTGTGAAATCAAAAAATAAAAATAAAATACCAAGAGTAAGAAGAGACAAGCATGGTAGTTCAAAGAAAATAAAATTTAAAGAGAAAAAAATAAGAATAAAATAAAATAAAATAAAATATTAAGAGATAAAAAGAGAAGATAAGACCGTAAAAGAATAACAAGAGATAAGAAGGGAATATAATAATTAAAGGAATAATATTAGAGTAACAACAAAAAAGGGTTGAAAAAGATTGGTTGGATATTTAAAGATATAAACCAACCAAGATGGAAAATAACAAATGACACCTTAGGTGGTAGAAAAATAATTAAAAATAAATAAATAAAAAAAATAAAAAAAATACCAATTAATAATGCTATGATATGAGATAAGATGAAAAGATTAATAAATGAAAAGAATAATACTAAAATATAAAGAAGAAAAGGGTCGAAGAAGGATGGTTGAATAATTGAAGATATAAACCAACCAAGATGAAAGATGATAAAGGGGATGGTTGGTTGAAAAAAAATTTAAAAATTAAAAAATAAAAAATAAAAACAATAAAAAAATAAATAACAAATTACAATAAGAGATAAGGATGGAAGATTAATAAACAAAAAAAATAATAAGCAGAATGAAGGGAAGATGGAAAGAAAAAATGAATAATAAAAGATACGAAGGGAACATATATAGATAAAAATAAAAATAAATAGATATGAAGGGAAGAATAAAATACAACAAATAATAGGAGATACGAAGGGAAGATACATAAATAAAAAAATAAAATATATATGAAGGGAACATAGAAAAAGGAAAGAATAATAAGAGAAAAGAATGGAAGATGAAAAAACGAAAAGAATAATATTAGAATAGCAAGAACAAAACCGTCAAAGAAGGATGGTAGAATATTAAGAGATATAAAGCAACCAAGATGAAAGATGAGGAAAGAGAGGGGCGGTTGGAAAAAAAATTAAAAAGAATTTAAAAAAAAAAAAAAAAAAAAAAAAAAAACAAATAATTAAAAAAACAAATTACAATAAGAGATAAGAAGGGAAGATAAATAAATAAAAAGAATAATAAGAGGAATAAAGGGAAGATAAAAATAAGAAATGAATAATAAGATATACGAAGGGAAAAAAATAGGAAGAAAAGAATCACTAGAAGAAAATATAAATAAATAAATAATATTAGGATAACAATAACAAAGTGGTCGAAGTGGGGTGGTTGAATATTTAGAGATATAAAAGAGGAAGATGTAAGATCACTAGTTAAAAAAAGAATAAAATTGTAACAAGAACATCGATGATGGGAAGAGGTTGTTGGAATTTTAAAAGAATAGAAGAGGTGTTTTAGGACAAGAAAGAAGAAGGGTTTGAAGCCATAAAATAAATAAAAGAGATAAAATAAGCAGAATGGTTAAAGAATAAGGGTATTGTAAAGTAAATGTTCACACTTCAATCCCTCCGAATTATTTACTTGTTTTTGGTAATGCTTTAATTATTGTATTAATTTATTTATACTGGAGGTTCATTTTTTAATATACCTAGTAGTTGAATTTTGAAGCTCTTCTCATAGTCTGATTTGAGTTTAAGAGTTAACTCTTTAGCATCGTTCTCCTTAGCGTTCAATCCTGCCCACTTATGATTTGCTTTTAAAGCTCATTATCCATTGAAGGAACACAGGATTCTGCTACTGGCATAGGTTCCTAGTCTGGAAGTCCAAGATGCCACATCTTAATTAGGATTCCGACACCATACCAGGAAGAACCCGCATTTAGTTATGTAACCTCTAGCTTAATATTTCTGTTTATATTGATGCTCCATATTTTAACCCTTATTTTTATCGTTTCAGTATCCGCCAAGACCACGAAGAACTTGTAAATGGACTGACTTTAATGTTTGTACAATAATAGATTGGACACCGCGGTGATTCCAGCGCACATTCTGCAACGTATCCAATATTTCATTCAGATCCTTGTTGACGTTTAGAATACTCAGCATTTTCAAAACGGTGACTACTTAATATGGTACAAGCGTCATCCATCAATCCAAAAGGACATTATCTTTCCAGGTTTGCCGTGTTTCATGGTCCCATTTGCCAAATAGCTGATTCTCTGACGAATTCCAAATCAAATGGGAGGCAAGGAATCACAGAAGTGTCATGCCGAATGAGTGTCTATTTTCGATTATGTTGTGGTTCTAAATGACAATGGCACATACTTGTTTTGGGTCCTGACTCATTAATATTCTTTAAGTTGAAGTGCCATCGACGGTTTCTATGTGCAATAGTCTGGTAAGTGACTGCAGTCTATATAATTTAGCTTCTATGAAATCAGCCACCGTACCCTTTATAGTTCCATAGTATTGTGTAAGTAAAAATTCGTTTAATTGTGTTGATGAACATCTTTCACAGAACAAACACCGAGCTGCTTGGATAAAGGACAAGAGCCATATACGACCCTGATACAATGCAGAGTGTATAGTTTCACTTAATCAGATGTGGTATGAGGCTAGAAATTCCAGACTTGGTGATAGCTTAACATGGGGTTGCAATTTTACTGGTAACCCTTGTATAACCTTAAAATCTCATAGCAACCAGCTATTCATTGCACTCAGTTTCCCACAGGTGAGATAGAGCCTGCCTCACAACCTCGACAACTTCTGAGGATATCTTATAAACGGGATCCCCACCTTTCAAGCAATACGTGGCTGGTGTCATTCGGAACTTGCATGCTAAGACTAAGTTCGAGGCAACATGAGCTACTACAGATTTATCTAGGTAGGTATACGTATATTCTCCACGGCCAGATTTTCTATAGTAGGTCCCTTCGACAACATAATCCCCTGCTTCAAAATCAGCACCCCATGGACATTGCAGAGGTGCCTGTAGTTGGTACTTACGTCGCTGGCACTGCAAAACGTAGAAATCAACTCCCTCTTCATTGGGCTGCTCGGCTGGGACTACAAAGTTGTCACCAACTTCCAGTACATCGTCTAAACTTTCTCCATGCAGAATCTGGATAGCAAACATCACACAGAGTCATGGAAAGAGGTGAACATGATTGCCGCATATATCATAATGTTACACATCTAAATTTGATGAAATCTGAAATATAATGAGAAAGAACCTAAGCATGAGCCGCAACCTGATCCATCGGGTCTCCGTCGATAAGGTCCACCTCTTCTGGAGCTGCTTTAGGCTGCAGCTGAACAGCACGCCACCGTTTGACATGCTCGAGTTGCTCGCAATTCTCCCAGTCCCTTTCAATGCATGGAGCACAGTAACAGGAAAGTTCCCTCACCAACAACGAAGTATTATTTGTGGCCGAATTTCCCATAATCGAATGAAATGATCTGGAACCAGCAATGGTGTGGCATGCCATTGATGATTCTCTATTGATATCGTGCTCGCCCACGTGCCAAAAGGTACGTTGAATATCCCGGGTAGTGCTCCCAGCATACGAAGAAGGTGCACGACTTGAGAAGCCCTGTTTCAAGAAGTCGACACATTGGAGGGCGTTTTGTAACTGTCTCTCTGGATTACGAATCTGTTCCATGCGTAAGGCACGCTTCACTACTGCTCCTGCGCCATCCCATTCCCCTGCAACAACATCCATAAAGGTAACCCTATCAGCATGGTATAGTGTGAAATAATTTCTAGATTTCACAAATAGCTAATGCACAGCGACATAGTACAAAAAGTACATTGACCATACTACAGAAAGTACAGTGAGTACCTTTTCCATGTCCGGTTGCGAAAAAATTCCAAATCATGGAGCAGCCACCGGTAAGGCTTGGATACCTTGCAACAAAGTACATTGCCGTTGCACCTTTAAACTGACCTGCGCATCCATCAGAAAATACCCAATGCTCCGACGGTGGTTGACCGTTATCATTCAACCACCTCCAATGGAGCATGAGACAATGCTGAACAAACAAACTGTCATGTTTTTTATCGTCTGAAATATAATAGTGAGTATGTTTGAGGGTGACTAATTCACCGTCCTCATCACGAACCCTCTGGAGGGTGATGTGAACCAACAAGGACACATACTCAGACATATAATACATGGATTGTACCTCATTTTGAATCTGAAATTCATAGTTCTCTGCAAAATCAATGTGAGAAACAAGTACCCCCTCAGGCAAGTTACGCATCATTTCCTTGCACTGATGGTCCTGCCAATTGGCAATAAAATTGTGCTTGATGAATGCAGCAATTTTTGGTTTCATGTAATTGATGAACAAAACCGGACTTGTCTCTTGATATACCTCTTGCAAACGCTTCTTTGGCTTCCCTGTCTCTCGATCCATCCCAATCTGAACGTAAGAAAACTGTTTCCAACGTAGCTTCGGCTCTTCTTCCGAAGACAGCTCATGTGGGCAAAGCGGGAGTGTCTCTACCCCACAGTCTTCACAGTCACCCATTAGACAGCTCAAATTATGCCACTCAGCAAACTCTAGCTTTGGGCAGAGACAAGCTTCCCAAAGTTGAGTAATCCTCTTATATACACTGTGATGAGCATCACAGCATACACCATCAGCCGCTGCATCATCCAATACAGTAGAACATACAGCACAAGCACAGGAGCAACCTCTTTGTGCATGCAAACCCCTTTTTTCCTCCCGTAAGGTGTTCAGTCCTACCCTCATGAGATCCATTTCAACATGATAGATACAACAACACACATTACGGTCCCTCAAAGGTTTCACATACCAGGGCTTCAGTTCCTCAAACCTTCGTTGTCCGATTTTGCACTCTGGATGAGCCTCTTTGAACTGCAAGAAGAATGCGGTCTGCAAACATCAAGTGAAAACAGTTTTGTTAGTACTATGCATGTCGACATAAAGAAATACGAAGTACATTGAGTGATGGAAGTACCTATGTATAAAACTTTGAGTACCAGGGGTACTACTTACGTAGATCTGGTCTACGATGTACTAATTGACAGGGTACAGTTGGAGTTCCTGGAGTACTACATACTACAGTTATACCTAGAAAGTACTACATATTACACTTAGAGTACCAGGAGTACTACATATTACAGTTAGAGTATCAAGAGAACTATATATTATAGTTAGAGTACATGGAGTACTACATATTACAGTACCGGTAGAGTAGTATGTAGTACTCAATGTAGTAGTCGACATCATACTAGTCTATGATGTAGTAGTCGACATATTACAGTTGGAGTATCGGGTGTACTGCGTACGTAGTTCTAGTCTAGGAAGTACTAGTTCACATACTACTATTGGACAAAATGTAGTACAAACACTTCCACCGGTACCTTAATTGTTTCCACCTAATACTACTATCCGAACTTGGAAACCAAAACAGTAGTATAAGGGGCAAAAAAGGACAATGCAACTACCTTACTGCTAGTACTTTAGTTTGAACTCTGTAAAAGTACATAAACGTAGTCACAAATCGTACCTGAGTGACTGTCAAGTAGTGTTTGGGATGTGTTTCCCCTCCTCTCTTCAAACCACCGCCCTTGTTGACCACGTCCTTCCTATTAGGACTTACCCTTGTCTGACTATGCCACCACGCCTCAACTGTAGTGACAGTGTAGTTAGATGATCCATCTCCTCGTTTTTGCCTTCGAAGTAATGCAAACCGAGTAGCTCCATCCTCGTATTCTTCTCTCCTTTCCAGGGCCGCTTGAATATTGTCCGCCTTTGTTCCTAACACACGAGCACGGGCCCTTACACCACCCACAAACCCACTAACAGCAGCATCTAGCAATGCTCCCCTCCTTGACAACATGTTATTTGAGAAAGGGATAGCCAACGACTGTAACTCTGCTCTAAAACTCTGAATCAAGTAATGAATACTTTTAGCCTCTAAGTGACGAGGATAATAATAAGGTAGAAGAGGCCAAACTTGACCATGACGTAGAACCTTCTCCATCACAATCTGACGGCAACCAGGTCCAGGGAGAAGGCTCAGTTCCTCAGACAGGCTTTGCACAATCTTCTGCGCAACCCTAGAGGCATCTCGACTCGAAATGGCATCCTCAGCTGTTTCCTTCATCGTCGTCTCCCCTCCTTCCGTTCCCTGCAAACATCTCTCGCGATGGCGTCGCTGGTATGCACGATCGCGCTCCGCCTTCTCTAACCGTGCAGCCTCTGCAGATTCCATGGATGCCGTCCTCTCCGCGGGACCAGAGCGTCGCACCCTGGACCTCTGTGAACGGGCCTTGTCTCCCATCCTACACGTCATGAGACCCGTGGAGACTACACGGTTAGAGAGGGACGAGCATAGTCTGGAAGCTAGAATCTTCAAATACCATTGCCCTGAACCTACGTACAGGGACAAATGTAAACATGTGGAAAAAGTTGCCTTCAAACAACATATCAAGAAAGAAACTCAGCATACATAGTCAGAAATCAAGAGAAGTCGAGAAACATGGAACAGATACTCACCGAAGGGCAAGGACTTCGACAATCTGGGTCGCTTGTGACTTCTTCACGCGGCAGTCCGTCCTCCGTGACCAAAGATTCGAAGAGGGACCTCGGATTGTGGACCAGTCGGTCTCTTGTCTGGAGAACCTGGTTTGCACTGTGTAGGTACCAGCCGATATCTCCACGCCTTGACGTCGGCGTGGCAGCAACGTCACTGCTACTGGCAACATCCTCACTTGGAGAATACCATGAACCCGCGCTAAACTCTGGACCCACGCCTTCACTCTCTTCGTTGACACACTCACACACAGGATAGTAATAAGTAATTTCTCTCTGGACTAGCAACGGAGGATCCTTGACAACGTAGTAGGACGTCATCAACGATTGAACCAGTGGCGGGGTCTGTGATCCTGCTTCCCCAGACATTGGTTCGCATACCTTGCAAAGGCTGCGCCGCACCCTACACTGCTCCGAACACAACTTCTCAGAGTGTGCGACGTCGAAAACCCTTGCATGGCACACAGTCGCATGCAAGGCAACCCAGACTGATGCACAGAATTAAAAGGAACAATACATCCATCACGCTAATGAATGAAAGATCCACCGGACTTTCAAACCAGTGAGATCCACTATTGTCGGACCTTATCATCTACGTGTACGGCCATGATGTAACGACGACTTATTCGGACGGTGAAGATTTTGACAGGAAGTACAAGAAGTACTTTCCTGTGTGAAACTACATCCGCGAAGTACTCTCAGTGGCGGCCGCATAAATTCTCTAAGTCTAATAAAACAGCAAGTAAGAATGATCGGGCCGTTAGCCAACATGGGGCACACGTCTAGAAAGCCTTCTACGTAGGAAAATCAGAAAAGAACCTTTAATTTTAGGAATTATGGGCTGCAAAAAAAAATTCCACAAGACTGCAAAAATCTCCAGGGATCTTCAGCTTCTTCTAGATTTTTCAAGTGGGGGCCATAGCCATTTACAAGTCTCATACCCAGTTACAATATTACAGCAAAATATAACATCTAAATATTACAAAACTTGTACTTTGTAGAATTTTGGACAATCTGACATACTTTTAAATTCCGGAAAAGTACTAATTTTGTTACTCCATTAGATTGTTTTTGTGAACTTGGGATTTCAATAACAATGCTGGGCAATGTTCCAATCATATTCTGTTATGGGAAATGCATTCGCACAGTTTTTTCTACCCTAAACAGAGTACTTTCCACGCGGTACTTTCAAAAAAGTACTTTTCTGACATACTTTTTAGGGGGGCGTAGTGTGCTTACACCCTGGCGGCAGCCTCAGGGAGGCTGAGAAAGCGGTTGTTGAGGAGCGCATCATGAACGCAACGCAGGCCCTTCTTGTGGAGCTGGGAGGCCCGAAGCTTGGAGAATCCAGCGTCAATCAGGGGGACGAAACGGGAACACCAAAAAGGTTCTGAGAGGACTTCTTCCTTATTCGCTGGCCTGGACTTCGACTCCAGCAAACCATGCTAAATTCTATGCATGGATGCATCAGAGGAACGGGAAAGGCACCCCCGGCTTGGCTTCGAGGAGAGTCGCCCTCACGCCTCAGCAATCAGCAATCTGTCGCCATGAAGCCTCCTAGACTGGACGAAGACAGAGAGCCACCGTTCTTTTCCAACGCCGAGTAGTCGATAGAGATGAGAACCTTGAAAACGCCCCATGCAATTTGGTATTGTTTCCCGAACTCCTCCCCCCCCCCAACCCGCAGTATGAAGATTACGACCCTTTTTCAAAACGTCCAAGGTTTAAACGATACCTTGAAGGTCGACATTGTCCGACAATATTTTTGTAACCTCTTCTCTAGTCTAGAGATACTTTGCTTCCAAGAACACCACCTTCGGGGTGATCGTCTCGCCTCCCTAGAATCTTCCTTCTGGCCCCAAGCGAAATTTTTCGGTCTGGAGGCGCTGGCCGGCTACGGCAATGAACCCTTCGGCCCCAGTGCTGGAACCGGGGGAGTGTGCATGCGGGTGAGCCCTCGGGTTTTCCACTTAATCTCAAATTCCGGCCAATCCAGAGGAGGCCGGGCTCAATGGGTGCGGTTCAGCGGACTTCCTGGTGGCGACCTTGCCGTCCTCAATGTCTACGCAACCAATAATCCCCGAGAGCGAGCCTTCCTCCGGGAGGAGCTCCTCTCCACCCTTCCAAAAGACTGCCGTTGGCTTGTCTGCGGTGACTTCAACTTTGTTGAGAATCGACGTGAGAAATCCAACATAAACGGCCGCCTTATTTCCACTGGCGAAAGCAGAGTTTTTAATCTCCTCAAAGATGCTTTGCACCTAGGGGAGAGATTCGAAGGCTCCAACGAAGTCCGTTTCTCGTGGGATAACAAGCAGTTGGGGCCCTCCCGATCTCTCGCCCGCCTTGACCGCTGTTACTCATTCCAATTAGCCGGTGCAGGCCCGGATCCAGTCACCGAATACTTTATCAGGGGTGACTGCTATCATTCGGACCATCTACCCGTCCAATGCTCTGTCCAACTTCGGCCTCAACCCAAGCGCAAGTCCTCATTCAAAATGGGTAACCTTCACTTGAAAGATCCGGAGGTGGTTACTCAAGTTGAGCAAGTCTGGCGTCAAAACCCGACGCTGGGCTTCACCGGCAAGCTCCATCGTGTAGTTAAATTCTACAGGACCTATTGTGTACGGAAAGCCCAAGAATTCAGGTCTGTAGAGACTGGCCTCCACAGCCAAGTTGAGCAGGTCACGGTGGGTCTTCATGAGGACCCGAACGACATTGACCTCCAACAAAAACTCAGCGAGGTAGGTGAGCAGTTCAAGCAAGTGGAACAGCACCGCGCCGAAGGGCAATGCATCAGGAGCCGAGTTAAATGGAAGAGGGTTGGCGACGCATGCACCTCGGAAATTTTCGAGCCTCCAAATCCCACTCAGGCGCGTCGCACATCACCTTGCTGGAGGATGAGCTCGGTAACACTCGGTCAGACCAGCAAAGACTGGAGCTCATCTACACCGACTTCTACCAAAAATTATACTCTGCCTCCCCTGAAGCTGCTGCTGTAACAGCGGAGTCGAATTCGGCTTTTAGCTCTATCACCGACCGCCTCTCTCCAGCCATGAAAGCCTCCCTCAGCGCCCCGGTCTCCATGGTAGAACTGACCAAGGCCCTATA
This sequence comes from Ceratodon purpureus, assembly GCA_014871385.1. Classification (NCBI taxonomy): domain Eukaryota; kingdom Viridiplantae; phylum Streptophyta; class Bryopsida; order Pseudoditrichales; family Ditrichaceae; genus Ceratodon; species Ceratodon purpureus. The sequence continues at coordinate 15,491,509 of CM026422.1, read as the reverse complement.
GGACATGGCCTGCGGGAAGGCTCCAGGCCCCAACGGGGTTATCACAGAATTCTTTAAGGAATTCTCGCCCCTCATCCAGGATGATTACCTGAGCCTGGTTAACAATGCCGTTTGCAATCAGCAATTCCCTCGTGGCGTGACAAGAGGAGTGATCTCACTGATCCACAAGAATGACAGCCGAAGCAGACTCACCAATTGGCGTCCAATTACCTTACTCAACGTAGTCTACAAGCTGTTTGCAAAAGTGCTCTAGATGAGGGTGCAACCGGTCCTAATGGAAGTGATTTCCCACGACCAGTCGATGATTCCTTCCCCTCCGGTTCATTCTTGACAATATCGTGCTCTCCCACGAGACCATGGATTGGGCACAATTTTCCAACCAACCCCTCATTTTTCTAAAGCTGGATTTTTCGAAGGCCTTTGATCTTGTCGAATGGCCCTTCCTGTTTAGGGTAATGAGAACTATGGGCTTTCCAGAGGAGTTTGTCTCAATGACTCAACTCTTGTTTCATGACGCCTCTGCATGTGTGAAGGTCAATGGCTCTACCTCCCCGGAATTCAGCATACACCGTGGGGTGCGCCAGGGATGCCCCCTAGCGCCTTACTTGTTTTTAATTGTCGCAGAAATTCTCAATGCAATGGTGAAGCAAGGGGTGGCCGAGGGACTGATCAAGGGGATCTCTCTTCCTGTGCCCGGAAGACAACAGGTCACCGCGCAGTTCGCGGATGACACTTCATTCACTTTGCTAGGAGAAGAAGACTCCGTGAAGGCTCTCATTTTGGTACTTGACACCTTCTGCAAGGCCTCAGGGCTCATCCTCAACTGGCAAAAATCCTCGCGCTGCTGGAAGGGTGGGCGTGCCACACCGAGGCCGCCTTGGACGGAGCAACTCAACATAACCTGGATTGATGACGCCAGTATCAGTAAGTTGCTGGGGACGCCCTTCGGGCTGTCCATTTCAGCGTAAGACGTCGACACCTTTCTTGCCGAGCGAGTCACAAAAAAGTTACAGTACTGGTATACTGCAAAAAATCAACTCCACCAGCAGAGGAGTCATCGTCAACAGTATTCTTCTCTCCTCAGTCATGTTCTTCGCCTCAATCTGGGGAGGTTCAGAGAAGGGCATCAAGAAAGTAACCTCGATCATCCAAAACTATATGTGGTCTGGGACCCTTCACCGTGCCAGATCAAAGGTTTCGTGGGCCTAGTGCTGCCTTCCCAAGGTCAACGGTGGCATAAACGTTATTAATCCAAAGGACGCGCTGGTCGCTCTGATGGTAAAATGGATTCTTAAGGCTTGCGAGCCCGGAGACTCCAACCTCCACCTTCTCCTGCGGCACAGGCTCAGCCTGTTCCAGCCTTACCAAGGTGGCAGGTGGAGCCCTAGCCTTGAATTTTTCACGCTGCCTGGTATCCAAATCCGCCAAGGCTCCTCAGCATGGACTCGCGCCGCCAAGGCTTGGAAGGCCCTACGCCCCGATCTCCATAAGGCGAGATGGTTTGCTGGAGTTGAAGCCGGTAGTCCACGTTTGAAGGATGCAGGTTCTCCAGCGAGAGCGGTGTGGAGTCAGCATCAACAGCTTTTGGGTGGTGGCTGGCTGTCGAGTGAGGATCTGAAAGAAACCCTTCCCCAGATCCCTGCCGAGACCTACCCAGTCGCCAATCTGAACCTGCAGTGCAGCCACCCATTGCGAGAGGATCGAACTGGTCTGCCTTCCTCCTACTAAGTACGCCACAATGGCGTGCTTTTGGAGGCGCTCGGCCTCCCTCTTCACCACCTCTTGATCTACCTTCACCTCAACTACGGTGTTGCAAAGAAGGAATCTTGTGCAACTCCTGGAGAACCCCTTAGGGAGCAGCTCGCCCGGGGTTGCTACGTTTGGATGGAATTCTGCGTGTCGGCCCATATTGGTGACCGCTGCTACTAGTTCGGGTTCAATCGCCTCCCCATGGTGGCCTTCGTTGCGGTCTAGAGCTGCCAAGGCGCTCGAATCCGCTACGGGGGCGTGCGCCACGTTCTCCTTGAGGGCTGCAGCATAGGAGAGTCGTTCCGCCATCGAGAAGATCTGGGCAGGAATAGGGACAAGCAAGGGAACCAGGAATCACCGAAACCCTAATCCTAAATGGGAAAACTGCCCCACCTCTAATCGGACTTTGAATCGTTGGAAAACTCTCAAAGTGAAGTGCTTAGCAGATCTAAACACCCGAGCAAAGATTGGGTCAAAAACACTTGGGGACGAAATGGATCTGACTATCCGCTTCGGTCACGCGAGCAGCGCTCAGAGCGCCTCCGGAGCTTCATTGCGTCCCCTCCCTACCTATTTTTGAGCAATTCATCACCAGAGAAGTATTGCCAACCTACTTCCCGGAATGTTCATGATCAATTCCTAAAAGTTGACCAGACTTCCCAAAATAAACAAAGTACTCCTTCTTCGAGGCTCTCTTCTTAGCAATCTGCTCTACTCTAACATGTCTGAACGGCCATGGCCATTCGTAGATCACCTGAACAATATCACAAATCTCAAAACTGATGAGAATCTTTGAGCTAGCTCCCACTGCATAGATGGGGATGGACTCCAAAGGAGCCCTTAAAACTTGCAGGTCAATAACTAAGGAAGGATTCCAGCTCATTGAGGTTCTCATAACGAACCTAAGGGTTGGATCTTCTTCATCTGCAAAGCCTCCTACCCAATCTCTCGGCAAGAGCTTGGAAGGAGGGAGACGGAGCGTCGCTCCATAGAGGCTTTCACAGCTTTGCAGAAGCCTGCAGAACAAGGCTGCTCTCTTCTTTAGCTGAGAGGATATGTTCATCCCTGAGCAGATGTATTGACTTGAACCTCCTGGCTTGCCGATCCCAAATATCAGCAATAGTCTATATCACTTTACAGTGCAGTTCTCTTGCCATCTCCTTGGATACACCAAATTCCCCGCCCTTCAATTAAATACCCCTCGAGAGGGACACTTGGAGTGTATCTTCTGGTCCTTTTGGAGGTTTAGTCTTGACTCTGCTTCCTAGCTTCCTCTATGCTAGGTGGGATTTTCTCCAGATAGAGGAACCAGGTTTTGATGTGTGCTTGGGTGAGAGCCCCTATTGGTGCTTGCAGGAATTGCACCTCCACAACTTGTCTTTTAAAATGACTTGGAGATTAGAGCCTGGCTCCCGGTCCATAAGCAATTATAATCCATTTCTCTAGAAGGACACAATCCATTTCCCTAGAAGGGTAGTTGTGGCCACCTGCGGCTCTAAAAGGCTTAGACCTTCCTCCTTTCTCTTAACACAACAATCACGCCAACTCACCCTTGCTCTAGTCATGTGCTCCTTTCCAGACCAAAGAAAGTTCCTAAGTGAGCTCTTGATTTTATCCATCGCCCTCACTGTACCATTCCAAACTGACACAAAGTACCATAATGAAGAAAGGAGCAGTTGTTTGACTACATGTGCTCTACCTGCTAAAGAGAGTCTCCGGGAGGTCCAATAAGTGAGTTTTTTAGAGACTCTATATATAAAGAATTGGTCTATGTTCTCACTAGAGGGATTGATTCCAACAGGAGTGGCTAGTAACTACAGCAGGTCTCTCTCATTTGCCTATTGCCATCCTATATGCTCAAGTCAGGGAGGTTTGTTGGCTGAACTGAGCCACTAGGCATTACTCTTTTGCCAATTTATTTCTAAACCTGACACACACTTGAAGGTTTCTATGATAAAGATGAGGTCTCTCATGGATTCACGAACACTCACATTTATGGTCATAGATGTGTCATCTGCGAATTGGAATATGATCTTGGTAAGATTAGAGTTGGGGAGCTTAATGCCTCTAATAAGGCCTCTAGCTTCGGCATCTTTGATAAGATGTTTATCACCTCTGCTACAATGATAAAAAAGGATGGGGCTAAAGGGCAACCTTATCTAACTCCTCTTTTTAGAGGAAAGCTCTAGGGTGCGAGAACCACTTAAGTTCACCGCAGCAGAGGCCCCTCTAAAAAGGAGTTTAACTAGTCTAATATAGTAATGACAAAAACGGAATCTAGACAAACAACTAAAAAGGAAATCCCAATTGAATTTATTAAAGGCTTTACTAAATTAAATTTGAAGAAAACGAGAGGCTAACTTGGGCGTTTGGCTAAATTGATGGTCTCATGAGTCACTAGGACATTGTCTAAACAAATATTATAATTCAAGACCTACATAAGAAGGCTATATTATAGTACATTCATTGTTTGTACTACTTTTTCTGCTACACATGTGAAAGCAACTTTCCACTTTTATCATAAATCATTGCAATTGCTAGGATGTGTGGGTGGAAGATGACTTTTTTTGAAAACGTCCCTGCTTCCTTTCAGAACTTGATCACAAGTGTGGAGACCTCGCGGTTTAAGGACCTTACCCTGGATTATGTCACAGCATACATGATGCATGATTTCAAGTGTAGTGAGAAGGAGGTTCATGGCGATGATGTCATCTTGGTATCATGGCGATGATGTCATCTTGGTATCAAGGCAAAACAAGGTGGGAAGCTCATTTTCATGTCGAGAGCCCAAAGTCTATTGCTGTTGTGGCAAGCCAGTCCACATTGCAAGATATTGCTTCATGGCCAAGAAGTGGGATGAAGACAATGCAAACCAAGACAAGGAGAGGTAGGGTGCCAACCATGCAAAGGATGAAGATGATTACGCCTTTGCAACACAAGATGGACCCTACTCCAAGTCCATATGCAAGTCCTTTTCACCCAATTTAGACGAGTCTACGTTGCTAGAGGTTGTTATTTTTCAAGAAGCACAATTGTAAATATTTCCATTAAAAATCATGTTTGATCATTTTATTGACTGCAAATCATTGGTTGTTGCCTTCTATGAAACCTTGATGCAACCAACAATTTTAGAATCAAATTAATGCAACTTAGTGTCCAAAACAAAGAAAGTGTATACTCTATATTTGACAAACATATACTGATTGCTGGAAATCCATGACATTGAATGGCAATATCCTGGAAAGAAAAATCTTTGAAAACACAAAATGTTGCTAAAATAAGCAACACTTATTAAAATAAAGTTCAGTGACTTAGAATTTCATATGAGTATATTTACATTATATTCCCTAGTGTCATGGCATATTGACACTCTAAAAATGTGGTTTAGCTCTTATTTTAATATCATTATGTCAATTTTGATAACTACTCACAAAAACACAATAAGTATATGCTGAAAAATGTTTTTGATACAAGGATCATCGCGTTGGTAAATATATGATCATGAGATAACATAATAAGCAATCCAATCTTCAACCATTTTCCGTAGGCATTATTGTCTTAGGTTATAGAACCCCTCTAGTGCCTCGAAGTTATGGAGGGTTTCCGGATTATAGTCCATGTCGTGTTCTTTCATGTCACGTTCACAGTCAAATACATAATGGTCACACTCTTCTGGTTGATAATAATGTACTGGATCTTCGCCCTCAAAAAAAGCAACCATCATAACATCAGCCAACTCGTCTGGAAGTATGTCTTGTTGAATTTTGCCTTGCCAATCATTAAATAACAATTTTAAGTCGTCTTTCGATGGTTTTAAACGACTGATGTAATTCTTGATCGTGGTCTCCAATGTCAGATGCTTTGTAGAGATAGGAATCTTTTTATCAAGATACCACTCTTCAATTCTAAATGATTTAAACATAAAATTAAGCATCCAAGCATCTTTCCATTGAACTGTTCCAATTACTGGATCTATCTCTTGCCCAAAACCTTTCTTGTGGAGATAGGAATCTTTTTATCAAGATACCACTCTTCAATTCTAAATGATTTAAACATAAAATTAAGCATCCAAGCATCTTTCCATTGAACTGTTCCAATTACTAGATCTATCTCTTGCCCAAAACCTTTCTTGTGGATCGAAATAATCATGGTAAGAGCAATCGATTCTGTTATTTTTGAATGCACTTATTAATAAACATATAAGCGCATCTTTATAACAATTAAAAACTCCCAAATTCTTATCGCCAGTGGAATCAACTATGGGAATATAGACCGTACGTCTCTTTAATATCTCTTCAATTGTATGTAGAGAAAGTATTGTCATTTAGGGCAAGAAATTCAAATCCAAGTAGGCTTTGTCTAGGGTAATATTATTTTGCCAAAGGTTGTGAAAGGATAAAACAACAAAACAAGTTATCAGAAATTCACACCAAAATATATTTTGTAAGATGAAATCTAGAATCATATGTCTTAAATAATACTTTTATACCCATTTATACACATATGGTCTTGAATACACCTTGTAACTTTAAACTTAAAATAAAAGCAAAATAAAAAATCTTTGACTGAAAGCAAATTTAAATTAAAGTAAAAAAAAATAAAATTAGAAAATAGTATCCAAAATTAGAAAAATAAAATCCAAGATTGAAAAAATGATTCTAAACTTAGGAAAATGGGCTTCAAAAATTAGGAAATTTGATTCCACGTTCATACAGTCCTTCGGTTCTCTGCCGATGCCGCGCGGGAGCGGCCAGCAGAGCAGTAAACGTAGCAAACGCCCGGGCACCGCTGCCCACATCGACTCGAGTCGTCACCCGCATTGAGTAGAAAAAGACTCGAGAGTCGAGACGCTCCCGTTCAGACGGGACGCCCTTGAGGACGCTCGCACTGTCCCAAAATTGAAGCCCCCAGGGGCGGGAGACTCGCAAACACAACACTGGACAAGACTCAAGAGCACTCACACAAGGCCAAGGCCAGGACTCAGGAGACGAGAACGCAGAGGAAGGCGAGGCCCGAGGCCAGGCTTGCGCTCCAAACCCTAAACAACCTTCCTCGTTTCTCCCTCTCGTCTCTCTCCCTCTCTCGCCATTTTCCTCTCCCACTCCCGCTCCTCTTCTTCTCCTCCTTGCCGTCCCGGAGCCAGGGTTTGCTGCCCTGTGGTGTATGTAATTTGGCTTCAATTCTTACTTGCTGCCGTACACGGCCGACCTGCTCACACTACAATTGGAGCGGGCGGGGGGAGTTGCAGGAGCGGGGCGGATGGAGCTGCGGCGTTTGTCGGAGTGGTTGTGATCGTGGTACGATGATGCGTCGAGAAGGCGGGGGCATGAGGTCGCGTTGCGAGGTGGACGATTAGGGCGGACGGAGCTCGGGCGTACAGGGCAGGGCAGGGGAGGGGAGGACGGGGCGGGTTGAGGAGGAGGTGCGTTGCTAGCAATGCAGCAAGGGAGGATGGCGGGGGTTCGGGACCAGGCTGTGGCGCTGCTGAATGAGGTGAAGATGACGGGCGAGACTTCGGCGAAAGTGGATTTGTTGAAATCTCTCATGGAGCTCGTCTTGCATCGGGATCCGTCGTCGTTGCTCCCCGAGTTCGTGCCGTACTTGATGGAGTTGCAGACGGAGACTGGCAGCCCTATACGGAAATACCTTGCTGAGTGCGTTGCTGTTTCTATCTCGCGTTTGTTTTTTTTTTCTCGCAATTCCCAGGGTTTACGTGCGAGAGTACGCGCTCTGTGTTCCAATGCGTCCGTGTCTAGGAATTGATGTTTCTCTCTGTTTGTTGTTCCTATTTGGTGTGGAGAGCGTTGTGGCGTGTTTCGATGACTTAGTTTTATCTATTCTCAACTTACATTTTCAATTTGCTAATTTCAATTTGCTCTTCTATTCGGAAATATCCACTATTGCTTCCATCTTTTCAGTTACATGCTTTGGAAAGTTTTTATTGACGATGATAAAGTGAATCCTCCCCTTGTTGTTTCTGAATACTTCTTGGACGGGGTCGTTCTTAGTACGGATATTATTTTGACGATTTAAGTGGTTGCTTTGGAATCCCTGGTTTACCTTGGTCTTTCAGCTTCGTTGTTTCCAATAGTGTGGCGAGGTTTTTTTTGGTCGATTTGCTGTAATTTTGATTGTGAGGGAGTAATTGCTTGTCGATATACGCTGCACGTTCTCAGCTGCAGTAGTTTTGAAGTTTGTTGCAGTGTTCCACTGTTCTCAGCTTTCTAGTTTTAATATTGGATGTATTGCCTGCCGTTACGATCTTAATTAGGAACTTTTACCTGCGCATCCTGAAGTTCCAAAAGATAAGGGCGATTTTGAATTGTTTCCGAACGTCCCAATGTTCAAGTCTCAGTCGCTATTGACTTTTGTGTGGACCTTCGTAACCGCTTTCATTCTTTGCATGCGACGTGGTAACTTAATCCGAAGGTGGAATGTATATACTTGAAATAAGAGTTGGGAGAAGCGAAATACAAACATTTTAAAATGGATGGAGTATATGTCATGCTTGGTCACGTCGAGAAGATGATATGTGAGCAGAGTCAGGCTTGTAATGGCCTAGTCCGCAGCAGTCTCCCCCGGAAATTGCTTTAATTTTTGTTCGCTTGTTCTGTACTTGCGATAATTTCGTTGGGGAACTTATCAAAGTGATGGAGATAGTTTGGAACGCAAACAAAATCAAGCAAAGATTTTCGCCCAACACCTGCGATTGTATGTACTGCGCGTTTGAAAGAGATGAATAATAACTTTGTCGAGACAGATTGATTTCTAGCTGAGCAAGTGTTGTTGTGTGTGCAGGATGATAGAGGGAATCGGTACGCAACATGTTGATTTTGTACCAATAATGGTTCCAGTTTTACTCGCTCTCCTACGAGATTCGGCTCCGGCAGTGGCTCGGCGAGCTGTCACTAGTGGCAGTAACATCTTTCGAATTGTTCTTGAACAAGTTGCTTTACAGGTACACTCTGATTCCTGGGTCCTTGTCTGCAACCCTTCTCCTAATTATGAAGCTTTTTTTTTATAGGACATTGACACAGTGACATCTTCTTTTCCAGTTTATCGTAGCATGCATTAGGGACTCACTTATTTCCCTTCAACTTTGTTTAACTGCTGTTTCATATGTAATCATAAGTTGGACTACATTTCGATGGATCTGATGCTTGCTGTTCCTGCACAGGGTGTCTACAGTGGGCAGGTTGAAAGGCGGCTATTGGATTGTTGGAATTGGATGACTTTTTTTAAAGATGCTGTTTATTCCCTTGCTTTTCAGGTAACTAGACAGTTTGAATTAACAGAGAGGAATATAAGCCTCGCAGTTGTTCAAATTTATCACTAGATTTTGGCTTTTGATTCTTTGTTATTCTATGAGGAGACCTGTAAACTGTGATACCTTATTCTATATTGTTTCAAAAGCACATTCTGGGCCATCTTTATAGGCCTTTCAAGAGACTCCTGAGTCAAATTAAATCTTTCTGGAACATTCTTCTGTTGTGTTTGCAGCACGGGAATGACGGTATACGTCTGTTGGCTGTGAAATTTGTGGAGAGCACTATTTTGCTTTTTACGCCTGATCCCAGTGGTTCATTGCCAAACCAGCAATCTTCTGATGGTCAGCTTCTGCTCCATTCTTGCTCGTGGTATCAATGTTTATGAGGTTTTTGAGGCCAATCTGGATCGTGTCGTGGGGATTCAGAATAACTGTTCGTCCATTTTCAACAAAGGGACTGGGAACGCGATTTCAGTTTTAATTGTCATCAATAAGATTTCCCTGATTGTTGCATTGATGTATTCGAATTTATTTGGTCTTTGCGGGACGGAGACGGAGCAATATTGAGTAGTTATTGTTGTTCATGTTGACTGATGGGATTTTTATCTTGTGGTCATTGATTCCGAGATAATTTCAGAACAACTATTGCTTAGTTTGCGAACTAAATTCTAGGTCGTATATATTACGGCATATTCTTGGCATCCTGATTCGTTATTGAATTCTCATCGAGAAAACTATATGCATAATAGATTAGTATAGCTGTTAGCATCGTGTGGTGCTGTGTGATGTGCATGCTGTGACTTAATTAGATGTAATGTTACTGTTATTCACACTGGTTTACTAGGTTAAGTCTAATATGTTAATGTGGTTGGCTAGGTTCTTCAAAGGGGTTCAATATGGCATGGGTAGCCGGAGGACACCCAGTCTTAGATGCGAATGCATTGGGACAAGAAGCCAGTAAGAGTCTTGGACTTCTCTTGAACCAGTTACGGGCTCCAGAGGCATCTTCCCTTCCTTGCCTGGTTGCCATTGTAATTATTAACAGGTTATTGCTCTCCACTTTCTTTTGCCTTAGTAGTTCCAGTATTCTGGGAACAGCTGTACTTTACCTGCTGGAAGAAATAAAGCTTATTGTAAGATTTACTGTACAGCGTGTTTCGATATGTGATGCGAACATACTTAGTTGTGGCCGCTCCTTGACTACGATCATAGTTAGAAACATGCTTAAGAACCAGTTTATCTGGAAATCATAGTCGTAACAATATTAACATCTGCAAGCTTAATTCTAACCGACCACTGTAAGGAAGTATGTTATGGTGATCCTCCTGGATCCCAGAGTCAAATCCTACTCTAAAGTTTTAACGTAATGGGCATAGCTATAACAAGGTTATAAGCAATGTTATTATTAATCAGTGGGTGCCACGATCCCATCTTATCTCTAAAATCGATGATACAATCTGGCAAAAATGGATACGGCTGCTTAGTGATCAATGTGCATACAATTTGAGGGCGTAGACTTTGCTTCTCACATGCCTTCTGATTACAAAGTTTCTGATTCGTAGATTGGTTTGTGTATCATATTGCACCATGTGATGCAATCATACACTCATGCCTATCTCGCCTAGATAGACTTTGAGAAAAGGTTCGGTCACTTGAGCACTTATGCCAGTATTCCCGACTACCTTGGCATTATGGGTGTTTTATTCCTTAGTCAAATTTCATTTGGACTGCTCCATTTCCCAGGTTTTACTAGACATGGTCAGATAGCTGTAGCTGTACGTTAACCTCTTTTCTGATTGGCTTTCATAACTTTAACGTTCGTCTTAATTGTCTAGTATTTTAGATCTGGATTGCTTCAAGACAGCTTTGCCTTGAGTTTATTGTCCACACTCATCTGGTTACTTCATTCGTCAGGATACTATATCTGCTCACTCCGCTTGGGATATGGTTCAACGTCCATGTTTTACGTTTCACATGTCCTACTGTTACGTCCAAATCGGTATTTCATTTCGTCGTGCCTTCTTGTCTGATACGCATGGAAGTCTTATGAGTGCATTCCTTGCCGATTTAGATCATCTACTGCTAGCGTTCCAATTCAAGTTTATGATAAGGACTCTTACCATAGGAAGCGATAAATTTCCATGTTTGCACGCTATCTCAATTCTAAGGGTTTCAGGATAGGTAAAGAAAATTTGATTGTATTTGTTTGGGTTGCTGTTTTTAAAGTGTCAAATTTCCACCAAGAGCTTGGATGTTTGTCTTAGAGGGTTCATTCTTCTTAGGTGTGGTTGTGATGCAGTTTGGCAGGTATTGCAAAGAGAAGGCCATCCATGTTTGGGAGGATTCTTCCTGTCTTGTTAGCTCTAGCGCCAAACTGCGAGCCCATTCAGGGCAGTCAAATTGCAAGTGTTGTTCACGAACTGAAAAGCGCGTTTCTTAGTCTGCTGAAATCAAATCAGCCTGGTGCTTTGCCGGTTCGTTATTACAATCTCTTTTTTCCCACCCCTTAAATTTACAGTGATGAGTTGAGATATCTCTTGCCACCTGTATGTAGTGTATCTGGACCTTAGGTTATCCTGGTGAACGTAATTTCGGTGGTCACAAGCAAACCTGGATTGTTGGACGTTAGCGAGTTAGGAGATTTAACACTGAACACCTTAAACCAAATTTTACATGTATATTGGGCACAATTGATTCTTGACCACTAGGACACATGTCACAAGCCTGCGCTCGACAAGATTATCATCCTTAAGTGGGATCGAATGAGGTCTTCCAATGTCAATTTTGTCATTTTAATGTTAGTTTTCTTATTGGAATTATCTACACGTGCAAGTTCCGGGAATGGTAACTAATTTGATTGGGGAAAACATTTTGCAGTGGCGAGATCGGTTAGTTGCAGCTTTGAGGTCAATGAATATGGGGGATGTGGCTGATCAGACCATTAGACAACTGGAGAGAGCTCTGCGAGTCGCAGAACGAAATCGTACAGCAAAGGATGTTAGGGTTTCTGCGAAGGTTGGCAAGACTATCCTGACTGACCATCAAAGAATGGAGCTTTTGTGTTGTAGTGATAGGGTTAATATGACATTTCTTTCTGTTTACTGTGCTGTTGCGAGCCCTAGCCAATTGCTTCCGCATTCTTTTCGCTATGCACAAATTCTCATTGGATTACAGTTATTATAATTATTTATTACGTGCCACTTCATCCTTTCAGGAGCGAGTTCCGCCTCAAGTGTCAACATCTCAAGTTTCTACAATTCAGATTACCACGTCAGTACCAGTCGACCCATCCCTTCGTAAGAGACCTTTGCCTCAAGAAAACGGAAGTCAACAATCGACTGACTTTGATGAGCTCTCCGGTAAAAGGTCGCGACATGATGCACTCCCCAATACAGCTCAGATTGAAGCGACTCCTGCTATTTCGAATGGGACTGGGAATGTCATGGCGAATACTGCTGTTTTTGGAGACCACAGCATAGCTCCTCTTATATCAGCAATTGCAACTTTATTAGCTCAAGGAGAAAGGGGAGCTAATTCTGTTCAGATATTGATAGATACTTTGACACCTGATATCTTAACTGAAATTGTGATTGCCAACATGGTACATCTTCCAAATTCTCCTCAATTCTATCCAAGTGTGAATCCTGCCGCAAATTGGGGTCAGGTTAATCTCCCCCACTCAGGTCCTGCAGAAATTGCTGTGAATTCTTTTACCGCTCCACCAATGGAGACTGCAGCTGCATCGCAACCATATCCACCTCCTCTGGATCCTTCCAGGGATTTGCGGAAGGTAAGTTTATTCATTTCTTAGTCTACGATAGTTGACAGCGTAATCAAGGTCGCTGCGGTGAATTGTTTCGCAGATGATCTAAGCTTTTGCTTGATTAAGATTCGTCGCAATTGATCCCTTCATAATCTAGTATTGTGATACGCATGGGCATCTGTTCCTTGTAGATTCAAATCCATTTTGAGTTTGTATGTTTCGAGGAGTTGAGTCTGTAAATTTGTTTCAGTTTGATTCATAGGGCATTCTCTACCTACTCTGACAAGGATATAAGTTTTCTGCCTGGCTGCGCATCAGTTGCTAGTATTTTGTAGAAGAGTTGCTATGTGTGTTGCATGCAAGACACTTACGATGTAGATTACTTGTTTGCACTCTAGGATCCTCGGCGAATGGAAGCTCGACCTGCAGGGCCCTCTGAGGGTGTAACTGCTCTATTGATACCGAAGTTAGAAGTGGAGACTAACGTGGTTCTCGCGGCTGGTCTAAGTGGTGCAACTGCACAGGCGGGAGCATCATTGAACTTAGAAAGCACGTCAAATGCACCAACGAATTTGAGAGACCCCCGAGCTACTTTCCATTTGCAGGCAAATAATAGACAGGGTGGTCCATCACCTATCCAAGTAAAGCAGGAGCCAAAGCAGGAGCCAATTGAAGCAGAGCATTTAGGCAACTCCGACCCTGCACTTCCTTTGTCGCCACCTCCACAAACTGGAATATCTCTTGCTCAAGGTATGCCTACTTTTATATTATCTAAGTTAATTGGTCCTTTTACGTTCGTCCTTTCACGTTTGTCACGAGACTCACGTTCTCATGGGTACTATGTCAATATGGCATAATCAACCACGTGAGCTGTACCCTCGTTGGATTGTTGATGGCTGTTGGATTCTTTTCACCTGTTTTTCTCATTTGTATTGCTTTGTAAATTCAATTTGCTCTTCAGACCATAGACTGAACTTTTTATTCTATAGCAGTGCCTTTGCCTGCAATCACCCTGCAACCTCTTACTGGAGAACAAGGAGCAGCACTAAGCACAGCTTCTTTGGTGCGGATACTAGAGAATCACAAGACCATAGCTGCAGCTGGTGGTGCAGATCTCCGAATTGCCCTATTGGCTCGATTGGTTGCTCAGGTACTACCGGGTCGATGTTCATTTCTCCCAGATTTGTGCCTGTTAATCTTGTTGTGGTTTCTACAGCTTACTGATGTCTTCTTTGTCACTAGGTGCTTTTTTGTCTCTTTATCTTAAAAGGTGCCCGAGTAATTGTATTTCCTGCAGTTTTTCTACGTCTTGGTGGTAGTCATTGTTATAATTGGTCCTGATTTTGTTCCTACTTCATTTACTATGTGCTTCAATCTGATGCCATTAGCGCTATGCAGTCATATGAAGATACGGAATCGTTGAAGGTGCTACAAAAGCATGTTCTTGCTGACTACCACGCTCACAAGGTGCGAAGGCCTCTTATGAGAAAGCTGTTCACTTTCTAAGCAATTTAGTCACGACGAGAGCCTCGTACATAGAGATTGATTGGAATAGGTTTTGTAAACATGAAAGGGCATGGATGTCAGTCCGTGCAGATTCTTGATGGTTTTCTTGTACATAATTAAAAAACACTATTTTTATGGGGTGACACTGGGATACTGACCGAAGTTCACAGTATTTTGGAATATACACAGTTTCCCCTTCCTATCTTGGTCATGAAATCAATTAGAATGAAGGAACATGGAATGGCACATGCTTCACAGGGCTTTATAAGAACACAATTTTGGACATGAGATCTGCGACAAATGACTCAGATCCTTGCTTGACACAGGGTCACGAGTTGGGGCTTCACGTACTTTATCAGCTATTTGCGGATCATGCGTGCAGTGATGTGGACCAGCCAACGTCTACCTCAGCTGCCTATGACCAGTTTTTACTCTCATTGGTGTGTTACTGTAACCCATTTTTGTTCCAAGCGTATTATGTTTTTTCGTACATCACTGCCACATTCCAAAGGCTTGGATAATTCCTTCTGTATTTCTGTGACTAACATTTTTCCTGAGAAATCAATTTGAATTCACTTAAATTGACTCTGAGTTTCAATAGGCACAAGGTTTGCGCGACAAAATTTCAGCCGGTGACAAATCTCTTAGCCGACTTTTGGGTGAAGCTCCTGCGGTCCCAATGACCACACTCAAGCTGGTGGAAGAACTTTGTAACCCAGCAAGCGGAGCAGACTCATCTAAGAGCGAGCATGTTACAGCAGGTCTTACTGCCTTGTGGAGCCTGATCTTGCAACGACCACCCACACGAGACACATGCCTTAAAATGGCTCTTAAGGTTCAGCCTTTTCACCCATCTAATAGTTTTGTTGGATTTTTACTCTAATGTGGATTTTTAATCCAGAAATTTATCTTACTGATTCTTGTGTCTGCAGTGTACAGTCCACGAGTCGGATGACACGCGGGCGAAAGCAATTCGTCTGGTATGTTAACTGTATCTGATATGTTTTCCACTTAATAGTACTTACAAGGTGCAGATGCATCGACTCCGTTATCTCAATTGTAGAATCTGCGTATATAGTCAACTCTGAAAGCTCGTAAGTTTGATCAGTTCGTACACTTGCGGTTTGTTATGTTAACAACCTATGACCTACTCAGGTGGCCAATAAGCTTTATCCGCTCAATTTTGTGGCACAAAGCATTGAAGATTTTGCAACTGCGAGTCTTCTTTCGGTGGTTGATCATCAATCAGGGGACGCTGCTGAGAGGGAAACTATAGAAGAAGATAATAGTGGGAAAACCGAGTTGACAAATGGGGATCAACGTACAAGTAATGGGGCAGCTCCCATGGATGTGACCGTGGATGAAGAAGCACACCAACCCACTACAACTGCGAGAACTAGTGAAGTAACATTATCTGAAGCTCAACGGTGTATGTCCCTCTTTTTCGCCCTGTGTACCAAGGTGGGTGTAGTCTCGAACTGGCTTGCTATTTAGATCACATTCTTAGACAGGGAGTAACTTGACATTTAGATCACTACGTGTTGAGAAAACTTAATTCATTCAGACGTTGGCCTTACCCTTGTAGATTATTTGGGAGTTCCTTCATGAGATTTAACTCTTCATACTCTGTCCAAAGATTTCCTGTTAACTTATAGTTTTAGATGCCATGTTAACAATGCCAATATAGTAGTGAATTTGAAGTTGGCTTAATACCTGAAAGAAGTGTAAGTCGTGTTTTGAAAATAGCTCTTGTATATTATCTCCTGTCTTTGACTTAATATTATGTTTGATTTACCGGTATCTGGTTGGATGTGAGCAGAAACATGCATTGTTGCGGCAGCTATTTCAGGTCTATGGCAGATCCCCGAAAGCGGTAAAGCAGGTGGGTTAGCATTGTAATGCTTTCTTTGTTGCCGTCTTACTGCATTATTTGGAAAAATTGACTCCCGACTCTATACAGTCTCCTGTATTCTTCCTAATCTTGCACAATTGTCGTAGATGAGAAAGAAGTATGAACAATGATATTAACTCCAGTTTTTTACAGGCTGTTCACAGACACATTCCGATATTATTTCGGACAATTGGATCGTCATCTCAGGAGCTCCTACAACTGATCGCCGATCCTCCAACTGGTAGCGAGTATCTTCTGTTGCAGGTTCGAATACACATCCTGGACTGAGTGAAGATGACGTTCAAAAGTTTTGACCCTATTGATAAACTTTAATCACTGTGCCTTAACTCTTTTCTTTAGAAATGAACTTCATGGAGTTCTAGAAATTCACATTTAAGTTTTGCCAAAAGTTCTTGGTGTTGAAGGATTAATAGATCTTGATTTTCATTTTTGTGTCGTCTGGCTGGCAGGTATTGCATACTCTGACAGATGGTACTGAGCCGTCCAAGGAACTGATCTCCACTGTGAAGACGCTTTATGATGTCAAGTCTCAGGTATATCATGTCCATTAACTTTAACAATATCATGATTTGCTGTCTAGGATTGTGTATAGTAGGATTTCAAGCTTTGTTGCAGTTGAAAGAAATGTGTCTTTGCTGTGATCTTTGCTGCAGTCAGCTCTACCTAGATCTAATGCGAATAACCTACTAGGCTTGGACTAACTTGGGTTTGTTTTATGTAATAAAACAGGACGCAACCTATCTTATACCCGTGCTTTCCTCGTTGTCCAAGGATGAGGTCTTATTTCTGCCCTAGTCCAATTTATTTAATTTTTATTTAATTTTTTATTCTTGTTTCCCATACCTATCACTTTTGGATGAATTCCCTTGAACAGGAATAATCTTTATCCCTCATACTATTTCTCTCAATGGCAGGTCACCCCAATATTTCCTCGCTTGGTAGACTTGAGCAGTGATAAATTTCAGGCTGCCCTTGCCCGCATTTTACAGGTAACATTCGTATCTTGGTTGCTTTGCTGTGACACGCTTTAGTGCACTTTTAGTATGAAGTGAGTTAGTTGGATTTGCTTCAGCTTCTCCTAAACCATTCTGAGGTGATGTCACTGCTTCCAATCTGCAGGGCTCTGCACATACTGGCCCAGCTCTTACTCCTGCCGAGGTTTTGATTGCTCTCCATGGTATTGATCCACATAAAGACGCTGTTCCTTTGAAAAAGGTATGTCTTGGAGGAATCATCCTCTTTTGTTTGGGAAATTATCCAGGAATTGGCCAATAATTCAGAAATTGGCACGTTCTTCTAGTGCGCTTTTGCAGTTGAAACTTGTCTTCTGTGTCAGAACTGGTGCTAAAGCAGTTCTCATCGTGGACTATGTTGGGATTTACAGGTCATGGATGCCTGTTCCACTTGCCTTCAACAACGCACTGTTTTCACCCAGCAGGTTCTAGCGAAGGTTTTGAATCAGCTGGTAATGTTTGTCACCGAGTCACAAAGTACCAGCTGTTGCAGTTGTAGATAAGAAGCTGTTTTCTTTATCGCAAATTGAAGTGCTTCTTTAACATGCTAAACGATATGTAAATTTTTTATGTTTAGAATTTTTTCCTCGACTCTTGATCCCTGAAAGAATTGTTGGTTTCGAAGCAATTTCTAATTTTGACATGTGGGAGCTATGTACAGGTAGAACAAACTCCACTGCCGTTGCTATTTATGCGAACAGTTATTCAAGCTGTGAATTCCTTTCCTTCACTGGTTTCTACCTAACCCACTTTTTTGCTTGTGCTCACCCATTCGTTCTCCATTATCTCCTACAATGTTATGATAAAAGATACCCGAATAACGCGAACAGTTCTCGTTAATGTTCAGGCCTCCATTTTGTAGACAGC
Source organism: Ceratodon purpureus (assembly GCA_014871385.1). Classification (NCBI taxonomy): domain Eukaryota; kingdom Viridiplantae; phylum Streptophyta; class Bryopsida; order Pseudoditrichales; family Ditrichaceae; genus Ceratodon; species Ceratodon purpureus. Next base: position 15,473,432 of record CM026422.1, on the reverse strand, counting down.
TGTGCAGCTTTTGTACGCAGTATATATTGAGAAAAGTTACATTCTCTTTAAATTGGCATAGTACTTCGGCATTAATCTCCTCTGTAGGTTCCGATAGAGAGTACATAGATTAGGAGAGATCATTCACGGTTGATGTGTAACCAAGGGTTGATGTGATACAGGAAAGCTTTGTGATGGAGATATTGTCTCGGTTGGTTAGTAAGCAGGTATCTCATTTAACCTTGAGCTTGCCTCTGTAATTTAATTCTCTTTGCTTTATTCATACTTGGCTTACTACTCAACCAGTACATACTTATATGTGCAAGTAATACTATTCAACCAGTCTCAATTTATCTTTGCAGATTTGGAAGTTACCGAAGCTCTGGATGGGATTTCTGAAATGCGCACATCAAACGATGCCAAAATCTTTTCATGTCTTACTTCAGGTTCTGTTCTGACCACCTTATGTATTCCATCAAGTTTCTGTTACGGGGATGAATTTAGCATTTTAAATGTATCCCTTACAATATCATACTCACGTTTTCTAGGCAATTAGTGCAGAGATATATCAATGTTCTAATTTCTGGGCTTATGACGTCAGAGTGATTTTAGAACATTTTGAAATCTTTCTTTCAGTTTGATAGGAGAAAGTTCAACATCTGAGTGTGCAAGTTGACTTGGGTATTTTTCAGTTACCTACTGCTCAGTTGGAAGATGCACTTAAGGGTTTTCCTAGCCTGAAAGAGCCACTTGCTGCTCATGCTGATCAACCTAGTGTCCGGCCGACTGTCCCAAGGTAAGTAAATCTTCATTATCAGGTTACATGCTCTGATAATTTTAAAAGAAATTTTGAAAGCTTAGACTATTCTTTTTTGTTTACTCGCATATTGGCTCATATACGTATTCCTTTACTCACAATTTTAAACTGCCCGTATTGCTTTTAAAATGCAGATCATCAGATTTTGAGAAGTGATACGTGGTATAAGTGAGTCTTAAAAGTATCTTGTTTACATGTAAATCTCGATAGCCTTTGAAACAGTGTTTTGTTTTGGCATATGCAGGTCATCTCTGGTGCTCTTAGGTCTCAGTCAAGATACTCCTGCAGTTCTTGAGGCCGCTCCCGTCGGACAAGAACCGAGTGCAGAAACCCCAAAACAGTAAGGTCATTGTTCACATCAGTTACTGTCTCCAGATTAGGCCTGTTGAAGTGGCTACCAATCAGCGCTTTACTGAACTGATCAGTAATAGTTGATCATAGCAAAGGTCGGAAGTTGAAATAGTTATGAAATAGCTCCCAGCCAGAATTGGTTCGGTAGGTGAAGCGCAAAATCCGATTTGAGAATCTTGAAATTAGACGAAAACTAGTGCATTTAATATAAACAATCCCTTTGACCGAGTAGATAGCTTATTCTGTATAATGTTCTAAGCACTTCTTTATGAATCATTGATCGTTATCAACCTTTTTCCAACCTTGAGGTTAACCTTATGCAAGTATTTTGTCCTAATCCACATGTTTAAGCCTAATCCTGAAAGGCCCTCTTGTAATTGCATTGAAGCCTCACCTTTGGAGGGCGGATTATATAATTTTAAATCACAAGTCATGTGCAAGTGTTGTGAATTAGTCTATATTTTGTTCCTTAAAATCTAATTTACAAAAAATGTCATTGAAATGCTTCAATTTCCATCCTTTGCATGAGCATTTTGAAATAGCTCCATTCCTTAATTATTACTTTGAGTTTGATGTGCAAAGAACTAGTAACATATTCATTACAATGGTATAAACCTCAACCTTTGTAGTAAGAATTTTTTGATACCAACGAAAGTCTAAGTCTTGATTTTGTGAAAATTATGTTCATTAAAAGGATTTGCTTCTACTTTAAATGCTAGAATATTTTAAATCGAATGGCCAACTTTCATCAAAATCTCACAATTTTTTTCATCTAGTCGCATTTAGTTTTGAGTTTTATGATTTTGCACAAAGATCCTCTATATATTTCCTAGAAGTCAAGATGTCAATGAGTTGATGCTATTGTTATTTAAAAAAGAATAACTACTAGGTCCAATGGGTTGTATGTTTCCATTGATGTCCTTTGGAGAAGGTTTCAAATATTTGGCAACTTGAACATAGGACAAAAAATCATAGACAATGCTACATTTGCATGCATAGAGCCACATAATCCATATCCTTTTTATTCTATTATATTCTATTTTTTTCTATCTAATAAGCACTATGGAGATTGCCTTGAGGTGTCCAGTCAAATGTTTAACGAAAATTCTTTATTGATGATCAACTGCCACCAATCAATATAAGGCCTTTTGAGGTAAGCAGTCATTGTACAGATGTTACAGTCATAAATCTTGATTCAATGTCACTATTGGTTGCAGGTATTCAAGTGACTATCACACTTCTAAAACTGATGTTACAGTTAAAGATTTTGGTCCTATGTTAAAGTTGTCCATCCAAATTCTAGCTTTTTACATTGGAAATGGTAGTTTTAGGGCCCCTTTTGGTGAAACATAGTCAAGGAACTTTAAGGGTTAATATTTAGTCATCTGAGTTGAGTTGTCATAGTACTGATGTTAGGATTATAGATCTTGAGACTACTAAAGATTGGAAATTTTATGACTAGTGTTTATAACTATGCGGAGTCAAAGAATTGGAAAATGTGGCTGTATTGGAATTTTTGAATGTGACGCGTGAGGTGAGAGGGATCTAGTCATTACCGACAAGTCGCCATGGACATTTATTCATAAAAATAAATACGCTCTCTAGCGTATACAAAGATAGAATCTAAGCGCCACGTAAGCATTGGCGGGGTAGTGTATATATTTTTGGGTTGTCTTCTTAAACAAATATGACTATCTAGTGAAAATGTGACTATAGTGTATGACTAGGCGTTCCTTAAGTACGTTCATATTTGTTCCCTACAAAGGTATACGGCCCTCCCATCTACTATACATGATAAAGCTCCAAGATATGACTGCGAAATATGAATCTTAGTCATGCTTTTTAACGTGACCTCCACCGACACATTGGGCCTTGCAGATTATGACTGGTCCTAGTTGCAAGTCATCCGCGGTCATATTTTCCCAGTCATAAATTACCCAATCTGTACAAGTGAGATTCCATGTGAGTATTGATTGTAAGTATCCAAGTAAGTGTCATAGTAGTAACATCATTGATGTTAGAGTCATAGATATTCATTCAATGTCAGTGTTAGTGTCAGTTGTATGTTGGTTGCAAGTTTTGAAGTATGTGTCACATTAGTAGCAGTGATGTTACAGTTATAGAATTTGATTCAATGTCAATGTCGGTTGCAAGTATCCAAGTAAGTGTCACACTAGAAGCACTAATGATGTTAGAGCTATGGATTTTGGTCCATAGTCAATGCTGGATGCAAATTCTAAAGATTCTATATAATGAACACTTGTCACCATCCAACATGTACTCAAAAGCCCAATTTCAACGATGATTGCAGTCTCCATCAGCCATGCACTTAGAGCCTAGACGTTGCCATTGTGCCCATGTTAGATCTATAGATATTTTGGTTCACTGTCAATATTCAATGGAAACTGTTCTTCATCTAGACCGGAGATGTCAACATTCCACATCCAGCCAATCAATACTCAATGGTCATTGTCTTGATGATATCCAGGATTTATAGATACATTTTGATTCAATTTCAATCATAGCCATTGCAAATTCTTTATCCAAAATCAACTATCACCATCAAAGATGCAAATTGTAGCTGTCTTGTACTTGTACCGATGCTAGGCCTATACATTTATGGCTATTTTGCAGATTCTATTGAAGCAGTTGCAAATTGCTGATGTAGAATGACACAACTAGAATGTTCAAGATGCAAGTAGAAACTTATTTGTCAACATATCAAAAAAAATGTCATACTTGTAAATTCCTATCCATAGTGAATGCAACATCCATTAACCCCTAAAGGGCCATGAGGACAAATATAGCCTCGGCTGGGATTGTAACATGAATTGAGGCACCTTGCAATGCATATTACTTGAAACAACCAAAAAGCAAAAGAAGGGCCTAAAGATGAGGAAAATTGTGAAACCTTCAAAAAAAAAATTGGATTCACTATGTGTGTTCTATGGAGTCTTTTTTGCCCATTTATATGTATTTGCAGCATACACGGGCAGTGGTAGAGTTGCTCTAAATTACTCCAAAAAATTTGGAGAAAATATATACCATTTGTAGTACTGAGTCCATTGTCTTCCACAAAAAAAATCAACATCACAACATCATTTTCCAGTCTTCAATGCATAAGTACATGAGCACACTCCTCACCAAATACATATGCATATCCTTATAGGGGTTAACCTCTAAAGGCCCGCTTAACCCCACTACACAATGATGAACATGTTACCATATATCAATATAAAAATAGCCAGGCTGATAACTACCATCTTCCTCTATGGAAGACAAGAAGCCACTATTGAAGTGCAAAATGTCTTATCCATTGCCATGCTTACATCATTGGAAGAACATTGGAGGAGAACATGGTGGTAAAGTACTAAAGCATGGTACTATAAGCCTGGTAAAGAATGATCATGGCAATGATATAAAATTGTTGAATAGTTACAAGGTTAGTTTTGGAACTCAAAAACTTTGTAGTGGTTTTAGTCACCAACATATCTCAAGGTCGATAAGTGAATGTGACAAGTATATTGATAATTTATGCTCACATCAAAGTGTAGAAGTTACTACTTAGTGCTTGCATGGTTAGGATGTAGCCTCATAATCATTGGTTATTAGACATTTACAACATTCTCTTTCAAGATTGACAAGTATTTCAAATTTCATAAAGCAGAAATATATAGTTATTTGTCTCAATGAAACCTTAGTTACTTTCCACCAAAAGTAGTCAACAATTTTTGTGTATAGGGTTTACGGAATTTCAAATTAAATCTTATCTCAACAGAATACACATTGCATAGTCCTTTTAATATCATAGCGAGTCATTTTATACTTACCAAAGTGCCTTTGAGGTTGTACAATTGACCTTATTTAAGAGAATAAGACCAATATAAGGAAGAGGGCTTAGGACCTTCTCCAAGTCACAATGCACAATATTGAGTGTAAATTATTGACGTGAGATATTAAAATTCCAAGCAAGTCCGTTCTTATATAGTATATAATTTAGTAAGAGGATATGAATCAAACTCCAACACTTGAAGGCCTATACATTGAAAGATCTTTGGTTTATAAACATCAAAGTTCTTGGTCCTAAAATTTGGTAGTTGGCACGATAACACCACTTCAAAGTCGAAATTCTATCATTGCAATACTTTGATAAAAAAAATTCAACCACGGTGTTGTTTGAATACGTCAACTACATGGATCATCTAAAATTTGTCGAATGCTCTACTCTGCAAAACATTAACCATTATGAGCATTGTCACTACTTCAATCATTTCTCAAGTTTGCATTGGTAGTAGTGAACTTTTGCTATCTTGTCCATGCTTTGTATCTTAGACATTCTTATGTCTAAACCGACTTTTTTGTAATTCCGCCAAACATTAAAATGCATGTATAGTACTATATATGTTAACTTGTTGTAGGATTCCTACTTCCTACATGTAGTCCATCCCTTGCAAATATTAGCATCTCAATGTCCATATTTCATCCATATTAATCGGCCAAATGTTTGAGCCTATGACCACGGAAATGGACTTCAACTATTTGGCTCTAAGTTTGGCTCCCATACCTTTAAATGTAGAAGTATATATTTTTTTTGTTTTTTCTAGATATATCCACATATTATCTACAAATCCAAGTTTTATCAAAATTAATGGTTTTAAAGTGTAATTAATATAAAACTTCAATTGCAAAAAAGAAAAGAACATTCATATCAAAATTAAATTATACAAAAAAACTATGAATAATTTACCATTAATATATATATATATATATATATATATATATATATATATATATATATATATATATATATATATATATATATCTAGAAGCTTATATTAATTGTAGCGCTCCAAAAACGTGTAATGATTTGAATTATACATTATAAAGGGACCTATAATTGTGGTGGAAAATCGAGGGGTAGGCACGTTTATAATCATCAATTTATATTAGCTATGAATCACTCAAATTCACGGAATTCGCAAAATATCTAATTGGACTAATACCAACTACATTTTCCAAGCTACATGTAACATTTCATTAGTTTAGCTCAAATGTAAAAAAGATCACTCCAATTGTCAAAATTTTATATTTAAATATATGTAGTTAAAACAACTTTAATGCACTACACGGTATTGATGTTCTTGATTTTAAAAAGATTTCCAAATTCACAAAATATTTCTGTAGAGATGTAATCAAATAAAATTGATAAATTCCTCCGTACCGGTACTATGTAATCTTAGAATAAAATGGATGAAAAAAGGTCCTTGGATAGGAGTTATGGGGCTTGAAAGAATGAAATCAAGCAAATTTGGGTCATTCAAGCATTTAGGAATCAACTTGAAACAATTGTTTCAATGTCCTTTAACCCCTTATGTAACGACAATCTTCCACACTTGGGCCTTTTTAGAATTTATGCATGTACCTGTGATTTCAATTTAAGTTGAGATTTTTTGAAACTTTTTGTGAATGTTTGCCGTGACAAGGACTTTAAGTGAATCTATTTTCTTTCTTTTCAATTAGACATTTCAAAAAAACTTAGAGTGGTCGACCTAGTCAAAAATCGTGTCAAAAAAGTTTGTGTTTTAATTTCAATCGCTATAATCTTTTAATTTCTATGATCGATTGTGATGAAATTTATTGAACATCTACTACAATAATCTATGTGAAGATATTACGGTTATAATTAGGAAATAATGAATTTTTAGTCATTCATGCTTTTTGCATTGGAAATGGCAATTTTGAAGCGTTTTTTGGTGAAACATAGTCAAGGAACTTTAGGGGTTAAATAGACTTCTAGAGGTGTGGATATTACACTATGATTGAAATTTGAAAGGTATGTTGTGCGTAGATGAGAACCATCTTGTGATGGATTTGATGGTTGGAATAATTTTCTTACAAATAGGGTAATTTTGTTACAGATTTCTAGGCTACATTGAAACAAATATTTAGACATGTTCAACATGATAATTTACTTTATGGAAATGATTGAGTGCTACTACTTTTCCTCTACTTCTTCAATTTATTACAATTTATTACAATTTATTCTACACAACATGTAACACTTTCTTCCATCTTATGATTCTTCTAAGTACTAGCTTTAGCCAGCTATTCAAAATTTTGGAATTATACGTTTTAAGAAAGAATTTAAATGTTAAAACACATTGAATCCATCCTCCAAGTTGCATGAACCGTACAAACGTAGTATGTTCCAACCACTTCAATTCCTATAGGTGCACGTAATGAAAAGGGTTCATATGTGATTTGGAGTTTCCAAATGTTTGCCCACTTACACTCAGGGCCCTCGATTGTACTCTACCCTCTCAAATTAAAGATATCAGTACTAAAAGAGCTTGAATCAATTTCAAATTCATATGAAATTATTTTGAAACGCCTCAAGGATTGCTGCTGACTAGTCCTCAGCTCAAGAGTCAAGATGAACGCCCAGTGCGACTTGTAAATTAATGATGAGGTGTTGGTGGTCCATCGCTATCGACGAGCTCGCGAATGCACGCAAAGGTGCCAAGCACTTCTGAACCTGGCCCATATCAGTGGACGATGTTCATGTTGCAGGGCCACGGTGGTCACGCCGTCATGCTTACGAGCCTGTCCTCAAGCGGAGGCAACCATCGATCAGAGACTTCCACGGCACTTCTCTCCGAGCTTCACCTAATTGCCATCGCATTCTGGACCAAGGATGTCCAACTTTAATGGACTTTGACTCATGTGGATATCGATCTGCAGACCACATGCACACAAACAAGCCGCTAGCACTCGTAAATTATCTCTCTCCTTGAGTTGGCCAAAACTGCATTCGCTTTTCGTGATCAACCATGGCGAATTCTGATATTTTCCAGCATGACGGGGAAAGGCCAAGGACATCCAAAAACTCCTGGAAATGAATCTATAATGGCTGTTGTGGATATTTTCAAGAGACTCTGAATACAATCGTGGGACAGATAGGAGAACACAATTTACTACCAGATGTCATGAAACTTGATTCGTTCTTCGGGGTGAGCTATTCGTTCTCCTGCCACTCTGCTGCAAAGATCAGTGCAGCATGACTAACCAGCCGAATCAACCAGTTTGCAGCTATGTCCGCAATGTTCATTAGGTCCAGACTCTAATTCTCATCGAAAGCTTTTCGCGTATGCACCGGATTCCAAGTATGTCACTTGCGCAGTTTAAAAACTCCGCTAAACTTGAAGTGAATGAAGATGTCTGATCAGAAAAGAACCATGGTCGAATATGTAACTTGCTTTAGTACATGGGTCCAAGTAGCTGGACAGTCATTCGATTGCATTGATCAGAAACTACGAACACTGCAAGTTGAGAATTATCGCAGTAAATTATAGTCCTCGTGGGTCTCACACAGAAATGGCTACAAAGGATTTTGGTGGTGAAGTTGGTATCCATCGCCATCACCGCTCTAGCACAAGATGGTCGACAAGGACCAGAGGGTTGGCCCAACCCCAAAACTCCACTCCGCGACAAGGCTTCCTCGCCACAGTGATCACGCTTATGAGGCTGCATTCATGAGGTGGGGTCGATAAAACTTCAAAGCCGGCATCGATTCCTCCTCCTTGCCCCCCCTTGGTTTTCCGACCAAGGCCCGCTCGGTTAGGGCAGGCAACTGCACGAGCAAGGGCGATTGAAAATCATAGAGTATAAAGAAGCGCTTTCCCCCGGCTAGAACATCAAGTCTCTTGTACGCACTCTGCATTCACTATGAGTTTTAGCTACCCTTTCATAGTAACTCATCTCCTTTAGCAACACCATACGAGATGGCTCCAAGCTACATCATTATGCTCAGCCTCATCTTGGCCACCGCCATCACCATGGTAAGTACACCAACGCTCTCCTCTGTTTGGCTATGCAAATTCCTTGCATTTAATTATTGCTTCAAGACCATGATGAAGGCTGCTCTGAGTCGTGCATGTGCTAATATTGTTATATTCAGCTGGCCTGTCCACTCACATGAATGTGTCAATGTTGATGCGCCAATTATGTGCAGGCTGGAGCCAACAGGCCATTTGCGGCGGATGAGATGCCGTCCAACTCCTCGGAGCAGCTCATGTTGGAAGTGTGTGCTGTGGACAATCTCATGTGCACTAACTTTGGACACACGGGTTCCATCGCCGTAGACAACGTGGCCAAGGCCGCCACTTTGAGAGATGCGTCAGTGGTCACAATGAATGATTTGCAGGAGGACTTTTTCCTTGAGTCCTCTCTGGTTGAAGGTGGCACCATCGCACTCAAGAACAACTTGCGCGATGCTGTGCGAATAAGTGAGTTCCTTTCAACCTCAGAGGCAAATGCCCTGCCAGCTTTGACAACGTACAATGCGTTGGCCATCATGAAGCAGATGGGAGTTGCGCAAGACTCCAATATGGCGGTTGCAGTTGCCACGGCTGCTTATCTATGCGGCAGCGCGGCCCTCCCCGGAGAAGCTAGGAGCTGTGCAGCCTCTGCCGACGCTTTGGCAACGTTTGTGGCGGCGGAGTTGGGCAACAATGTCAACGTCTATGGCACCAAAGGTGCCCCTCCATCCACCTCCACCTCCACCGTAAAGGAGCCGGTGGCCATTGTCAAAGTTGCCAAGGGCTCTATGGATGAGGGGAAGAAGATCGTGGTGTGTCACCACATCGCTTTCCCTTCGTCATTGTGCTACTGCCACCGCGTCACGGGGACAAAGGTCATCCATACCACTCTGAAGACCACGGAGGGTTCTCTCATCAAGGGGATGGCAATCTGCCATCTCAACACTAAGTTGTGGTTGAGCCGTCATCCTGCCTTCAAAGCTCTCAACATCGCACATGGTGACGAGGCGTGTCATTATCTTGTAGAGAATGATCTCGTCTTTACCCCGGCGATGGCCCAAGTCCCTAAGATGGCGTAGTGGGACTAACACTAAATGGCAAAGTGCAGACTGCGGCATCCGTAGGGAGACCCATGGGGACTCCAAGTTACTTGAATCTGAGATGATGTGGTGTACAGTACAGTAGCATGAATTATGTGTGGTTGGTCGACTTTGATTTGGGGAGTGGTATTCATACTAGGCTTTTATAAGTTGGGTGGGTGTGGTATCTAGTGCGTGGAGCTTCACACCAAGTTGGGAACTGTCTTGCCAATGATACCACCACGGTGCTTACAGTGCTCTTGTGGCACTGGTGGGCAGTGGAGTAATTGGTCGAGTTCATGTGGTGTGACTCATGTCATTTTAAGTGTCTAGAATAAAACGACGTGCATGCAGCCGGCACCCACTTGATGTGCTAGGATGATGATAGTGCACATACTATGTCAGCTGGGATCAGCTGATCATCTCTCCCCATTCTCCAACTTCTGGTTGTGATGATGGGGACTCTAATTATGTGATGTAAAATTCAGTTTGATGATCGAGCAGCAATGTGCATGAATAAAGAGTTGCGAACTTGCGAGGTTATCTTAAAATGAGTCTGGTGGTGAGTAATTTGATCTGAATGAGCTTCGTGTCAAGATTCTTGATGTTCATTGAGCAGTTGCGAGTCTGGCCGTGAGAAGCCCATGGTGGTCAGGCTTGATGGTTTTCAGGTAGTGTCGGTGAGTGGACTGTTCATGTGTGATCTATGCTCAGCGGTGTCAAAGCTCGCCCATCTTCCCAGCTTGGCACTGCTGCAAATTTCTTTTGATGATTTCACAAGTGTGATGGTCGCGGTGATGTTTTCTAGCAGATATTACTACAGTCCTATTTTATATCCGTGCTGAACCAACTGGGACCGCATCGTCACATACTCGGCCGAAGTCATGGGCGCTGCATATCGTGCCACTCCATTGAGCATTAAGTGGTTTTGGCTGTCTCACATGAATCATCCATGGATAAGAATTTTCATCTGTATTATCAGTAGAGGTCATCTGTGTGAATATTGCCACGCCTTCTGGAATTGTACATCGTTTTAACTGAGTCTTGTCAGATCCCCATGTTCATGTGATGTTGCTCCGCACAAGGACCCAACAGCGCAACTATTGATAGTAGACTGCGATGCCATCCACAGCCACACACTTTGTTATGGGGTATCCCAAGCTGCCACACCCGTTTTCTGACCACCGAATTCGAATGCACACACCTCCAAATCGATGAATCTGCAGTTCAGCTTAACCATGTGATTCATTTCTACTAATGCGCAGATTTCATACCGGAAATTCAGACGATTAGTTGCAAGTTCTGGAAACTCTGGTGCTGGGTTGGTAGATGGGCAGTTACGATAGGGCTGTGTTGAAGGCTGTACGTGATCATCCTCCCTCTATGTCTCTTCTGCAGCTATCTCCTGCCGCACGCTGCCTTCCGCACTGTGTTGAAGTGGGCCTCAACATTCAAGTCCCGTTCAGCCCTTCTCAACACTCACTGAGAAGGCAAAAGCATGCATTTGGTGGATGATCGGGCTTTGTTGATCAACGCAGGTCACCCCGATATTTAGACCTCAGCAACGATGAATTTCAGGCTGCCCTTGACCGCATTTCTCTGGCAAGCATTCGTGAATAGGTTGCTTTGCTGAAGCATGCTGGAGTGCTCTTCCAATTGTTGTGTCCTCTGTGACATGATAATACTTATGGTTTAATTACTTCGTTCAGTTAAGCGATTTTGGAGGGAAAATGCACCTACAAAGGATTTTGTTGATGGTGAAAATCTTGCTTCTGATATAGAGCTATTCAGAGAAATCCAAATTGACACTATCGCTTGCACATGGAAGTTATTTGGGCACTTTTTGAATGTGTCCTACTGATTAGTTCTATGATATGACTTTTTTTGCTGCTGTGAGATTCATGTTTGGTTTAAACATGAGTTCAGGGTTCACTGTGTTACTCCCTGACATCCTGTACAAAATGTAGAGATTCGAATTCCAGTTATAGAAGGAGTTTTAGAGTGTTCTTGGGACCGGTTGGAAATGCTGAGTGCATGTTGCTAATCACAAAGAACTGGTTTATTACACTTATGTGATGAGATGGTGGGATGTATACACAGCTGGTGTTGCATATGAAGCAAATAAGCCACTAAGCTTTTAGGAGATTCATGTTGCACCTCCTCAGCCGACTGCATGCAGTCCGTGTCAAAATCACCAATGCCTGCATGTGTAAATCAGAACTCATGGTATCTTAGGTAAGATACGTGAGATGGCTAAATCATTAAAAATCAAAATCGCTATGAAACTCTGTAAACTTAAAAGTTTTTCTCAATCCTGTGTTTCTTTCCCTACATGGTGAACTCCATATGAGAATGCTGTCAATGTGTGACATAGGTAGTGGAGGCATGCAAAGTATCTGGCTGTTCTAAGATCATTGGAGTTGCTACACATGATACCTTGAGGTTACAATACATTCCATAAAGCCTCTGTAAGTTGTTCGAAATGTGTTTGACAGTTTGACTGTTCTAACTCTGCAAGGTGTCCTGGTTCTGTCTGCAGCTATGGAATTTGAGCTTACAGACACACTAGACACCAAATCATTTGATAAGCCAATTGAACAGGTGGCTTCCCATAGCGAACCCCAGCTTCAGTTAGCAGCTTCTCATGCTTGTGTGACAAACCATGTTTCCTTAATTAGCAATAAACCCATCACACAAAATGGAGATTGCTTAACAAAATCTACTCTCTGATAACATTATGAACTATTTGGTATGGGAGATATGACTGATGGTGGGGTAGACTACAGCTGTGAATGCACAGGGGATGTTGGAGTTATCAAATCTCCCCTTGAATGTTGTGTTGAAGTGTTCACAAATTTTATCAATAGTTGTTCTCACATTCCCTATATGTTCTAATTTCAAATGGATGAAACTGGCAAAGACTTTAGTATGTGAAATATTGTCGTAAAGTGCGATGGGGAGATGTTGATCGCAGTGGGGAGGACTTTCATGTATATTGGGGCTGGTGGAATCTTCCCAAAGAGTCAGATTTCATCCTGCTTCTGTGTTGTAGGGACGTGTAAATACATGGGGAGAATCGGCAGCTAGATACAGACCAAAATTGATGTTCAACCGGTAGAACTTGAATGTCTTAGGCAGGTTTGTCCTAAGAGACAGACCATCCGTTAGAACTTAGTCCATTAGTCCGTCATGGTGACAAAACACACCCAAATGTTCGTCCGATAAGGGCGTTAACCGGTTGACTCATGGTAAGGGTAAATTGAAATTACTTAGCGCTGACTTTCGCGCGTGCGTGCTCTTGGGCGCTTGCAATCGGGCGAGTGCAAAAAAAATTAAATAAATAAATAAATAAATATATATATATATATATATATATATATATATATATATATATATATATATATATATATATATATATATATATATATATATATATATATATATATATATAAAATTATTTTATTTTATTTTGCACTCGCCCGTATGCTTGTGCCCGTCCACATTTGCCCGATAGCTCGCGCCGGACTTCCACCAAGAAGTTGTTCATTGCAATTTCATGCACATTAATTGTTGCTAGACCAAGGAGCTCACCTACTCAGTTTGCAATGGTATGGAGATCAATGACTGATGAGAACATTTTTGTAATATGATATTGGAATAAAAATAGTAGCAAAAGGTATAGATAATTAGACTAGTAGGAGATTTTGGAGTTAGTTTAATTTTGTTTAAAGTAGAGCACTTTGTGTTCATTTCCACTATCTTCGCGTTGATTAAATCAAAATTTATTTAAACGTCAATTCATTGTTGACAATGTCCTTCATCACACTTGATGGCTTTTTTTCCATGACTTTTTTTCATATTTCTCCCATTCTATCCTTTTATTTGTTGATTTTTCTATTCTTCTTCCATTCTATCTTCTCGTTTTCCTTTCCTTCCATTTCTAGTGGATGATGTATTTATTTATTTATTTATTCTTCCATTAGTCGCCCATTCCATCTTTTATTTTTATTTATTTTTCCAATTGTCTTCTGTTCTATCATCTTCTCCTTTTTAAGTTCATTATTATTCCATTCTATCTTCTTGTTTTCTTTTTCTTCCATTCTTAGTCTATCATGTATTTATTTATTTTATCCTTCCCATTCCATGATGTACTTTTTTTCTTCTATATTTTTTATGTAAACTTATTGTATGTGCCAATTGAATGAAACATGGTAAATAAATTCAAGAATAACATGAAATATTAGTTATTTACATATTTAACCCCTAAAGCATTTGGCCATAAAATCCCAAATTCTACCTCAATTCTGCCCTATTTCAGTTCAAGGCAAAATTATGAAAATTCAAACGTATTTTAAAGAATCTAACCGTAGGATCTAGTACCTAACTTGTACATGTATGTGTACACAAGATTCCAGATTGTAAATCCTCGCTGTTTGGAAGATCGTAAAGTTTGAACTTGAGAGAAAAGTTTTTTTTGGTTATGCCCGGTAGGGATAGCCACCCTTCGGAGAGTGAAACAACAAATTTTTTGAGATTGTGTGGTTGGAGGCTCTTCAGTTTTGGATTCTAAAGTGAGTTGGGAGTATGCTCAAAAAAATTGAAGACAATACAACACACAGAAGCATTGGAAAATCACATTTCTAGTGACGGGAGTCAAATGAAATGCATATACATTGGCTCTTTTTCCACACTACAAATGCCTAAGAAGATCATCTATTTTTTGAAATCCGAACGATGTATGCATGCATTTGTATGGAAAAGAAATTTAGAGGAAAGAAATCCAAAAAATAAATAAATCCAAAATAGATATGAATTTTACAGCATATACTGTGGTTTAGGAGGAGAAAATGGTGAAGGAAAAAAGGGTGACGAAGCCGTTTGAAAGTTTTTATAAAACTTGGAACTTTGACCAAATATATCTCAAGATCCCTACGATTAAACTTTACAAAATTTGATACATAAACCACTTGGATAGCTCTGAAGATTGGTTGGAGATTTGAAAATCAAGTTCTAAAAAAAATTGTGAAACAATTTCAGAAAGGATCATTTGGAAGCCACTGTAGAGTGTCACAGATTTGGTACACCACTCCAAACCTGCTTGAGCTGCCCTGAATTGAATTTTGATCTTTATACACAAATTATTTCTTAACTACGGGCCCGATGAAAGTAAAATTTGGTCTTGTTAGAAAGATATGACAATTTCCCATGCTGTGCCAAAGTTACAACCACATGCGGTAAAATTTGAGTCATAGGCAGCCTGAATGGACCCAAAATCATACAAAAACTGTTGAGTTGATGCTTTAGGGGTTAATTAATGAATGCAATCATGAACAAAATATAAAACTATATTTAACAAGAATAAATTTAATAATATAAAAATCAAGATTCAAATCATATAAGAACATATCTACATGAATTTTGGAAGTTCAAATTCATTTCATTTTTGTGCTAGTTTTTTCTACGCACACCGACATGCTTGCACCCAACCTCCACCAAGAAGTTGTTCATTTCATTTTGGTGCTTGATTTTTTCCTATGTGCATGCCTACATGCACATGCCCAAAGGAGGAGCTATCATCAAATGGAAATGTACACCTTCTTGGTGGAAGTCCACCGCGAGCTCTCGGGCGCGTGCGGACGGGCGCTCGCGAAGGAGGAACTATCACCAAAATGAAATGGACAACTTCTTTGTGAAAGTCTCGCGCAAGCTCTCGGGCGCGAGCATTTAGGCGCGTGAGTGTGGGCGCGTGCAAAAAAAAAAAAAAAAAAAAAAAAAAAAAAAAAAAAAAAAAAAAAAACGATTTATTTATTTATTTTTAAAAATATTTTTCTTCGCGCGCGAGTGCCTACGGGCGCGAGCAGACGCTGCGACGGGCGCCATCCCAGGGTAAACAGTAGTAAACTGTGAGGACAGTAATTTTACTCGCGCGCGGGAGCTCGTCCGATAAGCGCGTCCAATAGTCAGGTAAAACGCGTCCGTCACGTCCGTTACATGAGAAGACAACAATTTTATGCCCCGTTCGTCTATTACGATAACCCTGGTCTTAGGATATTTTTGGGATGAAAAAACCAAAATTCATCCATATATCACATGAGGATCACATGAGTATCACCCAAATATTGCCAAATTATCATTCAGGTATCATCTACCTCTACCAAATGAGTTCAGAGAAGAGAGGATGTTAGCTGGATTGAATCCAAAACCGTGGACACAATAAGGTGGTTACCCCATTCCCAACTGAATAAGCTCATACTGCAAGGGAAATGAGCAAAATCGCTGGGACAAAATTTACACAAATGAGCCAAGTACATAAAAACCCACTGCAGATGGTTTGAGAATTTTAGGAATTACTGTGAATTAGTTATGATTAATGGAATGAAAAAAGGGGGCT
This sequence comes from Ceratodon purpureus, assembly GCA_014871385.1. NCBI lineage: Eukaryota > Viridiplantae > Streptophyta > Bryopsida > Pseudoditrichales > Ditrichaceae > Ceratodon > Ceratodon purpureus. The sequence continues at coordinate 15,456,998 of CM026422.1, read as the reverse complement.
GTCCCATTTCCAACTAATAGGCTCCTCCATTTACGATACTTTCCAACCCACACACTAACATGCATTGTCTATTTTCAACTGAGTTTCCCCCAATTCCGTCTTCACATTCTGAGATGCACTTTGATACAAACAGTGAACCATATCTAAAAAGTCGTTGTGCCAATGCTTGTGCGACTCATTTCCAACACCCCTTTACCCAAAATGTACTCTTCCTTTGAGGCCAGCTATGTATCTACTATTCCTGACATGTAAGATGAAGTCATGTGTCACTGTCCTCTAAAATTGCAACTTTCCAGCAGCGGAATTGCCTTCCTGCTAGCTACGACTTTAGCTAACCGCCCCAAACAGTCCTCACGCCCGAGGCCAACAAATCTCTGACTTCTTGTAGCGGGCTTCTCACCTTGCCAAGCCTTCTCTCTTCGCCGAGCCATCCCTCCCGCTTCTGTGCGTGGTCCTCCTAGCGTTCTTCCTTATAACTAAGTCCTCCCACGCCGCTTCTCTACATCTGATCGTCACAGGCTCTCCCCCTTCCTCTGCCCTGGTGCGTCTTGGCTGCGTCGACAACCTAGGGTGCATTCGCAGGAGCTGTCTCAAGCTACGTACCTCCGTTGGGTCAATGACGTGTGTGAGTCTGAGCCTCAGCGTCTCCCCTGACGACTACTGCTTCGATTGATGATGCAGAGCCAGCATGCGCTGCAGTGAAGCGAAAGGCTCCTGCTATTGGAATCATTTTGGGAAGATTTGGTGCTAAATTTTTGGCCTTCTTTGCTTTCCTCTTGCTATGGCTATTTTGCGATTCCAATTGCATGCAGCAGACGGTGGTTGGTAGATTGCCGGACTGTTTGGATTTGCCACGGCTTCTCGTATAGATGTCCAGAGTCTCTCACCCGCGTCCTTGCATGCTTTGGATGTCCACTTCTTATTAAATTCCTTGAGTGCCTCCCGTTCACTTGCCTTCCTGATTCGCTCTTGCTGTCGTTCGTCTCTTTCTACTCCTCGTTTTGATTTAGCTAACTCTAATTCTTTCTTCTTTAACTCCCTTGCAGCTGCAAGTTCCTCTCTCCGCGCTGCCCGACTTTCTGCTGCAGCAATGAAGGCGTCTGAAGTCATTAGCTGGGAATGTGCCCAGTCAACCATAAACACCGGTTCCGTTAAAAATGTATATGCCCCTATATAAGTGCACTTACAAGAATTTTGAGTCTTTTATTTTTTATTGGTAAATTCTCATCAACATTGTACATGTTTTGATTGATAATTTTGTTGATAATAAGTAGCAAGGCTTTAATTGATATTCCTCCAATAACATTCCTATAATTTAAGGATTTTATTTTTTACAATGAGAGAATTATAAGAACAATACATCATATCATTCTATTATGGTAAAAATCATTTAGATTTACTACTTACATAAAGATGCAAAATCTTGGATTTCAAAAATGAATTGGGAAAGAATTTAAAGTGTTGAAGTATAAACATGATTGTAGTAGTTTTGTCCGGGAATACAAACATTTAACATTAATACAAATACGAAATAGATGATATCATCCATGGACTCTATTTAACTCCATGATCATCATCACTTCCATTACAAAGTTGTAGATTAAGGATGTGCCTTAATCTATTAAGTAGATATAAAATCACACAATACTAATGTCCTAATTTTCTATAGAAGTCAAATGAAATTGGAAATGAAACATTTCGTTGTTGGGAATTTTCAATTCTTTCTCAGTTCTCATACCACGTACACTAGTTAAAGTACGTGTTCCAACTGTGTTATACCATCCAGTAAATATTGAGTCAATAGGAATCCAAGTATTCTCCTCTCGGGAAGGTTCCCATCCTCGATGTATACAATTTGTATATTGATTGTGGAAATATCCTTCTTCATCATGTAGTCCAATAGGCATTTTGGGCTGATACCATAGAACCTCAGCAGTTCCATCTTCAGAAGCTTGTTGGTTTAATGATACCACTTTTGCAACAAAAAAAGGAATGCCTTTCTCTCGATCGTCGGTCTCAGTTTCCAACCCAACAATCATCCCTATTTTCACATCTTGGTGTGGATCAAATGACGGAAATTGATCGACAAGAATAGCATTGGGAACTGCTGGATTTCCTTCAGTAGGTGGTCGTCGTCCACGTCCTCGCCCGCGCCCTCGTCCTCGTCCTTGCCCTCGTCCTCGCCCTTGTTCTATCCCAGGCTCTCGCCGCCTTCTTCCTTGTCCACCCATTTCTTGTCCTCCATCTCCAAGTTGACCACTTTCTACTTCTTTTGTTCCAAATTCATCCCTTTCTTGACATCCTCTTCCTCGACCTCGTATATTAGATCTATTACCACGTACACGATGTCCTCTTGGCATTTCGGATCGAGGTCCAAAAAAAGATGTTACCATCACTGGGGGAAGTGATTGAAGAACATCATCAATCGCAGTACTAGACAATGTTGACCTTTCAGGCAAAGGAGCATTTGTGGGCTCCAAATTGTTTATTATCGGCCAAAATGGTACACGTGCTGCTTCAGAGTGATTGCTTTCAGGAAAATCTTTCAAGTATGAAATGAGCCACGTAGCTTCTTCAATAGCTTGAAGATTCTTTTCCACATTTATGTGTCTTGCAATATACCGCTCCTTTAAGGAAATGAAGTCGTCAAGAGCTTTAACTTCCCTTTCATCATGATTGAAAATAGGTGCCAACATTGGTTTCAGTCGGACATCGGGTATTGCTTGAAGACAAATGTGTCCATTGTCAGGTTCCCATGAAGGAGATCTTGCATAATCTTTTTTTTGAACATGCGGTTTGTTATTTTGCATGTAAAACCTGAAATGATGAGGTTGGCTAATACCAACAAATGGATCTTCAGGCAAATACGGTGTAATAAACTTCTTCCAGTCTTGAATATATTCCAGATGTTCTGCAGAAATAAAGGGTTCTGTAAAGGTAGGGCGTGTTCGAATGATTTCTAACAATTCTTTCAAGGAGTCAATATCTTGTCGCTTCAAGGCTGAAGATATAAAACTAAAGCGTTGATCAATGTCTTCATGAGTATGGCCAACTATCAAAAAAGACAACTGGATTTCCTTAAAAAATCCAAGGGCTACTAATGTAGCACAGAGGCCAAGAATGTATACATTCTTGTTTTCTCTTCCACAATTGTCTGCTTGAATGCGTAGAATAGGAGGATACCGTCCACGTCGTTGTTTTACATCTTGTAAAACTTTCATGATGGATGTAACTACTTGATTGCTGTCATGTTTGTGATGAGAATCCACCCATACATGACAATATAAACCTATCCCGTGAACAAGTACTCCACATAAGTGAGTTTTTACGTAACGAGACTCTATGCCTTTCACAGTCTGCTTGAATCTAGGCACATACGTGGTGTTCTGGTCCATACCATCTATGATGATACTCAAAACATCATCTGGACTCTCAACCGCAGCTTGTCTTGCACGAGTGTAGTCTTTTCGTTCCTCCATAGTCAGGTCTATGTGTATTTGATATTCTTGGGTCATAATAGCCTTCATAGCTTCGTTTGGTACGGATTTGATACTTTCTTTGTACTCCCAAGATACTTGGCATTTTGAAAACCGTGATTCAGATGGAACATGTACGTTTGTAAATTCTGCTTTCCACATCTTCTTGAAAGTAGACAAACCTATCTTGGCTTCGCCCATACGTTGCAAAGAGTTGTTTGTCCATGTCCATACTTCATGGCGGCGCACATTCATGGGTAGGCAAATCACTCCAACTTTCAAACCATCAAACTTTCGGATTGCATGTCGATGAGGTTGAGGTTCTCCAAACAATTGAATATATGACTCAAATATAGACCGAGCCATGCTCCCATGAGTCCCTTCCTTCCTTCTTCCAATGTTTCCATGGGAAACATTGATTGCATCTTGATCTCGAATACTTGACATTATCTCGTTCAATCTTGTAAGGCAATATCCACTTGCTTTAGCAAAACAAGCATGACATACTTTACATCCGACCACCTTTGTTTCAAATTTGATTTCAGATTGTGCACTTGGAGACGAAACCATGAAGCTTCGAAGACAATTTAGAATCCAACGGGCTCGGTCTTCATACTTTGTCATGCTCAGTGATTGATACGGTAGTGATAAAATATCGTGATCATCGATATTTGAAGACACTTTTGGGCACAAACTTTTCTGGCCTTCGCTTCTTGTACTGCATGTAAGGTCACTTTCTCTGATCTTGATAGTCCTTTCATACGAGGGCCTTTTGGTCTTCTTTGCTGGCGAATCTTGTGTATATATGGACGTCGAGGATCAGGAGTCGGCAATCCTTCCACAGTATGTTCAAACGATGATCGACGGGAAGCGTGGGAGCCTTGAGTATTTATCAAAGGTGATGAATTGACTTCCACAGTAGTTGCTGCTGATGGTACATCTAGATGGATAGATATCTCAAGATCCTTGATTTGAGATTGTGGCCATCTTATACACCTATGAAGGCATTCTCCCATAGTTTGAAGATGCAATTCGTGAACACGGGTTTCAGGAATCAAAACTCTTTGAATATAAACCACTTCATCATCCATAGAAAGTGGCTTCTCATTTAATATATCACCCACGCCCATAGTACCCTTGCTTCCTTCCGCAACCGTGATACCATAAATGTTTTGAAGAATGACCCCATTAGCAATTGTAGTTTGTTGTTGCTGCTGCATTGATTGAATAATGTGCTCATATTGACCATCCGTACCGCTTGTAAATCCTTCTGATGAAGGAAAGGCAACATCAACATCGTCCCATTCCCATCCGGTATCTACTTCCATAGAGTAGTCTGAATCCTTACAAGAGACTCTGGCACATATGAAAAAGAAGTAGCCACTCAATGTGAGATTTTAATGAAACATATAATAAAAATTTATTTAAATTCAACCTAATAGCAATTCATTACAAATTTCATTTTTATTCATTTTCTATAACTGAGTACATAAGATACATGCTTCCCTTGGACAGACCCTGACGCTTATTCAATTCTTCATTAGAGGCTTAGATGTGAGACATATGTCTCCCACATCATCTGGAAATTATTTATTCATTTGATATAAAATGGCCGTGGGGGAGACATATGCCTCCTCCACATACGGGCTTCCCCTAAAATATTCATTTGAGTTAAGAGGGGGGGAGGTATATGTCACACCCACAGCCTTGCCCTCTTAACTGTAATGAATATTTTAGAGCAAGGGCGTTTGGGGGGAGGCATATGTCTCCCCCCCCCCCTCTTAACTCCAATGAATATGTTAGGGCAATGCTGTTTGGGGGGAGGCATATGTCTCCCCCCCCCCTCTTAACTCCAATGAATATGTTAGGGCAATGCCGTTTGGGGGGAGGCATATGTCTCCCCCCCCCCTCTTAACTCCAATGAATATGTTAGGGCAATGCCGTTTGGGGGGGAGGCATATGTCTTCCCCCCTCTTAACTCCAATGAATATTTTAGGGCAAGGCCGTGGGTGTGACATATGCCTTCCGTATTGTACTTTTTATTAAAACTGTTAAATTAAGTCTCAACTTAATGAATTTAACTAATGCAACGGTAGTGAATGTGATTGGTTTTGTAATTTCTTTTCTTTGTATGTTATTTTATTTAATAAAAAGAGAGGAGGTGGGACATATGTTTAATCTTATTAATGATTCACTGATTTATAAAGAGAGAGGTATGAAGTAAGACATTTTTCACTTGCCAATCTTGTTTTGCCATATTTCATAAAATAAAATTATTATGCTAAAAATAAGAATTTAAATGCATATGGAACAAAAGACATATTCAAACACTTAATTGCCATAATAGAAGAAAATATTCTATGCTAACATAAAGGGAAAAAAAAATCCCGAAATCTTCAAAATTGTAGAATAGTCACAAAATCAATGACATCATCGTTTTTCCAATCAAACTATGATGAATAACTCCTAAATAGTATGAATAATGGATTTTTGTTATATACATGGATTATAGCCATTGATATGCTTAACATTTACATATTTTTTTTAAAAAAAATTTAGCCTATTTGCAATAGTTATAGAATTTTGAAGTTTTCCTAAAATCTACCAAATCCAGACTTAAAAAAAAAAAAAAAAAACTTAATTTTCTTCTTAGATATTCCTCGTGCATCCGGGACTGTAACCTTTGTGCTTCCGTAACTGCAACACATGCACAGACATACACCAACGGAACACAATTCAAGAGAGAGACAAAAGCAAAAGCGAACCAGTACACACACAGGACACTACAGGTCCACTTCAATACAAACGTACCCACTGCTGTCCTCGACTCAAACGCCGCCACCGCTGTCTTCCACGCTCCGCTACCTCTCCCTTCCACGCCGATCTTGCTTTCTCCGCAAGCGCTATTCTCGAAGCTGCAAGTTCTATCGCGGCACTGTTTTCGAAGCTGCGCTCTATCGCCGCCTTCGCTATCTCCGCCAGCCCGGTATTCCACGCCGCTAGCAATCGAACTACCTCACGTCGACGACAGGTCAAGTTTTCGACGCCGCCACCTAACTTGCTCCGCCAGCCCTGCTATCCACGCCGCCACCTAACTTACTCCGCCAGCCCTGCTATCCACGCCGCCACCGAACAAAAGTGCTCTGCTCAGCTCGACGACATTTCTAGTCTCAACTAGGTAACTGCCTCTCAATCCTTGTGCTCTTTTTGTTCTGGAGTTCAGCTTCTGAGACAATCTCATCGGCTTCTTGGGTTCGGAAGATTTTGATGAATGTATTGGGATTCTGATTTGGTGCAGGTTGGAGACGCTTTCAATCAGCGGGTTCGGTACTTAGCCTCCGTGCCGTACTCTCAGCCTTGAAACCCTAGGTGTGCGTTCAAGTTGTCATCATCTGAGCAGTGGACCGTTCCTCTTGCGTAAATCTCAGGTATTTATCTAGGTTGTACAAGTTAGGGAAAAATTTGCTCTCTTCTCATGTGTTACTTGGATTAGATATCTCCCACTCTCAAGCCTAGGAATGAGAAGCTCTGGATGTTTCCCACAACAAATTTTCAGCGTACATGTTGCAAAGAGTTCAAGAAATTAGTTTACTGTATTTGTTTGATGGTCTTCAAGCTTGGCCGTGAATATGTGGGGTCATGGGGTTTCTTTTTGGTTGAAGTGAAAAAATTGGAAGGTTTCAGAGGGATGCAATGAAATTACATGGTGCAGCAACGTTTAATTTCATCAACTATTTTTCTTTACATACTTCATCGCAATAACTACCTCCCCTCTTTTCTATTTCTTTCCAATTCTCATCAAAATTTTAATATATAATATACTTGAGATAGGCACATGTTCCACTGTCATAGATTTTACATTTTATTCCGTACGAAGAGGGAGGTGGTGAGGCATATGCCACACCCCTTTACTACTTCATTTTTTAGCACAAAGTCACTGTAGGAAAATGTGTGCGGGGGGGGGGGGGGGGGGGAGGTGAGGCATATGCCACACCCCTGTACTTTTTTTATTTCTACCCAGAAAGTCTTTGAAATAGAAGGAGGGGCGGGGGTGAGGCATATGCCACACCCCTTTATTTTTTTTTAAATTCTACCCACAAAGTCTTTGAGAAAGAAGGAAGGGGGGGGGGGGGGGGGTGAGACATGTGCCACACCCCTTTACTTTTAAAATCCTAGCACTAAGTCCTTGAAATAGGAGGGGAGGTGAGGCATATGCCACACCCCTTTACTTTTTTTATTTCTACCCATAAAGTCTTTGAAATAGAAGGAGGGGCGGGGGTGAGGCATATGCCACACCCCTTTATTTTTTTTAAATTCTACCCACAAAGTCTTTGAGAAAGAAGGAAGGGGGGGTGAGGCATGTGCCACACCTCTTTTGTTTAAGGTTTTCAAGTAGCTAGTGGGACACCAACATTGCTTTCAAGTTTCTATTATATAGCTTATTGTAAAAGTGAGGCATGTATTTCTTTCCTTTTGCGCCTGAAATACAAATACAACTTTTGTTTTCTATTTTGTAGGATTTATGAGGCAAATTTGCAATGCCACCGCCACGAGAGAAAGAATTTGTAAAAATGTCGAAGACTCCAAAGCCTTCGGATGATTTTAAAGATTATGGATGGTATCTTACACGAGATGACAAACGCGTTATTTTGAAAATCACTCATTATTCCTGGGGAGAAGGAATGGTTTTATGTTCAAAGATATGGAAAAGAGGATGCTCTGTTCAAAAAATTGTGGCTCCAGCTTCTTCAGGGGAAGAGGGTACTTGCGAGATTTTTGTTATACCAAATGCAAAAACCGGTGTTACTTCTTTTGTTCTGAAAACTTCCAATATTATTGGAAGTTTGGATGATTTGGCTGGCATGAAAATTACAGGTCTACCAAAAGCACGGAAATGGTCGACAGAGTTGAAGGAGACAAGGCAAAATCTTTGTACTTCTATGCTGAATGTATTCATGAGTTTGAGTGAAGCAGAAGAGATGGAGTTGACTGACTTCATGGATGCTCATGAGCGTTTTGCCTCAGTTGGAGACAATTCAAATATTATAGGTTTGGAGAAGCCAAATCGTCCAACAGCAGACAAAAAATGGTATGGAGCACTATCATTTCCGGAAGATCATTCTCAACATGAGGATTTACAGATTCATAATCAATCACTTCCTGTAGTTCCTGCTCCATTTGAATTTGGAGAGCTCCGTGGAGGAAATTCACGTTTTGAACTAACAGCTGATGATCTTGTTGCATCGACTCAAGAACCGTCTCGAGCTATTTCCAAAGGAAAAGGAAAAAAACTTGTTAGCTCTGAGAAGAGTAATGAGAAATCTATGGGGAAGGAATTATTAGATCCCCCATCTCAAGATGAAATTGACAAAGGATACATTTTTGGAAGGGATTTCTCTTTTATGGTTGATATTGATCATGTGAGAGCTCCAACGGATGGATTCACTAATCAACGCATCCTCAATGTGAAGAATGCAGAAAAAGTTTACAATGCATTGCGATCAAGGCCGTTGGTAGAAAATCATTGGATAACTGTACGTCCAATGTATTATAAAGACCCCAATGGCATTGTTGAAGGAGAAACTCATTTCAAAGGAAAGAATTCAAAACAAGAATTCTTGAAATGCTTAGAAGAAATGCCCGGAGATTCTCTTGATGAGAAAAGAGAATCATTTCTGAAAGGCATTGTATTTGAGCCGGTGGATGGACAACATATTGTACACGCTTGTAATATTTTGGCAAGACGTGATCTCGAATCTCAATCACTTTTGAAGGAGGAGTACGACAGTATATTTTCAAGACGACCTGCCACGCTTGTTCTTTATGATGATGATATTACGTATTTATTTTCATCAACAAGATTGAATGACATTACAACAAACAGAAAGTACCACAGTACTATAGGTGAAATGTTGGAGAAAGCAAGATTACTGTGGGATACTCTTGGTCGCCCGAATGCAGATGATGACAGAAGAAAAGATTTTCTGCGTTGTTTGCCAGGAATTACAAGCCAACGGTTGGGTGTTGGTGAGACCTCCTACAAAGATATGAGAATCAAATTTCGTGATTATGTTTCTATGATTACACTTCCAGATACATGTTGGGGAGCATTGAAGGCCATGTGTGATGCCTATGATAACGGACTTACTTTCAAGTCAAAGAAGCAACGAATTACAGAGCTTGCTAGTTCAACAGTCTACAGTGGGAAAAAGTCAAAAGCCTCAAGTGGAGACCGTCCAAGTATGTCTATTGGCTGGCTCCGACCTCTTCAAGGTTTAACTGCGAATGAACACATCATGCTGTGTAAAATGGCAACAGCGGATTCTTTGGACATAGAGCAAGAAATTTATTTCGCTGGCGGAGATGATGGAAAATCATTACAACATTGGTGTGAGGTAGCAAAACTTCGAGCTGGCATTCAAAATGCCTTCAAATGGTTGGAAGCTGGTCACGAAAATCTACTTGGTGAGAACAAGAATTGGTTACAAGTAGATGTGGAGAAGTTTGGAGGCAAGGATGCACTGGATTATTTTGCAAGGAATGTTCCAAAAGGTCCTGATTTTCAGAAGCATTGGAGCCATATCAATCCTCAAACTGCCTATGGTAAACAGCGCAAACATGTTGATTTGATTCCTCGCGATGTGATTGACCATCACATGCTAGTTTCACGTGGTGGTTTGGGGCTTTATTTCAATGGAAAAGCCATTCCACGGGAAGAAGATGGTGATTGGAAAATGAAATTTAATTATGAAGGAGCAGGTGGATATGGATTTCATACTGAAGTGAAGATTGGTGATTCCATTTTTAAAATCAATGAAGGTTCATTAGGAAGAAGTGCATTGTGGGTGTTTGACTGTCGATATGGACCTGAAGGTGGTTATTGGTCTAAGGCAGAGTACTCATCGGTAGTTGAGAAGATCAAGCTATGGATGGGAGAAGTCCAGAGATGGAATGCGCTTTTCATGCTACCAGCTGGAGAGAATGCAGAACACATCAAGAATTCGATGTGTTTGGATAATATTGCGGAATATTATGTTCAGGTTGGAACATATATCTTTGGTTCACAATCGGAGAGAACTGGTTTGGTTGTCAAAGATGGACCAAAAGCCGTTGCCAAATTCTCTCCACTTGGACAATATATTATTGTTTTACGTCATCCTCCTAAATCATTTTTGGAGGATAATTTTGCTAAAGATAAGCAAAATATTGCTTCGTATTATATTGAGCCAACACATGGATGGAATATGTGTTCCAAGTTTCGAAAGGCTCGTTGTCCAGCCGTTATTGAAGCCTTGATTAGTCACTTTTATCGAACAGATTGGGTGATAATCATGGAGGGATTCTCTCACATGATAGAAAATGTTAGTGGAAGAGTTGAACAACTCATTCTTATGGAAGGAAATCCAGAAATGCATCTATGGCTCAAGAAGTGGAAAGAAGTTTATGTTGATAAGGTTCGAGAGCCGCTTCCAATTAAAGATCCTCTTTGGTTGGACAAAGAAAGTGAATCACTTGATGAAGACAGTCGTTCTGATTCTGAAGAGGGTGATGAAGAAAGTTCATCACCAACAAATAAACGCAAAAGAAGTATTAATGAGGGAGTTCATCATCAAGTGAAGAAAAAAAAAATCGTTGAAGCTATTGGTGAGGAAGACTCCACCATTTTATGTACACCTGATCCTCAGTTACCATCTGCTGAAGTCCGCAACGAAGGAGAAAATCAAGAAGTTGGCGGATCTAAGGTTGTTGGTCTTAATGAGGACGAATTAACCGAGGTTAATAATTCTGTAGCTAAAGCAGCCTATTATGGAGAGAATGCTTTGATAGCTGAAAAGGATATTTATTCTTTGGGGCTAGGTTTTACAGAGTCTCAACAGCATTAGATTTATGGATGTGTAATACATTGGTAGCAGTATTTGTCATAACTGTAGGTTGGTTTTGTTTTGTAATGTGACACTTTTTATCATCTATAAATTATACAATGTGTTATTTTCTAATGAGTATTCATTGATTTTTTTGAATATGTTCCATCTATGTAAATTTGACAATGATGTATTACCTCTATAATACTAGAACTACATATCTACACTTTATTTCTACAAACAAAAATAATTCACAAATCAACTTCTACTTTTATATTACAAATATCAAGGAAAAATAAAATATTTCTTAATTATTTCAAATCTATATTTGATGATCAATTAAATTAGATAAGGCTTCATGGTCTTTGATGATTTCCATTGGTTCAGAATTATGCTGAATAATAAATTCATATGATCAAAAACATGTTTTGTGCCATAATATTATCAATTAAATGTTAAAAAATTATCTTAAAAAAAAAACGTACATGGCTATGTACACTTTTAACGGAACCGGTGTTCATATCTGGGTCATCTCTTCGGCGTCGGCGAGGCATCAGAAGTGCCTACGGGAGTTCTAAGAAGGCGCTGATCTGAGATTCGGAACCTCCGACCTAGGCCCCTGCACCATACGTGGCCTCAACATCAGGTTCTGCCTCTGCCTCGTTGAGTTCTTGACTAGCAATGGCCACGGCCTCATTCTCCTCGTCTTCATCGCCATCTGCCTGGCCACCATGCTCTGATCTCATAAAAAAATGTTGTCGTGGTAGGAGATCTTCAGGGGGCGTCTCCATAACCATGCCGTCATCAGGTATGTTCTCGTGTCCCTCATCATCCTCTCCATCGCTACTTTCACTTTGGCTTTGTACATCTCCATCTTCCTGTCCTTATCCCCTTGTAAAATTCTGACTTGGCCCGAATCTATCTTGTAGAGCTGTAGCATTGTAAGGCCATATCCCTGCCTTCTTGAAACCTTGTCTGATGTTCTGTGGGGATTTGGCCTTTCCTAAACTCTTAGACACCCACAGAACTAGATCTTCCTTTCCAACATGCCTCCCACGATTGCTCATTGTCCACTCATCCCTGTATTTGCGAAAATATGTTTTAAATGGTTTGAAAACTGAGAGATCTAGTGGCTGCAAGGCATGACTCGTGTGACTTGGCAAGGTCAGTAGGTCTAATCCCGCCCTTTGTGCTTCGAGGACTACTTCAAGTGTGACATGACTTCCATGTCCATCAAGAATGAGGAGGTGCCTTTCTGATGCTGAAATGGAACTCCTTCTCTTAATGCAGAGAATGAATTGCTCAATCTACTTTGCAAAGAGGTAAGAGGTCATCCACGCCTTCCGTTGCATGGCCATTGTAGCCCCTGATTCAGCTTGTTCTATGTAATTGCGCTTAACTCTTTTGCCCCTCAATATGTAGAAGTTTGGAACGTGCTGACCTGCTGCATTTACACAGGCTAGGACTGAAAGCCACTCCCTCTCATCTGGCACAATGGCATGTACGTTCCTACACCCTTTCCTTGCTATTACTAGGCCATTGCCACTCCGTGATGCATTTGCCCCGCTTTCATCGCAATTCCAAATTCTATCAGGAGTGTAAGAGTGGGCCTTATAAACCTCTTCCAAATTTACATAGAATGATCTGACATTCTGCTCACATAAGTGGTATGCCCTAGCCTGCTCTAACCCTTGCATTGTTCTCAATGATAGCTGCTGATGCCTCTTCCGAAACCACTTCAGCCATCCATTGCTGGGGACACCATTGACAAATGGAGTGTCTCTACCTTCGCAAATCTGAGCCACTTTTAATTTCAGCTGGTTGACATTGAGCAGCCATCCCAAACGCTGCATGTCCATCACGTAAGCCACCAACTGGGACTCCTCGTCTTCAATTAGCACTCCCTCACCTACCCTTTTGCGACCTTTTGTTTTGCCTATAGCATGGTCACGGAAACTACTCACAGGAATGTTGTGTGCACGAGCAGCCGCCCCTAGTGAAGCTCCCTTGTCCAAATCTGTCATTGCTTTTCGTAAGTCTTCATCTGTCCACTTAGCTGTTTGTGGCCTTGATCGTTGTGACCGTCTAGACACCGTATCGGTTTGGTGAATGTTTGTGATTTCCGTAAGGGCTGGATCTGATACATCAGGTTGTGATGTGCGGCGTGTGACCATCGGTGTCACCATAGGCCGATCACAGCCACTACTTGTATTTTGCTGTCGTTGTCCTAAAGTCGGAGAAGAGCACCCACCTCCTCCCTCAAACTGCAGTGAGTCAGTTTGTTGTCCCTCATCCTCCGACCACCAGTTGTTGATGATCAACGGATCACGTCTTCTTGCAGCTGGACGAGGAAGTGGAGAAGGCACCGATCTTCTATCATCTCGCATGGGACGCCGCAGGTGCTCCATGCCGCCGTCAAGAAAACCGTCATGAATACTTCCTGACCGAGTTCAATAATAGTCATGAGTCCCCTCGAATCTATAATCCCAGCCTTCCTCGTCATGGACGTCATCATAAGATTAAGCAGTTGATAGGTCGACAACATCCTCGGCAATACTTGAGCGTGGACGTTGGTGCCCAGTCATGAGACCCCCAGTCCATCGGCGGAAGCCTCGACCGATCAGGTTGCTCTACCTAGAACCCCCGAGCCCATCCCTTGACTGAATTGCACGACTTGTGAATGTGTCTGAGTACCTAGGGTAGTTGTTGTTTTGATCGAAGTCGTTGTGCCGGCCATTTGCATGCTGCTGTACTGGTTCACAGAAATGTACTCGCCTTCTAAAAGCTCGATCTATGTGTGTAGGAGTCCGATCAGTAGCAAGTCCTTCTCGATACATTGTGCCTTGAAACTGCTGCATGGGACACGCCCTTGAGACAAGCCCAGTCGTCCACAACAACGGTCCTAGCTGGGCGAACTGCAATGAGCTTCTCAAAACCGTTCTCCAACCCGAATAAAATCTCTCCAATGAGCTTCACATTGTTATCCAAGTGCTTGCGATGCACAATTGTTCTGGAAAGTTCTCTTCCAGCAAGTGATTTCATCGATGATCCTTTCTCAGCCTTGTAATACTGCAACATATATACGAATGTGATGAGACTTCTTAATGTAGCTTGATATCATGTTGTAGTCTAAAGAATTTAGTCTTTTAGGACCATTGAGAAGATCGTCTAACGTTGAAACTAGCGAATTGTGATAGATGGGTCATGTGATGTTACCTTGTGCTTGAGGTGAAGAAGGTCACCTTCTCTCTGAGGAACATGCGTGAGGATTTCGAAGTTGGACGACAGAGATTCCGGGAGCTCAGGCTTGGTAACATTTTCGTTTGCTGGGTCAAAGCCAAGGTAGCGCTCCAACTCTTCCACATCAATGTGAATATCACCATATTGCATAACATGGGAGCCAGTGCTGTAAGTGTTGTGATTTGAAGTTCTTGCCTTCACCTGGATAAAGATCCAACACACGTAATAATACGAGGATCAAACTCCTTACAAGATAAATAAATCACTCTTCGTGTTCACTTCACTTATCAGCGCTAGGTGACAGTATTAACTGCAAAAACATTCAAAATAAATTCTACATGAAGTGATCATATATGCTATTACGCAGCGGTTCCATTGAACCCTCATTATAGAAAAATACACCTACACCAATGAATGATGCACCAAAAAAGTGTTTCGGAAGTAATGTTTATACTGGCCGCAATACGCTTGAATTGTAACAATTTATCAGAAGTTGCTACTTGAAACATAGATTTTAAGCAACAAATCACCTCCCTCTCAAAAGAAATGCTTCAATACCGTGATCCAAGAAAAGGGATTCAAAAAATTATGCATTCGACAAACATCACATCTAGGCTATATGCTCAGATACTGCAGCTTACATTTGTCTGCCATTTAGAGTTGATAATGCAGCTGCAGCTGAACGGTGGTCAAAATAGTCCACGAATCCATACGATGATTGCCATGGTAACGTGTGAGATATCTTTTGAGAGCGACGCTAGTATGAATAACCAATGAGGTGAACCAAAACGAGTCCACTATAGAATCTGAAGTGGAGACAGAATTTAATATTTCCTGACTAAAAAACGGTAATGAAAGAGGTGTAAATCATGAGGGCAAGAAAGATGCTACAAAATTTTCAAGCCAATCGACATTGTAGAGAAGAAATGCTTATCCAAAAGACTGTTCAGAACTCTAAACAAGCGATAAACGCCCCTGCTTCTTTCACGTGACAATATCTAGAGGCAGGGGAAGACAAGACGAGTGTAAGAAAGGGTATGTTAAATGGGTACCTGAGAGGGCGACAATGTCCTGATCATTCAAGCCCATTAGGGTATGTGTCCATGAATGTTTTGAAAAACTTAAGAGACAAAAGAATACGCCTAACGCAGCTCTTGAAAGCATAATTGAGTAACAAGTTCTACGCTCACGATGTGGATCCACAAATCTGCTCCTGCCTACCGGGCTACTCTTGATGGCATGGTTGCTCTGAAACAAAGCAACGACACGATCCAAGAGTGTACCTGCGGAGCTTCTCTTCATGGCATGGTTGATCTCAAAGAGAGCAACAATACAAATCAGAGCAATGCTCGCTCGACGGAGCTTCACAAGCCAACTGAATGCCATTCGAAACCAATTGAATGCCATTTGAAACCAACTAAATGCCATTCCCAAATGAGTGCCTCTGGAGGCTGCAATTCCACATTGATTTCCACCCTAAACCAACCATAAGTACTCTCATTAACCACAGCCGTCTGTCACTAATCCATTCCTGCCACTCTTAAAAATATAGGTGAACAACCTCGTCCATACCTTAATCCCAAATCAGGTACAGTGGTTTTTTAATTTTACACCATTGGTTTTGACGCCAAACTATAGCCGTTGGAGTCAGGAGCCAGTTGGGAATGGGGAAACCACCTTAGCTGAGACGTGTGTGGACGTTGGGATTGTTTGGGGGTTACAAAGGCTGCAGTGAGCTCCTTGTTCTTGTTGATAGGTGTATCAAAGGGGCTAGTACTCGTCTCTGATAATTTACCTATTTTGATTGATATAGGTGATGACTCGTTTGTTAGCAATATTATTAATATATTCAACCAACATCAACTCTTAAAATGTTTTACATAGAGCCACAATTTCCCATCAACATACCTTTTATTAATTTTTCAAAACTTTAGACAAAGATGGATCTTTAACCACTGGAGGCTTTTGGTGTTTATGGAGCCAAAACTACAAAGAAACATACCTCTAGTGATAAGAACCTACTTATTTCTATAATTTGACATCGAATGGAGTATATAACTGTAGGATCTTATACCTACCTTGTCTCAAAAGGTGCATACCAAATTTGAGCTCCTCCCACAGTATAGAGTGCGAGATTTTAAAGTTTGAATTCACTGTAAAGTTTTTTCTGATACTACCTCGGCAATATACTTAAGTTTTGATGACATTGCAAACGAGTTTGATCCATGGAGGATTATCAATTGCTATAGGTGTAGAAGTTAGGTATACGCTCGCAAAGTTTGAGCTCCATGCGGGCTTGGAAAAAGGAAAACAATCATTGATTTTGTGAAAGGGGTGTGTTGAAATTGCCTTACGTTCTCCAAATTTAAAACTACCAATAAAGTAATCTAAACATGTCCAATTGGAATTCCAAACCGTAATTATTTTCATGTCAATGAGAGAAAAGACCACAAGAAATTTCAATGCAATTGAAATAAAACTCAATTTTTTTGAATTTTTTGAAGTGTAAATTGTATATTTTCCTTTACATTTCAAAGGACAAATTTGGAAATAGGGGGTCCTGTGGATGGACCCCTTGCCACATCATAGATATTGGATGAAATTCATTTAGTATAGATAGTCATTTGGATGAAAACTATTCAAGTCATATAGATAAAAAAGTATTGGGTCTGTTATTTTTTGAGTACTCACCCTTTGAAATTTAGTCTTATTACTTTCTACCCTTGTGAATGACGAGAAACTTAGGCAAAGAATAGAAGATTCTAATTGATTACTGGTTGCCTAGATTTAGAGAAAATTCTTCTTATTTAATTCATAACTTTTGCATTGTAATTCCAAATGCATTGAAAAGTTATCGTTGAAAGGTATGTGTAGTAAACATCTCAAAATGTACAAAATTTTTGGGACCTTAGAATATTCTACCCAAAAGTGCCACAACCATAATGTGGTTTCAAAGGCCTTTAGGGATTAAAAATTGTTGTATGATGTTGCCTAAAAATGCCACAACCATAATGTGGTTTCAAAGGCCTTTAGGGATTAAAAATTGTTGTCAGATGTTGTAGCACATTAACTTGGATCACTACATCACCGGTTCAAGTTACCATTTTCTAAGATTTACTAGGCCACTGATCTTCTAAACCAAGGAGGTTGCATTCCCTGTGTGTAATAGATTATGAGAAGTAAATTAGTATTCCATACATTCAAAATTTTGTGTGTAGAACCACTTACAATTTTTTTGAATTGGCTTCCTCCAAATTTAGAATGTTCACTAAAGTGAATCATGTTCACTAAAGTGAATCATGTCTATTACAATTCTTTGGTGATTTTGAATCAATCAACATTGAAGGCCAATATGCATAGAGAATTTGGACTTCAACCCCAAGACACATACGGAACCTTACTTGAATGATAAGACCATTGTAACTCGGTTAGTTCCATCAAGCAAGGGAGTTGTAAGTACCCACATTGTGATCTAAAATTTTGGCATAAATCGAAATAGGAGTGTCACCACACCCAGTGTGAAAATTGTAGCAATAATAATAACGAAACAGCACAGTCCAAAAATAAACTATTTCAATCCAGAAATCCAGAAATCTAAAATTCTCTGGTTGTTTTCCTTCCAGTACTCACATGTCAGCTTCATTCACAGGGACCAAGTTTCTCACAAACCAGCCATCTCCTTCAATCATTAATTCCTAATTATATCATTCAATCCACATAATTTGGTAGCTGCCACATTGACCACAAGGTTGTTGGAGATGGCTTAGCATGCACCGGAATATTTAAATACTTCCATCCCTTTCCTCCAGAGCACTAGCCAAGCTCATCAAATTTCTCAAAGAATGACCCACATGATCGATATCCCTGATAATCTTCTGGTAATCCCCTGGTAGAACTCCGATAATCGACAGGTAACCTTTTGATAATCCCATGATAATCTTCTAACGCCTAAACAACCAAAAACTGGTTGTTCTTATTTTTCCAAGTTCCATAACTATCATCTAAATGACAATTTTTCATTCATTTTTTTTTTTTTCATGTGGTAAAGTTGAGAGAGATCTATCTAACCTCATTAATAAATTCTCAAAATAATAATTTCATGAATTTTGGTGCCTCCCTAAAGTCCAAAACATCAATACCGTGTGTGTATTAAAAAATTCCTTAAAATAGTCAGCTGAAACGCAATTTTGACTATTGGGATGATCTTTTTTGCATTTGAGGTAGACTAACAAAATGTAGTTTAACAAATTTATTTTCCAGTCCAAGTTGAAATTTTGAAAAATACCTAAAATTGAGTGATTTATAGCTGGTATAAGATGAAGGGGTATAACCATGGCTACTTCTTGATTTTCCACGATTTTATGTTTTTTCATCATATTTTTGAATTAAAACATAATGTTTGAGCACGGTAACTAATATAAGATTCTTGGTTGTGATACACATCTATGGTAAATATTTTGTAATTTTTTAGTATAACCTATATTTGATATGGATTTTCTTTGTTTGTTTTGATTTGAAAATTTATAGTAGTTATATAATGAAACCATTAATTTTGATAAAATTATTGCTTATAGATAACATGTGTATCTAACTAAGAAAAATTAAAAATATATATTTTACATTATTTATAATAGCAAAGTAGAGCATCTAAAGTCAAAGTCTATTTCGGTGGTCATAGGCTCAGGCATTTGGGGGTTAATCAACTTGGCACCTTGCGATAATCCCATCATTGATAATCTTCTGGTAATCCTCTAGCAAACCTCCGACAATCAACTGGATACCTCGGACTGAATTAAATCCCCTGATAACCTTCTGATAATCCTTCTGGTAAGCTCCTGGTAGCTAACTTTCGGGAGTCTCGTCACCACTGGCCCATGCCTGGGGGAAGTACCGTACGTCGGCATGCTTAACTGGAGCTTCTGATGGCAGAAGGACTTGCAGAAAGCGGCCCTCAAGGCGACCTCCTCTGCCAGATAGTTTTAGCATGGACAATGCATGGAGATACTATCTTCCTCCAAGCTCCATGGATCAGTGGCAAAGGAACCACCATGACTGTGCAAGTCCCTGCAAGCTACTTCAAGTCCCACCAGCTTCAAGCTTCTACTAGGACAGTGATCTGGCCTGAATCGTTTCCATTTAACCAGTCGCCACGTGTGGAGTGTTCCCTGACGGTCCACTAGAACGCCTTCGGATTATCCTACAAGTTTAACCCAAGCATGAGGTTTGTCTCCAAGTCGATCGACACATCGGAGCTTGGTCGGGAATACACTCTGATCGATCAGCTTGCTTAATTGTTGATGTTGCAGTTGCACTGCAGTTCGAAGGTAGTTTTACTCGTGCGCGGATGACTCTATTCTCAGACTGGGCATCACTGTTGGTTTCTTGCTTCAGGTTTGATTTTCAGAGCGTTGTGCGGGGTGAACATTGCGGGATTTCTGCTGTTGGCTATTGTTGAGCTGCATGTATATTGTTTCAGTTTTATATTTTGCTCTGATGTTAGACTTGGTTTGGGGATGCTTGGCATTGGGGTTGCATGATTTGATTGCACGGGTAGCTGCTAGCATTGCTCCAGGTACATTGGAGTTGTTGACTCCTGGATTTGTACCCATAGAACCACTCGGCCATAGCTGGGTACATTGGAGTTGTTATGTAGTTTAATTTGTCGTCTTTACTTCTAGATAGCTAATCTATGGGTTTTCTAAGGAATGCCAGTCGCTATTAAGTCAATGTATTGCTTACCGTAACAATGTCACAGTCGATCAACTTGAGGTCAAAACCGGGCTGAGGTGCATGGTGAGTCAGTTGAGGGAGACAAACGAGGTGCAAGATGTTGAGGTTTCGTGTTAGAGCACGATTTGAACAATTGTGGCGCTTAGTTCGCCATGGAAGTATTTCTATGCGGATGAGCCCAATTGTTGTGGTTGTCTCTTTGCAGAAATAAAGGAACCAGAAATCGGCACCAACTGTGAACCGGTCGGCAGCGGAGGAGGCGAAATGGGCAGTGAGACGAAAGGAGAGAGGACAGTCAACGGGAATGTGGAGCCTGAGACGGAGTGGACGCTGGGGCGCTACATTGCCCGCCGGCTGGTCGAGATCGGCGTGCGAGACGTCTTCACCGTGCCCGGGGACTTCAACCTGATCCTCCTCGACCACTTGATCGCCGAGCCGCAGCTCGAGCTCATCGGTTGCTGCAACGAGCTCAACGCGGGCTACGCTGCGGATGGGTACGCCCGCGCTTACGGCGTGGGCGCTTGCGCCGTGACGTTCACCGTCGGGGGTTTGAGTGTCATCAACGCCATAGCCGGTGCGTACAGCGAAAATCTTCCCGTGATCTGCATTGTCGGGGGCCCAAACTCGAATGACTTCGGCACTAATCGCATCCTCCATCACACGATCGGAGAACCTGATTTTGGTCAGGAGCATCGCTGCTTCCAACAAATCACCTGCGCACAGGTTGGAAGCTTAACCCACATCAGAGCTACCCCTCGGATTATTTACAGAGGCAGCCACTGGTAGTTCAAAATTTTCGCCACATCATGCTCCAACCGCATTTCGTGCCTCTACTTTCTGCTACTGCGTCTAGTGGCTGCTTCAGCTTCTGGTTTCAACTAGAAGAAGCAGGGTTGCTTGTCCGTATTAACTTGCTCATTGAAGAATAAGTTGCTTGTTATATATAGACATTTCTTGCCCCTGCTTCAGCTTACCCTCGTGTAAACGTCCCTATTTTTTGCACTGCAATCAGCTGAGGTTCGCTTACGAATGTGTACCATGTGTGATCTATGTACAGTATGTGATACAAAATTTGGACGACGCACATGAGCTTATAGACAGAGCTATCTGCACGGCGATCTCGAAGAGCAAGCCTGTGTATCTGAGTGTCAGCTGCAACCTGCCCTCGCTTCCTCATCCATCCTTTAAGGCTTCGCCTATTCCTTATGGTATTACACAGCGTTGTCACCATCAAGGCAGGTATGTAATTGCAACTACTAAATCTCCTAAACCTTCATTCATCATCTTCTACATTTTCCAAATTCTTTTTGGGTGCTCATTTTTTGGAGTCTGGTGCAGTTTGTATGGAATCGGAGAGCTTAAGACCAACCCAATGGAACTCGAAGCAGCGTTGGACGCAGTTGATAAGATCCTGAGTGCAAGCGTGAAGCCTGTCCTTGTAGCGGGCCCCAAAATTCGTGTTGCCAAAGCCAAGGAAGCTTTCGAGGATTTTGCCACGGCGAGCGGATATGCTGTGACCGTCATGCCATCCGGGAAGGGTATGCTCCGAGAGACACATCCAGGCTTTATCGGCACTTACTGGGGCTCTGTCAGCACTGCATTTGTTGCGGAGATTGTGGAATCGTCTGATGTCTACATCTTCGTCGGCTCAATTTTCAATGATTACAGGTTCGATTTGCATCGCCATTTTTGCTGTAAAGTACCTTCTTGAGAGTTGACTCTGATTTGAATAAGAGTATATAACTCGTATATTTGAAATTAATAAAATTTTGGTTCTGATGCGATCAGTTCTGTAGGGTACTCACTTCTGTGCAAAAAGGAGAAATCTATCTCAGTGCAGCCGGACAGAGTTCAAATTGGAAATGGCCCAGCATTCGGGATGGTTTTGATGAAGGACTTCCTGGAGGCCCTGTCGAAGAGGGTGAAGCGAAACACAACTTCACTGGACAACTACGCGCGCATGTATGTCCCTTCCGGATTGCCACTCAAGCAGAAGCCTAATGAGCCTCTCAAAACTGTCAACCTTTTCTACCACATTCAGGTACACTTTCACTATGTCTCATCCTACAAGCACATATCTAGAGCCATCCTTGGTTCGGGCTTTAGAGAATCATGATTGTCGGCCATGGATCTGTTCAGATCATTATCTTCCAGTTTTTAACGCCTGTGTTGCTGCAGGGAATGCTGTCACATGAATCGGCCGTGATAGCCGAGACGGGCGACTCGTGGTTCAACTGCCAGAAACTAAAGCTTCCTGATGGTTGCGGGTACGAGTTTCAGATGCAGTATGGATCTATCGGTTGGTCTGTTGGTGCTACTTTGGGCTACGCTCAAGGTGCCAAAGATAAACGAGTCATCGCATGCATTGGTGATGGAAGCTTTCAAGTAAGTGCATTCGTTTTCATAGAAGCTTTCAAGTAAATGCCTGACATTTCTTCTCGATAACTTACATGAACAGTTTTTTGCTAACCTTAAGGTTGATTTGGTTAGGGAACAAAAATGGACACGAGTTAGATATCAAACTAGTTATCACGTTTATGGAGTTGCCATGTATGCACAGGCATTTGACAGTGGCAGGGTTATTGTTTTGAGCAGATGACAGCCCAGGATGTATCGACAATGATACGATGTGGGCAGAAAAGCATAATATTTCTGATCAACAACGGTGGATACACCATCGAGGTTGAAATTCATGATGGACCCTACAACATCATTAAGAACTGGAACTACACTGGGGTAGTAGAGGCCTTCCATAACGGTGAAGGAAATCTCTGGACTAGCAAGGTATTGCCTAGTCCCAGCTCTCGGTGTGAATCAGCACTTTCTAATGGAACGTTCATGTGATACTTATCATGTAAGTTCAAAGATAAAATGGAACATGTAATTTAAGCTGTGGATATGGAAACACTGTAGGTACGAACTGAGGAGGAGCTTCTTGAAACTATTGCTACTGCGCGAGAGAAGAAAGATTGTCTGTGTTTCATCGAGGTAATCCTGCACAAGGATGACACCAGCAAGGAACTGCTTGAGTGGGGATCTCGTGTAGCAGCTGCAAATGGTCGCCCACCTAATCCTCAGTAGATTATCAGCGCCACCATCCAAAGACTTACTCCAATTTTTTCAATGTAAATAAAATCCTACATAGTTTTTGACTTCAAGAGGCACACGTTGGGCGCTCAAATTGGAAAATACTTTCGTAAGAAGCGTTGGTACTTGGAGCATTTGAATTCTGATTTTAACTATAATTAGTTTCTGCTACCGGTATAGCTAGATAACCAGATGACATACGCTTAAGAGATACCCCATGTGAAACATGATATTGGAAACCGATTTTGTCCATGTTACAATTTTTAAAAACGATAGGTTACAGTTTATGATTATGCACCTATTTCAAGGAGTGGTTCTTTTTATAATCGTGTGTGCCTATTTCTGTTTTATTTGAGAATTAACTGTTGCTTTTTTGAAACTAAGCCAAAACTATGAACTGGTTAATGCAAGTTTTGATGTGCTTTGGCAATGAGACCTATGGAGTTGGATCTGCGAATATTTGCAAAGTATATCAAGGGTCCACTGGCTGCTTTTGGACATGGGACTGTTGGGCTGGCCGTAAGTGCCATATCTTGAACATTTCTTACTCATTTCAATTGTGACAGGGATATAAACTAATTGATCTCTTGCATTCCTTTCCGACCTACAAACTGGACTCCTATCAATGTGAAATTAATAGTGGAACGATTATGATCAATTACAATCGATGAACACCTAAAGTTTCTTGGTGTTCTTGATAGGCCCTACTAATTGTGATTTATTAATTTCAAAACTTAGACATAAAATCAATTATAAAACTGTAAGATCTTGTACCTACCTCATTTAAGGCATATTTAGGTGATTTTGGACTTTTTAAAGTCCAAAATTAGTAGTCAGCTCATCCGCCGTAAAATATTTGTAGTAAATAACTAAAAATCATTGAATTTTTAAAAAAAATTAGAATAAATACTATAAAATAATGCATTTTTCACAAAATTCACAAAAAATTAGACATAATGATGTCCAAATGTAGAATTTATGGCTAAAACAGAGTCAAAACAACAAATTTTAAGCCAAAAAATGGTTTTTACAGCATTTTTTGAGCAAAAATTGCAAAAAAAAGTTTTTTACAACCTTGCTATTTGGTCGGCGGCCCGCTGACGGAATGATTAAAAGTCCAGAATTAGGGGTTTTGTCCAGAATTACTTAAATATCCCTTATTTTAAAAGGTGTATACCAAATTTTAAGCACAATCCACCATACGGATTAAAAGATTAAAAGTTTTGAAGTCATTGTAAAAGTTTTTTTTGATAGTGCCTCAACGGTATAGCAAAGTTTTGATGCCCAAGAAATATCCTTTGCAAACATATTTGATCCATGGAGGGTAATCAATTCCTGTAGGTGTACAAGTTAGGTATACACTCACAAAGTTTGAGTTCCACAAGCGTTTGGTAAGAAAGAAAAAAAAAACATTGATTTTGTCAAAGGGCAGTGCTAAAAATGCTAAATTTTCTGAATTTAAAACTAACAAAAGGATAATCTAGACATGTCCATTGTCCAATTGAAAATTTGAACATCAATGAAGAAAAAAACTACAAAAAAATTCAATGTAATCAGAGACAAACTAGAATTTCCAAATTTTTTGAAGTCGACATGGTATATTTTCCAATAATTTTGACGAGTAGTTTTAGAGATGTTAAAGGTGGTTGTGGAGATAGACCCTCTGCCACATCATATAATCTCGATAACATAATATATATGGATGAGATATTATGACAAATGAAAATTATTTTGAATGTAATTGATTGCAAGGATGATCAATTTTCATTGGACGTAAATCGTTTTCTCAATGAAAACTGCGAGATACGTATAGAAACTACGAGGGGCGGATGGATTCAACAGCAACAAATGAATTTTTTTGCGGGATGAGCACTACAATTTGGATGAAACTGATAAGACCTTAGACTGGAAAGAAAGCATAATTGTTGATTTCCAATAATTTGAAGCACGCTACCAATTAATATCAGGCCATTTAAGTTGAGTTGTCATTGTACCGATGTTACAGCCATAGATCTTTATTCAACATCAATGTTGGTTGCAAGTATCCAAGTAACTATCACACTAGTAGCTACAGCCATGGATCTTGATTCAACGTCACTGTTGGTTGTAAGTACCCAAGTAACTCTCACACTAGGAGCACTGATGTTACAGGAATATATATATGTATATATATATATTTTAATTTTTTGACGCAAATGAAAGAAAATCCATTGCAAGAGGAGAAAAGAACAAGCCCTCATCGGACCAAGTCCTGGGCAGGTGGAAAGATTACCAAATGACAATTGGACCCGCAATAGGAATTGGTTTCTAATTAACTTTGTTCCCTATTCTAGTACATACAAGAATATATTTTGGTCTCATGTCATTGTTTGATGCAAATTCTAGGTATTCTAATTTAAGCACTTGTCACTATCCAATAGGTAGTCAATACCACAATTTTAATCATGATTGTGAATCCTTTTTCATGAATATCCATTGCAATCACAGGACGAGTTGCCATTGTGCCCATATTAGAATTGTAGATTTTTTGGTTCAATGTCAATACTCATTGCAAATTGTTCTTCATCTAGACTCAAGTTGTCAACATTCCACAAGAGGCCAAACACTCAATGGTCATTTGATGACATCAAGGATTGAATATTTATAGATTTAAATTGGTTGAGTCATCTAAACTCATTGCAAATTCTCTCTCCAAAAGCATCTGTTAACATCCAAGGTACAACTTGTAGCTTTGTTGTAATTGTATTGATGTCAAGCCTGCCATACATTTTTGGCTTTATTGCACAGTCTAGTCTATTCAAACATTAGCAGATTCCTTATGTAGAATGACGCACCCATTATTTGTCTGTACACATAAAATTTGTCATACTTGTAAGTTGATGTCATGTTTTAATGCAACATCTATTAACATTGAATGCATGCAAAAACCTACTACACAATGTTGAGCATGCTACCGTGGATCAATATGAAATAGCGACCTTGTAGTAACTAGCATCTTCTTCTAGCTATGGAGACAAGAAGCCACCATGCAAGTATACAATGTCTCATCAATTACCATGCAAATATCATTGCGGGAACACCATGGTAGAGGACCAGAACATGGTACCAATAAGAATAAAAGAATGATGGCAATGAAGTAAAATAGTTGAATTTTTACAAGTTTTGAAACTCAAAATATTTGTCACCTGCATATCACAAGGTGGATACTTGGATATGATTATGATGATAATCTATGCTCACATCAAATTGTGGAAGTTACTAACTTACTAGTTGGTGCTTGCATGGTTTGATGGTGGCTATATAGAAATATAATTGGTAGTTGGACATCAATAAAAATCCGAGTCCAAAATTCCTTAGTATTTCAAATTTCATAAAGTAAAAAGTACCATAGTCTCAATGAACTCCTAGATCCTTGCCAAAAGTAGTGAATACTATTATGTATATGGTTTGAAAAAGTTTATATTTCTATATTAATGCATATCCTTATGCATTGTATGTCCTTATGCATTGTATGTCCTTATGCATTGCATAATCTTTTTATCATGGCAAATCATTCTATATTAGTCAAAGTGTCCTTTCAAGATATACAGTTTACCTTCTTTAAGAAAATACAACTAATACATGGACAAAGGCTTGGGGCTTTATCCAAATCACAATGCACCATATTGGGTGTAAATGGTCATGTGATACTAAATTCTTAGCACCATATCTATTCTTATACAAGCTATTTTGTAAATGGTGTGGATCAAACTCCAACACATGAAGGTCTATACATTGAAAGATCCAGGTTTCTTAAACATCAAAGTTCAAAACTTGGTAGTTGGCACTATATTGTCATTTCAAAGTTGAAAATTTATTATTAAATTATTCCAAAACAATGACGATCATCTACAACGTTCTTTGACATCATCTACATAGATTGTGTGGATGTTAATATAAGCTCTACAATGGAAAACATTCACCATTATTGACATTGTCACACTTCAACCATTCCTCAAATTTGCATTAGCAGTGTACAATTGTTGTTATCTTGTCCATACTTTGTACTTGAGCTCTAAAGGGATTTCTTTGTACTTGAGCTCTAAAGGGATTTCTTTATAACCTGTTGAACATTAAAATGCATATATGGTACTATATTTCTTAACTAATTGTGGAGTTGCTACTTCGCGCATGTAGTCCATCCCTTGCAATCACTAGCATCCCTTTGTCCATATTTCATCCATATCAATCCACCTAACCGTCAAATGTTTGAGCCTATAACCATAGAAATGGACTTTAATTACGGATGCTCTATTTGGCTACCATAACTATAGTGCTCACAAAATATGTTTGGATTTGGATATATGATGAAGACACTTAAATCCATGGAAAATCAAGCCATCAATACGATAGTATCCTTTCAACTTATACCATCAATAAATCACTCAAATTTTAGGAATCTTGCAAAATTCTAAATTCAACTTGCATCGACATTTTCTAAGCTATATTTCTAAACAAATGAAATATAGCTGATAGTAATATCCCCTGAAGGCTGATAGTGTCCTACAGGCTATAGTGCTGTTTTTGCTGATTTGGATTAATTAATTAATGGGGCATAAGGGGGTGCCACGTGGCAATTATAAATTAAGGGAAAAAAAACTCAAAAAAGCACCATTGAATTCTTCAAACATTGAACACTTCCAACTGAACACTTCCAACTAAAAAGTGGCTGAATAGAATTGCAGCATTGTCAAATTTCACAAAACTGAAGCACGTTCGTTTAGTTGGAAGAGAGTCCAGTCAATGCCAAAGTTTCAATGTCCGTGCCTTGAGCCAAGCGGAATCAAGTGTCACACAGCTTTCTATGTATGATAATCCAAATTCTCTAACAACCTTTGAGAAATCAGCAATGAAGTCTGAATAAATATGGCGATCCGGAAGACTGCTACTTCTTTCTTGTATCCGGCCCCGCCCTGTCTTTGAAGAAGGAATGTAGATTCAAAACAACGCTTCTAAATGATTGAGTGCCTACGATCCAGCGAGTCGCAACATCGTCATCAATATCTACATGATCAATGTAAATATCGTTAGAAACGCAGTACAAGTCACGGACACTGAGCTCACAATATATCTCAGAAACCTAAAAAAAAGTCAAATTGCTACAAACCTTTCAAAGCTTCTACGGATGAGACTATTTTTTAATCGTGCGAAATCAGTATGCAGACCGTCACTCTCTTGATAACACAACGATTCGTCCTCTTAACTGAGTCCACCCTACTACAAATGAACCAAACCCAGAGAGATAAAGCATTCCAACAGAATATCAACAAAACCCAATAAAGCATTAAACCCAACAGAATGCCAACAAAACCACAAAAGGAACCCAATTAACCAAAAAGACTGGAAACCCATAAAGAGCTGCAAATTTGCTTATACTAACCCAAATCAATCCAGGATACGATGCAAATGTAGAGAACCGCAAAACCTTGGCCGTCACTCAAAAACCAACACATTGACTGCTCCGCACTCCGCGCTATCATTGTGCTAGAACCCCCTTCTCATCAGCACCTTTATAATCACGCACCACCTAGGCCTGATACTCTCGACAACTAGAATCGCAACAAGCACCTCCCTAGTCACTTCAAAGCCATCACAACAACACTCAACGCAATCCCCTCACTACTCCCCGTACCACCAGTGAACAATTGAATGGCACACTTAGTACGTCCCTGACCAAACACGTGAACACATACACCTCCTCCGAACCCTCCCAAAACCACCACAACAAACTCAAATCACCCTCTCAATTGACTCAGGAATTCAACCACATAAACTCTCCTCCAACCAGACCTTCCACCCTTCCCAAAACTTCAGAACCACCAACCTCAGACTGCACATCAATCATCCAGACCACCCTGGACCACTCTCCACGCAACCTCAGATTAAATCACATGTACTCACAATGAGTGTACATGACAAAACCAACAACTTGGGCACCTGCACCAAAGGTCTTCATTGTCCAAATTGGTAAGGTTTACCTTCAGCTTCAATGAGTCACAAAATTATGAACAATTTTATTTTCATGAATCACCAAGGCAACACTCCCGACACAAACACCAAAGGAGACAAAATTCATGGACAGAGTACATTAACCCAATTCACTTTGATCTGAGCTAACTGCAACGATTCTTTGCTCTCAAGTGTAATGCAATCAACGCAAGAGAGGGGAAGAATCAACTCACATATTTCTCATTCAGGGTTTTAGACTTATGAAAGTGGGACGCCCCCATGCCGCGACATAAAGACAACCTCCCAATCCAGCCAACTCCCTGAAGCTCCCGGTCTGCGCAGCCCTCATTGTGCTCCCACAACTCCGCTACCACCATCCCCAAAACGCACCCATGAATCCTTTCCCTTGCCCAATGCTCCAACCTCACCCGCTTTCACCATCGGTCCCCAAACTCAATCTCCTCACACCTCCACCCTCCACACCATCCTCTCCTCCCTCTCCACTCCTCCTCCTCCTCCACAACCCTCAATTCCACAAACCAGAAACTCCAACCCCAAAAACGCACCCTAACTCCAACCCCGCAGAACCTCCATCCACACAAAACCTAAAACCCTCGCCTCTCCACCTTCGTCTCCCAGCCCTTCACGTCAGACCCCTCCACGTTAGACCCCTCATGCCAGGAAATTAATTAATTCCTGCAAATCCGCTTCGCCCCCTCGACCCCTGCACACCCGTTCCACGCGCCACGTACCCCCCACCCCCCGCATTAATTAATTAATTGAAACCCGGGTGCATAGTGAGATTTGGGCACATAGCTCAGATGCAAAAAAGATTATTTTGTAGATTATCTCTGATAGGTCACCAGTGTTGTTTTTGTTGTTTTTGTATTAATTAATTAGTGGGGCATGAAGGGGGTGCCACGTGGACCCCTTGAAGAGGTGCCACGTGGCAATTATAAATTAAGGCAGAATAACACAAAAGGCACCATTGAATTCCGCGCTTACTGGAAATAAGGGCGGTGGACATCGTATACGGAGCAAAATTGTTAGCACAAGGGCAAGTAGATTTCCGTCCATCTAATGTTGCATTGCAATCTAATCAATTACTTGACACAATATTAATACTACAACAATGCTCATGATTCATGTAGATTGGAACAAGAGGTAATACGCTAGCTGCAAAGGTAAAATCCTACACAGAGAGAAGAATTGCAGAACGCTCTTGTCCGGAACTTTGGTTGAGCTTCTGAAGGAAAGTAACAAAACACAAGTGATTAAAGCCATGTCTACAACGTAGATTTCTGCACCTCAAGCGCCAAACAACAAATCCAAACTCAATTCTGCAGGGAGAACTTAGAAGTTTGCAGAACAAGTTTCCCAACATTATAGGCATTTGGAACAGTCTTGCTGTGTTCTGGTTCGTGAAACGTTTTGAATCGTTACGCAAAGCTACATTCAACTTAGCCAGCAATTGTCCAACATAGATGACAGTCTCAAACAACCTAGCACAATGCATGAACACAAGAATCACGACTTAGACACTCACCAAAGCTCCTGGAAAACATGGACGCATGCAAGGGAGGACGGACTGCAGATCCTCATATCAAATGGTGCAGATGCCTCCTCCTCTCATCCTGCCTCTAACGTTCACAACCTACACCTCTGATCACACCTCACTAAGAAACGATTCAAAACTCCATGAATGTCCGAGAAGAAATTCCTCATGAAGTCCGGTTTGTTGCCTTTCAATACTCCGTACAAAGTGAAATGACTGACTCCATTTCACACCAATCCCCGCTGAATTAAATACGTATTCATCAGACCCCATCATCAACAAGAACAGCTTGAGCTACTAAACGAAACAAGTCGAACGGAACGAAACAGCAACACCAGAGAATAAACCTAGCCTTGATTATATACGTATTAGGGTTTTAATTTAGAGAAAATATACCAGATTATGTAAATTATTGAGCAAGACTTCATAGTTTTTCTGCATCACCTGCAGCGCAATGTAGGATTGCAAAAATCATTTACCCAATGATGCACTAATTCCGATACAGATTGCTATAAAAGGAGAGCAACACAAAATCAAAAACTACTACACTTGAGAGAAATCAAGCCAAAAAGTTTAGAAGCTCACATTCTGGTCCCATGGTTTGCCAATCTTCTCGTGCTGAAATAGACGCATGTTGATGATTTTTCGGCATCTGAAAATTTTCCACACCACCAAATTAGACCCTATAAAGTGGCTCGCACAAGCCGGAACATAAGAAACAGAATAGGAAAAGGGAACCCTCTATCATCAAATTTGAGGAAGTACTTCGAGACAAATACAGCAAAGTGTGTTGCAAGAGCGTCAAATGAGCAGAAGTAGTTTTGAACAATGTTAACACCTAGGAAGAACTTGAATTCTTAATATTCAAGCAATAGCTGGATAATTAAGCCACTGGTACAAACACAAATTCGGAGTCTACATCAGTGTCGAAGTCCTCAGCCACCTCCATCCTCCGCAAAACCTCAAACCCTCGCCTCTCCACCTTCGTCTCCCTCACCAGACTTCACACAGTCTCCGCTCACGGCCATCGCTCCACACACCGCGCGGTTGCATGCTCCAAAACCTAACCTCTCACCTTCAATCCGAATGGCGCGCCATACCAACTTTCACGGCCTCCTCCCCTTGCCATGCCTCCCTCCATCAATCCAGAACCTCCTCCCCTCGCCATGCCTCCCTCCATCAACCCCGAGCCTCCTCTCCATCGCCATCGCCACCTCCATCCCCCGCAAAACCTCAAACCCTTGCATCTCCACCTTCGTCTCCCAGCCCTCCACGTGGACCCTTGCACACCCCCTTCACGCACCACGTACCCCCCCCCCCCTCCTCCCGACCCCCCGCACATTAATTAATTAATTGAAACCCGAGTGCACAGTGAGATTTGGGCACATAGCTCAAATGCAAAAAGGATTATGCCCATAGTCAACATTATGTTTTGGCTATATGTAGTTAGAACATTGTCAATACACTACACAATGTTGAATATCTTGACTTCAAAGAGAGATGAAATTATTCTTTTGAGAAGTAATCAATGAACAATAATATGTTCGTCACTATTGTTTAGCATTGAAAACAATTGATGAAAAGAGGTAATTTGGATGGGAGTTATGGAGGTTGAAAGAATGAGATCAAACAACTTTTGGTCGTAAAGACATTTAGGGGTTAACTTTGAAACAATTGTCTCAATGTCCTTTAGATAAACCTCTAGAGGTGTGAATATTACACAATGATTGAGGTTTGAATGATATGTTGTCAAATATGGATGAGAACCATTTTGCTATAGGTTTCAAGGTTGTTGTAATTTTGTTACAAACAGTATATTAGGTTTAGTTGCAACTAGTAAAAAAGAAATATATAAAGGTTTTTAACATAATTAATTACTTTGTGGAATTGCTTCACTACTATTTCTTTAGCTCTAATTCTTTAATTTGTTACAAACGTCTATTTAGTCTTAAGAATCTTTTACTAGCTTTACCCAGCTCTACCTAGTTTTCAAATTAGACATTTAAAAAAAGATTTTAACTGTTTGCACACGAGTAATCAATCCTCATAATTGCATAAACTATGCAAACGTATGTTCCAACCACTTAAAATCCTACAAGTGCACGTAATGTAAAAGGTTCATATGTATTCAGGAATTTCAAAACCTTCCCCAACTTACACTCAGGACCCTCGTCTCTACCATAGTGGATCATGTCCACTCTCTCAAGATAAAGATATCGACGAAAAAGCTTCAACTGCACATTTGGTGAGATGGCCGAAATGCCCAGGACCCTGGGTAACCAATAGAGAATGCCTGAAATTGATACAGGATCATTTCAAATGCCTGAACCATTGCTGAATAGTCCTGAGCACAGCAGTCAAGATGAACGCTGAACGCCCAGTGCGACATGAAAATTAATGATGAGGTGTTGGTGGTCCATCGCCATCGACGAGCTCGCGAATGCACGCAAAGGTGCCAAACACTTCTGAACCTGACCCATACTAGTGGACGATGTTCATGTTACAGGGCCACGGTGGTCACGCCGTCATGCTAACGAGCCTGTCCTCAAGCGGAGGCAACCATCGATCAGAGACTTCCACGGCACTTCTCTCCAAGCTTCACCTAATTGCCATCGCATGCTGGACCAAGGATGTCCAACTTTAATGGACTTTGACTCATGTGGATATCGATCTGCAGACCACATGCACACAAACAAGCCGCTAGCACTTGTAAATTATCTCTCTCCTTGAGTTGGCCAAAACTGCATTCGCTTTTCGTGATCAACCATGGCGAATTCTGATATTTTCCAGCATGACGGGGAAAGGCCAAGGACATCCGAAAACTCCTGGAAATGAATCTATAATGGCTGTTGTAGATAGTTTCGAGGGACTCCGAACACAATCGTGTAGAAAGTTGAGGACAGCCTTTCGGAGTGTGTCGTTTAGGGTGGGTGACGACCTGTCACCTGACACGTTGAAATTTCAGGATGGATGATGGCTGGCGACGAGAATCGGAATTCGTCAGGGGCAAACTGAAACATCTGAGTTCAGATTACATAGAGATTACATACAGATACGATACGACGAATCAGAGATGAAGTATATGCCATCCAGGAATACATCATCCAGTATTTGAAACAGCTCAGCGTACTATACATGTATATTACCAGGTAAAATACAGACACTCCGTCGTGCTGATATCAAAAAACCTCATTATCCAATTAGCTCAAACCTTGACAAATCAAATTGAAGGATGTAGGTAGTAACTTATCCAAAACATAGCCTCTTTGAATTTCCTTGTAGCAACATGATTGATTTACATGAGTCCAAGCAGACCAAAATATACTCGAATGACGTGCAAGGTGACTGTTAACGAAGCAAAGAAGGAGGCGATTGACACCCCTGCATCGAAGGGACAAAATTGAAAAGATTTGGAGACTATACAATCCGTGGGGAAGATTAGCCTTAACTCCTGATGGACGAGATAGGATCACAACTTAATAGTTCACTAAGCAATATACAGTGGATAAGAAACAATGTGCTGCTGTGTACGACCATTTCAAAAACCAGAGACCCGATGTCAATAATGGTAAACATTAACACTTGATAGCCTAGATCTGTATGATTTCAGTCCATATAAAAAATTAAGTGAAGCGTAAAACAATAAGGTAGGAAAACCATAAATGGTTAATGCCCACAAGGCGTGCAGTAGAATTATAGTGAAACAGGGACATGGTGGACTCAAAACGGAGAATTTGTGCATGAGCACCCAAGTTCAGGTGGACCAATCAGGTTTTGCCACATGATGCCATTTGTGGTTTTCTTACGTCCAGTTTTTGGTGATGTTAGTTATCTGTTTTAGAACACCATCATGTTTGGTTCAGGAAGAGTCTAGTGTACAAGAAGGGAGTTTGACAAACTTCCTATTTTGAAAAATTGTAGATAATTATTTACAGGGAATAAAAATATGATACAACTTGCATTCCTCATCATTTCTTCTCCTTCACATAAATTCTAACTCCATTCCTTATGGTCAAATCACCTTATTTTCATCGTTTAGGGTATTCCTACCTTAATGGCAACTGAAAAATGTAAGTACAGAACTTCAGATTGGGAATCAAAAGTCACCTGGCGCGGGCGCCAAATGAGAAATCAGATCGCAAAAATGTGACATCATCCATGATAGTGCCTCATAGCTGGTTACAGGATCCATACTGCTGAAGAACTTCTGACAGGACGAGTAGACTCGATGCTGGTGCCCTCATCAATGACAAAGCTGCAGACAATCCCCTCCTACTGCTGAAGTTTGAACTATCCATCTTCTTCTCCTTTTTTTGACGCAAATGGAATCCATTGCAGAAGTAGATTACAACCACGGGGGGCCCCGGGCAAAGTTACCAAAAGATGAGAGGGCTAGCACGAACTATCCATCTTTCGTTTTATCCCTGTGATGTTGCTCTGGCCGCGCTGGGTGGAGACAGCTGCTGGAATGTCATCAAGCGAATCGCTCTCGAGAATCTGGACCTGCAACTAAAGGAATTTGACATACTCGATGGCTTCATCCAACATGACCAGTGGCAGTGTCCATCTTGTTGCCTCCCGGAATGAGCTTCTCTAAAACTCTCATTCTCTCACTAATTTTCTTCCTCTTATGTCTGGCAGCTACTCTGTGCCTCCACCGAGGTTACAGCAGGCTTGCCGTTGATGAACCTACTCTCATCTTGCAGATCTAATCGTCGGGCTGAGTATCCTGAGCTACCAGCGCCTGTGGAATGGATAGCTGACAGCCTCCCCTTAAATGGTGTTTGTTTCAAATGTCGAGGTTCTGGCTGGTAAGGGTCTCGATAAGGGACCCAGAGAACACTCAGCTACCTTCAGACTCGTTTTTGAAGCGAGCGAGTAACGCAGGTGGTTGTTCTCGGCTGATCCCTGCTGAAGAGCTTCGTCCCAAGTTCTCCGGCGCTTGAATGCAGGAGGATCAGAGGGCGATCGCACTGGAAGCACATCGAAAGGTGGACGGGATGCAGGAGAGTCTTGAATCAGCGCCCGAGCTGTAGGCAGATTATTCAGCCCAGTATCAGCTTGTGGCTGCGTCTGAATCCACGAATCTTGTGTGGGTAGTAATGTGACGCCCTGATCGAGCCGGTGTCTCTGGGGCTGCAAATTATTGTTGCTGCTGTCGTGACTATCTCTCGCCCGTGTCACCGATGTAGAGTCATTCAGGTTTGCAAGCATAGTGCAAGAACTTACACGTCAAAAACTGGATCGAGTCGCATGGTTCGGTGGATGGCGCCGGCGCCATATCGTGTTTATGAATGGAATTTTGTTATTATATACAAGTAGACCATCATGCTACGCACAAAATCCAAACCGTGTTTCTGAAATTGTTTTTGCTTTTATACTTGAGAACACCAGCATGGTGCGCTGGATGGCGCCGGTGCCATATTGCAATAATTCAATTGATTTTTTTTTATCTATTTTCAACTGTGGACAGTTGCTTCAGCACATAGTGAGTGTCGTTGCAGGGAATATATAGAACTCATGCACCTCCCTTGCAAGAAGTCGTGAACAGACGTTATTTTGTATTTTCTGTAGCTTGCACACTTTCAATAAAAATTTGAGATTTTGTACCACCATTGATCTTCTCTCACGGAATAATATGTATGGTGTATGATACATCCTCTATGTAGAATACACGTATGTACTTTATTTGGATGAATGAGGTTTCTCGATTCAATGAACATGTAGTCGTCGTAATCGTTTCGGTACATGTATGGGTTATTTTATGTATAATTTGTCTGTCCCGTTAGCGATGAACAATGGCTACTGATTCATTTTCTGTGCTGACAGGGTTTCCGTCGGTTACAACTTGCTCCAATTTTCCTACTAGGTGGCCTAGGTTCCAGCAGAATCGGCCTAAAATCGTGCTCATCCACCCTAAACGACCCACTCCGAAAACACTACCTCTAGAAAGTTTCGAGGGACTCCGAACACAATCGTGAGACTGATAGGAAACCACGATTTACGGTCATGACACATTGTTCTTCGGGCCGGTGAGCTATTTGGTCTTCTGCCACTCTGGTGCAAAGATCAATGCACCATCATGACTAACCAGTAGAATCGACCATTTTGGAGTACTATGAAGCTATGGAATGATCAATTGCTCCAGGCTCTCTTTCTCATCACAAGTTTTTCTCGTACATGCCGCATTCGAAGTGTGTAACTTGCTCGGATTACAAACTCTGCCGCACTTAAAGTGTAGGATTCCAGAGTCAGGATGATTGATTAGAGAAGAACCATCATATGGTTGAATATGTCTGCTTTCAATAAGTCCAGGCAGCTGCTCAGCCATTCCGATGCAGAAGAATTTCTCAGATACTAGATATTACACTGCAGGCTGTAAATTACCCCAGTGGATTATCGACTTGGGACTCACACAAAATTGGCTTAAAAAATGGTGGACCAGAATGTTGGTGGTGAAGTTGGTATCCATCGCCATCACCGCTCTAGCTAGAGACAGCCGACATGGACCAGAGGGTTAGCCCCGCCCCAGCATTCCACTCAACGACGTGATTTCTTGGCCATGGCGATCACGCTGATGAGGCAGCATTCATGAGGTGGGGTCGATAAAACTTCAAAGCCAACTTCGATTCCTTCTCCTCGCCCCATTGGTTTTCCGACCAAGGCCCAGCTCCGGTTGGGCAGGCAAGTGCGCGGGCAAGGGCGACAACAATGAACAACAAACCCTAAATGACAATTGTCCTAGAATGGGTTTTTTTTTTTTTTTAATTTTTTTTTTAATAAATTTCGAGCAGGTACCTATGATGTGAATTTAAGATATTTTTTTTTGAATTTTTTTTTGTGAATGTAGGCCATAACAAGAACTTTGAGGGACTATAATTTTTCTTTCAATTAGACATTTAAGAAAATGGTTATAGTACTTGAAGTGAAAATTTCTGTTTTATGGGCAATTTGGACAGCCATGCTAAATACATCATTACCTTTGAGATTTTTCCTAAAAATACTTTATATCGTCATCTTTGAGATTTCCAAAAAAAACTTCTTTCATTACAAAATGTTCACTCCATAAAATATCAGTCCAAAAAAACTTCTTCTTTCTTTGATAAAAGTTACAATTTTGTTTATTTAGGTTTTTTCTTGTTTTTCATACAAAGGATGGACATCAATCTTTACTTTGACCATTTGGATAGGGACTTTATGAAATAATAAAATTTCTAGGAAAGAAATATGAATTAGCATTCTTGTGTATTCAATTTAATAAAAATATTGTCTCCAATATGCTACATTTTTTTTTTTTGTATGTAATTATTTTAATATATTAGAAAGATTAGTCTTCTTTGTCATGCACCAAAACCCTCAAAATCCATAATGCAAAAAACCTAAGAAAGAAAAAGTTAGAGTGTGTCCAACCTAATAAAACATTGTGTGAAAAAAGTTTGTATTCAAATTTCAATTGCTATAATCTTCTAATCTCTTTGAACGATTATGATGAAATTTCTTGAGCTATCTACTACAATAGTCTTATTGAAGATCCTACGTTTATAATTAGAAAATAAGTTTTGTAGCCATTCATGTTTTTTACATTAACAATGGCAGTTTTGGAGCGTATTTGGGTGAAACATAGTCACGGAACTTTAGGGGTTAATATTGAACATTTGAGTTGAGTTGTCATTGTATAGATGTTACAATCATAGATCTTGACACAAATAAAGATTGGATATGACTATGTGGAGTCACAAAATCGGAAAATGTGATTGCAGTAGGATTTTTGAATGTGACACGCAAAGTGACAGGGCCTAATCATTACCGACAAGTCCCTTGGGCCTTCGGACATCTAGTCACAAAAATAAATACTCTTTCCAGTGAAACAAAGGCAAATCTAAGCACCACGCGCCCATTGGGAGGGTAGTGTATAAATTTTTGGGTTGCACCGTAAACAAATATGGCTAACTAGTGAAAATGTGACTGCTACATATGATAAGAACAAAAATACAACTATGGAGTATGACTGGGCGTTCCTTAAGTACATTCATATTTGTTTCCTACAAAGGTACAGAGCCCTCCTATCTACTCTGTACATGATAAAGCTCCAAGTTATGACTGCAAAATATGAATCTTAGTCATGTTTTGAAATGTGGCCTCCACTAACACATTGGGCCTTGCAAATTATGACTGATTCTAGTCATAAATTATCCAATCTGCACATGCATTGATGTTAGAGTTATAGATATTGATTCAATGTCAGTTGCATATTGATTGTAAGTATTGAAGTATGTGTCACATTAGTAGCAGTGATGTTACAGTTATAGAATATGGTTCAATATCAATGTGGTTGCAAGTATCCAAGTATGTGTCACACTAGAAGCACTAATGATGTTACAGCTATAGATTTTGGTCCACAGTCAATGTTGGATGCAAATTCTAAAGATTCTATATAATGAACACTTCTCACCATCCAACATGTAGTCAAAATTCCGATTTCAACGATGATTGCAGTCTTCATCAGCCATGTACTTAGAGCCGTAGACGAACTGCCCTCCATGTTAGATATATAGGTATTTTGGTTCACTGTCAATACTCATTGCAAACTGTTAGACTTCATCCTCAGAAATGAAGCGGTTTTTGAGAGCAAGATTTGGCACGAAGATAGAATTAGGAATTATGTGTGGGACTCCTTATTAGACTATGGTAGGGTAGATTGGCTCAGAACAGTGAAAGCAGTTAACAAAGCCAAGTCCCTTGACAAAGCTCAGAATGCTCTTAGCGAATTCGACTCAGTATGGACTCAGTTTGATCTGATATGCACTAGATTAGGTATGAAGGTTAGCTGGAAGCCTCTCCCGGCTTCTCTCACTGTGGTTATTTGGTGACTTGCCTCCCCCGCCCTGGACTTTGTCCGATGAGGGTGTGTATCTTTCTTTCTGCAATGGATTTTCTTTCATTTGCTTCAAAAAAAAAAAAAAAAAAAAAAAAAACTGTTAGACTTCATCTAAACCCAGGTTGTCAACATTCCACATCCAACCAATCAATACTCAATGGTCATTGTCTTGATGATATCCAGGATTTATAGATACATTTTGATTCGATTTCAATGGGAGCCATTGCAAATTCTTTATCCAAAATCAACTATCACCATCCAAGATGCAAATTGTAGCTGTCTTGTAATTGTACCGATGCTAGGCCTATACATTTATGGCGATTTTGCAGAGTCTATTGAAACGGTTGCAAATTGCTGATGTAGGATGTCACACCTTAAATCTTCAAGATGCAAATAGAAACTTATTTTTCAACATACCAAAAGAATTGTCATGCTTGTAAATTTCTATCCATAGTGAATGCAACATTCATTAACATTAAATGCATGCTTAACCCTACTGCACAATGTTGAATGTGTTACCATAGATCGATATAAAAATAGTGAGGTTGATAACTATCATCTTCTTCTATGGAAGACAAGAAGCCACCATTGAAGTACAAAATGTCTTATCCATTACCATGCTTACATCATTGGGAGAACGGTGGAGGAGAAGATGGAGGTAAAGTACTAAAACATGGTGCTGTGATGGTAAAAGAACGATGGCTGCAAGGATATAAGATAGACTTTGAATAGTTACAAGGTTAGTTTTGGAACTCAAAAACTTTGTAATAGTTTTAGCCACCAGCATATCTCAAGGTCGATATGTGAATGTGACAAGTATAATGATAATTTATGCTCACATCAAAGTGTAGAAGTTACTACTTAGTATCACCATATTCGTTATTTTGAGACAATTTTTGAACTTTGAGACTTTTTGCCTACAATTTCAGCAATTATTTTAAGACAATTTGAACTTTTTTGACTTTCTGATTATAGATTATCCTTGACTCGAGGATAATCTTCCCATATATAGTCAAAACATTTTTGACAAATATAGAATCAATCAAGGAATCAATGAAAAATCTACAGTCAAGCATTAAATTGAGACTATGAAAAGTCTCAATTTAATGAATATGGTGTTTAGTGCTTGCATGGTTAGGATGTGGCCTCATAATCATTGGTTTTTAGACATTCACAAAAATCTCTTTCAAGATTAACAAGTATTTCAAATTTCATAAAGTAGAAACTTTATCGTTAT
Source organism: Ceratodon purpureus (assembly GCA_014871385.1). Taxonomy (NCBI): domain Eukaryota; kingdom Viridiplantae; phylum Streptophyta; class Bryopsida; order Pseudoditrichales; family Ditrichaceae; genus Ceratodon; species Ceratodon purpureus. The sequence goes on along the minus strand of CM026422.1, from coordinate 15,415,945 downwards.
TTGTCTCAATGTTCAAAACCTTACTTACTTCCAACCAAAAGTAGTGAACAATTCTTATGTATAGGGTTTAGGGAATTTCACATTCAATCTTATCTCAACACTGGATATACATTGCATAGTCCTTTTATCATAGCCAATCATTTTATACTTACCAAAAAGCCTTTGAGGTGGTACAGTTGACCTTTAAGAGAATAAAACTAATATAAGGAAAAGGGCTTAGGACCTTCTCCAAGTCACAACGCACCATATTGTGTGTAAATTATCGACGTGAGATATTGAGATTTTAAGCAAATCCATTCTTATATAGTATATAATTTAATAAGAAGATATGAATCAAACTCCAACACTTGAAGGCCTATACATTGAAAGATCTTTGGTTTATAAACATCAAAGTTCTTGGTTCTAAAATTTGGTAGTTGGCACGATAATACCACTTCAAAGTCAAAATTCTATCGTTGCAATACTCTGATAATACAATTTTAACTACGGTGTTGTTTGAATACGTCAACTACATGGATCATCTAAAATTTGTCGAATGCTCTACTCTGCAAAACATTAACCATTATGAGCATTGTCACTACTTCAATCATTTCTCAAGTTTGCATTGGTTCTCAAGTTTGCATTGGTAGTACTGAACTGTTGCTATCTTGTCCATGCTTATGTCTAAAGAGACTTTTTTGTAAGTCCGTTGAACATTAAAATGCATGTAGAATATTATATTTATAAACTTGTTGTAGGATTCCTACTTCCTACATGTACTCCATCCCTTGCAATTACTAGCACTCCAATGTCCATATTTCATCCATATTAATCAACCAAATGTTTGAGCCCATGACCACGGAAATGGAGTTCACTGTTCAACTAGTTGGCTCTATTTGGCTTCCATACCTTTACATCTAAAAATATAAACTTTGTGTTTTGTTTAGATGAATCCACATGTTACCTACAAATCCTAGTTTTATCAAAATTAATGGTTTTAAAGTGTGATTCTTATAAAATTTCAGTTGCAAAAAAGAAAAGAACATTCATATCAAAAATAAATTTTACCAAAAAACTATAAATAATTTACCATATATACATATACATATATATATATATATATACATATATATATATATATATATATATACATATATACATATATATACATATATATATACATATATATATATATATATATATATATATATATATATATATATATATATATATATATATATATATATGATAATCTAGAACCTTATCTTGATTGTAGCGCTGCAAAAACATGTAATGATTTGAATTATACATTGTAGAGGGACCTATAATTTTGGTGGAAAAACAAAGGTTGGGCATGCTTATACCCATCAATTTATATCAGCTCTAAATCACTCAAATTCACAGAATTTGCAAAATATCTAATTTGACTATTACCAACTACATTTTCCAAGCTACATTGCATTAGTTTAGCTCAAATGTAAAGAAGATCATCCCAATAGTCAAAATTTTATTTTGAAATATATGTAGTCAAAACAACTTTAATGCACTACACAATATTGATGTTCTTCTTTACAAAGAGATATCCAAATCCATAAAATAATTCTTTAGAGATGTAATTAATGAAAACTGATAAATTCCTGAGTACCGGTACTGTGTAATCTTAGAATAAAATGGATGAGAAAAAGTCATTTCGATAGGAGTTATGGAGCTTGAAAGATTGAAATCAAGCAATTTTGGGTCATTTAAGCGTTTAGGGATTAACTTCAAACAATTATTTCAATTTCCTTTAAATAGACCTCTAGAAATGTGGATATTACACTATGATTGAAATTTGATATATATGTTGTGCGTAGATGAGAACCATCTTGTGATGGATATTATGGTTGTAATAATTTTGTTACAAATAGGGTGAGTTTAGATGCAGCTTTGAAAAGAGTAATATGGATAGATATAGATTTCTAGGCTACATTGAAACAAATATTTAGACATGTTCAACATGATAATTTACTTTATGGAATTGATTGAGTGCTATTTCTTTTCCTCTACCACTTCAATTTGTTACAATTTATTCTACACAAGTTACAACATAAAACACTTTCTTCCATCTTATGATTCTTCTAAGTACTAGCTTTAGCCACCTATTCAAAATTTTGGAATTATACGTTTTAAGAAAGAATTTATATGTTAAAACACGTTGAATCCATCCTCCAAATTGCATGAACCGTACAAACGTAGTATGTTCCAAACACTTCAGTTCCTACAGGTGCACGTAATGAAAAAGGTTCATATGTGATTTGGAGTTTCCAAATGTTTGCCCACTTACACTCAGGGCCCTTGACTGTACTCTACCCTCTCAAATTAAAGCTATCAGTATTAAAAGAGCTTGAATCAATTTCAAATTCATATGAAATTATTTTGAAACGCCTCAAGCATTGCTGCTGACTAGTCATCAGAGGCTCAGCTCAAGAGTCAAGATGAACGCTGAACGCCCATTGCGACTTGTAAATTAATGATGAGGTGTTGGTGGTCCATCGCCATCGACGAGCTCGCGAATGCATGCAAAGGTGCCAAACACTTCTGAACCTGGCCCATACCAGTGGACGATGTTCATGTTGCAGGGCCACGGTGGTCACGCCGTCATGCTAACGAGCCTGTCCTCAAGCGGAGGCAACCATCGATCAGAGACTTCCACGGCACTTCTCTCCAAGCTTCACCTAATTGCCATCGCATGCTGGACCAAGGATGTCCAACTTTAATGGACTTTGACTCATGTGGATATCGATCTGCAGACCACATGCACACAAACAAGCCGCTAGCACTCGTAAATTATCTCTCTCCTTGAGTTGGCCAAAACTGCATTCGCTTTTCGTGATCAACTATGGCGAATTCTGATATTTTCCAGCATGACGGGGAAAGGCCAAGGACATTCGAAAACTCATGGAAATGAATCTATAATGGCTGTTGTGGATGGTTTCGAGGGACTCTGAATACAATCGTGGAACTGATAGGAGAACACGATTTACTACCAGATGTCTTGAAACTTGATTCGTTCTTCGGGGTGAGCTATTTGGTCTCCTGCCACTCTGCTGCAAAGATCAGTGCAGCATGACTAACCAGCCGAATCAACCAGTTTGCAGCTATGTCCGCAATGTTCATTAGGTCGAGACTCTAATTCTCATCGAAAGCTTTTCGCGTATGCACCGGATTCCAAGTATGTCACTTGCGCAGTTTAAAAACTCCGCTAAACTTGAAGTGAATGAAGATGTCTGATCAGAAAAGAACCATGGTCGAATATGTAACTTGCTTTAGTACATGGGTCCAAGTAGCTGGACAGTCATCCGATTGCATTGATCAGAAACTACGAACACTGCAAGTTGAGAATTATCGCAGTAAATTATAGTCCTCGTGGGTCTCATACAGAAATGGCTACAAAGGATTTTGGTGGTGAAGTTGGTATCCATCGCCATCACCGCTCTAGCACAAGATGGTCGACAAGGACCAGAGGGTTGGCCCAACCCCAAAACTCCACTCCGCGACAAGGCTTCCTCGCCACGGTGATCACGCTAATGAGGCCGCATTCATGAAGTGGGGTCGATAAAACTTCAAAGCCGGCATCGATTCCTCCTCCTTGCCCCCCCCTTGGTTTTCCGACCAAGGCCCGCTCGGGTAGGGCAGGCAACTCGACGGGCAAGGGCGATTGAAAATCATGGAGTATAAAGAAGCGCTCTCCCCCGGCTAGAACATCAACTCTCTTGTACGCACTCTGCATTCACTATCAGTTTTAGCTACCCTTTCATAGTAACTCATCTCCTTTAGCAACACCATACGAGATGGCTCCAAGCTACATCATTATGCTCAGCCTCATCTTGGCCACCGCCATCACCATGGTAAGTACACCAACGCTCTCCTCTGTTTGGCTATGCAAATTCCTTGCATTTAATTATTGCTTCAAGACCATGATGAAGGCTGCTCTGAGTCGTGCATGTGCTAATATTGTTATATTCAGCTGGCCTGTCCACTCACATGAATGTGTCAATGTTGATGCGCCAATTATGTGCAGGCTGGAGCCAGCAGGCCATTTGCGGCGGATGAGATGCTGTCCAGCTCCTCGGAGCAGCTCATGTTGGAAGTGTGTGCTGTGGACAATCTCATGTGCACTTACTTTGGACACACCGGTTCCATCGCGGTCATTAGGGGAAGTTTGGGGTCTCCAGAAGGCCTTTTCCAGGTTTTCCGTGCCTGAATTTTTGCCATGCCCGTGCACTTTACCTGCTGGCACCAATGGTGCCAGCAGGTCGCCAAATGCTGCCAGCAGTGCCAGCAGTTGGCATTTGGGGGGTCCAGCCAATCGCTTCCCTTCCCCACCCCACCTCTCCCCACCCCCCCCATTGGACAATACAAGCAGTAATGACTCCGTCATCGAGCGTGTGCCCACTGCTGTCACCCCATTGGACGGTACCGGATCCTGTTTTCAGCGGGGCGAATACTGTTGTCAGCGGGGCGAATTTTGTTGTCAGCGGGCAGGATATCCACCAATGAGATTTTGCACAAAAGTGTCAGCGGGTAGGAAGCTCACCTAATCCGGGCTGTCTTACAAGGCCTTCTAGAGACCCAATTTTTCCCCTAATGAGACAACGTGGCCAAGGCCGCCAGTTTGAGAGCTGCGTCAGTCGTCACAATAAATGATTTGCAGGAGGACTTTTTCCTTGAGTCCTCTCTGGTTGAAGGTGGCACCATCGCACTCAAGAACAACTTGCGCGATGCTGCGCCAATAAGTGAGTTCCTTTCAACCTCAGAGGCAAATTTGCCTTGCCAGCTTTGACAACGTACAATGCGTTGGCCATCATGAAGCAGATGGGAGTTGCCCAAGACTCCAATATGGCGGCTGCAGTTGCCACGGTTGCTTATCTATGCGGCAGCGCGGCCCTCCCCGGAGAAGGTAGGAGCTGTGCAGCCTCTGCCGACGCTTTGGCAACGTTCGTGGCGGCGGAGTTGGGCAACAATGTCAACGTCTATGGCACCAAAGGTGCCCCTCCATCCACCTCCACCTCCACCGTAAAGGAGCCGGTGGCCATTCTCAAAGTTGCCAAGGGCTCTATGGATGAGGGGAAGAAGATCGTGGTGTGTCACCACATCGCTTTCCCTTCGTCATTGTGCTACTGCCACCGCGTCACGGGGACGAAGGTCATCCATACCACTCTGAAGACCACGGAGGGTTCTCTCATCAAGGGGATGGCAATCTGCCATCTCAACACTAAGTTGTGGTTGAGCCATCATCCTGCCTTCAAAGCTCTCAACATCGCATATGGTGACGAGGCGTGTCATTATCTTGTAGAGAATGATCTCGTCTTTACCCCGGCGATGGCCCAAGTCTCTGAGATGGCGTAGTGGGACTAACACTAAATGGCGGAGTGCTGACTGCGGCATCCGTAGGGAGACCCATGGGGACTCCAAGTTACTTGAATCTGAGATGATGTGGTGTACAGTACAGTAGCATGAATTATGTGTGGTTGGTCGACTTTGATTTGGGGAGTGGTATTCATACTAGGCTTTTATAAGTTGGGTGGGTGTAGTATCTAGTGCGTGGAGCTTCACACCAAGTTGGGAACTGTCTTGCCAATGATACCACCACGGTGCTTAAAGTGCTCTTGTGGCACTTGTGGGCAGTGGAGTAATTGGTCGAGTTCATGTGGTGTGACTCATGTCATTTTAAGTGTCTAGAATAAAACGACGTGCATGCAGCCGGCACCCACTTGATGTGCTAGGATGATGATAGTGCACATACTATGTCAGTTGGGAGCAGCTGATCATCTCTCCCCATTCTCCAACTTCTGGTTGTGATGATGGGGACTCTAATTATGTGATGTAAAATTCAGTTTGATGATCGAGCAGCAATGTGCATGAATAAAGAGTTGCGAACTTGCGAGGTTATCTTAAAATGAGTCTGGTGGTGAGTAATTTGATCTGAATGAGCTTCGTGTCAAGATTCTTGATGTTCATTGAGCAGTTGCGAGTCTGGCCGTGAGAAGCCCATGGTGGTCAGGCTTGATGGTTTTCAGGTAGTGTCGGTGAGTGGACTGTTCATGTGTGATCTATGCTCAGCGGTGTCAAAGCTCGCCCATCTTCCCAGCTTGGCACTGCTGCAAATTTCTTTTGATGATTTCACAAGTGTGATGGTCGCGGTGATGTTTTCTAGCAGATATTACTACAGTCCTATTTTATATCCGTGCTGAACCAACTGGGACCGCATCGTCACATACTCGGCCGAAGTCATGGGCGCTGCATATCGTGCCACTCCATTGAGCATTAAGTGGTTTTGGCTGTCTCACATGAATCATCCATGGATAAGAATTTTCATCTGTATTATCAGTAGAGGTCATCTGTGTGAATATTGCCACGCCTTCTGGAATTGTACATCGTTTTAACTGAGTCTTGTCAGATCCCCATGTTCATGTGATGTTGCTCCGCACAAGGACCCAACAGCGCAACTATTGATAGTAGACTGCGATGCCATCCACAGCCACACACTTTGTTATGGGGTATCCCAAGCTGCCACACCCGTTTTCTGACCACCGAATTCGAATGCACACACCTCCAAATCGATGAATCTGCAGTTTAGCTTAACCATGTGATTCATTTCTACTAATGCGCAGATTTCATACCGGAAATTCAGACGATTAGTTGCAAGTTCTGGAAACTGTGGTGCTGGGTTGGTAGATGGGCAGTTACGATAGGGCTGTGTTGAAGGCTGTACGTGATCATCCTCCCTCTGTGTCTCTTCCGCAGCTATCTCCTGCCGCACGCTGCCTTCCGCATTGTGTTGCAGTGGGCCTCAACATTCAAATCCCGTTCAGCCCTTCTCAACACTCACTGAGAAGGCAAAAGCATGCATTTGGTGGATGATCGGGCTTTGTTGATCAACGCAGGTCACCGCGATATTTAGACCTCAGCAGTGATGAATTTCAGGCTGCCCTTGACCGCATTTCTCTGGCGAGCATTCGTGAATAGGTTGCTTTGCTAAAGCATGCTGGAGTGCTCTTCCAATTGTTGTGTCCTCTGTGACATGATAATACTTATGGTTTAATTACTTCGTTCAGTTAAGCGATTTTGGAGGGAAAATGCACCTACAAAGGATTTTGTTGATGGTGAAAATCTTGCTTCTGATATAGAGCTATTCAAAGAAATCCAAATTGACACTATCGCTTGCACATGGAAGTTATTTGGGCACTTTTTGAATGTGTCCTACTGATTAGTTCTATGATATGACTTTTTTTGCTGCTGTGAGATTCATGTTTGGTTTAAACATGAGTTCAGGGTTCACTGTGTTACTCCCTGACATCCTGTACAAAATGTAGAGATTCGAATTCCAGTTATAGAAGGAGTTTTAGAGTGTTCTTGGGACCGGTTGGAAATGCTGAGTGCATGTTGCTAATCACAAAGAACTGGTTTATTACACTTATGTGATGAGATGGTGGGATGTATACACAGCTGGTGTTGCATATGAAGCAAATAAGCCACTAAGCTTTTAGGAGATTCATGTTGCACCTCCTCAGCCGACTGCATGCAGTCCGTGTCAAAATCACCAATGCCTGCATGTGTAAATCAGAACTCATGGTATCTTAGGTAAGATACGTGAGATGGCTAAATCATTAAAAATCAAAATCGCTATGAAACTCTGTAAACTTAAAAGTTTTTCTCAATCCTGTGTTTCTTTCCCTACATGGTGAACTCCATATGAGAATGCTGTCAATGTGTGACATAGGTAGTGGAGGCATGCAAAGTATCTGGCTGTTCTAAGATCATTGGAGTTGCTACACATGATACCTTGAGGTTACAATACATTCCATAAAGCCTCTGTAAGTTGTTCGAAATGTGTTTGACAGTTTGACTGTTCTAACTCTGCAAGGTGTCCTGGTTCTGTCTGCAGCTATGGAATTTGAGCTTACAGACACACTAGACACCAAATCATTTGATAAGCCAATTGAACAGGTGGCTTCCCATAGAGAACCCCAGCTTCAGTTAGCAGCTTCTCATGCTTGTGTGACAAACCATGTTTCCTTAATTAGCAATAAACCCATCACACAAAATGGAGATTGCTTCACAAAATCTACTCTGTGATAACATTATGAACTATTTGGTATGGGAGAACCCTTTCAAAGCGGCGGGTAGTCTAAGGTACTGGACAATGTGGTCAACTTACGGACAAATGTTGGCATGCATGTGGCTGTGATGAACTTCATATTTCAACAAAAAATTAATCCATGTGATAATATAATCAATGTGATCTGCAAACCTCTGGAATGTACTAATTGATGGAACAGCTTCGGTGCAAGTGCTTTAGAAACTGGACTGGTATGAGGAGGATCGGAGGTCGCGCAAGCTCCTAGAGCAGACGTTGGTAGTACTAGAAATTCAGCAGTAATTTTTTCAAGTTCGAATGGTAGTCGAAAATTCATTGGAATCACCTGGAATTACAACCTACTTCATGATTTTGGGAACATATGTGTTACAGATTAGGGCCAATTTACACCTAGGGGCCGGGCCAATTCAGCCCGTTTGAGGGCTGAAAATTTGAAATCCTCAATCGTGATTGGCCGAGAGGCCAAAATCAGCCCAAACCCCTTTACACCTAGTCCTCGGGCCAATTTGGTGGCAGAATTTTTTTAATCAAGAAATGCAAGTTCTGACATGGCCCGAGCTCGGTGAATTGAGTGCACCAAGAATGGAAGGCCAACTTTTGGAGCCTTGCACATCCTTCTTTACTCCTTCATGTCCACTATCAATAATTCATTATTTTTCTAGCTTTATCGGATTGGCCCGGCTTCTTGGCCCAAAGGCCATTACGTAAGGGAAAATCGGCCCTCGTTCTAATCTTATTATAATGGGGACTTGAGGCCGGCCTCAACCTAAAAATGGGCTGAAATTTCAAGCAATTGGCCCCAAGAAAACTTGGCCCGGCCCCTAGGTGTAAATCGGCCCTTAGATGTCATGACCTGCCCTTTCTTTCATGCATCTCGTATGTAAACTCCAACAAAGCTCTAAAAAGATGGAATAGGTTATGTCTGACAACCAGCTCGGGTCTCGGCTTATCGGCCTTATGTGGTCCAAAATACACAAGTTTTGTTTTATAATATTGAAGTTTTCAGCTATTTTATCACATTGCAGTGGCATCAGCACTTTTAGTGTGTAAATTAGTATATCTACATGGTCTGTTTAATTTGGAAGAGTACTTCGATTCCAAGCTAGAGCTATCACAACTAATCACATTTACAAAAAATTCTTATACATACACAAGAGATCGTATCATTAGGAGAAAAATCAGGTCACAAAAAGGCCGTGTAAGCGGCACGTGAGAGAAAAAAATGGGCGCTGCCCGCGTACTTTTTGACATGGCATGTGAGGTGCCACCGTGGTGCCAGCAACCGCCACGGGGGCTCGAACCAATGACCTCCGAGGGAGGCGTGTGGAGGGCACATCTACAGTGCCGGGCTGACACAACCTGCCCACTTGGGACCAAAGCCCAAGCCGAGGCATTCATGTCTCACCTAATATTCCGAGGACCTTTGTTGTGAGTGCGCCACGCAGTTCTGTGCGGGCAGCAACTCTGGCATCCGCTGCCAGCGGCAGAGGTGCCCAAAGTAGGGAGTTCACCTAGAAAGGGCAAGCTTACACGGCCTTATTTTGAGCTCATTTTTCTCCTAATGGGGCATCTGCTTAGAGTTGATGTGAGTATAGACGGTTCAATTAGTAGCAAGCTTCTTCTTTCGAGTTCCTCATATCCTGTGAGTCTGCCATGTTCAATTTGGTTCGGCCGAATGTGCCTCAACTGATGAGGACACAGTGGACTTAGCCACTTCCGCTAAATGACTAACTATGATGTGCACAGTAAGAATATAATGAAATGTGTTGAGAGTTGTTTTCAAATTCGTTAAATCTGCACAGACCATGTACTATCAAAAGGGCTGCAATGGTTAGAGTTATCATTCTACTTATTCGATTTCTTTGCCTAAATCCTTATTTCCATTCTATGGAATTCCAGGAATTACCAAGATACACAATTTGATCTATTTTTTGTATGAATCACAACCTTGCCAAGCTAGATTTGCAATAAAAGTGGCTATGAGCAATGTACTGTGGAAGAAATGAACCACACGCAAGAGCCATTCATCAATTGAACCTCACACAAGAGCCATTTATCACTACTTACAACTTACAAGCAAAATTCCAAATGCTGTCACGGCCAAAATCTCAAGAAACTCTTCAAATATGAGGAGAGCATTTCTTGAATGTGCTGAGACAAAACAACCTAAGCCAAAAGTGGCACACTAATGTAATGCCAGGGAGAGAGACCAGCAACACCGAAATTGAATGACCTGGGACTCTGCATTATGTGATACAAGAAACGTAGTTTTTCGACTCTTTAAATAAATCTTAAATGCATCCGGATTTGCAAGGTAGTCTTTTAAGTGTGCATCACTTGCAGTGCATATAGCTGACCAGGCTGGATCACAGGCAGATCCTGTAGAAAAATAGCCTCACTGAATCCTGTATTATAGGACTAACTATACTCCCTGGATGAATGGGGAACGAAACTGCCACAGTGAAGCCAAAGCCCTGGAACTGAGCACTCATTTTTATTTTTATTTTTTTTCTATATTCTGAATAATTTAATTGATTGATTTTATAATTAAAAAATAGAAATTAAATTTTTGAAATTAAATTATTTTATTCATGATTTTTCTAAAAATAAAAAACTAGTTTGATTAATTGGATCAAGTGAATATTCTTTGATTAATAAATTTATATATATGGTTTTTTGCATCTTTAATTTTTTGATTTTGATAGGTTTGAGTCTTATTTATTTTAAGCATTATCCAAATGAACATAGGGACTATAAAACCCAAAATTCAATGACATCATCCCTAGCTACCCCGCAATCGTTATTTTGAGATAACCCTAAGACGTAACAGGCAACGGGTCCTACCGGACTTGTTGCCCTTGACAATGCAGTGTCAGTGATAAGCACACGCCACAAGTCATGCAAGCCAGGTGATGGAAAACATTGCAGTATCAGGTGGGTGAATCGTTTTACAAAGTTGTACAACCTATGACCTCTTTTGTCGGTGAATGCCAAATGATACTTGTTTTGCAAGGACTATCTATATTTTACAATTATCTGCGCACTGAGGTACGTCCGAGGACTGATTGTTTGCACTACTAACTTGCATCATGCTGTAATTTGTGCATAATTCCAGGTCTAGTTGCGGGCATACAGGTGCAGAGGCAGGCGGGGCTTGAGGAGATAGCTTCGTAAGGGATGCTGCATGGTCAATGCGACGCCGAAGTTTTCTTCGATGCTGATATCCTTGGGGTTCATTCCTTCCGGAAACGTCCACTCGAAGCTCTGCACGATGTGCGCGAGCGCCAGTTTCACGAGGCAGTACCCGAGTGGCATGCCCGCGCAGATTCGACGCCCAGCGCCGAACGGCAGAATCTTGAAGCTCTTGCCCTTGTGATCGACATTTGTGTCGTCCGTGAACCTCTCGGGGTCGAATTCCTCCGGCCGTGCCCACGTCTTGGGGTCGCGCCCCATGGCCCATGTGTTGAGGAAGACTCGGGCACCCGCGGGGATGTCGTAGCCGTCGATCTGCGTCGCCTGGGCGCACTCGTGGGGGAAGAGCAGCGGCGACACCGGGTGCAGCCGGGATGTCTCGTGGAAGATGGCGGTCAGGTACGGCAGGTTGGGCATGTCGTCCTCCTCCACGAACCGGGAGGTTCCGACCACCACGTCCAGCTCGCGCTGCAGCTTCTTCAGGACCTCCGGATGGCGCAAGAGCTCCGCCATGGCCCACTCCACCATCGTCGCCGTCGACTCCGTCCCCGCGAGCAGCATCTCCAGCACCAGGCACTTGCGCGTCCTGTCGTCGATCTCGGTCCCGTCGTCGCGCTGGAAGCCCAGCACCACGTCGATGATGGTCTTCTCGGACTCGTCCTTCAGCGGATTCGCCCGCCCCTCATCCAGCAATGACTGCAGGTAGGCGTCCACCCGCTTCCCTACGGCCGCCATCTTGCGCTCCTCGGTGCTAAACTGCGTGAACGGTCGGAGGATCGGGAAGAAGTTCGCCAGGGACACGTTCACCAACATGCGCGTCACTTGGTTGATAAGACTCTGCACCTCTTGTCCCTCCTTAACTTGCTCGGGTCCGTGATACCTGGAATGAAACATCACCAGAATCATGACTTCCGAATTACCTGTCACAAACATCAGGAAGATCACCATCTGCTGGAGCAACTGATCGAATACCTTTTGTGGCAGATCATGTAGGTGGTGATGTTGTTAGCCATGGGGATGAACGCGAAGCGCCGGAGCTCTACGGGCTGGCGTCCACCGTGGGACGCCTCCCAGATGGTGCTCACCATGATCTGCATCTCCTCCGCGCGCGACGCTTTGAAGAAATTCAGGCGCTTGGGCGACACCATCTCCGTGCTGTAGAGGCGGCGGACATTGCGAAAGTAGGGCCCGAGCTGCGCCGCGGTGCAGCCATGACTGCGCCCGAGCTCGTCCGGCGTGTAGGCGAAGTACTTGCTGCTCAAGAGCGCTGGCGGGCGCGCTGAGAAGATCTGGTCCTGCGCGCCGAGCACCTCCCGCATCATGGCCGGCGAGGCGACGATGATCGCAGGGGTGGCGCCCAGGCGGAAGTGGACGAGAGGGCCGTACTTCTGCGCGAGTTCCGCCATGTGCTTGTGCGGCATCTCGGTGAGAAACGGCAGGTAGCCGAGAACGGGGATTCCTCGAGGGCCTGGGGGAAGACGCAGCGGTCTCCGGCTTCCGGAAGCCAGAATTAGGAGCGCAACGGCGATGAGCGCAGCGCCCACGACGAACCTGTCGGTGTTGAGGACGAAGTGGGCGCCCAGCGCGAGTAGTACCCCGCCGCAGGCCAGCTTCTCGAGCTGCACCATCGCGGGTGACTCCCTCGCTTTGCTTCGGACCACGTTCTGGCTCAGACCCGAGCCTCTGCTCGTTCGTTTCCTGCTAAAGATCGATTGCATCCGATCATGAAATAGCTGGTCGAATGCTTCTTAATATCGACCGGGACCTAATTGGCAGGTGATCGACCAGAGAACGCAGAACTTGATTAATGATGGCGAGTACCGATGAATCATCGGCTAGTGCCTGTTCAGTCCTGACATGTAACGCTGATTAGATTCTGGATCATGTAACGCTCAAACTTGCGTCTCTTCTCCAAATCCTTTCTGTAATCCTGTCTCTGACAGAAAACACATGCAAATATTTGCTTAGTTTTCGAAGACAACTCGTTTGGTAGATCTACAGTACGATGCGCAGCTAACAATCAGTGCAAAGGTGGAGGTTGAATTGCGTGTATTAAGTATATCTTTTTTATCATATCACATGCAACACATGTGTAAGTGGACAAAAACACTGACGAACTAATCAACGACATCCTTATAAATCTGATCTTTCTCACAAATTGTCACTCACCAGCTTAAGAAGACGATGGAGTCAAGGGGTCTGATCTGTAGGGCTCTTCTAAGTCTCCACCCGCTCAATTGTCTCCTGACCAAGCTCGGAATGTGTTCGTCCCTTCCTCGCAAGTAAAGAGCTCTCTCAATATTTTGGAAGAGAAATATGGCTTTTATCTGCGCACTGTGCACACTGTTTGTCATGCGGAAGTGGTAAGGATTAAAATCTGGGCTCATACCAGTAATTTCTGGCCCAATCGTGCACAACGGACCGAAGTGGAAAGTACGAAAATCTGGAATGTCGCCGATTTTGAAGGGGCTCAGCTAGAGTTGAAATATCTAGGATCAATTCTCCGAATAACCCAAACTTGGAGGAAGGACAGGATATGTGGACAACAGAGGATCATATGATATTGAGTAGCCGGATAACCACGATGGTGGCGAATGTAGCGCACAATCTAGTTATTCTCATGATTCTATTCTCATCTGTAGCTTCAGTTCAGCACAAAAAATTGGGGTGATTTGATAGAGTCCACTGTATGGGCCCTTGCTCGCTTTCTTCCCCTCTATTCAAGCGTTTTGGACCTGGTAATTAACGTTACATAATATACAGGGGATTGATTCCCCTTGGGAGTCGGAACGAAAGAATGCGATGCCAATGAAGAATGATTGGAGCCGTGGCGAGACAAAGACCTGGAACGACATGGCCCACGAATTGTCTGAGGCTTGATTCCAATTATCGAATGGCGTTCAGCATCTGCATCTTTGACTTGTCTTAACGAATGCGCAATCCCAAAGATCCCAGCCTAGCAACAGTTGCACACTTGTTGCAGGGCAGGTCGTACGGGGGCGTTTGACTCCTCAATGGAAACAACCTGCATGATCACATGGTGACGCACACCACTGTATACAATCCGCATTAGATTTTATTCAAAGACGGTGGTTTCCTGCCCACTAAACGCGATCCACAATACCAGGTGTGATACCACGTCCATACCCGGGTAAAAATCGCCGTGGTTCATACTACGTCGATACTTGTTCTCAAAAGCAACAGTTTTCAAAAATTTCTGCTGATTGATTAATTTGTGGACGTTCAAATCTAAGTGTGGAAATCGAAGTTAGTGTGGAACTAACGAATTGGAATAAATAGCTGAGAATTTGCGCTATAAAGGGTGAAAGACTAAATGAATATGTGTCAATTTCATATGTGTCTCGATTTACATAGTACTGCTGACATGTTGAGTTTACCCAAAAATCCATCCACCAACGTTTCTTACAAGAGGGCTAAGAGAGACTGTTTGGACAAACAATAAGGTGTGTCTACCCATTACCGTGCATATTTGAAATATAGCCATGTTCCAAAATTACATAAGAGGTGCCCATCATTTTCCTCAAATGTCCAAAAGTCCAAAGTGCAATGAGGAATTTACTTTAGAATTTTCAAAGCAATAGAAAATTTTATAAAAGTAAAAAAAGGTCAATCAAATCTTAGGCCCAAGGATTCATGGATAGACTAGTATAAAAGCGCCCAAGGCAATCCCCAAAATAAAGCCACTCATTGTCCAATAGGTGTCTGAAATTCTTCTTTTTATTACTATGTTAGTTAATCTCGAGCCGGTAGTAATATACAAAAACAATGATGTCTTCACCCTACTAGGTGGTGTCAATACATGGGCGGTAATGGATTGACTAACCTTACCACCACCAGCATCACCTTCTTTTGAAATTAGTGGGAGGGAACTTCCAAGTTTCTAAAAAACCCTACACTTTCCGTACTATCAAAAGCCAATAGGTGGACATCATATCTTGTGGAAGTTGAAATTGAAACATTTGTGCTAAAAGATAATTTTAGTCAAATATCGAAAACTAAAGAAACATTATGGGACCATGTTAATCAATAAAAGAAAATATAAAATTAACATTTAGAAATGAACAATTCACCACTTAAGGAAAAAAAAAACCCTCAGCTTCATGTAGTCCGTTTCTTATCAATTCTTTTTTCTCCATCTCATGTATAGCACCCAAATCCATTACATAGATGTAGCGCCTCAGACATAGCCCTTAGGTGAGTATGCTCATTAACACCCATGAGCATGACACCATCTAGTAGGGTGAAGACATCACTGTTTGTGTATATTTTTATGACCGTCTATTTGAGATTTAATAAAAAGAAGAATTTGGACACTTGTTGGATAGTGAGCCATTCTATTTTGAGGATTGCCTTAGGGGCCTTTAGACTAGTCTACGCATGAACTTGGACCTAAGACTTCATTGAATTTTTTATTTTTTTTATTTTTTATTATCAATTTGAATATCATAAATTAAATTTCTTCTCGCACCTTGGATTATTGTACATTTGAAGAAAATGCCAGTTGCCTCTTATTAAGTTTAGAACATGGCTAAATTTTAAATATGAACCATGTCCGATATTGACTTAAGTTGGACCCCACTCTTAATTCACTAGTCTAATTTCTATATATTAGTAGTGAAAGAAGGGAAGTTGGGCTCAAGGGTGATTCCCAAAGCTTCCATCAATGTCACATGGACAGGGCATTTAAACTTCAAACCTCGTTAATTAAATGGCTTAATCTGGCCATGGTACATGTAAATTCCATGATGACGTGGGTACTTTGGTGATGAATCCTGATGTGTTTAGACCCTGGGAATTAAACCTGTCGTGCTCCAGGTGTTACAGGAAGAAACCTCAGAAAAAAATAGGATTAATACTTAACGGAAGAAAATGACCCCGCTAACACTTGACCTGAAAGCATCCTCAATGCAACACAACAAAAGAAACACTAAATAAAACTCTATCTTTTGTTTAAATAGAATTAGAAAGTGAGATAACTATCATTGGAAGAGTACCCAAAATGATATTAAACATGGCCTGGGGGTAAACATGGCATGATACTTGTAATAAGGTGACGAACATGCAAAGTTAGTTGAGCAAGCAAAGAATTGAATGTTGGTTAATGATCAAATGTAAGGGACCACCTTAAGAAAAGAAAAATGACATTAACTGGTGATTTGTCCCATGCACATGATAGAAATTGGAGTCTATTTGATATTCAAAGTCCAAGGCTTTCTTTTACAATTTTCTTCCATTGGAAAATCAACAAAAAATTTCTCCATGCCTCCACAATGCCACCAAGCTGAAGGGAACACGCATTGAGCATTCTACCTCACATCAAGTTTTCACTAGTTGAGAAAGCAAAGGTTGTAACCTATGTGACACTAATTGTGTTCAAATTAGCATTACTCACGTACTACAACCTTCTAAAGACTTTCACAATTTGACTCTCTGAGCATGATATAGTAGTTGGATTTTAGAGCATCCCCAGTAAGGCTCGTACTGTAAACCTAAAAGCGGAAAGATGTGGAAAGACGTGAATTGCGGTTCAGGCCAAGCCTGTATTCAAGCTTGTAAGCCTGTAATTTATAGGTCGAAACCTCGTTTTGGAAGGTTTTTTAGGGGCAAACCTGTAAACCGTTTTGGAATGTTTTGCTTCGGAAAGCCACTCAGGTTTGGGAGAACGACATTCTCAAGCTTACAGGCTTACTGGGGAAGCTCTTAGGAAAGGACATCACGAAAATGTTTCCACTAGAATAGCTGTGGTACTAGTTTGTGCACCTCTAGATGTAATGTAAGTCCCAAGAACTTAACCACATTAATATGATAGTCTAATAGTTTTTGCACCTCAAACACACACAAGCCTGAGGCAAGTAAAAAAGATGTTGGAGTCCACTAAATTCTTCCAATGACACTCTAATGTAAGTAAGAAGTGTGACACTAGGTTTTTATTTAAACAAGCGAATACTTTATTCCACTGAGCCAAAATAAAACTTCGCACTGAGTGACGCTGGTTTCACCAGAGTGAACGAATGAATGAATGAATGGAGAGTCTGTTCAGGGCAGCTTGGGGAGGTAGGCTCTAGCTGGTAAGTAACATCATATTCCTCAAGAGGATGATCGAGGAAACCGAAACCAGATACAGTGCGGCGAATGTAAAACGCTTAACCAAAATTGCTACCGTAACGGCGAATGTAAAACGCTTAACCAAAATTGCTACCGTAACACCATAGCAGGTTCGTTCCTTGTCAAACGAATATTTATTTTTTTGGAAAAATTAGGCCCCAAAGAGTAAAATAAAAAGGCTTCACAGGAGTCGTCTCATTCACCTCGGCAAGTTTAGGAAACTTTTGAGTGACAAATTCATTAAGTGCTGTGTACGTGAAGGAGTCGGTGGGTGTTGTCGAGTTACACGTCACATCAATCCCTCCCTGTGTCACAAAAAATTTACAAGTTAATGGAGGTTTGTAAACAAACCTGCAATTCAAGTCTGCAATGCTGAACTTAAAAGACGGTAGCACCTCACGCGTAACGGACGCTTTCAGCAGAACACAACCTTCTCAACCAAATAAAAGCAACATTCTATGAATAGAAACAATGCAAGGGCTTCCAAGGGAGCGAGATGCTCTACCCTTGAATACTTAGATATGACGGGGAATAGAACACCAGATTTACCTGTGACCCATTGATAGAATATCGTGAGTAGCAGGGAATCCCCAATTTCTTGTAAGTTTTCATATCAGCCTTTCTGTTACCAAATCCAGCGAATAAGGGATTTTCAGTGCCATCGCCTTGAGGAAAAAGACCTCGAATTTCCTGCACAACAAGGAAACATTATGCATGAGGATTTACAATCAGCGTCTTGCAGACAATCACAAAAGAAAGGGGGGCTCTGGAGTGATACCTCGAGATAAGGAATTTTGAAGGCTACATCCTCAGTCCCATTAACTGCAAAACCATTTGCACGCTAGATGAGATCCTATTCCTTGAAAACCAAGCCATTGTTATAGTAACTATGTTTGGGTAACATTTACAGAAATATAAGGTAGGGTAGTGGATAACTTTGCCTTCCGTTCATTCTAAAGAATGAATCAATATAATTATGTGTAGTAAATATTTTAGGGACAGAGCCACTCAGAGCATAGCTGGGTGTTCATGTGGCATACATTGGTTGAATCTTCACTTTCAGTGCTGCAACACTCACCTTCACGCCAAAAGGAGTGAACCAATCGGTCCGGAGAAACGATTACTGGCCCCTCTGGCAGACTCGTTAGTTCATTCTTGTGGCGCTGTTTAAGTTCCTTTAGATACTTCCGGGTTGATTCTGCCCGGGATCTTGGACGTCCGCTCAAATAAAGCATCTTATAGCCATTCTCCTGCAAGTGACCGTCAAAATCATAGAGCTATTCAGCTTTCGTGGCAGCCACATTGCTCATGAATAACATAGACTCCACATGTTCATATGACCATAACATATTCAGGGAAAACATCGGTTTCAACAACACAGGTGATTACCACTCAAAGGGTTTGTGAATGTGAGCTCACCGCAATTTCTGAAAACAAAGGAGCAACTCCTTCATGAGCCCAGTCGAGTTTCAGCGCAGACATGACAATTCCCCGTTTATCCGATCTGTGGAACAACTCCGTGGTTACATGATCTCAAACTTTCACAACACTGGAAGACTCTTGAGCACAGACTGCTATCGGAATCCACGTTCTTTAATTAACAATGTATAAGTGTTATATATGAATATGAACACGAAACTGAATTGTTCAATGAGCTTACCTTGTAATGGTGCCATCTACATCCGAAACAACAATGCGGGCATTCCAATTCCAGACGAAAATTCGGGCCGTTACCTGCACCACGTCCATTAATATGATCAACTTCCCAACTCGTAAATAATACGACTGCAAATTATCATAATATTTATCAATACTACTCTACCAAAACTAGTCTACACTACGGAATGCAGGGTGCAACTATTCCTCAAGTATCACTCAGTAGTGCTTGGATGTGATAAAATAAATAAATTAAAAGCCACAAACCTCCTCTCTCTGGTCCGGCTTTTGGAAGTCGAGTGAGAATGTGATGTCATTCATCCCTAAATGCCGTTCCCAAAATGCCCTTTCAAGCATCTCTGAAGGTTCAGGTGATTTGTGAAACGCACGATCGGATTTGGACATCAATTGGTTGAGAGACAACTGAAAGGCAGAAACACGGTCGATGGCTACGTGTACGATTTTCGCGTCCCTGTCTGACACGCGGTGCCCGTTCTGGAATCGCACGTCTAATGGACTAAACCTGATTTCTCCGTCTTTTTGGATAACAGCAATGACATCATTCGCAAATTCCTTGCCATGGATTAGTCGATGGAAACGATTCTCTAATGCGCCCATACTGGACACAAAAATTGGTTCTGCACCCCCAGAAACGCTCGATTCAGCACAAATAGGAGTCGTAGTTACTCACTTATTCCCCCACCGTTTCAGCAAACTCATTGAAATGAAAATGTGACTTCCCCAAATGATAGAACAATGCCCTAGATTCCAAAAATAGATAACGAATTGCATTGATTTATTACGAAACACAGAAATCCGTCGCGACATTCTCTTCAACTTTCAAGAAGAGGATAGTAAGTGTACCTTGTCACGTGGAAGACAGTCCAACATCGATCTCCTCTTTTGTGTAGAAAACAGGCTGAGTACTGAGTGATATGGATGTGTTGAGCCTGGTTCCCAGGCGCGCTGACAAAATATGGTACCAAGCCACAAATTATTCTCTACCTCATGTATGCAATCCACGTGAATTTGAATGGACGATCAGGTAACGTAATCTAAACAAGGATCTGGGCAGGCACTCCAGTGCGAGACTTGCTAGAACTTGATGCCACTATGTCATACAATGTACCAGATTTAGGTGCATTAATCAACCAACAATCAGAACCTCCCTTTTAAGAGTCTTGCACAGTAGTGGCTCGATTCATTGTTCAGCTCGTAGTTATTTGATTGAGACTCAAGATTCTTGGTTGGCTCCATATTCAAAGTAACCCTGTAACCATACTTCAATGGTTTTACCAATTCACCATTGAGATGATCGGGGTCACCTTAATCAGTGTTAGCTTACCAACTAATGAGTCACCGTGAGGTTAATTCACAATTAGTGGTTCTTTGTCAGAATGATCATATCAATTTGCTCCTCTCTCTATCGGAATTACTCACCACAGCAAGGTCACATCAAACACACTTACAAGTAAAGCGAACATAGTATCTTAAACTGGTTATACACACATACATGTGAAGCACCCTTACTACAATGAGGTCAACATCCTGTTGAATTCATACTTTCTCTCCAACTATGTGAAGAATCATGATTTTCATTATTATGGAGGAATGAACCAACAACACACACACACATTGAAAGGAAGCTGAAAACAAGCTTCTTAAACACAGAACTTCAATCCTTCAATTACTCGACCAT
Organism: Ceratodon purpureus; assembly: GCA_014871385.1. Lineage (NCBI taxonomy): Eukaryota > Viridiplantae > Streptophyta > Bryopsida > Pseudoditrichales > Ditrichaceae > Ceratodon > Ceratodon purpureus. The sequence goes on along the minus strand of CM026422.1, from coordinate 15,395,153 downwards.
GGGGATTGTGAACATGATGCACAGCTCGGTTCACGGAACTCTGAAGCATAAGAACCCCTCATCCACTTTGAAAATGACGATGGAAAATAAAAAACCAACCAACCAACCAACCAAACAAACAAAGAAACAAACAAACAAAAAAAAACACAACTCTCCAAAATCTGCACTCAGGAGCGCTCACTCCGTAGATGGAGTTGACCTTTCTCTGGCAATGAACAATTGCTAATATACGGATAGAGTATTCATCAAGACCAAAGGACAGAACAAAGGAATCCTGGCGCCAATTGTAGCTTGAACAGACTGACCTTGTTGAATGGCGTACCTGAATGCAGATCGGCAAGCTTTGGAGTTGTCAAACTGGTGATTGTGACTCTGGAGTTGGTGAGAAACTGATACGCTAATACTCTTCGTTCACTCTCCTGCATTGCTCTGACTTCAATATTCATGTTAAGCATGGTGAACGCCTGCTGAACATGTTCTAAATTATGTACTAGCTTTCCTTCACCATCACACCTCGGAACCTTCCTGGAGGTGATATGTTGCTACAATGATGACTCTTGCATCGCTGGAAAACCCTAAATGCGCTCTAAAGAATGGCACACAAGCTGGCAATGAGCACAATCTGGAAACATGGAGATCAACATCGTTCAACATACATGGTACTCGTTAAGACTCCGACGTTGGACAAACATAATGATTGAAAACTGGAATCAACCGATATGGCACAGTCGTTGTTCCGCAAGTTCCGGGACTTCGTCTGTCTGCACACCAGTGATCTCCAGGTGACTCCATAGCCTTTACGAAACCAGGAACAAAATACTGAATTACAATGCCAAATTGCTCAAATAATTTGGCATTATCTCTATGAACAAAGAAAACAAGGACCAAAGAACGTCCTACAGGTTCGGGTCTCCGCGACTGTTTCGATTCTGCACTGTAAAAGTTGATCTAAAAACTTACACCGCCCCCCTGACTGATCCATATCTCGTGTGTCTGAACTCCAAATTAAACATCACCTAAACCGTGTTCACCGGTGGAGAAAGATATTCTCTCTTCCAGTCAGTCGATCTCAAAGCCAATCGCCATAGCCGGCGAAGTAGATCAACTTCCAAAAGCTCCATCACGGCAAAACTCAGAACCACTTAGACCAACACCAAACAGCTTCCCCGACACCTAGCCATGAAAAAATCACCTATCTCATCGTACACATCAAAAACCCTCCCAGATAGCCACCACCTCAGAAGAGATCTGAAGCGAGTTGCTGGGGTTGATCCAAGTGAATATTAGATTCAGACATTAGATTTATGTGCATCCAGCAGCTCCCGGTGTAAGAAATGCAAAACCAAAAAACAAACACAAAAAATAAAACCGTTCAGTCCCAGCCAACAACTTCAGTGCATAACTTACTCTCGTCTCTAGGGTGCCTCGAGCCTTGTGAGCCTTGGCGTCGGCCCTCGGGCACGCCCTTTGTTTAGCCTAACTTACCGCGTCAGGCTCCGTCAAGCGGAGTCAATGGGCTAACGCACATGGAGCTAACGGGCTCCGCCAGCAGGTGGCGCTCCAGCAGTGGCTGGACCGGCGGTGGCTGGTGGCTGGTGGCGGACTTCAGCGTCCCCGACCATGCTACGGTACCACCGGCCTCTAACATAACGCCCCGCTTCCGCGTCAGGTAAACCCTGCCGGGGAAAATGAAAATGACAGATTTCGAAATGTCAATGTTCACACTATGATGGTCGAATTACTCTTTGCATCGCCGGTACTTCCTAAGGCATCGAGCTTCAAAACAGCATGCAGCTAGAGATTTGATCCCTCCTCCTTTAATAAAAACTTGTTTTCCTCTCGGATCACCTAAGAACTTCTCGAGAGCTTTTACAGCAAGCTGAGTCACAACAGACAAAGGACTTCCGTGACGCTTACGAACTCCAAATAAAAGAGTTACAACGCCTTGCTCTGGTAGATGTTCACAAACATATGGCCCTGAATACAAGCACAATACCATCAGAGCGAGCCTTTCTAAAAATTCACAACTGCAGATACTGCTACTTTGAATCAACAACAGGATATTAATGTTCAACTTCTCAAAGCCATCTTCTTCTTTCCCCCATTAACTATCTAGCTTGGAGCCGCTCAAACAGTATGTCCCAATGTTTTCCAAAATCTCTACAGAGAAAATATCAAGAGTTGGAGCTGAAATACACAGCTAGCAAGACACCCTCCCCTTAAGGCTCAAAATGACGATCCAAACCAATGCATTAAAAACCACAAGCTACTGATCGAGAATTGGTATCAGAATTGGAATACATTACAAAAGATGACATGTGAGCAAAAAAGAACCAAGAGACACAAGAAATATAGAGGGAGTGTGGGAGGATCTTTCCATTTTTAAGCAAGATTTGGTGTATTCCCTCTAAATTTTAAAAATGTGGTGTGTTCATTGAACAGTTTTAAGAACAGATTGAGGAGTGTTGGGCTTATGTCACTCTAGATAAATGTAGAAGATTGTATAAAATTATGCCAGGTCAAATTCAAGCTACATCCGGCTGCCAAGGGTCGGTAAACATCATAATGAGTTTGACAGTGAGAGTACGAACAAAACTGAGTTTGAAACCTAGAGCGGCTTTTAGTCTAGTATTGTTTCATATACTTTTGTATGGTAGTTGCATTATTGAACTTCAATCAATTGTAGTCAAGTGCAAGTTCTATTCATTGTGATTTGTAATTTGCAACCAATTGACTTCAGCTTTGCAAAGCAATTGATTGAAGTTCCAGTCTGCATTAGCAAACTCAGTTTTGAGAGTCACTGTAGCCACTTGGTTGATGTGCTTGAAACACATTAGATCAGTTACTTTATTCCCCTCGTCGGAAATTTGAAGTCATTTACTATGAAAACCACACCCATCAAAAATCTCTAATCCGTTGAGAATTGCCGAAAAACTGCTTCCGTCAAGCCGATAAATCAGTGTAAAGTACAATGCTGTTAAAATACATTTGGAGGAACTACTGTAATTCCTAAAATCCCATTAGTACAGTCTATTTGAGCTGGATACAATAAATTCCAACCCACTGCAGTACGAAGGATAAATTTGCCAAAAGTGAATGACCTCCCGTTCATCTAATAATTGGTTTACTGGAATCCTGCTTTTGCAGTGACCGTGATGTGAGGCCAAGCTCTAGCCAAAGAATGAGAAAACCAGAGGATCGCAATACGTTGCTGCTTGAGCAGCAACAATTATGCCTTAGGAGGCAGAGGAGAATCCCATCAGAAGCTCATACAAGAATGATAGTTCCATGGTTATGGCGGAGGGACGTCCAAGATGCCCACCATGCACTTCTCCATCAGAACCTGTGAACAGCATCACTGTGAAGGAGAGAAAACAGAGGATTATTGCAAAGAGCCCAAAAAACCGCTTGAAAACACAAATGGCACCCAAATTCACCCTTGAGACTCACAATGAATCAGAGAACGAGACAAACCCCTAAACCTTCTCGAATTGCACTCTAAACCCCCTACATTGCAGAATCGGACAAAAAAACACAAGGTGCACCCAAAAATCCAACATTTGACTGGGGAGGACTCAGCAGTCAAGCCTTATACCGATGGAAAGAGCATGAAAAAGCACACACAATAGAGCCAAGAAATTTGAGAATTGGGCAAGAATTGCACAAGATATGGGTCGCCGAAGTTGGCCGCAGCGTGCAAAAACAACGTCCAAACAGTGGGCTGTAGAAAACGATTGGTGAGGAATTAGAGGATGGCGATTACATTTTTGGAATCAGCGCAAAAAATCAGTCAAGATAGGCTCAAGAAATTCCCCGATCGGCCAAAATTTGAGAACTTTACGTGCATTCTCAAAGGCGGGGTTACACCGGTGTAACCCTTTGTATTGGAGGTGTTGACAAATACACCGAATGCACTGCATTCCTGTTCCGTCTAGCTATAGGGTTTACTTATGAATTTACCACCTTTGGAATCGCAACATAGGAAAATGGGGGTAGGTCAAATAAAATTACTAGAATAAGTATGTCAAAAATCCGGGAACGTCCTTGTAACCCTAAACCCTAAACCCCAAATAAATTCTTAAAGTATTTCGTACTCAATTCGATCAGTTCATGATATCATGCAAATTCTACATAAAATAATGCATATTATCTATCGAGAAAGTTGTATACCTGATCCATGGATCTCCAATGTGTATAGTTTGGGTTTGATTAGGATCATAAGCGATGTATGTAACAAAAGCATGATATAACAAATCAACTTGATATTCACAACCCCGCTACGATGACGGTATCACGTTAAATATCAATGTTAGTATCACATTAAACATGTGAAAAACATAGAAGTTCTGAAATAACGTCAATATGAGCTTATTGTCAACAGGACATCCTTACAGCTTGAATCACTTTCAGTTCCTATTAAACACTAAACGTCACCCCTGCGATAGAAAATTCCGTCAGCACAACTGCCATCAGCATTCTCAACACTACATGTCATTTCAAATCACCGCAACCTACATCAATATGCACTTGAAACACCAAGGCAAGTGTCATATAAAAATTGACAAGAACTCGCACTCTAATAAAGATCTGCCACATGAGTCAGCATCAGTATTCCACAGAACCACCAAGTTAGGATCCCCTCCAATGCTACGAGTTAGAGCTTCTCTGCAGCAGGTCTTCTTTCTCGCCTTGTTATCAAAAGATTTTAGAGTGGGTTCATTTGCAGAACAAAACCTAACTCCACCTCATATGGAACAGTCTTCGGGAAAGCGATGCCCGTGCGTTGTTGCTTTCAGCACTCCAAGAGCCTGTGTAGACCAGTCCAGTAAGTGTGACCAGATCAACATACTGGAGAACAATCTCAGACAGTGTATCAAAGGCCCCTTCCTCCTCCTACTACTATCTACACATAGTAGTAACATTGAGCTTTCCATGATCACCCAGTATAGATCCTCAACATAAGCTCCCGCAATGATTCATGAAAGACTTGCGGATAAGAGTGTCAGAATCCTCTCTTCGACTTTGTGTCAAACTTGCCACAACGTTCGCAACCTTCCATACAGTTATCCTCAAGCATTTTTGCTGCTGCTCCAGGTTCCTGCTGCATATTTTCTCCCCATGCCCTCATCACTAGTTCTTCCTCGCCGCCTTTACCAAACGTGTCCAGCATTCCACTATAAGCTTCCCAAGTTGGTACATGTCCGATCCCTTAGTGTATATTTTCTTTCCGTCACGGTCCTTCAACATTCCCGCATCCCAACTCCTTAATCCATTACCAAGCCATTCTTCTTTGTCGAGACCAGCAGCTTCCAAGTCTATAATCACCCATTTCCATTCACCTTGGACATTAACTTTGATAAAGTTTTCCCATCTTAGATCCCTGTGGGTGTAGCCCTTATTGTGCAAGTCCACAAGGCCATGTAAGATGTCATGAACAGCAGCTTCCAAATCCTTCAAAACACGAGGCCGTGCATTTGGATCTCCAACGGGTTGCAGCTGAATTATTGTTTTCTTCTTAACTACTCGGATGGATATTAGCTGGATAAGGTACCTGGAACTCTTGATTGAATCATACAGCGATTCAAGCATACGACATCGATCAATGGGCAATGGTGGCATTACTGCTTTGTAAACACATTCAGGATACACAATAACTTCTCCACCACCACTACGAGGAATTGGCCTATATAATTTCACTGGGGGAAATTCAGTTAGTTCTTCTTGTAGTTTTTGTAAGAGACAGTGCATCCGAATGGTGCTATGTAGAAGCAAGGCTACACCCCTCGGCTTGTTCCAGTCGTAAAAGGGAGAGATGGGATCAACCGCAATTCTCTTGCCATTTGGAAAGAGCTTTAGCCATCGGAACAGTCCCCCACCGGAACAACCTCCAATCACATGAGGTAGTGTACCATAGTATAGAGGGCTCCACACGTGTAATTTTGATGCGTTCTCTTCCATAGCTATCGTTACATCTGATGCGTCAAACTTAATCTCCCATCTGAGAATGAGTGCTTCTCGCACAAACAGCAGGCAATCTGGCCTCTGAAGCGTTTGAAGTGCTGACAATGTTGATTTACCCCAGTCATCGGTTGAATCCAACCCCGTAGATAAGCCTAGTAAGCCATTGTCGACAGGAGCATGACGGTCTAAATACTGTAGAAAGTGTCCGGTGACATAGAAGAGTCAAGCTGTGGCCTCCGTACTCATATATTCGAATGCACCTTCGACAAAAGTTGCCAAGTGTTTCTCTGCCCCTTCGGAACTACAAAGTTTCACAAGGTCAGGCTGTCCTACTGCGCTGTAAGTTGACTGCAGGAGGACTGGGAGCTTTATTGTTCACACACACCGGTCACCGTGAGAATCCACATGCTCCGTTGCCAATACAAATACAGGCAGCCCACATGCACCATAGCCAAGCAGAATAAATCAAATCTTCACATCCTTTTTCAAACTGGTGCGCAAGACGTCCCACGAACCGGAGTTTTGACAGGTTTCCTAACAACTTACAACCTTGCTAACTTTACATCCTGACGACTCACCAAACCCATAACCAGATATGAAGCACATCAAAGCCCATCAAGATTAGCCACCAAAGCCGTTCAACAATAAATGTCCTCATTAATCTGAAGGATTATAAAACTCAGCTACCAAAGACAGACTAAACAAAACCCTACACCCTAAACCACACCCAAAGGCAGACTCCTCACAAGTCACAACCCTAAGTGCCACAAAGTAGCTGAGATCGACCGCATCTCTAGATGAACTCTAACCATCGAGCTACGTAATAGAAAAGATGGGGTGGAATACAGAGGAATTGAAGACATCATAGAGTGAATATAACTCATCAATGGCCATCAGGTAAAAATTCATGTTTAGGCAAGGTAGGCACGTATACATGCCTAAACCTAATACATATACATGCCAGTAAGAACGCTTAACTCAAATCAATCTTGAAAAAAAGTCCAATGCCAGCTACCTGCAGAAGGCGATGGAGATAGAAAGTATTTGTACGCTCCAGCATCGACAACCTCGTCTGATGGCACAATATCATAATCTTCCGAGTCCTTTAGATCACCAACCCCGTGTCTCTCTTGCAAACCCGAGAGAAGATCTCTCTTCTTAGTTCCTGGCCTGTACTTCCTCGAGTCTATAACGGTGCCATTGGGTCCCTCTACCGATACTTAGATGTCCTCCATTGCGAAAGCGAGAGGGCTGAGAGAGAGAACGATGCGGCACAAGAGATAACGCGCGAGACAGTATTTAGGGCCCTGTATGGAAATTGTTGGCTTCCTCCTGATCATTCAAATACTTGCAAGAAGACACTTATAAGAAACGCCTGTACCAGGAAGAGAAACTGGCAATTCATAGATCTGCATGATGCGATATGATTCAGGACGCTGAGTAGTAAACAACACCGATAACTCTCACGAGCAATTACTTGGAATTTCAATGTGAAACGCAAATAGAAAACAACTTCCCATCGCAAACTTAATGATACACCAAGCAAACATGCAAGAAAAAATAAAAGAAAATGGAAAATGAGGGAGAAAACAAGCAAACAAGCAAGAAAAAAGCGAAGGAGAGAAACTTATAGATAGGGAGAGTGCGAACGAGCGAAGGGGAGCAGGTAGCGAGCAACGCACAACAAGACTTGGCAAATATATTCACAGAGCCGCAATCGGGTGCAGCACATGCGCCAAAAAAAGAAAAAGAAAAGAGGCAGCGATACTGAAAGTACCTGGGAGAAAGATGAAGGGAAGGGGCACATATTGCTACAACGGCTCAGCAATTTCAGTTCAGAAGGAAACAACGAACTAGAACCAAAAAAACACTCAAAGTCACTCACCAGAATTGGAACGAAACCCGTGGCTGCAGTTCTGGAGGCTCGATAGTTAAGAGATTGATCTGTAGCAACATAATTCAGATGCCAAAATACATTTGCAATATACCCTGATGAAGTAGAGAATTGTGCACTACAAACACTATGCATGGATACAATGAAATCTACAACAGGAGCACAAACCTTTCAAGTGGTTTTAGAAACTGGACGGTATGAGGAGGATCGGAGGTTGCGCAAGCTCAGAGCAGTTGGTAGTACTAGAATTTCAGCAGTAATTTTTTTGAGTTCGAATGGTAGTCGAAAATACATTGGAATCACCTGGAATTACAACCTACTCATGATTTTGGGAAAATATGTGTTACAGATTAGATGACATGAACTGCCCTTTCCTCCATGCATCCCGTATGTAAACTCCAACAAAGCTCTAAAAAGATGGAATAGGTTATGTCTGACAACCAGCTCGGGCCTCGGCTTATCGGCCTTATGTGGTCCAAAATACACAAGTTTTGTTTTATAATATTGAAGTTTTCAGCTATTTTATCACATTGCAGTGGCATCAGCACTTTTAGTGTGTAAATTAGTATATCTACATGGTCTGTTTAATTTGGAAGAGTACTTCGATTCCAAGCTAGAGCTATCACAACTAATCACATTTACAAAAAATTCTTATACATACACAAGAGATCGTATGGGCATCTGCTTAGAGTTGATGTGAGTATAGACGGTTCAATTAGTTTCTTTCGAGTTCCTCATATCCTGTGAGTCTGCCATGTTCAATTTGGTTCGGCCGAATGTGCCTCAACTGATGAGGACACAGTGGACTTAGCCACTTCCGCTAAATGACTAACTATGATGTGCACAGTAAGAACATAATGAAATGTGTTGAGAGTTGTTTTCTAATTCGTTAAATCTGCACAGACCATGTACTATCAGTAGGGCTGCAATGGTTAGAGTTATCATTCTACTTATTCGATTTCCTTGCCTAAAACCTTATTTCCATTCTATGGAATTCCAGGAATTACCAAGATACACAATTTGATCTATTTTTTGTATGAATCACAACCTTGCCAAGCTAGATTTGCAATCAGAGTGGCCATGAGCAATGTACTGTGGAAGAATTGAACCACACGCAAGAGCCATTCATCAATTGAACCTCACACAAGAGCCATTCATCACTACTTACAACTTACAAGCAAAATTCCAAATGCTGTCACGGCCAAAATCTCTACAAACTGTTCAAATATGAGGAGAGCATTTCGTGAATGCGCTGAGACAAAACAACTAACCTAAGCCAAAAGTGGCGGGCAACTTCTACTCATCTCCACGCTATGTAATGCCAGGCAGAGAGACCAGCAACACCGAAATTGAATGACCTGGGACTCTGCATTATGTGATACAAGAAACGTAGTTTTTCGGATCTTTAAATAAATCTCTTATGCATCCTGATTGGCACACAGTATACATGTCGGTGAGAAGTGTATAACATTTACGCATACAACTAGTAGGCATACGCTACAGTACAAAATTGCTAATTTAATTCCCCATTGAGAAGAGCACCTTTACCGATGAGGTACACTGTTACATAGCCTTTAAATCATGTAAGTTGAAAATTTCCCTAGTTTCCAAGAGGTCATCATCCGTTGAAACAGACTAAGAAAGTCATGAAGCTTTTCCATCATGGAAACCGTAGCAATCATGTATCGAGAGGAATCCTCAATCTCCTGCTTTCATAGAGCTCTATTGCGTATCATATAAATGGAGAAGTATTAGCGGTTGCTTCATTGAGAGGTTCAGCAAGAATTTTACATACCTGGTCATGGGTTTTGCCCCCACTATCAAATGTACATGGTCCAGATCTAACATTATCGACTCATGGGCCACTGCTCGACCTTATCGCTAAAAGCGCTGCACTTTAGCATGACCCCATCTCTATTGGCACAGTGATAAGTGACAGAACTTATCCAAGATGTGCGAACATCCCGCTTTCAATAATGTACACAGAAAACCACTGTTTGAAGATGGATAGTATAATGATGGAAGCCATCGAGGCATATGACGTGGTCTTCTACACATTGCGCCTGAGCTTTACTATAGTGTCCACTTACGCACTGAGATGACTCCATTATCCAAACTCCAGTGTCAAACAAGTCATCAAAGACAGTGATTCTTGCGGCTCGTCACCGATTGGCAGAATTTGGGTGATAAGAGCCGACTCCAAACTCCAACTTCCTGAGAAAAAATCAGCTCGAGCAATGTAGCATCACAGCAGGGTCAGCAGAAAATCAGTGGCGCAATATGAAACAACTTCATCACAAGTTCTTCGATGGAGGTCCTCCAGATCGATTCGATGCAGGTCCACCACATCGATTCGATGGAGGTCCATATGAATTCGACGAAGGTACTTCAGCTCGATTCAAAGGAGGTCCTCCTGATCGACTAGTACCATCAGCAAACCTTGGTAGGTTTAAAAGGGAATTGACACGAGTGATGCCATCCAAAGCACTCCATTCTTCTGATTCATCAGCGTCCAACCAGTCAGCTAAGCTCCGGCGGCGTTTAGATTCACTATGATCAACTTCCTTCGCGTCCTTAAAGTCCACTATTTCTCCTCCCTCATGAGAGTCATCCTCGGGGACTTTCGGTCCACTTAAAGTGATTTCCTCTGTGTCCTGCACCATACTACCGTTGCTTGCAGCATCAAATGTGACACCAGGTCTGATTCGAGGTCTAATCAACGGGCTTGATGGAGGACTCTCATTATCAATAAGCTCGGAAGAGGTAGCTGTAGACGTGTCTTCATCAGCGCCACCGTCTAAATAAAGACATACAACAGCACAATCATCCACTTTAGATGTAGGGTACTTGAGGCGCCAGACCCGGACTGCAGATTCCACCAGGGATCGAGCTGCTGTTGCACGGGTAGGTGCAGTCGCTATAATTTGTACCGCTTCCTCGTTGGTCAATACATCCCAGATCTGGAATCAAAGAAGGAAGAAAACTTTGTTACTACAAATTCATTCTTCAGAACTTGAAATTGAGGGATGAAGTAGCAAAAGACACCAATCGGGTAGCATGTCTGAAGAAAAAAAAAAATATTAAAAAATTTATTATTACAAAAATTAAAATTTAAAAAAAAAATTTAAAAAAACCTTGAACTACAGAAACATTCAATTGGATAATGCACACAGTATAAAGACCTTGCCAAAGAGAGATAATTAGGTCAAAGAAGCAAACTGTAATCGACAACGTCACATAGAGGCAGAAAAGTAAACGTGCCTTGGTAGAGAACCAGTGTTGTAAAAAGACGTCAAAAAAATCAGCATGGGACAATCCAAAATAGATTAAGTCAGAGCAGTTAAGACATTATCATTTTTTCAAGAAAATCGTACCCCGTCAGTTGCAAGGATGATGAACTTGTCTCGATCCGTCACTTGACGATACGTGACTTCAGGAACAGCTATGACACCGTAATCTTTGAGACAGAAATCACCGAATGCCCTGGCCATGGCTAGCCCCGGGGAGTTGTCAAAAGGCAACCAAACCCTCATCACCTCAGGCTCGTCGTGGAGGGCAAATACACGGCCCTTGCACTCTTTGATTCTTTGAGCTTCATCTGCACCAGATGACCAGTCCCTCGTTCAGCCTAGGATAGAAAACTGCTACAAATTATGTTCATAATGAGTTCCATGAAAGCTAGTGCATCCATACGGTATTTGATATTTTCCAACTTATCGGTTGTGTTCAAGGCAAATCTCAAACACATAGATAGTTAAAATACGTCAAAATAAGGAGTATAAAGAAGGAAAAGTTTGGTAAAAAAAAGAAGGCGTTTAATATAAATACAAGAAACAGTAGATCTGTACAGAGCAATTACCCCGACATTTCAAACTCCTAACCCATGCATTCATGGGGATTGAAATATAGAGGAGAGAATCCACAGTTTCCATGAGGGGACTTCAGCAGAGATTAGATTACTACGAGCAGATAAATGCAAGGCACCGATATGCATAAAGTGCAAGGGTAGAACCGTACGAGGTAGGTTGGGCTTCAAATCAACAGTCAATTGAACAGCTTTCCAGCTACCATTTTCATCTCGAGTACCCATAATTGCTCGGGAGTCACCTACATTACCAATTACAAGATGTTGCCCCTGCAATGATTGTACGTACCCCGTTCTGGTCACAGTGTAATAGTCAAACAAAACCTAACATCGACACCCACTATTCACTTGAGTCATATGCAAGTCTAATGTCAAAACCTGCATATTTCTCATTTGCACGGTATTAGACTTTAAGCCCTAAACCCTACACCTGCCACACAATCCTCAGCTGTTTAGACAAAATTTAACATCTACGTCAAAGCAAACTTCCGATTACTCGGGTCAGCAGGACAACTCTACAACGTGTATTAAAACATGTATCTAAACATCTTAAAATGAGAAGTAAATGTTAACCTGCTTAAGAACTGTGACCGTTGTTGTCCCGCTGCAAAATGTGTCGATGGCAGGATGCGTGCGCAAGTCTTGGTCCATCTCTTTAAACGCCATCAGATGAGACTCTTTCCAGGGACCAAACATAGACGGAGGCTCCCTGACGGGCGGCTCCCTTAGCTCCCTTGAAAATTCCTCTACATCCGACAACTCCCTCTCATAGGCACTCTCATAAGCAGTGCTCACATTCGAGCCATAATCAGTCCGTTTGCTATCTCCAATGCTCGGCTGCTCCTCGTCACTGCCTTTGATTTCCTTCAGGGCTGCCATATTGTCATGCCAGAAGTCCACCAGCTTGGTGGGGAGGGAATCCCGCACTCGCCTCGCTACCAAATGACCAAACGGACCGTGCCCATCGAACACTCCACAGAAGACAGTATCCTCCATCAACCCAAAGTTCTGAAACCCAAATTCAAACACATGAATTTCTCCACAACTCATGCAAACCCAATAGATACTAAGGCAACTGCAATCATGCCTCAAACACAAGACTTCAAAAAGCTGAAACAAGTGACTCACCTCCCAAACCAGCATCGCATCTTGATTAGTCCCCTTCCGCCCCTGCTGCGTGAACAAACACGCCGCATCGCTAGCACCAATACGAAACATCCGCCCGGGGGTCATGGCTAGAAGCACATCCCTCTTACCCTCGTTCGCCATGGCCTCCATGACCTGCTTATGCGACTCCCGCTTCCGCTGCCTCCTCCCCATCATCGCATGCTTCTCCACCCCATTGGCCACTCCCGGATCGGTCGACATGCATGTCCCCATGGCTGGAAGAGCCTAGGTTGCTACCCCCACTGACAACCCTAAAGCCTCCTCCAGAGTCTCCCCCCCTCCCTCACATCCACAACATCACCATCACGAATAATTGCCTACCCATCTCCCATTGCACACTAATCCACCAGGCACCAACACCCCTAATCCACAATACCCCAATAATCCTCTACCTACACATGCTCAACCGCAGCTCCCATCATATGACCACGTCCTCCAAACAACTACACGAGTAGCTCCCCCTGAAGACACAAAACAAGCTCACCTTCATAAAATCACTAGGCTAAGAACATGAACCATATCCCTAATCAAACCCAATTCCAGACACTCAAGCACACATCATAACATGAACTCCCAATCCGAATGGTACAAAGATGCTAACCTATGACCTAAACCGCCACCAGAACCCCTCCAAACCCCCCAAAGAGTACGACCACCTCCACATCAAAGCCTTGAAAACCTACTCCCCACCTCCACGGTCAACAATCATTAAATACTACCACCATCGCCACGCCCTCGGAATCTCCTCCCAACTACCAAAACCCCCAACTCTTCAACTCTCAACCTCCAATCCTATCAACTTACAACCCCCAAATCACCTCCAAACCTCACTATATTGAATACCAACATGAAACAAGGACACGCCCTGCCTTACCTTCAAGATGGTCCACAGCTGTCCATGCCGACGATATGAGCTCCCTCACCATGGATGCATGCCGAGATAACTTAACCCACCCCAAGTTCCCACCTTGGAAGCGCAATTACACTTGGTTTCTCCTTCCACACGTGTAGACCACCACCACACTTAGCACTAGTAACTAGATGGTGGCAAATAATACTCCAGTGTAATAATAATCAGTCCGTTGAACTGTCTGCCGCCCATTTATGTTGCCTGACTCCGCGTGCATCGGCGTCATGCGCTACAATCAATCTCCCACAAAAAAGAAAAAACTCATGCAAACATTGCCTCTCTCTCCGGTGAGTTTGTTCCTGATCATCTTTTTTCTTTCAAGTTTACTTTTTTGAGCAGGTGTTAAGTTAAGTTTTATGATTGATACTGATGTCTTATTTTGGGATAATACTTTCTGGTTGATGCAATATTACCGGTATAGTGATTGGATTTACTGGTGGTGTTTGTGGAGTGGAGTTTACTGTTGGGATGAGGATGGATCTGCAGGAAACCCGGAGTTTAGTGTTTGCTTTGTGTCTTGTTGAGGTATCTTTGAGGAGAAAGTTTCCTGGTGTGGTGAGTTATTGATGGCGTGGTGGTCAATGCTTTGGGGTATGATAATATTGATTTGATTTACGTTTTAGGCAAGTTGTGAATTATTACTGTGGTTGTCGATGCATGCGACTTCGGGGGTGGTGGTGCACTGGTGGTGGTGTGATGCTCTCCGCTGCGTGATGTGTGGACTGTGGTCGGGGAGTTGTGTCTGCTTCTCCGGATTTTAGTCGTTTCTGCAGCAGTTTTAACCATGAAAGGTACCCGGGTGGCTCTAAATCTGGAAGATTTCATGAAAAAAATTGTGTCAAGTATTGTTTTAACAATTATTTTAGAACTGATCTGCAAACTAGAGTTATGCCCCCTTCACACATGGTGGTAAGAAAATTCGACTGTCTACCTGCTAACTCTGCAGTGTTCGGAATATCCAGAAGTTGTCCACACTATGCAGGAAAGGTTTGGGTTGTTTTGGAATGGTGAGGTTGGAGGTGATGGAGGTATGGAAGTGGGCGTTCGCATCATGGTGGACATGAACCACCACGTTACCACTACGTTAACTGCTGTAAATCATATGCACTCCAAACCTTCGATTTCCTTTACTATTGCCCCCTTCGCACAGGGAGGCACAAAACACCCCCCAAACAACCCTGTACCACTGTACACATCAAAAAAACCAAAATGTGTTCACATTACGATTTGATGGAAGTGGGCATTTCGGAAAAGAGAGGTTAGTTCCAGGAGTGGTCTGGACATCACCCTTTCCACTCCGTTGATACGAACCTCCAGCGTAACAATGATGGTGGAAATGTCAGATTCTGGATTTTGAGATTTTGGGATTGACTGAAGTGACAGCCCGTGAGTGGGCGTCCGGGCAGGTTTGGGCAGTATAGGCAGGAGGTTGGCAAAAAGTTCGAATCATCTCTCTCTCTCTCCCCCCCCCTCCCCTCATTCGCAACGTCCCCTTCTTCAGTCTCCGTCTACGTCGTTACTACCATTGTTTCTTCCATCTCGCGTTGGTGTTTGTGTAGACGGCATCTTAATTGTTGTACTATCTTTCGCGGTGGGGTTTGCTCCGGTGCAATTGGGTGCACGTCCTGCACCACCGCGGCATTGTTACTCATGACTTGGAGCTCACGTCCACTGTGGTTGTGAATTTCGGGCTCGGAGCAATTCCTGTTCCCGATGGGCGACGGTGCTATTGCGTCGGTCCGTGCGATCATACCGTAGGTAACTTGTAGATTTTTTCCACCATTGTTTTTTTTGCAATTCATTTCACTGTGAACTTGTTTATGCGGTTGCTAATGTGTGGGTGCGGATTGTGTGCAGGATAGAAACTTGCCTTCGGGACTCGGAGTGTGAAAAAGAAACCGCGGCGTCTGTCATCGGTAAGCGCTTCGTGTGGGTTACCGCAGCGAGGTATGCTTCCCGCTTGAACTACGTCCGTGTGAGTTTTCCCCTCCCCACGCTGTCTCGAAGAATACTTTGTTTCTAGTCCAGCGATCGCCGGTGTGCTTTCGCTGTGAGGGCGGCCTACCTGTATCTTAGTTTAGGATTATTGGGAACAATATCCGTAGCTCAATTCTGGTCCTTGATGGACGAGCGATTAGATCCGCGTAATGTGGCTTTTTTTTTACCATCGCTGGTCCTTCTCCTCCAGAACGTGGTCGATACCATGTTCCGGCCTGGAGAGGATATCCCTCCCGATGAAGGTGACACAGGTGTTGATGTTTCTCAAGTCCACGAAACCCTGATTAATATGAATTCAATAGTTGCTAGTGTCTTGCACGACTTCCGTGTAGCCCATGCGGTTACTCTACTTGACCAGGAGCTTGGATGGTGGGTTCAACCTCGCTCCACCTCCTGGTTCTCGCGCTTCGTATTGCAAGAATACGATGACAACCGTTGGCTCGAAAATTTCAGGATGACAAAGGCCTCGGTTTTTAGTCTCACTACTTTGTTGCGACCGCATATTGAGAAACAGAATACATTTTATAGACTTGCTATCCCCCCAATAGTTAGGGTTGCTTGCACCTTGTTTAAATTGTGCCAAGGCGCAAGTCTTATGTTGTGCTCTGAATTCTTCGCCGTCGGGCAGAGTACTGCTTCCGGGATGATTAGGGATGTCGTTAAAGCCATTAACGATAAGCTGAGAAACGAGATATCCTGGCCTACTGGAAATAGGTTACACCTGATCATGGCTCAATTCAGAGAATTCTCAATGTTACCAAGGATCGTAGGGGCCATTGATGGAACCCATTTTCACATACGTAAACCCAATGATAGTCCTGAAGACTATTTCTACTTCAAAAGTGGAGGCTATACTATGCAGTGTCAAGCCGTAGTGGATCGGAGTAGAAGGTTTATAGATATTTTAGTCGGTATGCCAGGCTCTACTAACGACGCCCGTCAGTTGCGACGATCCATGCTCTACCAGAGGGCTACTACCACTAACCTGTTTAATCCAATCATCCAGTGGATTCTATTGAAGGTTTTGTGCCCTACTTGGTGGGTGATAAGGGTTACCCCATCCTGCCATGGCTCATTACACCTTATCGGGAAATGCCAGGGGTGCGCAAATCCATTCAGGAAACTTTGTTTAATCACAAGCTTTTGAGAGCTAGAAGTGTTGTGGAGAATTCATTTGGAATTCTTAAGCAAACGTTCAGGGAATTACACAGTGCGTCAGATCTCCACGTGACGCTGTTACCGGATGTTGTTGTTTGCTGTTGCATTCTCCATAATCTGCTGTTAGGGCAGTCATCGGAGGAGGTGGACAGGCTCTTGGAGATGCTTCAGAGGGAGGGATGGCCCCTGCCCTCGATGGGGACCCTGTACCGGAAGTGCCTCCCGAGGATGGTGCACCCAGAAATGAGTTACAAGGAGAAGAGAAGCGTACTAGCCTCGCAGCATTCCTGGTTCAAGAGAGAGTGTGATCGATAACCGAGGCTCTTACTGGGTGGGTAGGTGGGAATTCAACGACGGCCGGGACTTGTAGTTCCAGGTAATGTAAAACCCGACCTTCTCATTTGCATTTAAGTTCAATCACTTGCCTTACAGTTTTATTACAAAAAAACGTACACATTAGGAATGGTAGAATGCATAGCTTTTGTTGTTTTTTTTTCGGACCTTAAGAGGCCCCGAATTCTAGTGCATGTTCACTGCAATAACGAACAACTAACATGTTGCTTTCCTGTTCTACCTAGGTGGAGGAAGCGCGAGAAGAAGGAGGGGACGACATCGAGGAGACTTAACGAAGAGGTAATACATCTGTTTTCTGCTCCTCTAGAACATTGAAGTACAAACGACTTGGTATTTGTAAGGAACTGGAGATTTGAACTAACTGTGTGGTACCCTTGTTGCAGATGGAGTGGGCGATCTATGGCTGTGTAGGTCCCGGCCCCTAGTCATTCGCTGGACCGCCTTCGGGGGGTGCAGTTGCTGCCTCGGGAACAACTTGAGTCGGGGCTGCTGGGGGGCCAATACGTGAAATAGATGACGCTAGATTCGCGATGGCTTGAACAACCATTTGTTGGTTCATCAAGCCAAGCCTTGTATGCTCTTGAGCAATTCTCACATTCTCCAATGCCATGCGGTCCCTGTCCTGTTTTGTAGTCCAAACTCTCTCGGAAGTGCCTTGTCTGCACTTCCAGTTTCTCCCTTTCAGTACTCTTTTGTGTGTCATTGATATCACTAAGGATCTTCGCCATTTTCTCTGCACTTTGTGACACGCCCTCTGCAATGGCAGAATTGTCTGAACTTCTCTTCTTTCTATGGCCTGTACTACCAAACGTTTTCCTTAAGGCTGCAGCTGCAGAGGTGGCAGTCGAGGAGAGCACATGTATCTCGTTAGGGGGCCTTCCCTGCCTGGAGACTGGAGGGACGGAGCCTGGGGGAGCAGAGTGTTCCACGGATGGAGACGCCCGAGCAGCAGGCGAAGGAGGCGGATTAACGGGGCCTGTTCGTTGTGGTGTGCCTCCCTGGGTTGGTGGTGCGTTGAAGTTAATCTCCGCATTAACACGCCTGGGGGGCGTGAAATCATTCCTCTGCCTCCCATAGTCTGCTGCCGAGGCTGTATGTGTGGGGGCAGTAGGGGCATCGCCCGGCCCAGTGTTGCCGACCGCTCCTCCTTGACTCTGTGCAGAGAAAACACCCGGAGATTCCCCTGCTGTGAGGTCAATAGTGGATGTTGCACGAACAGGGGGACGCTGCCATGCATCCTCCCTAAGAATATCCATCTCATCCATAAACTGCCCTTCCCCTCCGGCCACAGGTGACTGATAATTGGCATCCAGTGGATCCATAGTATCTCTCGCATGTGGCGGAGTCATGGTAGCTTTGGTCCGCAGCCACTCCGCCATGTTGCGCTAGGCAACATGGTAGAAAGACTTGGGCAATTTCAGCTCTTTCTTTTCCTGGGCAGTGGTCTCCGTGAAGTAAGATTCATAATTCATTCCGGTACGGCAATGGAAATACCATATCTTTTTGAAATCGGACAGCAACGTATTCCACTTGTACTTACAAGCGTCACGATCTCTGTCCACTTCTCCATCTCTTTTACTAGAGTTTAAAATAGCTGCTATCTTTCCCCACTTTCCCAATTCGGGACACTCTAATATCATCTACACTCATCTCATCTATATGTTCCTGCCTCTTGGCCTCGATGAGAGACAATATTTTACTCTTCGACCAGTTGGGATCCCTTTCTTTCTTACCAGAAGGCCCTGAATCATCTTCATGTGCTTTACCCTTCCGAGACCCTTTGCCTGCACCTCCTCTCCTTGGCTGCGGGGCTCTAGAGCTCTGGCTATCTGTATTTCAGTGTAACATCACTTTCAGTTTTTTTCCTAACCTCTATACAATGCATTTTCTGACTTAGGCATCGGAGGGGTTTCGGAGGGGTGTGCAGGTACGTCTCTGTAGACTCCAACGCCGAAACATGTGGACTAACGAGCTTCGCAAGAGGGAGGTTGCCTTGACAATTCATTCACAAGGTACCATAACTCACACCTGAAGGACACATTCACTTCTTCAAATGCTCTCCAATGAAGACTGGTTTATTACAGTGACATGACCTCAACCTATGCTCACATACTCCATCGAAAACTCTATTGTCATTCTCTCATAACAGAATAGGAAATATGTGAATGACAAACAAAAACAAAGGGGGTCCAAATTCTTACTTTGTGGCTGCGAATCTTGGCGCAGGTGGTCCATCGCTTCAGCCATGGTGAAAGCGAGCAGAATTCACTCTATGCGGCAGGTGACGGAGCAGTTCGCACCCAGCCCGCGCAACGCAACAGTGCCGATGATACAGTAACCATATAAATACAGTATAGAATAAAGAAGTAGTTTGACAGTAACGGTCTCTTATGGGCACGTAGAAAAAAATTAATTCTGGGCAGCCCTGACCGTGTCCTCTACGGGCATACCCACTTGTACCGAAACAACCTCAAATATCCCGAAATAAACTCAACGTTGCGTCTCTCCAAACTGGCCCCGTCTCTCGCCCCTTCCAAACCTCCGGTGGAAAGTGGTTTTTTTTACTATTAACAGGATTCGAGGTCTTTCCAGACCTCTTTCCTGCCACCGCTGAAACTTCCCTTTACCACCGTTGATAAGTCTGTGCTCGAACCTGTACACGTAAGGGTGTGACTAGGTTCGGCAAGATCCTACCTCCCGTTGTGTGAATGCCATTGTACAGACCTACGCAGTAACTCTCCCTTTGCCTACTTCGCACCTCTGGGTGCAAAGGGGGGCATATTCTCAGATAAATGGAAACTTTCCAAAGCACAGTTGTACCACAATCCTTCCACTCCACTACCACTGTTGCGCCACTCCTCTGCCACATCTACATGTGACTGGCTCGGACTGTAACACTCTTTCTTAGTGTGAAAGATCTAGTTCATACCACTGTAGTAACTAACAGCTTACCAACTTCCCACCTCTCTGTGTGAAGGGGGCTTTATAGACTTTCAATTTTGAATCTATTCTTATAATTGGATTCACCAATGCTTTATTGCTATATTTGAAACTTATTAAAAAATTCAAAATCCAAATTTTATTAGAAACTAGTATGTACCCGTGTTCTCCAAATATAGTTACTAAAAAAAACCCACCAAAAATAATAATTTTCTCTTAACTCCACTAAATTGATTTGCTTTTGATAAAAAAAACTCAATTTTAATTATTTTACTTTGGCTCTCAAAGAGGGGCTTTGAGCTCTCTCATTGGCCCAAATTAATTTTCAACATGATTGGAATTCCCTCTTTGCATTTTATTATTAATATAGAAATGAAGCATTATTTTTTTTATAAAATTGTTGGGATAAGCTTTATATGAGATATTTTCAATGTAATCATTTTTTGAAATTTTTGTGTTGCATCTATCACCTCATTTTTTCCAAGATCGTTTCACTTTAAGTCAGTGCAGATTTGGATTGGTCAAAGTTGTACTGTACATGTTTCAGCATTTTTTAATATTAGTGACGAATGTGTTCACTACGGTAACAACATCAAACTCAAAATTTTGATGGACTAATAACTACATGAACTTTCTTCAACATTTTTTGAAGTTGAAAGAAATATAAAGACAGAGATTTAGAAAATGAAAGTGTAATATCAACCCAATATAAAGCGATAAGGCTTTTAGAGATTAAGAGGTATTTAATCCCTAAAGGACAATTTGGCCCTTCGGAGTTTTTTTAGAATTTGGGCATGTACATGTGACTTAAATTTAAATTGAGATTAATTGAAAATTTTTGTGAATGTTTGCCATAACTAGGACTTTGAGGGAATCTTATTTTTTTATTTTTTTAGGATTTTTCACTTAAAAAATGGACATCAATCTTTACTTTGACCATTTGGATTGGGACTATATAACATAATAGAATTTCTAGGAAAAAATATGAATTCGCATTCTTTTGTATTCAAGTTAATAAAAATATTGTTTTCAACATGCTACACTTGTCTTTTATGTGTAATTTTTTTATACAATTAGCTAACTTAGTTGTCTTTATCATGCACCAAAACCCCCGAAATCCATAATGCAAAAAACCTAAAGGAAAAAAGTTAGAGTGTGTCGACCTAGTTGAAAATCGTGTCAAAAAAATTTGTTTTTAAATTTCAATCGCTATAATCTTCTAATCTTTATGATTGATTATGATGAAATTTATTGATAAAAAATAATTATTTTCTAGTCATTCATGATTTTTACATTGGAAATGGCAGTTTTGAAGCGTTTTTTGGTGAAACATAGTCAAGGAATTTTAAGGGTTAAAATGGAAATAACATAGGTAAATTGGAGGCTAAATTCAGGCATATTTAAAATCCTATATATTGTTCCTTCATTTCAAAATAAAATTAAAAGTCTATCGGCTAAAAGAGTTTCTCGTGGTACACTTTCAATTATATTGTGTAGGCTACAGTACTTGAAACAATCATACATATTATTTTTATACTTTTCTCTAAAAGTCTTAATTCTTTTACTGCAAAAAAATAAATCTATAATATTTGAAAGCTCTTTTTATTAATGTAGGTTGCTTAAACAAACAAATACTTTATTCATGCCGATCATGTACTCTTCTCTTCTTATGGAGGCTACTTTGATTGACAGTCCACATTATTTGAGGTAGCTATGTTGTGATCTATGCAATTTTTCAACTTGAAACAATATATGCCTTTATAAATCACAATTTACTATACTAGTTTGAAATTCTAACTTTAAATTATTACTAAACCTAATTTAGTCATTGTACTAAGTACAGTAATAAACCCATATAATCCATACAAAATATAGAACAACCAACAATAAGCTTATGATAGTTCAAACTAAGTGTGGTTTGTATTTATCCAATCTCATATATAAAAGTAATGAAGTAGAATTATTCTAAAGATTTATTTTCTCGTTATACCTTAGAAGCCATTAAATCTCCTTTCACTTTCTTTGTTTAAAGTTTGAAGGCCAAGGTGGTAAAAAAGACATGTGAGAAATGCAAAGAATTATTTATTTTATTACTTTATCTATAATTTTTAATTGAAATAGCTTCTAGTTAGACATTTTTTAGTTTATCATCTGTGAATCCAAAGAGGTGTACTAGTAGGCACTTAGTATAGCTTTAGATTCACTATCTTTTGTCTTGTCGAGTGGCCGAGCAAACACTATATTCACGCCGCTTCTTTGGGGTCCTAGAATAATATAGAAGGATAAATGCCGCCCCTTTGGGGTGGGAGTTTTTATTCTTCAAAGATACATAATCATGTTTGTCTTTAAATCATTAATCAAAATGAATATATTATCACAAAATAGAAGGATCCTAGAAAAATATAGAAGAATAAATATTATGCACTAGAGCAGAGTGTGTTGCATTATTATTTTAAAATCAAATAATTAATGATCAATAACCAAATCATCATATTTAAGAAATAATAACATATTTTCTATCATTTATTAACCATCATTACAATATTGATTTTTTTCTTAAAAAATCAATTATCTACACTTCACTTTACTTATTTACATACCTTAGCTTGTATTTTATTTGTAGCTAGCTTTTAGTGTTCCTAAGAGTTTTAATAATATAATACAATTATACTTTTAAATAACAAAAAATATTCAATATGCTTTATTTTTATTGGATATTCTACTTCTTTGCATCTAAACATATACGTTTATCTAAAAACAAATAAGTTTTAATGCTACTTCATATATAGAAACAATACCACTCCATCATAGACAACTTAATCAAATAAAATATATAATGAATTGACCTAGTACGCAAATTGTATAGTTGTATATAAAACACAAATACATCATACCAAACAATGGGCTTTTTGCATTAGTAGAATACATACTATCAACACCAATTAATATTTGAACACCTATTCAAGACTTTTGATATTGTACAAGATTCACATTTTTCTTTATTAGTCACTTATTTCATTACCATCAATGGTATCCTTCTTCAATGTAATTAAAAATAGAATATTTGGATTATTGAGACAAGCCTTCCGAAACAAGTAACAAAACATTTGATATGGTCATCATTACCACTATATTTCATTTTAATTATAGAATAAAAAATTATTGGACCAAGCTTACATCACAATGTGACCAATACTTAAGCCTTGTCATTAGTTCATAATGTGATATGCATATTGCAACACAAATATTAGAGCTTATCTATTATAAATATTATTATATTGAATCTTTAAATTTTCTTTAAATTTTTGCATGTAGGTATATTTATTTTTTATACATAAAGTATATTTTTAGAAAAAATGAATTACATACATATTTTTATAAGTTATTATATGACATATATAAATCACGCTTTAGTTATGTTAAAGACACTACCAAAACTTAAAAATTCACAGTAGAAAAAATTACAATAATTGATTAAATTAAGAAAACAACGTATCCTTTTATACCTAAATTTCTATTAATATGTTAATTAATTTATTTCAACAAAAAATTCTTTTTTAAAATAGTACATTTGGAAATTCTTAAAAAAAATTATGTCATCAAAAAATTAAGATAACATTGGTATGTTCTATATATATATATATTTGTTATAGAACATTTTATTAAATAAAAGAAGATGCAAATGGATTTGTATAATGAATTTGCTTCATCTTGCAAAATTGTGTGTATCTTGATGTTAAAGCGATATATTGATGTGGATATTGGGAAAAAATAAAACGGTTAAATTAAGATGATAAAATTTATACACATGTAAAAAAACGCCCCGATTTTTATATTGAACAAGTTTCAAGTCTCAAATAGTTATAGATGTTTTGAAAAATGTTTGAGCACCTATCAATCATAACATCTTCTTTGGGCTTACCATATTAGAGATAAAAAAATAGTGGATTGAAAACCTCATGATTGATAGATAGTTAGATAGAAACACCAGCCCAGTCGGGCCGGCGTGAATAAAGTGGCCGTTCGTAGTGCCAGTGACCCGGTGCCCACAGGACAGGGGGACAATGTGACACAACTACTCTCCCTGTTCGAGGATGGACACTATAGTAACACTATAACTACCTAGCCTAGAGCTAAGTACTACCATTAGGAAGAACGGACATGTTCTCCACCCCTAGGACATTTTAAAGGGTACCCATACAACAAGGTCAAGAGACCCCCACCGAGATCGGGTGGATCAATGGTGGCAAAGCCCCGGGCGGCATTGGAATTCGAACCCTGGTCATCCCATAGGGATGCCAAGAGCCTATCCATCACTACCCAAAGGCCCTCTGGTAGTTTTAAAGTCATTCCGGACCGTCATAATTGACATAATATATTACATGATCTTCTTCCAAGCTAATAAAGAGACATTAACACTTTGAATTTGGAAAACAATTTATAAGGTATCTTGTGTCTTTAAGAAAGTTTGTGCAAAAAAATTATGGTTGTAGATATTGCAAGCTTAAATAATAAAGGTAAAAGATGTAGAACTTACAACTTTTATAGAGATGGATTTTCCACTTTCATTTTTTGACATCTAGATTTATCATGTAGTACATCTCCCCCTGTGGTGTAGCGATGGCACGGTGGATTGAAGAGCAATGAATGTATTCTATAGAAATGTATAGGAAGGTATTGAAAGGGTGAGTACATCCAATAGCAAAGCCCAAATCATGCATAGTAGAAAGATATATTACCAATAAAGCAATGAAATATTCTTTGGAATATATTACAGGTTTTGACCTTCATTGGAATCCTCATATCATGATTGATTTGGATAATGACAAGATAATAGACATTAACTATCTAAGGCTTTTATAATAAAGGTCATAGATAAAACATATGACAAATTAATCCATATATTTTTTTGATGAAACATCCACTTGTGGCACCATAGTTGGATAAATATAGTCAAACAAATGAAAGTAATATTAATTGTCATTCTTTTGATATTGAATTATTGGTGCTATAATGGATGTAATATCCAAAAAGAGGTCTACATGTTAGCCAAGAATTTTTTGACATTAACAATAGCCCCAAAGTTAACAATGACTTCTTTGCAGATTTGTAATTATTACTAGAGGGACCTGTGTTGTTGAACATTGAGCTTGGGTTGTCTAATGCCATAATATTTAGTAGCATGCATTGTAGTAAATAGTGGGACCTGTGCCATTGACCACATTGGCATTAGTTTAATGTTAAGAACTTTTATAAACTTCAAATAAGTTGATTCAAAAATAAAAAATAAAAAAATGTATTTATTTAGAAAAATAAAATATACATTGAAGGCGTAAAACATTGTCTTTATTTTATTTTATTTTTCAATAATATTCTATTGGATCAATCCTTAACACAAGTATTGCCCGTTTAAATGTTTCTATTATTTTTAGAAGTGCATCATAACATTTGTGTGTAGCTACAATACTTAGTTTGTGTAGGCCCGTAGTGTAAAATTTGAAAATCCACATTCAAATTTTCAATCTCTAGTATAAAAGAGCATATAATCTAAAGAGCTAACCTTGAAATAACATAAACATCAGTTGCTAAACTAAATTTAGCTACTTCTCATTGATAAAGACTCATTAAAAAAGGATTTATCCAAGGCCGTCTCATTCTATCTAAATCCAATTCCCTTTGTGATGAAAGTCTATCCTACATACAAATCTCCAATCACAAACATCTATGTACATATTGTCTCTTTCTTTATGCAACAAAATGTTGTCAAGAAACAAATCACAATGTATGCTATCGTTTTTACACAAAAAGAACATCATATGTAAAAAGTGCCACGACAATCTGATTTGTAGTCGTTGAAACAACTTCTCATTCTCCTCATCCACTCTTGGCGCTATGGGTAATTTCTTATTATACTTGTTAATCATACTTCTCAAAGTTCTGGCATTCCACCATTGCATATATCCATGCATTTTGGTAGGATAAATAGCAAACAACTTAATAAATAAAGGATGATGAACAAAAGAACAACTTGTTGCTTCCATGGTCATTATTGTTATAGCGTTTCTTTCAACTCAAGTAATGAATGCTTTACAAGCATATTTTTCATTTTTGGATATAAAATGAAATCCCACAATGTGACATTTGTAAATGATACCATAGCTACCTTTTACAAACTCCGCATCTCTATTCAAAAAAATAACTTCAAATTCGGGTGGAAGAAAATGCAACAAAGATACATCTAACAAATCTTTTTTTATATCATGTACTAATTTACTTAGCTCACTATCAAACCAAATTACTTTATCCATTAAAAGAATATAACTATAATCAGCAGGATTAAAAATCTAAGTAACTTGTTGCACCTCTAACCTCCTCGCTAATCAAACTCTGAAATCTTTCAAGAGACAGCTGGTTCTTCTCATGTTCAAGTTAATTACCAAAAATTTTGTATAACAATATTTGTTCTATATGTCTTATTACCAAAAATTTCATATAACAATATTTGTTCTATATGTCTTTGATACTCTTCAACTCTTTGGACATTACTACTAAAAAACATTCAACGTAAACGATTCTCATAACAACCTTTAACCCAATTTACTATATTGTTATGAATTTGTTTGAGACACTGATTAGAAAAAAAAACCTATCATGTTCTTTCCTTCTATGACTAGTACCATAGGTTCGAGAACATTTTTTTCTTTTTTAAATTTTTTGTACATTAACATTGTTAGGTCCAACGTCAATTCAAATGCTTTAAATAGACTCACTCGTACTACTCAATTTTAAAGTTGCCATTGTGAATAATAACAAACTTTCCACTGTTTGCCACCAACTTTCAAAATACTAATTAAAATGTAATAAAAAAAAAACATATAAAATATAGTATAATAATTAAAACAAAATATATGAAAATTATCTAAGGCTCACTACCCAACAATAGATAATAAATCATACAAGAAGTGATTTTACTTTATCATTCTAATTCTTTTCTCAAAAGAACTATAGTCTACTTCAAGTCTTTTTACTTTCTATTCCAATCTTCAATCTAATTCATAGATCTTCCCATCCTTTACTCCCAGATCTAGAGCAATCTTATCTTTTTACCATCTAAATACGTTAATTCTAATGTACCCCATATAAAATAGTCTAACTCTAATGCACATCATCTTGGGTAATCTAACTCTTATATACATGTTCTCAATCTAGACTTTTCCTAACTTTAGTGCACTAAAGATGGAGTTGTCTAACTCCAATGCAGATGTAGTCGGCTCGGAGTTGTCAGATTCCTACCCATCCATCTTTATCTCCTCTCATTCTCTAGTTAAATACTACTACATGTGGTTACAACATTCAATTATCCATCAAATATCTACAACTACCTTACATGAATATAAATAAAAATAGAATTATTCAGTATATCATATGAAGAAAAAATTAAAAAAATTAAAAAAAATTTAAAAGTGAAAATAAAAAACAACAAAAAAACAAAGTTTCATCAATATAGTAAAATAAGAAGATGGGACAAAATAAAATAAAATAACATGAAACGTTCTCTTCTTGATATAATGATGATCTCTTTGTTATTAGGGATCTCATAAACAAAATGATAAATTAATGTAATAGAACATGCAATTTTGGAAAAAATAAGACAAATAATTGAAACTTGGAATGAAAATGAAAATTGGAGATTTTATTGCAACGGAACTTCTGAGTAAACAACATTGACAGTGTTAGACACCGTACTAGTTTTTGGAAGCAAAGCTGCAATATGATTTGAAGAAGTTGTTCTTAAAAGCGCAATATATAGTTGTCCATGACTAAAGACTGGGACTCTAATATCTAATCCTACATACTTTACGGATTGCCCTTAAGACTTGTTAATTGTCATAGCAAATGCCAACGGCACTAGAAACTGCCGCCTAGTGAAATGGAATGACAATGCCGTACAAGAATGGGTAAAAGAAATCATTAGTTTAAAAATATGCTTGCTTGCACACGGACCAGAAAGGAAATGTGCTTCTAAAATACAATACAAAAAGCGTGTGAGAATCATTCTAGCTCAATTGCAAAGCAAATATTTTGGGGGCACACCCAAATATCTGCTGCCAGACGAAAAATTTAGGTCGTAGAACGTATATTAATCAATATACTAAAAGTGTGTTGAGAAGTCCGTATTTCCGGAGTCATTATTGCCATGGGTCAAGAATGGATATTATCCCCAACAGACGTAAACAAATAGAACATCTCTTCAGAGAAAGTTCAGCTGAAAGATATGACTTGTTGGCAACAGTGCTTCAATTGTCACCTAATCGACATAAGATCTTTTGGGGGAAAAACACCATCTGCTTGTACTTCACAACTTTACAATGGCTTGTTGGTCATCAATGATTCATAAAGGATACAAATTTTTGATCATATTGAATAACACGGAAATATAATACACTTTTGTATTTGTGTCTACAAAAAGCAATACAAAATGCTCAAACTCGATAAAATTATTGTCTAAGTTGCAAATTTGTCATTGTCTAGGTCTATATCCACTTAAGAGCAATTGAAAGCTCTCCCATGTTGAGGGATGCAAAGAATGGTTGCACTTAAAGAAGAATGAAAAAATGAACAAAATAATGTTCTAATCCTAAACCAAAGTCAATACAATCAACAAACCTGCAACCACAAGATAGAGAATGTGAACCAACTATAAAGATTAAGCAGCTCGCAATGTTGTGGTTGAGCCAACGTTTGTATCAACCTCCTATAGACATCATGAGCTACTTCCACTGTCACACATTTTGGGTCGGGAAGTCCACACATGTTCAAATTAGCAGGAATACAATATATGTGTTAAAGGATGCTAAATAATAAAGTAGCAGTGAAATCCAAGAAAGTAAACAAGTCTATAAGAATAATGACACATACACGAAGGAACAAAACAACTTCCTTTAAGCACCACACACTTGAACATCCTAAAAACCAATACTGTCCAAAGTTCTCATAAAAAACAAACTCCACTAAAATATCTTAATATTTATAGAAGCAAATCACAAAACGAAACACACATTGTCGCATTTGATTCACCACATAATCAGCACTTCAGCATGAATACAAGCCCTAACTCTCACCATCAACCAAAAAACCTTTAGCCAACAACCCGATAATTGATTAATTCCTCTTCATTCTCACATAAGACAATTACAACAGTGCTCCTCACAACACACAACCAACATCCGCACTACTTCAACCGCTTCCAAAAAAAACACATCAAAGCTAAGACTCATACCTTAGTGGCCGAATTGCAAGGCGATGCATGGCGCAAATCTAAACCCGGCATCTCGGCTCCCGCAACAGAAGCCTCGACAAATCAAATTAGCAAGTGGAACCAACGATTGGGGAGATCCCGGACTTAGTTGTAAGTTAGCCGAATGAAATTGCCAAATTACCAATTTGGTTTTGAAGGTTTAGTATTTTTTCCGGTTCAAAACCAAAATCTTACGTGAATATCACATTAGTATCATCCAAATATCACTTAAATATCATACATAATTACCGTATCATACATAATTACCAAATGATCTTAGGAGAAAGAGGATGATAGCTAGATGACCTCTGAAACTTCCTGAATAGTGAGTGGAACATGTCTCCTCAACGGATTCCACCACGGAACAGTCGTGTGAGACACAGCGTCCTACATTGTAATATAGATGTGCAATAGAAGTTTCTAATAACTCCTTATTTCTTAGGGATTTCATAATTTCAACTTATATTCTTTCATTTGAGAGCAATTATCAAACGAATGGATATCGTGGATACATCAAAATTTTATGTTTTAAGCTTAATAATGAATATGGTGTAACCATTTAGGAATGTAGTCAAAAGATAGATATTATTACACAACAAACAATAAATAAATTGAAGACTATCTCAAACTCTTATATATCATGCATGTTTGACCTATACCTGCTTGAGAAGACCAATATTACGGGGTTGCCTTTACGAAACCTTATTATTTAAGAAGTCCTTAAATAATAAGGTTTTGGAATCTTATAAATGCTTTAACAACACCTATGTCAATGTTCTTTGATGATCTTTGTACATGTGCATATAGTAACAACACTCTACAAAGTATTTACATTTTAGATATAAGTTTAGGCTTACGTCATGTGTATCTATCTTGAAGTAGGTTAAGCTTGTACAATTATAAATTAATTTTCCATTTCAACCTTATAACAATTACAAATTATCATACCTATTAATATGTAGGTTTTTCATTTATTACTTTCAAACACATTAATTCTTTACAATTTTATATCATTATTGTATTGGAATATACTTTGTGTTAGTATATACTTGTGTTTAGTTGTGCTTGTATTCATGTTCTATTTGAGTGATTGAATAAGTCATTTTTGTGAATTTTTGAATATAAAAGTAAAGTATGATAATTATTTGAAAAATAGCTTACATTTTTTTAATATGAGTTTTTTCATAGTGGTTTCAAATTTGAATTCCATTCCAACTTGATTAACAAATGAAGTAAAAAAGATTAATTTTTTAACCTTTACAAGACTAAGAAAATTATGTTATTCTATTCCAACAATTTTTATTCATAACGGACATTGAGTGATGGAGAAACAAGCCGTAGAAGTTTGCAGTCATTTTAAGAAAGAAATGAACTTTTAGTAAATTTAATTATAATGATTTATCTAAAACATATTGAACTATAATTAATTACAAGAAGGTTTGAAGAAATGATTTAGAGTATTTTTTGGTAATTGTTTGATTTTAAAGGGTATTTAAATAGAAGGTGTTATGTAGCCAATTTATCTTTTGATTTAAATTTCTAAAAATATAAACAAATCTTAATTTTTGTATTCCCTAAACTTGACTATTATATTACAATTTAAAAGCATTAATTTTTCAACGCATTGTTTTTAGTATAAGGGATGAGATTTCTATTGAAATCTAACACTCCATGACACTAAAAGCTAGAGCAATTGAATTCATACTATAAAAAATAGTGTGTTTGTCCCTTTGTCTTAGTCCTTCACTCATAAGAGAACCCTATAAAAAAAATTTGCATAAATCTATTTGATGCATCTTTTGAAAATCTTCTTATAACATGCTCTTGTATGTTTTCACACAATGCACATTATAAATGCAATTACAACTTTTTTTTTTAATCTTAAAAATAAAATAATTACTCAAAATTTTATATATTCTTAAAATTTAAAATTTGAACCTTCACTATTAGTCAATTCAAAAGTATATAGACAATTTTTTATATTTTTATGTGTATGTTTTAACAAAATTTAAATTCTAACATGCATCTATGTTTGTTTTTTAATCACAAATTTTTAAATGTCAAATTACATTGAATTGAATTTTTTATAATTCTATTGTAATGCAAAATACTTGGAATACTTTACTACTTTATTCAATAAAGAAAATACCTCAACAAAATGATTCATATGATTTTTTCTTACTATGATGTTTTACAATGGCTTATAAAAATGAATTTGCATTGCCATAGTAAGCGCCTATGAATTGCGCTGAGGAGGAGAGCACAATAAAGTGGACCACAAAGTGCAATATGTGATTACTAAGAAGTGAATATGAAGTGTGCTGTTTTTTAAAGCTCAAAGCTGATTTTGAGCATTTTGGTGTAGTTTTTGATCATTTTAGTCACTTTCTAGGGTGTCGTAAAGTATCTTACAAGCATCTTCATAAAAAGAATGTCCTCAATTGAAACTTAATTTGACCACTAGTTCTAAATCATGAAAATGAACTTTTCCGAAGTCTTAATTTCTTCATTTGGTGCCCTCTATTGACTTTAGAGGATGTTATTTCCAATTTAAAAAACAATGTCCGGTGAAAAAAAACCCCAAAACGTTTCGCGGAAAACTGGGTCTCAAAAACGTCCTTGCGGTACTTCTCGTCCGCCCAAACTTTCATTTGAAGTGGTCATTGTCATTTCTACAACCGCAATTCACAAACGGAGGGCACTGTGGAATCAAAAGTGATTTCCGACAACATTTGACATATGTTCTTATCACTTTTTCAAATGACTGCATTCACTTTGTCGGACTTTAAGGTTCTCGTACGACATTGTAGAAGACGCGAATTCGTACCATATTCTCCCACACTTTAGATAACCAAGTCTATTTTCTATACCCAAACTTCTTCCCATCATACCAACAACCGAGATGCCACTTTTTTAAGTCTTTGCGATAGGGGCTGAAATTGGCAATGAGCGAAGCACTTTTGTGACCATACACTTTATTGTGCTTCCCTCCACGACCGATAGAGAAGCCATGATTTAGTTTGGGAATTTCTTACAAGAGACACATAAGATAAAGACTTATTGGGTTGGGTGTTGGCCGTTAACGAATTTCTCCTTGAAGGGAGTTTTTCTGAAAACTTGGAAAATTCATTGTGAACTCAAAAATGATCAGAATTGAAAACCGTAAAGTGTGTTGGAACAATACCAAATCGTACTAAAATATCATGAAAAAACATTAATTTCTTTTTGTAATATCATTCCACATATTACAATTAACTTATACAACATCTACCATGAACTACTCCTATCTTTTGCTTCAATTACAATGTAAATTACAATTGCAAATTTGAAATGAGGTTCTATAGTTGTTCTTGGGATAATTGAGTGCATATTTGTGGTATCATTGAAATATATCTTGTTTAGTTTTTGGCTTTAAGGTCCAATTTCTTAACAAGTCCTTCTAACTAGTAATTTTTTCCAAAAACCTGTGAAAGCCTTTCACACTACTAAAAATGTCCCCAAAGGAGTTGAAGAATGGTTAGAGGCTATTGGAGTGATAAACCTCATGCATAGCTTAAACTGAGAGTCCGGGTATATAAAGCGAGGACACACTCTGCACCATTTGGAACCCTAATCTTGAGTCTCTCCACCTCTCTCGGAGCACTCTGCTAGTCAGAGGAGTGGTCAAGTTATTTTGACTCAAAATATAGAAACAGGTGAGGTAACCTCGGGAGTGAGTGGGGACTACCGGTTTAAAATCTTCTAGTATTAATGCTTCATGTGCAAGTGATGGTATGTGCAAAACGTTGTGATCATCAGTGAGTATGAGAAATGTTTCGGTGAGTTTTGGAAAGTGAGAAACTGTTTCGATGAATTTTGGAAATGTTTCAGTGAGTTTTGGAAACTGTTTTGTTGAGTACATTCAGTGAGACTGGATCATCCTTCTCATCCTCCTGCATTGAATTGTCGAACACAATAGTCTTCTGAATTAGCAGCTACTCTTGGCATTTGCAACGACTGTTATCATCCTAAACTTGGAGAGCTCGATGGAGAGCCTGGAAATCTTGCTCTAAAAGAAGCTAAGCATCAAGGAGAGAAGTTGCACGTCGGCTAGCTCGACAGACAACAAATCCAGGACGTGAGAGCAACTCGCGTCCGAAGTATGATATGAGTAAGTACGTTAGCACCAGGACCATGCAAAGAGGCTCCGAAAGGCTTGAGCCTTGTGTGGCCGGCGCTGTAGCAAGGAAGTGTAGCCACGTAGTCAGCTAGCCTCACCGCACTCACGTGCTGGAAATGACGGTGGAGGGACTTCTCGACGATGATGTGGAATGAATCTTTCAGTCAAAACAACGTCTCGACATCAGAAAAGAATAATCGTATATACTCGTGACTGTTCACGTAAGGAATGATGGACAGTTACACATCGATCTGGGTTCAATAATAAATGCGAGGCTGCTAGATGCTATTTATGTCAAATCACGTTCGCAACTTCGCAAACAGTAATTCGACCCAGGCCGTCTATCGAAATAAGGTCGAAATTTCACAGCTTGCTTAGGCCACAAGTATTACCACCCATAGATGGCCACGCGCAGTGCCTATAAAACAAAGAGGAGCTTATGAAATGAACCGTACGTGCACCTGTAGCATCACAATGACCAGTGCTCCTGGAACATCAAAATGACTTCACAGACATACAAGTGCAAGTTCAAAGTGTGACTGGATATCGTTCACATTACAAAACCTTCGGTCCTCTTGCAGTCAAGGATGTAAACACAACGCACGAAGTACTGTATGTTATATTCCTCAAATATTAAAACACCCAGGCCACACAAACAAACGTTTAAATGGGCGTTTAAGAGGATTATGTAATGTGGCCTAACTCAACAGTAAAAAACCTAGTAATAGATCGGCGCAAGCCGTGAGTCGGCAAACCGACTACTGGCTTTGTGGTACCAAACTATCCAAAAACTTTAAAGAAATCGACCCTGAGACTGACTCCTGCTCCTCGGTCGACGTCCAGGCAGTGGTGTTCCTCTGACTTATTATTGGCAAAAACCAAACAACTCTACATACTCATTCACACCGGTTTCGCTTGAGTGCTTCGTATTTGTACAGAAGGTCCAATCTTCCACAACGTTACATGGTGACTCGTCATGAGGTTCATTCTTTGACAGGCTGGGTACTTCGATCCGGTTGTCAGCCGCAAGTGGCGCCACTTGCACCGAGCGTACACCTTTTACTCGAATGCAATGTCCCCGAATTCTCCTTCCTTATCACAAGCCCCTGTTCAATATCATGCCCATTGCAAGGAGTATTAACAACGCGACATGTGTAGACTACAAGAAGGGACTGAAAGGTTTTTCAGATATTTTACATATTTTAAATTTATCGTTCGAGCAGCCGCACTTACCATTCGCAGAGGCCACGTAGGAATAGCAGTCGCTGGAGCCTTCGTTCACATAGCAGGTGCCGGGGTTGTAGCCACAGTTGGCTCCGGACTCGCCGGTCGCTCCGGCCACAGTCATCATGCTGGCGAAACTGCACAATCCACCAAGGGCATTGCATATGAGAACTCTTTGCCACAAATGTCATGTTCAGCAATGGCAATTTCAGTACATGCAAAACTGTGACTGCAGAACAGTGTTATCCTTCATGACATATTAAAGCGACGTCTGAAATGGTTATTGTACCTGTCATCACCCATCGTGTCATCGAACCACATACTTTGATTGCACCTGTTCCAAATAAAATAACGCAAAATCAAAAACTTTATGAGAATTATAACCGAAACGAAACATCTAATACCCGCCTCTGTAAATGAACCTCAAGGACTTCCAATGCCTTCACCGAAATTAAACACACCACTCTGTCTTTTAGACGTAACCCCAAACTCAAAGCCCACACATTCACATGCACCAGCTACAACCTATACCACCAACTCCTCCACACCATACTCAAAACCTCCACAAACCCCTCCTCCCATGAAAAACAACCACTAACAACAATTGAATCAAGCCTAAAACTCCCTTCCCACCGATCCATACAACCTCTTTCAAAAATCCTGGCACGAGAAAACTCTTCCAAAACGTTCACGAAATACTCATCCCTCATACTCACGTGCAAGTCGCCTGGCAGCCGCACTTGGGGCAGCACCCGCATCCATTTCCGCAAGACATGATGAAGTTTTCCGGTGAAGACAAGCCACCACCAAGTCTAGTTGTATGATCCCACAGTCGAACTCCCAAAGCCAGATCAGAAAGCACCTGAATTATAACTCAGAGAAGAACTAGAACAGTACTAGAGCAGAACTAGAGCAGAACTAGAACAGAACTAGAGCAGAACAAGAGCAGAACAAGAGCAGCAACAGCAGTGACAAGAGCAAACAACAAGTGCAGAGCGAGTTCAAGCTCAGGAAGCTAGAAGAGGCGGAGAAGATGGCCGAAGAGTCACTCCAACAGAAGAGCTGCTGCCTCGATCGAGACAAGGGTGGGTCTTTTATGGCCGCTTGCCCCAAGGGCAGCCCCGGCCAAAATTATTGTCCTCCCTGCCCGCCACCTTCCCAGGCTCAATTCCCGAGACGGGCAGCGTGGAATTTCACGTCTTTGCCGCTGCCCGCCACCACTAGACGCTCTCTTCAAGTTCCCTCGAGTTCCCTGTTGGGCCCAT
Organism: Ceratodon purpureus; assembly: GCA_014871385.1. Classification (NCBI taxonomy): domain Eukaryota; kingdom Viridiplantae; phylum Streptophyta; class Bryopsida; order Pseudoditrichales; family Ditrichaceae; genus Ceratodon; species Ceratodon purpureus. Next base: position 15,358,960 of record CM026422.1, on the reverse strand, counting down.
GGTGGATAGAGGAATGTCGTTACTGTTTTCTTCCCAGAATAGGCTTCAATGGCATCTACCCCAGAATAGCATGGTGGTGCCGCGCACATGGTAAGTGGCTGCAGTCATGAACTCATTTGCTATGGGCATCGGCTTTGATATAGCATATGCAAGTCTATTTTAGTTTGCTTGTGGCCGGTTTTGTCAAGAAAAAAAATTCTTTCGGAATTGTGTTGTAATAAATCATTCCTCCGGGGGTAGATTAAACAAATGAGCCCCCTTGCCATTTAAGTTTTGGTCATCCCTATCTCTTTCTTGTACTGTTCTTGTATTTTGGGGAACCCAACATTCCATTGAACCATGCTGCGGGGTTATTTTGTATTATTGGTATGCGCTGCAAGTTATGTTTTTAGCTGCTGTAATGTGCAAGTAGTACTTGTGAGGTATTTGGAAGTGTTTTCTGCATGCTAGGGGAGCTGTTAGCAGTTTTGGCAAGTGCTCGTGGTGTCAATCTTGGTATGTTTGAAATTGAACCATAGGCATTTGTCTCTAGTGAACAACAGTGAACAGCATGTTGTGTCTCTCTGCACCTAACCCTGACAGGACTGGGAATATGGGACATTCGGCAGGCGCTGGTTGCACCATATACCGGAGTAACTTAGATGATTTGTAACTAAGTTAGAGGCTTGTAGAGAAATTTGCTAGAGCCAGCTCTCATGGTCATACATGACCTGGAATGCACACAAAAGGTTTGATACCAAGTGGCAAACTTCCTTACTGTCTCAGATTCAACACAAACAATAGTAAGGAATGTGCGGTAAGAATAAAATATAAGATTGTGCATTGGAAACAGAGTACTGTGGATTCTAAAACCAATGGAAGTAGAACTGGAATCTTTTGAGCAAAGCTTACCTTATAAAAATTCTTCACTGTCAAGTTATTGGTAGATTCACCAACTTTCTCATCCAAAAGTGTTATTAACTCATTTTTAAAGTTACTTAGAGTTTGAATGAGAAAATTTCTCTTTTTATTTTTTATCCTCTTATTTACTCTCTCCAAACAACAATTAAATATAAAAAATTGGTGATCTTTTAGCTAGGTTCCTTATGAAGTATAGAAAAACAAGGTGGGTTCTAAGTTCAAAATCAAGATAGATTTGAGGAACACTTCACAATAGGCTGAAGCCCAAAGTTTACAAATCAAATTTCTAGCCCAATTCATAGTGAGAGTCCAGAATGTTAGGTTGTAAAACTACATTAGAATATTTTAAAAAATTGCTTTTGGTAAGCCATAGTGTGAAGCCTCAAAGCCCAAGTCCAAAGCTTGTTATCATTTACCAAAATATTTAACTATTTATAGAAAATTGTGAAAATATCTTTCAAAAATGAAGGTTTGAATAATGTGTGGATGAAAATAAAATAAAAGGACTCAATAATATGAAGAAAGTATAGCCTTATTGAAACAAACATTTTCTTCAGCCATTAGAGGATCAAAGCCAATGAATGTAATAGGATTGATAAATAGCATATGATAAAAATAGTGGATGATGATCAACCATTAATACCATGGATTATTTTCTTCTTTTCCATATGTTATAAAAAATCTTAGTATCTAGAGAAAGATATTGTGTTCCATCTACATTGAATCTAAACTCTTGTTGAAACCTTAAACTCTTCAAGCTAAAATTCACAAAAAGTGTTGCCATGTAAGTGCTTAGGAGGATGTCATGCTTTAGACTTTGGGTTGTGATACAAAGCATAGAAGATTGGTATATGACGTCTTACCAATTTAATTGATGGATTATTTAGAGTCTTAGGCTTTGGCTATAGTGTAAAGTTGCCTTCAAAGTGAAGAAATTTGCATCTATTTCAATGTAATTTTAATTGTCTAAAACAAAATATAGTATATAGCTTATTCAAATTGTTAGTGGTTTTACAAAAAAACTCAAACATTATGTGGCATGTCATTACATCTTGTTTAATTTGATAAAGTTTCATGTACTTGATTGGAGTACATATTTCAATACAAGCATGTTGAGAACGTTTAATGTAAGTATCTTAGATCACTCATCCAAAGGAAAAAAAGAGAAGGGACTCGGGAGGGGGGTTCAAACAACTTTGTAATAAATAAAATGTGACTTCTCTTGGTGTGAACTTCTTGCACTATACAAGCTGTCTAAATTCTTTAGCATTATGGTGTATAATACACAATGATATTTTCTTGGGACAAATTCTAGATGTGGCATAGAGGTGTAGCATGAACAAAAAAATCTTGTAATAGACATAGGTTTAGATTATTGTTAATATACACCTTATTTATATTTATATTTTGTGAATAAATTTTTAATAAAATTGAATTCAAACGTTAAAAAAAAAACAAGTATTTTTCTTGAATTAGAAGATGTAAAAAGGGAACAATTAAGTAATTTTTTTGAGTACAAGAGAAAATAATTTTGTATCCTAGTAAACAATGGGAAAAAAAAAGTGATGTATTTTTAAGTATTTTATTTATAGCTTTAGATGATAAAGTTGAAATCCAATTGAAAGTTTTAAATCCGTAATTATTTTAAGATTAAATAACTAAAATTTAACCATTATCTTCTAGTTGAGTTTGTAATTGCACATGTGTTTACTTTAAAGGTTTATCTTCTTTTGAAATTCTAAAAATAAGTCATTATATGAAGTAAAATACTTGAAGTCTTAAAAATAAGTCTTCTATTAGAGGTGACCATCTTCTTGTAATAAATATATGTGATTGTTTTTAGAACCATCAAAAAATGAACCTTTGAAATTAGTATCTAAAATTAGATATTTTATATTGTTTAAAAATATATAAATATAAATATAAAATAAAAATACATTTAAATAAAATAAAATTTATGATATATTATTACTTTTATTTTTAAACATTTTTAAATGTGATTTTAAATATAATTTTGGATGTAGTATTAAATGTAATTTTAAATGTCATTCATATAACTAAGAAAATTGAAAAATATTATTATTAACCAATTAATATGTCAATGTATAAGTTTTACGTTTAGTAATATCAAAAGCCAAAAAATACATAGTTTAATTATAACTTTAAGAGAAAATTACTTAATAAGTTTAATATTTTTTAGCAAGTATTGTACAATTATTTTTTGATAATTTTGAAATTTTGAAATTCTGTACACTCACAATTCATTTCTAAAAATTTCATTGAAAGAAATGATCCTCAACAACAGTGCTCCAAACGGAGGTGTTGTGGCTCATCCGCATGTCATGCCACCAACACATGGGAGCACCAAAGCGGGCGCTACCCTTGTAGAAAAAGGTGAATAGTAGTGCAACTCCCATTGGCAATATACAGTACCCAGAAAAAAAGATACGTGATTTTCTCTTGATTGTTTTAGAAAAATGTAGTGAACAACTAATTTGGTGAGCTCATGCAAGGTTGAAAATTCATGGAATTCAATGCAAAAAATTGCATTTGAAAGCCTTTAGACTCTATTTCAATAATAGTATTTGTTTACATAGAAAAAAAACCAAAATTAATACAAAATTTGCTTTCTCCCATATAGTACTCAAAATTTAGTACTACCACCTTTTGCACTAATTACTTCCTTCATACGTGTGGAAATGGTAGAATCAATTCATAAAGTATGGGAAGAGATACCTTTAGACCTCTTTGAAACTCTTACTAATACCATTTCTTCTGCATTGTGTGGCCGGGATGTACTCTAAACTTCATCTTTAATAATCTTTTATAGGTTCTTAATTGGATTTAGATCTGAAGAGTTGGTAGGCCACTTCAACTTCTTTACACCAATAACTTCTCTCCACTTGTTTGGCAAATTGCTGCGATGGACCGGAGCGCCATTCTCCATAAGCAACATGTCTTTGTGATGATGATGGATAAAATAAAATGGAGTTAAAGTGCCATCGTAAATAAATCCACAAAATCACTTGCACTTCGCTTATCTGCGGGTACGATTACTAAAGGAGCCTTCTCAAAGCCACTAAAAGCACCCCAAACCATCACCAACACACGCCCGGACTAGAAAGTTGGTACTAGACATTTATCTGAATATCTTTTATAAGTCTTTCGCCACACTCTAATTTGTCTAGAACTCCTTCCTATTTCCAAAGATGATTCATCAGTCCAAATAACCTTCTTCCAATCCTCCTTTGTCCAGTTTTTATACTCTTTAGCAAATGCTTACATGTCTGCCGTGTGCTTTTTACTGAGAAAGGATTTTTTACTGCAACACACCTTCTATAACCAAGGGTGTGCAAAGCCTTCCTTACAGTACGAGTACTAACCTTTGTAACACATGCCATCTCATTTCTAATTTTTGTGAGTGGTCTACGACGATTTTTATTAAGGAGGCGTTCTAATTGTCTCATATTCTGCTCTGTAAATTTTTGTGGCCTACACGATGGCTTTAGTGATTTTATAGTTCCTCGTTTTTTGAAACTATTTATAAAACCCTAAATAGTAGAAGATGACATACATAATTCTCTTGCTATCTCCACACCTTTGCCTCCAGCTTTGTGCGTTCCAACCACTTGTCATTTCTCAGCATCTGCCAACGCTCTAGTCTTCATCTTTCTCAAAAGATTATGCCACTTAACCTACCCACAACACCAAACAAACTTATTTCAACAAGCATAATATACCACACACTAAACAAAGTCACGCTGACACCCACAATTATGTCAAAAGTTAACCCTACAACTTATAATATTGCAATCACAATTCAATGTCACATACATATTTTTTTTTAAACAATGGCCCAAAACATTATTATACCATAATGAGGCCTAATAATAGTTAATGCATGAAAAAGACGTGGACACACTTTAGATAGGGCAATGGAGAACTATTACTTATATAGATTTTTTTTATAATTAGACACAAACCATTTACTTTTTACAACCTTACTCCTAGTTCTAAAAATAGGTGAAAATCCCAAGGCAATTGCTCAGAAAGTGAAAAAATAGTGCTCACTTAAAGTTCATTGTCTATACTCTAGTTAACTTGGAGATAAGTAAAATTTACGTATCTTTTCTTCCGAGTACTATACATTAATTTTTATACTACACGCATATGCCTCCATACTCAAGTAGAAGATTCTCTAACTCTTTTTTGTTATAAACCAAATTCAAACTCCCCATTCCACCATTCTCATATGAACGCTCTCAATCTCTCTCCATGGAGTGTGTATAGTTTATAGGGACGCGGTCCAATGTGGTAGCACCACTGGTAACTTGCTTCTCGTCAGAAGAGCCAGATGTTGTGACTCTTCAAATTGCGAAGCCTGACATTACGGCACTTAGAATGAACATCCTTGCAACTTGGACTCGGGCGCCTAAGTCGTCGACTTTGTTATTTGACACGAAGAGGATCAGTTTCAATATCATCTTTGGTAAATTTTAAATAATAATTTATTTATTTGTTTATGAAATTTACAAACTTTGCTTAACCCCTAAAGGTCCAAGGTGTTTTGGCTCCTCCAAAACCAAAAACTGCAGATTTTGACCACCTTGTGGAATTTGATGTATGTTTGCAATAAAATTTTCTTTTCTAGTATTTCCAACCGTAAGATCTTCAACCTAACTACTTGCACTAACACCATCTTAAATTTCAATTGTTGGATCTTTACCATTTGTGGGATTATGATGTTCAAAGTTTACTGGGTTTTTTTTTTTGGCTTTGCCGGAAAGGCATAGTCTAAATGGTGCCAAGGAAGACTTGATGAGTGTTACCCCAAACATTTTGCTCCTTATTTTTTTTCATATAGGAAACTAAGTTGGGCACCTCCATGCAAAATTTTGGAGACTTATTTTGATTTTTTGGCCTTCATGCAAATTAGTTTCCAGAAAGAGGTACAAAACCCACAATATGGTCAAACTTAAATAACGTTAAAGATATTTGGTTTGAAAAAAAAGTGAACAGTGAAAAGTTACATCTATGAGTTTGTGAATTTTAGAAAAAAAAAATTTGAAAAATTCCTAAATCTCAAATTTAGACAATTTTTGAAAGGAAAAAATGTAAAATTACAAAAAACTTTGAAGCTTGTTCGTGTAATTTTTGGAGGCTGCCCTTGTAAAATTGGTAAACTTTTTGGCTTGGGTCACTCTGGATTTTGAGTAATGATTTGGTTATGAAAATATTTATAATTTTTATTTTTGAAAAAAACCTGTTTTTAGACTGCCCGTTTTGGACTTGAAATCTAAAATTTCTAAATGAAGGTTCTAAAATTGGAATTTGGCTTTGCAACTTTTACGACGTACACATTATGGTAAAGGGAGTATCTAGTAAAAATCTTAGGCAAAAATATAACTTTTAACCCCTTCATCTAAGCTGCCCGAAATATCAAAAAGTAGTTTTTGCTTTCCTGGTCCTTTAGGGGTTAAAGTATTCAATTCAAGGTCTATAACCATACCATATTATTATTTTAAAAAATCAATAGCATTTAATAGCAAAAACAAGCAATAGCAAAGAATTTTGAATAAAATATTTGGATTTGCAGAAAAAATTAATTATTTAAATCAAATTGGTGGTTAAGAAAACCACAATGTAATGAAATCAACATCCTTCTTTTAATTATGGAAAGCTTAAATGACAATGTGTGATCAAATATTTTTTTTAAATCTTAAAATTAAACTAATATTTTAAGATTTTTTTTTCAACAACAAATGTGAACATCAGGGATGACTTCCGGTCCAAAAAGATCGCATGTGGTTTTAAACTATGAGAAACACAAGAGTGATCACACTTCAATTCTCAAAGTCGATGATACATCTACAACAAGCTACTAGTGTATTAAAATCTTCTTTGTATTACAAAAGTTTCACTTCAAGAAAAAACATCTTGTTGACTTTCACTTTGTTTTTTCTTGAAGTTTCACTTATGACGTACATAAGAAAAAGAAACTAGCTACTTGTGTATTGAAATTAAAGTTACATGATAGTTGTAACAAAAGATCTCAAGCTGCATAGCATTATAAACACCTATTTTTTGTTACTCAGTATTTAGATTATCGTACATTGTTTTATCCATTGTTGTAGGTAGTTTTTCCTTCCTCCAATCTTCTTTGTTTAGGACCCAAGGATCACCTCCTCTTGATGTCTTTTCAACATAATTTTTATACAATCTGAAATTCTTAATTAAATTATCCCATTTATTACATATTTTATCAAAATCAATATCAACATTTTTAAATAAAGGCTTATGAAGCATATAGTTTAGAATTTTCTGCCACTTTTCCTCCCTTGACTTAAAGATGTCTTTTTCCCTTTATTTTTTTTTAATGTTCTTCTTCTTTTAATTTGATCAATACAAGAGCTTGTGCTTTACTTCATCTAAATATATATATATTTTTTGCCTTTATCATTTCCTTCATTTTGAGTATTTGCCTTCTTCCTCTCGAGACTCTTCTTTTTCATCTTTTTGTTCTATTTTAACATCTTCCTCACCTACAGGATTCATGTTGGCTATGTATTCCATGACAATATAAACAAAAAATTAAACCAAAGTCAATTGTAGTATTGCATACAAACAAGAATGATTTTTGAATATTATCACTTCTTAAAGTTCAAAACATATATGATACCTTTCACTTTCGTTGAAAACAAACTATTATTCTTTTTCTTTGTAAACTTTTAAATTTCATCTTTTTCTTTGTAGACCTTTACATTTCATCTTTTTCTTTGTAGACTTTTACATTTCATCTTTTCTTTATGAACTTTATCAATGATTAAACTTATTTAAGTCAATGGTATTTTTAATTTTTCATATATATATTTATATTTTCTTTCATACTTGAAAACTTTGCAAATATTTTCTAGTGGTAATATACTCATTTGTTTATAATGGCTTCAACATCTAGTGTGGTTGTATTAAAATATCGTAATTTAATGTATCCAAATAAAACGGAAATTATAGATGGTTTTCAAACCTTGGAACCCGCAATACATTTAATTTCTATAATCCACAATACTATCATTGACTTCTATATCAGGTAATTTTATTATCAACTTCTAAGGCAAATTAAAGGTATTTGAATTTATACATATAGACAAAAAATAAAATTGGATGTTAAAATAACCAGCAGTTTTACATGTTTCTTTTTTGCAAAGCTTCTACAAGTCCTACTTCGAGATGCTATACAAGAATCTCTTTTCACGTGGACGCGTGCAATAAACTGATTGGGAAAAGATTATATCTCTATACTAATTAATAAAAGGTACATAATTGAGAAACTTTCATCTTTAAATTTATAGAATTTACAACTTCAAATTGCATACCTTTTCTATTTTGAAGAAGTGACATTTTCATCTTTTTGTTTTATAATGATTAAGTTTTGGTTTATTCTTGTTGTGAGCATTGGAGTCTTATCATTATTTGTCATCTTGGCCCCATCGGAAATGATGGAGGTAAGTTTCATAAACTTAAGTACTTAAGGTATTCTTGGTTTTAGATGTTCAAGGTCTTAGGTATTCATCGCCTTGGGCATCCAAAATATCCATGGTCTTAGATGTTCTCATGCATATATAGTATTCATGTTTGTAGTCTATATATTTATAATATTAATTTCATTGATCTTCTTCAAAATGTATTAACTCCTAATGTCAAATGCCCTCAAAACTGCCAAAAACCCTCAAAACTGCCCTCTTTAAATGCAAGGTGCAAATTTTTATTTTTTGTTGTATTTTTGAGTATGCAACCGCAAGATCTTGTACCTAACTTGTATGTGCATATTTATGTCAAATCTTAAATTCAAATTCCTTACCAATTGTGAGATCGTCATGTTTAAAGATGCAAAAAAAGTTTTTTTTGCTTGTTGGAAAAAGGGTAATTGGTTTTTTGAGGGCCAAAAAAACATTTTTGGTAGAAAATGTGATATGAAGCTCTACAAATTCTTATTTTTAAGTGAGTTAGGAACATACCTTTGCAATGTTTATTCTCATACGACCTATAAAACCTAAAGAAATGCTTGATTTTCACATAGAGGTATGCTGAAATTCAACTACGAAGGCCAATCTTTGACAATAAAAAAGGCATGTAAACAATAATTGGATTGAAGATCCAAACGGTGAGATTATGCCTCAAATTTGTATTTACTTGATCAAAAAATAAAACTTGAAAAAAAGTAAAATCTCAATTTTTGGTGATTTTTTGAAGTTTCTGCAATTTAATTGATTTTGGGCAGTTTTTGAGAATAAATGAGCATATCCCACAGTTTGGGCAGATTTCAAATAGTGTTTTCAAACTTTGACTGTGGATATCTCCTAAAGTATGAGGAATTTTGAAGCATGAGATGACCCTTCGGAAAGGTATGAAAAAAATTTACATTATGCCAAAAGTAGAAACTTCATTTGATCTAAATTTAGTATGTACGAGCCTGCCCAGACCAAAATCGACCCTGATCGAGTTGATTTGGACATTAGGGGTTAAACTGAATTAGATGTTCACAATATTGAAATTGTGCTCAAATTGTGCAAATATCAATAATTTTGGTAAACCTTGCATTTTACATTTAATTCTTATAAAGGATCTCACACTTCAAACATAGAAGATTCAATTCAAAGGTGCATACATTGAAATTCATTAATTATCAATATCGTTTATTTAAATTCATAACCATTGAAACTACAATATTTTAAACTTCTTACTAATTCATCAAATATGGTATTGCAGATTTATTTATTCTTTTCTAGAATACCAACAACCTTGGAGAAGTATTTCATCAAAAAGGGAGTTTACAATGTAGAATATGACAATGTTGAGGTAAGTTACACAATGCATACTAATCATATAAAAATACATAATAAGTACATGTGTATAATTTTTTAAACATTTACTTATCATTGAATTGTAATGTTATTGGGTGCCTCAATAGACAAACAACTATGATTGTGGATTTTTTCTTCTCCATTATGTTGGACTCTTTTTCCAATCCGCGCCATTGGAGTTCCATTTGAACATTTCTTATGGATATTAAAATTTTGTAAGCACCCACTTCATATATCTTATATAATATTTTATTAATTTATTATGATTTTATATACTTTAATACATAACAATGATTAGTGAAAATTATTTTTAATCAATATTTTAATTCTGAATTTTTAAACCAATGCATTACTAACTTGTTCAATTTTTTACTTGAGCTTACCCAAAACATGTTTCATGTTTGTGATGTTCAATGTAAACTAAATAATATACGTGACGTTATTTTTGAATTAAGAGAACGTGGAGAAATCAAGAAAGACTTTTTTAGTAAAGGTAAGCCCTTTTATTTGTAATAATTGTTTTTTTACAAGTATTTAGTTAGTTTTTAGATTTGAAAAATGATATAAAATGACGATATTATATTTTATGCTATCTCTAAGAATTGTGGATGGATGGAAACTAAGAACTGGAAAACAATTTGAGTATATGACAAAAAGATAACTTTATAATTTCAAATGTTGTTTTGTTTAGATCCAGATGATGCAACAGAACCTCCAAAATAATGCAACAGACTCCAAATAAGATTTTGGAAGAATCCTTGACCAGATATGAAGCTTACAACATGTTGGAAAACAAAATGGGTGTTCAAGATGATAAATATGTGATGCCATCGTCTTTAGAAGAAGAAAAAAATACATAAGCAATTTTATCATTGATAACATGTCTACTATCAATGTTGATGGTTGAAATAATACAACCTCAATAAAACTATTATGAACCAAAGGACAATTTGTATATGTCAAATTTCTTCAACTCTCATGGCAAGAATATACACAATCTTATTATTGATATTAATCATGAAGATAATATAAAATATATTATTATACGATACTCTCAAGTATTGTGTATTTTAAAAAGGTTCATGCTTGATTTGACTATTGTTGGTATGTCATGCTCAAATGTACGACTTGGTTTTCTACCTTTTTTATTCAAGATTATCCCCCACAATTGTGGTTTGATATTTAACATTGCACAAAAAAAAACATTTATGAACTTATGTCATGAGCTAATAGGCGATTTGCAAAATCAAACTATTAATTGAAGGGAATCAATTGACGTTGAAAAACCAATTGTTGTTGCATTGTTTAAATTAATGAGTGAATCCACTATAAATTTGGTCTCCCATCTATTTGGAATTGGACGATCAACAATTTATAAAATATTGACTGATTTTACAAAAACTATAAATCCTAAGCTATCATATAAATTGGATTGACTACGATTGGATAAGTTAAAGCATATTGCAATTGAATTTCAAGCCCAAAAAGGATTAACTCACTGCCCTTGGGGCATTGGATGGTGAACATATACCTATTACCCCACCGCCTCCATCGTTACCTAGAGAAGATTATATCAAATAAAAATGATTTTGTAGCGTAATTATGCAAGCTATAGTTGATCATAAGTTTTGTTTTACTTATGTTCATATATGACTCTTCGGGTGTAATCATGACTCATCACATTTTTAATACACCAAATTTTATAAATTGGCTACAAATGGACAGATTTGTGGATAAAATAATATGCCTAGTGCTTTTATTCCAAGTGTTGATATAAAATCGTACATTATTGTAGATAAAGCTTATCCTTTAACACTATGGCTTATAACACCATTTAAAGCAAATTTTGCTATAGAATTAACAGAAAATTACAAAATGTTTAATGCAGATCATATCTCAATGAGAACGGATGTAGAACCCGCTTTTGAAATTCTTAAAGCAAAATTTAAAGAATTGGATAACAAGACAAAGTTAAGGGTGCAGTTTGTTCTAGAGGTTATTAAGTGTTGTGCCATACTACACAATTTCTTAATTCAAAGCAAAGATAAATCATGAACGGAAATTTAAAGGTACTTAAAAATTCCTAATGATTTTCATACGGAAGGAGTTCTTTTTGGAGACAAATTGAACGATTCTAGTGAAGAACATAAGTATAGTGCTAGATTTAATAAAGAAGCCATTATGGACTACATTATATGGACAAGTAGAAACTAATAACATATAAAAATCTTATGTTATCCTATGTAAAATCTACAATTCACTGAACCTTGAGGGACAGAAAAATGACACAAAAATTACATGACACAAAAATTAACATGACACAAAAATTAACACTAATTAACTGTAACACTAATTAATTGTAGCACAGATTAATAGTGGCATAGTAACACAAATTAACATATATTACAGTTACACAAATTAATGGCAAACAGACAGCAAATTTTTGTATTAATTAACTACTTAAAGTGACACAGTACTGAACACAAAAATTAACATGACTCAAAAATTAACATTGACAGAATACAGTTAATTCTATGACAGTAGAGTGATACAAAAATTACAAGACACAAAAATTTGAATTCTGAATTACGGAAAGAGGGGGAGTATTTTCCGTGAACACATGAGAAGAATCATCCAAATTTCCGTAGGCATGAGGAAGAAACTTCACTCAATGGTGGGGGGAGCACCATTGAGTTTCTTAGGGTATTTTTCAACTGTGAGATGGAAGACCACAGTAGAGAACTTTTCTCCCTTGAGGGGACCACAGTTGAGTGTTTTTCTCCCATTTCGACTAGACCCTCATGAGCGGCCTCCGGTTGAAATTAATCTCAACACCAATTCATGATTGAATGAATTAAAATTCACATAAAACTTCTCATACTTACTACAATCATTTGTAAACCACAATTTTTTTATGTTCCACCACTTGATCATGAAGCATTTTGGATCAAATTTTGTACTTTGGAAATGCACAATTACATTTAAAAGTTATAAGGTAGACAAACCTAAAACCGATCATTTAGGGATTTTAGCATATGTGTTTGAGGTATATAATTTGAAGAGGATTTTTTATGTGTACAAAGATAAGGTTCTTGTTGAATGCAAAAACTTCCATAATTTTATTATCAATATTGAAATAATTACAATTATTTTAAGTAAAATGTTGAAATCACACATGGTTTAGGGTTTAGGGTTTATGGGTGTTGTAGAACCCATCACCATGACACCAAAACTTGATCATGGTTTACTATCAAAATTTTCCCATATGATTCCCTTTTTACCAATCACGCTTAGGAATCACACAAAGACCTAAGAAGATCTCCCTAGATTTTGATTTTGAAACTTCTCTAAAATGGAGACATCTAGTGATTGGTTATGGGTGGCTGGTTGGATACGGGTTTGTCTACCTTATCTGCTATACAGAAATTGCCAAGGATCCAAATTTTTTGGGAAATGTAGAAATTAATGTGAGGATGAATATGGTGTTATAAAAATACAGCAAATTTGGAGAAACCTCACTTAGGCTCCTGCTTAACCCCTAAAAATCTAGAAAAGCCGAAATGGGTTTTTGCTGTTTTCGGCAGCCAAGATGAAGGGGTTAAAATTTATATTTTTGCCTAATATTTTTACTAGATGCTCCCTATAGTGCAAAGTATATGTGATAAAATTTTCAAAGCCATATTCCAATTTTAAGACCTTCATCTAGAAATTTTAGGTTTCATGTCCAAAACGGGCAGCTTAAAATTAGGGTTTTTTTAATTTTTTTTTCTTGAAATATTTTCATAACCAAACCACCACTCAAATTCCAAAGAGACCCAAGTCAAAAAATGAACCAATTTTACAAGGGCAGCCTCCAAAAAATACAAAGACAAGCTTCAAATTTATGAATTATTTCTTTCAAAATTCGTCAAAATTTGAGATTTTGAAATTATTCAAAAATGATTTTTTCCAAAAATAAAAAATGTATAAAGGCACCTAACCACCGTTTAGATTTTTCTAAAACCAAGTATACATAACGTCATACATGTTTTACGATATCAACGTTTTTAGACCCGCTTCTAGAAATTAATTTTTATGAAGGTTCTTAAAAAGGAATAAGTCTCTAAAATTTTGCATGGAGGTACCCAACTTGATTACCTACATGGAAAAAAATATGAGCAAAATTTTTGGGATAATGAACATCAAGTCCCCATTTTCACCATTTACCCTATGTCGTTCGTTTTATACCAAAAAGAACTCTTGCTGCAACTTTGAACATTATAATCTCACAAATGGTAAACATCCAACGGTTGAAAATTTCATCGGTAATTCTAAAGAGGGTAAAGTACAAGATCTTATGGTTAGATGTCTAAAAAAAGGAAATAAAACTAGTCCAAACCGTTGTTCTCAGAAAGCGGTCAAAAATGACAGTTTTGGAACTTGGAGCTTCCAAAAACGGCTGGATGTTTAGGGGTTAACCACTATACTCAGCATTTCTGAATAAATTCTTGGAAACTTGACCCTGATCAATACCGTAGTACCATAACAGCTATGCCCAAAAACAATTCTGAAAACAAAAAGCGTAAAAATTGTAAAATTATGAAGACAGATAATCGAAAATAGAATAAATTAAATTTATTGCAATTCTTTTTTCCTAAACTATTATTGTCATTTTCTGATACTTTTTCTAAGAAATGAAAATTGAGAATTTCAGTTTGTGAGAGGAGAACCTTGTTTTCGCAAAAATAAATAATTATTTGTTTGTCAGTGGCGAACGTGCTATGGCATTACTGTAGACATGCTGCTTTTGCTTATGTATGAACATGTTGGTGAAGTCCAGGTCACAAAATGAAACGGAACCTAAGGTAGAGAGGCCCATTCCCAACCGGGCACCCACAACCGATCAGTAGTCTTCTCCAATTCCAACCTTCTGTGAGATCTAAAACCTAGAGGGATCTAGAAGAAAGTATCAAGCATGATTGGTAGAAAGGGAATCATATGGAAATATTCTGGTGATCAAGTTTTGGTGTCATGGTGGTCGGTTTTAGGTGGGCCTACATATTAGTTATGGGTGGTTTTCAACTTTTCACTTAAAAAATTTGTAACTATTTCAATATTGGGTGTAAAATTCCAAATTCTTTTGCATTCAAGAATAAGCTTATGTCTCCATAGGGGAAAAATCCTCATCAATTTTCTTGCCTCAAAAACCCATGCTCAAAAGCTTAACTGGTCGGTTTTAGCCCTCTCTACCTTAGTGTGGGTCACTGTATCAGCACATCATGGCAAGCAGAGGTTGTGGGTCAACATAATTCCCTTCATCAATAAGGTACAGTGAGATATGTGAGCCGTGATTCACTTGGTCAAGTTCCAATTAAAAACACCAGTACTGAATACAAGATAGGCATAATGTTTGTATATGCTACATGCACTGAAAAGTGGTAAACATGCTCAATATCCAGACAGATAATATCCATTAGGTAGGGCCTTCAGTTCCCATTCGGGCACTACACTTCGACCCCTTTATATCACACTCTTTCATGCCTAACCTTGCGTTGGTACAAGGTGGGTTATTTTTTGAGATTTTGGAGAGTCTACACAATGCCAATTTTGTTTGGAAATTTTTCAAATTCTTTTTATGGAGATGAAAAGAAGTAGTAGATTTGCAATATATGAAGTATTTTTATATTGAATTTCTAAAAAACAATTATGCTTTCTAAAGTAATTTTTACTCAACGTAAGGTAATTCTAGATTTGTTTTACAACCAATTAGTATAATATTTAGATCTAATGTAGTGTAAAAATTTGATACCAAGAGAACGCAAGGTTTGCTTATCTTATTTAGACAAGATAGGGAAAATTACTTTAACCTTTAAATTCTATATTAGTCTAACTTGTTTTGTCAAACATTATTAAAAAATTTAAATATGAACTTTTGGTGATTTAAGCAGGATTCTATGTTTAAATATGTAAAAAAGCTATTTTTGAATTCTTTTATTTTTTGACACGAGAAATGGAAGTTTTGAAGTGTTTTTGGTGAGAAATAGTTATGAAATTTTAATCAATAGCACAATTCTTGTTTGAGAACAAACAAGTTTAGTATAATGTAACAAACAATTCCATAATGCCACAAAAAACAATTCCTTCTACAATTGCATTCCATAATGCCACAAAAAACATTAACATAGTTCATATAGTTATGATTAAGTGTTATTATAGACACTTAATGGAGTGATATTAATGCGGTTTTAGTGCATATCTTGTAAGGAATTTAGATTGTTCAATACTGTTAACTTCACATGTCACATTATTTTGAAATTTATAGGTTTCAAATACTAAGATGTAAACATGTACTATATACATAGAAATATTTATAGATGAGGCAATCTATTCAAATATGCAACCTAAGATCTATTGAAGTAGTAGCCTTAGCCTTAAAATGTATACTTAAATAGATGCAATTTGAATTTAATGTCCAAAATAAAATTGAAGACTTACTTTACCACTTATCTTCAAAATCTTTTTCAATGAATCTAACATGGATCTAGATTTAAAGATAAGTGATGAATTTAGATTCATATATTTCAGAACTATAACAAATCAAAAGGCTATAAGAGGCTTGAAATAAATACTGAAAAATTGAAATGGAGAACATCTATTCATGAGCTGGAAACCTGATTGGTGCATACCTGGTTTTGATGTAGCCACGGAGAGAACACTGTGCATCTAGTTGCAAAACTGACCTTTATTGTTGCTCTATTCTTTTTACCAATGGAAGGAGAGTACAATTCATATCTCTGCTGAAACTCAAGCTCATATTCATATCTCATATTCATATTTTGGGCTGGTTAATTTACTTACAACCTCCAGAAATACCATGTTCCACCAAAACCTGACAACTTAGTCTGAAAATCAGAAAAAACAAGTAAACATAATTAGCAAAATACGTAGACTTGCAACACAAACCTCACATCACTGTACATCACCCACCAAACTTGAACGAAAGACCACAACCTCGCTCCTCACGTCTCTCTCTCTCTCTACTAATTTACCATCCCCAAGTTCCAACCATGAAACGCCACACACACACAATCACAGATTCTAGGTATACACACATCCCATAAGCATTGCGCAACAAACATTAGTCCTCGGGTATAGAAGCTCCTACTCATTCCAATCCCCATATGCAGATGAGTGCTCAGCAGAGAGTGAGCTATTCTTTTGACTTAGCACACCACAATGTGATATCATCATGGCTCACCCTCCGGTCATTGCTCTTGCTGTCAGTACATAAATCCTGCTAAACCCACTCAGTATACAAAATTTACTTCTTTCTGTGTGAATCGCAGGGGAACTAATTTGAGATCATGTCAAGAATCTTCATCCATCGCAATGTGCATACATAATTTTTACATGTACATTAGACAGAAGAGGTAACTTGCTCCATAATATGTGTGGTCGGGACGGCCCTTGCATTCTTAAGTGGGATAGGGCCCACATTACACCTCAATTTTCATTGTGAACTGAATTAGACCTATCAATGGCCCAATTACACTAAACATTGTTCTATGTACACCATTTCATAGTACCTCAGATTAGGCATGTTCTTGGTGTTCATTCCAGTGTAGTTGACACCCTTTTTCACTAGTGCAATTGCATATATATGCTCTTCACATAAACATTTATCAATTTTCCAAGACTTTTTTTCAACATTATTATCAAGTTGTTTCCATCATATGAGTAGTGTTGTATCATTCAACATATGTAGAATAGATTTCTTTGCTTCTATATCATTTATTTTATGTTGTATCACTAACTTATCTTATAAAAATATTTAGAAATATCAAATTATCTTCTTCTTTTTATTTTTTATTTTTTAATAATTTTTTTAATAGCACATGAGGTTTTCATGCAACTTATGGTTTGTAGTTCAACCTTCCAAACTGTGACTGTAGAAAGAAAAGTTCTGAAGTAGAGCTTACTGGGATACATACAAAGGCTGGGAGCCTGGGATCAAAAGCACAAATGGGTTGGAGGCCGGGATGTGGGAGAGGGTTAACCTACATACACAAGCTACCTCAAGACGTGGCAGTGCATAGCAAATCCTGGTCATACAGATAGGCTCTTGCACTAGTGATCTTGCCGACGGCATCAGTGAGCTTCCCAAAGTAGATGACAAAGCAGACATTCACGTGATACACAACTCAACATTAACATCCTCATTTTGCAACAAAGTCTCGTGGGGGACCCAGAAGTCAGCTCATATCAAGTAGATTCCCCGTCTTTGCTCTTGTTACATGAGTGATGCTGTGACCAGGCCCCTGGT
The DNA here is from genome assembly GCA_014871385.1 of Ceratodon purpureus. Classification (NCBI taxonomy): domain Eukaryota; kingdom Viridiplantae; phylum Streptophyta; class Bryopsida; order Pseudoditrichales; family Ditrichaceae; genus Ceratodon; species Ceratodon purpureus. The sequence goes on along the minus strand of CM026422.1, from coordinate 15,340,897 downwards.
GACTCTGTGACCTTTCAGAGCAGCCTTCATTTTCCAGTTCAACTTTGAACATGTTTGCTGATTATAACTTAGAAAATGCAGCCGCGGGCATGAACGCAACCAGGACTTCATCACAAACCGGGCATCTCCAAGAATATGTGAGGTACCCATAGGGGAGTGGTCCCTTGCGAACTCAGACGGACTTGTAATCAACTAGAGGGAGAGTGCCCACACCCACTGCTTGCACACAAGTGGCTCCAACACACAACACCTCTCTTCTTCGCTGAGTCAAGTTCTTCTTATGGCCAGCTAAGTGATGCAATCACAGCCACACCATGACCGTTGCATATTCATTTCGTAGCTAATATTATCACTATTTCAAATTAATTTATTTCAATAAATGCTTAAGTATTTCCTTCATTGACTGAATCAATCAGGGATAGCTGATTCCAAAGTTACTATTACATTGAAGATATTGGAAAATAAACCTGGGTGCAGTAAAATCCTGAGGCGCCTGGGGTCCAGTTTCTGGACAATGCACAGATGGGCATGAGAATCCATTCCAATGGGATACAAAACATATTTTCCAGCTGCTTGTTAAACTTTGGGCACATCATTGGTGCTTAGCCATTTGATGGGCACTGAACTTGAAATGATCACACCATGGTGCTTCCAGACTAGGCATTACACCACAAGCTGTGCAAGCCCCTGACAAGGTCCTAACACACAATCCACACATGGTCGTGCATGCAAGAATTTGTCATAATTGGGAGACTTAGTTCGTTTCAGGTATCATACATACTTGTTTCTGTGCATATTTCTTCAAATAGACAAACACACCTTCCTCACTTGTGCCACATACTCATTGCTCAAGCATATCTTCGGTATGTATTGAGTGAACTATTTATACAAGCAACCAAGAACCCTCTTCCAACTCTTTCTTTTCTTTGATTTTCTGTTTACTGTTTGTTTGTTTTTTTTTTTAAAATTCTTTTAATTGGTTTTTTACATAAGAAATGTAGGATTTATTACTAAAGATAAGTCACAAACACAAATAGCAGTCTTAATCTCAGCACTGCAGCAATTTTCTCTAGTGCCCAAAAACTCTATTTTAAAATCTGAAAATCTATAATTGAATGATTTATTGCAATTGCATTTAACACCTATTACCATGGTCCATGGGATAGCAGCTTTACTAATTTCAGATATCTCACAAATGATTTTCATTCACCATGATGTTCTTAATTGTGATATGAACTTGAAGTAGTTACCCATTACTAAGGTAGCGACGCCCATTCCCGTGACTGCACCTGTTCCCATTTGCATACAGGGCACCTCAATCCGAGGGACACTGATCTTGGATGGTTGAAGAAATTTGCTTTTATAAGGAAATTTTCATGGTAGAAGTTGGTTCTCCAAGTCACGGAATCAGGGCCATTTAGACACAGTCAAACTATGCAAATCAATTTTAAACTTTGACTGTTGATAACATACACAAATTTTACAATTTCATGACTTTTTCAATACATTGTAGATTAATATTTAATTGCCTTTCCCTTGGTATAATCACTTTTCATACTGCTCATTTAGAAGTATGATAATTAGCTTAAAGTCACGGGAATGGGTGTCGCTACCTTACTTGCTGGCTTGAGGGGACTGGATCCAGGTATGATGGAAGAGAGCACTGTGGTAGAATAAATAGTTGTAAGGTGAAAATGACACGATCTCAGCATTAAGAATGACAACCATTGAGAACCAATGCAGCTGTAATACTGTATCATAACAAACCTACCACCAGTGCATGGCCTGTGCACGATTTCAATGTCACCGCCATTAAAACTCTGTTGTTCCCGGTTTTCTGAAGGGTCCCAATTAAGAATGTAACATAACTGGGAAGCCCCAAACAATGTGATGCTGGTTGACAACCCTTTTTTATTTTCTGTTTTTGCTACATGATCCTATGTCTGATGTCGGTTTACTCTATGTCCAAAGTCTGATCTCCCCAAAAATTCAAACTATGCCAAGACTGATGGTGTAGAAATCCATTTTGATACACAAATTCAGGCCTTACGTTGTTCATAGTATGAAGCCCTTAACCCTTCAGTGCCCAAGCGATCAGTTCCTGGTTGTTGATGCATGAGAATCGGAATTTGTGGTGAGTGTGTGCACCGGAAGGGATTGTTGTATCTGGGACCGATTGGGGCTGTTTGTTCAGCTCTGTGATGGCCCAAAAATAAATCAATTTGGAGCATCGGAGGGGGTTCAAATACGTGAATATATGTTGGGCCTTATAAAGGAAATGACGTCCTGGAGGGAAAAGATGACCCCTAAACGTAGACGGGGCCAGAACTATACGGGTCTGATTTGCAATCTCCCCAGAAAGAAGAGACAGGTGTTGGCATCCAAGAGGGATTGTGTGAAGAGTGCGTGTATGTGTTGGCTTTTGCGTCTAGTACCTTGTGGCATTTGTGTGAATTTGTGCAACATGCTGTCACTGCATGAAGTAGGGGGCACTCCTTCCGTATCGCTATTTCTGCACCCTTCTAATTGCCACTCAAATACAGCTGATAATCTCTGAAAACATCCACTTCCACTCTGAACCAACTTCTCGACACTAATCACGGGCGAGTTAGGTATTATTTTCAATGGTCAGATTATGGTTTTCTTGCAAACACTGAATGTACAAGACTGAGTCCCGGCGCGGGGTACTCGGAAACCAGTTTCTCACCAAAACAACATGGGCACCATAGGGTTAAGTCTAGTTCTAATACCCAAGCTCCTCCCTTTGAATAGTGTAGGAATACCACAAATGGTGAAAATAAGGTGATTTGACCATAAGGAATAGAGTTAGAAATTATGTGAATTTTTTTTGAAATGGAGAAGAAGAAATGATGAAGAATGCAGCTTGTTTTGTATTTTTATTCCCCGTAGATAATTCTCTAAAATTTCTCAAAGTGGGAAGTTCATCAAACCCCCTTCTTATAGTAGACACTTCTTGAACCAAACGTTATAGTGTTCTAAAAGGGTTAACTAACATCATGGAAAAGTAGATATAAGAAATCTACAATTGACATTATGTGGTAGAACCTCATTGGTTCACCAATACTTGGTTGCTCATGCTCAAATTCTCCGTTTTCAGTCCACCATGTCCCTGTTTCATTGCAACTCTATTGCACACCTTGTGGGCGTTAACGGTTTATTGTATTCCTACCTTACTTCAAAGCTCATAGAAATGGATTTTGGGGAGGAGGAGGAGACAACTAATCAATGGACAAGTTCAAATAAATTATAGTTATGGTCCATTGTAGTCTAATTTTGTTAGACTAGCATAGAACCAATGAAAATAAATGCCCAATACTTGATACTTAGTCATAGAATAATTTTACGACAAGATTTAGCCTTGACTTTTGTTTCTAGCCTAAAGAAGTCGTAAACACAAAATCAAAAGAATCAAATATGGAAATGTACTCAACTCTGTTTACTATTATGTTTTAGAAGAAATTTCAACCTTTACATGAAGGTATAATTATATACAAATGGGCTCTATGACAATAAGAATTTAGATTTATTTGTATTATTTAAAAGAAATTGATAATGAAAGAAGTTACAACTTTTGATTGACTATAAAGTTGTTTGTAAATTCATCTTATTTGGTGAATGATCCAAGATGCCTATAGAAAAATTTCTCAACATACTTGCATTGAAATATGTGCTTCAATCAAGTGTATAAAATAGTATGGCATCTTTCCATCATTTATACTTATAAATATAGCATATAAATCTAGTTTTTGAACATCATAAAACATAAACATTTATCCTCACTTTGAACTCATTAATCTTCACATTTGTGTAGTTGCCTTTTAAGAAATGTATCTATTAAGGGATTAAGAAAGGTCATAGAGTTAGTAGTGGAAATGAGGTTTTGTCTCATTTGTTTGTCTTTCTTTTTACTAAAATTGATAATGTATAAGCGATGTTGGAAAAAGTTAGCCAAGAAATCTTAGGAGTTCAATATTTTGACATACATTGAGACTTTAATCCCTCAAGCTCTTTGAGATGACATTGTGGTCATAGCACTTATGGCCAGGGTATTCTAAGGTCCCAAAAATCAAGTATTTTCTGAAATTTTTACTACGCATAGCTTTCAACGGCAACTTTTGAATGGCACAATTTTCAAAGCGTTTGGAGTTATGATTCAAAAGTTATGGATTTTAGAAATCAAATCTCTAAATATGAGCAGCAAGTAACCAATCATAATCTCATATTTTTTGCCCAAGTTATCTGTCATTCACAAGGGCAGAAAGTGACAAGACTAAATTTCAAAGGATAGGGTCCAATAAATTTTCATACATAGACATTGATGACAATTTTCATCCAATAAACATTTTTCATCTAACTAATCATTTCCATCTAGAGGGTTTGTTTTCATTCCTAAATTTTCCATCCAAATGATAGTTATCATCCATAACTCAATTCACATCCAATTTTTATTTTATCCATGGAAAATATTACATCCAATCTTCACTTCCTTCCAAAAATAACATATCTCATCTAATATCTATGACATGACAAGGGGTCCATGCACATGACCCCTATTACCAAAATTGCCCTTCAAAATTAAAGGGAAATATACCTTTTACACTTCCAAAAATTCCAAAAATTCTACTTCTATTTCCTTTGTATTGAATTTTTTTGTAGTTCTTTTCCTCATTGACATGAACATATTAGCTGTTCGGATTTCTAATTGGACATGTTTACATTATCCTTTTGGTAGTTTTAAATTTGGAGAATGTAAGGCATTTTCAGCACACTCATTTTCACAAAATCAAAGGATTTTTTTCCCTTTCCAAGATCATATTGGACTCAAAATTAGTGAGCGTATATCTAGTTTGCACATCTATACAAATTAATGACCCTCCATAAATCAAACGTGTTAACACAAGTATACTTTTTGAGCATCAAAACTTGGATGTATTACTAAGGTAGTGTCAAAAAAAACTTTTAAATGACTTTGGAATTTATAATCTCTCAATTTGTAGGGTGGATTGCGCTCAAATTTGATATATACCTTTTTGAATAAGGTAAGTAAAAGATTATAAGATTTTATCCCCTAAAGGTCCAAGGTGTTTTGGTACTTCCAAAACCAAAAACTGCAAATTTTGACCACCCTATGGAAATTGATGTATGTTTCCAGTAAATTTTTTATTTCTGGTATTTCCAACCGTAAGATCTTCAACCTAACTACTTGCACTAACACCATGTCAAATTTCAACTGCTTTTTCTTTTTTTTGCTTTCCTCGAAAGGCATAGTCTAAATGGTGCCAAGGGAGACTTGATGATTGTTACCCCAAACATTTTGCTCATATTTCTTTCCATGTAGGTAACTAAGCTGAGCCCCTCCACGCAAAATTTTGAAGAATTATTTTGATTTTTTGGCCTTCATGCAAATTATTTTCCAAGAGCATGCACAAAATCGTCAATATAGTAAAACTTACATAATATTAAAGTCTTTTGGTTTGGAAAAAAAGTGAACGGTGAAAAGTTACATATATGAGTTTGTAAATTTTGGAAGAAAAAAATTTGAAAAATTCCTAAATCTTAAATTTTGGCAATTTTTGAAAGGAAAAAATGTAAAATTACAAAAAACTTTGAAGCTTGTTCATATAATTTTTGGAGGCTGCCCTTGTAAAATTGGTAAACTTTTTGGCTTGGGTCACTTTGGATTTTGAGTAATGATTTGGTTATGAACATATTTTTAATTTTTTTTTTGAAAAAAACCTAATTTTAAACTGCCCTATTTCGACTTGAAACCTAAAATTTCTAGATGAAGGTTCTAAACTTTGAATTTGACTTTGAAAATTTTACCACGTACACCTTGCGGTAAAGGGAGCATCCAATAAAAATCTTAGCAAAAAATAATACTTTTAACCCCTTCAACTAGGCTGCCCGGAATAGCAACTAGACTAAACAAATTGCAACTAAAGCTTTCTTTGCATCTACAACTGGAGGATCTCACCTAAGAATGATGTATAAAAATTTCAATAAATTCGACGATAGGAATTAGATGATTATTGAGTTTGAATTAAGAAATACTTTTTTTTATCTATCTTTTGCAAAAATGATCAATAAACTTTGACTTCTCTTCGTGTAATTTTTGCACTATACAAGTTGGAGGTTTTATACTAATATCATTTACATGATGTTAGTTATTATGTACAGATTTTAGAGGTAGCAAAAAGGTAGAACATTATGAAAAACTTTGTTATAGAAATATAGATTCGTAATATTGTTAAGATTCATTTAAAATTTTTGATGATTCATATTTTTTAGAATATAGGTCAAAACAAAGGTTTATATCTATTTTTGAAGTAGAAAAAAAGAAGGAAAAACAAGAACAAAATCTCTATCTTTTATATGATAAAGAAAGAGTTGTTTTGCATCTTGACAAAAAAGTAAGAATACTTTGACTCTTCATAAAATGATTTTTTTCCACTTTAAAAGTTTGTTTTAGATTTTTTTGATAATCTCAAAGGGAATCATATTGTTCACATGTATGAAAAATTCTAATGGCAATTGAGGGGTGTAACAATTTTTTTGGAGCTATTAGACAAGTTGAGAAAACCAGGTCAGGCACTATGAAATTTTTTTCCAATGTCCAATGCAAAAGAAAATTATATTCCCAATAAGCTCTTGTAGTTCCCAACATTTACAAAAAAATTCAAAAATATTACATCCAAAATTAACATTGGAGGAATTTGTCCAAAATCTCAAAAAGCCCATTCTAGGACTATGGCGGATTAGAAGTTAATGCATCTTTATTGATGAACTTTCCAAAAATACCATTCTTTTGTTTAAAAATCCTTGAATACTTGGACATTTTCTTGTGCTTTAAATGTTGGATGGAAGAAATGGTTTACATCAAAGATTGTGAACATATGACTAGATGCTTTAAAATTTGTGATTGGTTGATTAAATTTACGATACAACAACTGATTTAAAGTGTCTACAAGGTTTGAATTCCTGAGAAACTACAAGATTCTACCCTTCAGATAATGTTTCATAGTCTCTATGAATTTGGAATAAAAAAGCCTTGAGGCTTACTAAACATGAAACAAAAAAACCATGGAATTGGAAAAGCCTTATATACACATATTTTTAAATTAAAAAGATTTGTTCCAAAACTTACATAACATGTGTAATGAGACCACTTTGATTTCAAATCCGTTGACAGTTCTTGATTTGGTACAATACCTTGATTTTAAGATTTCTAAATGTGATGTTGTTTTTGAAGAATTTCCAAAACACATTGCAACCAAAATACAACTTCAATTTAAAATGGTTTTCCACATTTGAGTTTGCAATGGTCTAATTAGCATGGAGAGGTAGTTTCAAGACTGATCCATAAAACTTTTATCCTTTGAAAGACACAAATAAAATCAACACATTTTCTTCACGATTCAAGCACGTTCCTTGAAGTCGGAACTGCTTTACAGAATTGGGACGTTGCCTTGTAGGATTCGATCCTTGAGTGGAGCAAACGAGCGACGGTGAATGTCACATGGTCCATGCTTCAGAAGTGCCCCAATGTGGGCTGCTGTTCCATAGCCCTTGTGAGCTTTGAACCCATACTCTGGCCATTTCCTGTGAACACAAGACATTTCCCATTTTTAACCATGGTATGCCTATGATTTCTACATTACAATGGAGGCTTCTTAAAGTTCAAAATAGTATAATGAATGGTGATCAATAATATGATACAGAAAAGAATGACAGAAGAAGTTTGAATCACGTTCTTACTTATCATAATCAATCATCATGCGATCACGCGTGACCTTTGCCAATATAGAGGCTGCTGCAATCACATGGCACTCCGCGTCTCCCTGTGAACATCAAAGAAACCATATGTCAAACAGTGTCATCCAGGTGAAGTGCTGGTATTAGATTATGGTTAAATGCAAAACACATCAAGGTAAGATTGAGCCTAGACCTCAACAAAGACGATTCAAAAAAGCAAATTTACCTTTATAACAAATTGTGCTTCCTCCTTAGAAAAATCGTCCGGAAGTCGATTCCCATCAACGAGGACGTAATCTGGAGCCTCTCCTTTTCCAGCCTTGAGCTCGTTTACACACGCAGACATTGCCAGCAGAGTTGCCTATATCATTACAGGCCAGATCGAACCTCATATTACATATGCAATCATTGCAATCACTGCAACGAACACACTCATGCTTTCACAACTGGCACTTGAGTTTTCGTTCTGAAGCATGCTCCTCTAAAGTTCTCAAATGGCAAGAACATCATGTAAGATCGTCTGCACCTTAGCGATCCACCACCAAAGCTAGCAAACAGAAAGTTTAGGAATCTTCACAGAAGAGCAAAGAACCTGTAGAATATTTATCTCATCAATCTTTGCTGCATCCACCACATGTATCTGCACACGTTCACCAGTCCAGTGTCCGATTGAGTATAGTTCAGGCAACAAACATCCTTTCTACCCAGAGTACACATTAACATTGTTGGTGCTCACTAATGATTTCATCGCCAAACAAAACTACAAATTTCACTACTCAGAAGAGCGAATTACACCAAGCTATATTTTATTTTTTCATTAACTTTATGGACCCAAATTATTCTGAAACCCTGCACTTCTTAGAGCTGACACCCAAGTGTTTGACAGTCCACACTACCGTATCTCCTAACCCACATCTATACACCCACAATTACCAAAAAACAAAACCAGTGAACTAAACCGATTTAGTCACAGCACCAGACTGTCTTAGAGGATACAGGACACGTACAGCATACACAACTCCAGGTGTGCCTATGATTTGAGCATATAACTCTTCTCTCTGCGTCTCAGTGAGCTTTTTACTGTCGTCCACACCTGCACATTCGAAGACACTCAGCATAATCTACCATAAATCAGAAGAATCCAAATCTCAATAACCAGAACTGGATGTGGCAAGAATACTATCAATCTTACCTGGAATTGTGACCGAGGCTGGAATAATGCATGCTGCGGCTACCACAGGGCCAGCTAATGGACCTCGCCCAGCCTCATCTACTCCAGCAACATTTCGAAATCCTTGCTCCCAAAGCTTCGTCTGGAAGCGCCACAAAAACACTCTTCACTTGGGGCTTCATCAAATTGATTGCAAAGCTTTCCCTAAATCCTAAACCCAATTTCAGTTGCAGCTTCAGAACTGCGAAACATTTGAGCAAATTCGGTTAAGTTAGCGGCGACCAACCTCTAGATCTCTGCTGGGAAACTTCTTCAACGACTTTGTCCTTCGCAATGGTTTGACCTGATTCGGTTGAGAAACAGATTCGACTTCCACAACCGTCGCAGTCGATTCCTTGGGACCTTCATTCTCTTCCTTCACAGCAATCTTCCCATCACTCTTGGTTCGGGAAACTCTTGAGCTACGTTTAGATCCAGATACCACTCCTACAACTTTCTGAGAGACGGGCTTCTCAGGGTTGGGGCGACCTGAATTCTCACTCGCGACTGCAGCAATCAACCTGGCTGATCGCCGCACGGCATCAACTCTCGCAACCATGTCGGACGTCCAACGTCTGCCCACCTAAAAAACCTCCACCATAAAAACAAAACGCGTTCTAATTCCCAGTAATCTGAGAAATCTTATACACACAAACCCTGGTGCACAGACCAGAATGCACTGAACAAACGAGAAGAAGCGAAACCTTACAGGAGAATGCCGATTCAGAAGATTTCCAGAAAGACCGAACCCGCCTATTCTCGCAAACATCCTCCCAATGCAGATCCCGAGAGCAGGGCCAGCGCCTATCGTGCAATGTAGGACATCATAACAACGCGCCCAAATCTTCAAATTCCCTCACTGAGTCCATGACAGAAACTCCCGCTAGATGGGCATTCAAATCAGCAAAATGACATAAATGGTATTCATCGCAGGTGGGATTCTCAGCTCTACAGCACACTTGGGATTAGTCCTAGACATGGTTCAATGTCACAATGGATTTCTTCGCAAAGAAGTCATGGTGCGCAACAAGACGAACCAGTGAAGACGAGGTCATGTGCCCTCGAACAAGACCTCTCAAAATAAGGCTCGGAAGCTCAGAGCTCAAATGCCAGCAACAAAATGGAACCCTAATTGACAATCTAAACTTTAGGGGTCGCCTCGACATTCATCACAAGGCATGTTAACCCATCGAGAAAGCTTACACACTACGTCTCTCTCAAGCAACGCTGCAACATGGTCAAATCTTTCATGTCATGCAGATGTGAATTCCTTCAAAGCAAACCATGGCCTGGGCCCTGGACTCAGAGCATGTCTCTCATTCAACAACAGAGTACTGTACTGTTATCAACCGCATTATTCATCACAACAATAAAAGTCTTGAATCTGTATACACCGAACTCATCTCTCACGAGACCATGAGTTTTATGCTTAATGCATCTGTCCACAAGCTCAATGCTAGCTTTTAGTGATCCCAAGATTCCCAACGCAGGAGTTCAGAACTCAACCCAGGCAGTGCTGGCTTGACTGTATAGTTCTGTAACTGGACAGCCTAAGCTCTCAACGCACACATGGGTCTGGCAGATATGGATGCTTAAGCCCTAAGCCCTAGATCCTTACAACGTCCGAGCTTGATTGGATTTTATGCTCGTCAATCTACATGCCAGATTGTATTCAAGTGGGCTTCTGAAGTTCGAAGATGGGATGTCGGCTCGTTAGTAGAATCTGCTGGGGAGGGTGTAATAGGGCGCGCTGACGAACATGGGCATCCACTCCGGCTCCTTGGGCCGCTTCGGCTGTTTCTTCTCCTCACTCTTGGGTTCCTCTTTCTTCTCCTCCTTGGTCTCCTCTTTCTTCTCGTCTTTTGTTTCCACCACTGTCTCCTTCGTCTCGTGTACCTTGACCTCCTGGACAGGACGACAACGATCATCAGACTACAAAAGGGGACAAGGTCGAGGGTTAAGGAGAATCTGCATTGAGGTATGTGATACTAGAGCTTCATATTATTCTTGTTTCAGACAAATGCTAGGCTTCGTAATGTTGAATTTGTTGAAGGTTCTGGGTGATGTACCCGGGGGATCAGAAACCTCCATAGCCTAACGGCTGGCCAGTACATCGACTTTCTACGCACCACGACTGTTGTCTTCAGAGTTCAATCAACAAGGTCATCAAATGCACTTGGTTAATAGGTTTGTGTGGAGTTTATTTTTGTTTTTCTATGTGCTCTCTGAGTGATCACAATCCTGAAGCAATGCATTTGGTTGGAAACAAAGGATCATTGCAAGAGAGTACCTCTTTTGTGTCCACGACTTTGGTCTCCTCCTTGGTCTCTTCCGATTTTTCCTGTTTCTTTTCTTCTACTTTGACCTCTGTTATCTCCACCTTCGTCTCTTGTTTCTCTTCTGTTTTTTCTTCTTTCTTTTCCTCCTCCTCTTCTTTCTTCTCCTCTTTCGTTTCCTCTTTCTTCTCTTCCTTGGGCTCTTCCTTCGGTGGCGCAGGCTTGGGGATCAACGTGACACGCTTGCCCGTCTTATGGATGCGTCGCCAAACATCCTCACGAGTCACATCCCCTATAACTGTCACCTTCTGTTCGTAGTAGTCTATCTTGTAAGACTCCACACCTGCCAAATGATTTCATCTTGTAAGAGGAGGTACGTGTTCAAAATAAAATTGGAGTGGGTTTTATGTTTCCTGAATGTATGATTAGTGCTGTTTTTAAGTGTAAGGATGGTCTCTTTGATGTCAAATTGTGTTACTGCTCTACAAGAAAGTATGGGGTTTACCAGGGATTTTTTTGATAGCTCTCTTCACAGAAGCCGCACAGGCTTCACAGTGCATCACCACATAGAGCTCCACCACCTACACAACACCACATACGAGAGTTTAAAAACTGGATCCTGTGTGCAAACCGTATGAAGCAGCAGCAACTTTCAGTATCAACATGAGGCGACTGTAAGTCCTATGTTTCACCAATCCTTTCCTACGTAACTCACAGATCCAGCTCCTTCAGCATTATATCTTTACCTCGACCTGGATTACATTACAGTCTTGTCTCAGATGTCTTTTGTATACCATATATAGAAATGTGAAGGAGAAGAACTTAATACTAGATCTTCATCTGTTGGTTCACGACGCTCGATACGGAAACTTATTCGGTGATCAGAATCAGAATAACAGCGAGGATGACCTCGTGTAATTGGGAAGACTCCAGAGAGCCCCAATGACTGTGGCCCTGATAGCGTGGAATGGAGTGGGGCAGCAGTTTGTTGACCTGGTAAGATTCCCGCTTTGTCATTCCTGTGGAGAGTTGATGTCCTGGGGTGTCCATCCCTAGAACTGCTTCATGTTCTGGAAGAGCATTCGTTTACAAAGAGATAACCTACTCGATCAGCACTTGGTATAAATTCTTAATTCGAGTTCACTTGCCATGCATTCCTCCGTTGTCGTTTTAATAGAGTGCACATGAAGAGTTTTGTCTGTTGATAAGCCACGCATCTAGACTAGTAGATCAGCTCATGAAATTTCAGATGTACTGCTGTTGCAGCACGGAGGCTACAAACTGACGGCACAGTCTTTCAATTTCGGCGCTACCATTTTCTCCTCGGGCTTTCTGTGTTTTTCTAAATCATCGACATATTACACACTAAATTCCGTGCAGCAGGAATGCACTTAAAAGGAATAGCTATGCTGGGATTTGCAAGAGTCTACTCTGTGTGCATATTCTGCAGCGTACTTATTGACATATGCTATGCTTGAACTCTCTCGGTAAAGCGTAGAATGCGGACATGTTAATGCAGAAAGTATTTATGTATGCGTACTTATCTGGCTATTCGCATGTCTGGGTTCCGTAGCTAGATGCGGCACGGATGAGCCAAAGTGTTATCGACATGTCGCAGGCAACTTTTAGCTTCGTTTACAGCTATAATGAGAACGATACCAAGATTTTTTATAATATGTAGTTTAAATTACTATCGTGTTCTACCTGCTCTCAAATGTCTACAAGGTGGATAGAGAGTGAGTGAGAGCAGAAGACTTCCACTGCTCTAAAGGTCTCCATGTCCATCCCTCTATCGGTGAGATTGGTTATGTAATCCCCATGCAAACTGTTGCTTGACCCACAAGTGAACCTAAAAATGGTGTCCATGTCGCAGGGTTTCGGAACACAACGAACGGTGCATATCAAAAAGAATACTTTCATGGAGTAATATACAGGATGTGGCCTAGCTAATTCGGCGATATGAAGGAAAAGCTTACTTAAATTCAGTGTGAGGGTGCTGTGGAACAGAACGACGCACCTCAGGCATTGTAGATCACGCCTTCCTGTGCCTTCGAGGAGTTTTGAGACAGCGCAACCACTTCCGAAAGCCTTAATTGCGGATCACAACGCCCTTATGATTACAGATTTCTTTGCTTCATACTCCAGCCGAACTACTCGGTAATTTATGAGGAAAACACTGCTATCTATCTGAGTTTCTACACTTCAGAAAAATTTCTGTGGAGTCCTGAATGTGTAACTGTCTGCAAGAGTTTCAAGTCAACTAACTATACGAGTTCTTTCAAAACCAAAATACTTCACGTTTCACAGCGCAGGGGTTGCAGAGAATCTGGCTACAAACTAACAAACAAACGAATTGACAAACAATCAAAACCTGTTACAGCCAAGTCCGAAGCCAGGTGCGAGACGAATTGAGCATCAAATTCTCAGCGAGGTCTTCCAGATCGAATATCACTAAAGCAGGCTTACTTAAACTCGAGCAGCGACGGCTCTTCAAGAGCATCAGACAATTGATCCATGGGCCCACTGGCGGGGGGAAGCTGCCCACATTTGTTGTCCTGAAGACCGGGACAGACCTTACTAACCGTGGAAAAGCGAACGATCAGAGCCTCATCACGAAGAGGAAGGATCTCCCACCGATCCGAGCAGTCCTCATCTTTAGACTCCTGAATTTACCAAAGTAGTTGGGAATGGATAGATCAATCTGAAATTTTTGGAATTTCTCAGATCGAGGTACCGGCCTCTAACTAATTACAGACGTACTTCGTAAAAGTATCATCACAATATTTGGTTGCCTTTTTTGCTTCAGGTTCACTGTAACGTGACAAGAGAGTTGGACACTTCATTCGGAGAAACGAAACTAGAGCTTGCAAGCTGCTCCTGGATGAGGAAACAGAACCTGGCTCAGGTGCTACGAAGCTGGTAATGGATTATGGATGATCCAACTTCAGCTATATTGGTGGGACACACTGCAACAGGCATCATCATGCTCTCTTTTTCATGACTTTGTAGCAGAAGTGACAATTTGACAAATGATCTGCTCCCCTTTCTCCTCCCCGCCCAACTTCATTATTGCGCCTCGATCGGCGCCTCAAAGCAAAGCAACGAAAAAGAATGAATTGGGATGTACTTGGGCCACAGCATCTGGTCAAAACATTTGATGGCAACTCTGTGAGTCTAGGATCACTACCTCACACTTAAGCATCATCTGAACTTTCCAGCTTCGTCAGCAGGATAGGCCGGTGAGTTGTACCACTGACTTGCCATAGCCAGTCAATCAACAGTATCTGGAGGATTGTGTTTTGCTCCCAAATGTTGTAAGCTTGGGACATGATGCTCTGAAACATCACAAGCTCTCCACACACGTACTGGAGATAGTGCAAGGGGTTGCAAATTCCCTTGATAGCTTACAATTGTTTCTTACTCAAGAAGTTACATAGAACTGAATTGCTTGTCCCATGTGAGTAGATGAAGTCATATCTTGATATTTGTGATATCTGTCAAACATGGCTATAATTGTGCTAGCCCAAAGGAGCTCTGTGTAGTTATGTTAAGATTTCAGATAATGCGACTATTTGTGAATGATAATTTATGGTAGAAAGGAGTTACAGATTCAAGCATTATCTGAAATTATGGTATTGTAACACACAGCTCCTAGCTCCTGCAAATATACACTTCCAAGCAGAGTTCTTGTGATATGATGATCACAAGCTACAACTTACAAGTTAACTTAGTCCTACTCTGTTTATGGAATGGTGTATGGAATGTTGAATGCAGCATCTTGGGAGTGCTTTATCTCAGAGTTAAAATATAATTTGGGACCTGTACATTCCATTGTAGATTGTTAGAAATGTCTGACTGTAGTGTGACTGTAGTGTAAACAGATTCTTGATGTTTGTCCCAACTCCCCAGATATGGTCAACAATTGCATGTCCCTCAAAACTAAGAGACGGCCTTGAGAACTGAGGTTGAGTTGAATGGTAAACTACCACCTGACATGTCCGAATGGTATTTGAGAGGAATGTTTTGTTGTTGTTGATGCTAATTTTCAAAAGTGTTTGTCCTCTTGAACTGCACAAAGTGTAAGCAGTGCCTAATTAGTTGAGAGTGGTACCAAAACATAATTGGGATTGTTGTCAAGAGCTTTACATGCCACTGAAGCTGGATAGAGATGGCATCTTGTGTATGCTGCAACAAATGTATACAAACCTGACCCTACCTCTAGAAGGGATTTCAAATGATACTATTTGGGCTTTAATACTCTATGGTCAAGGGGCGTAACTTGGATTTGATCTACATTCATTACAAACAAGAAGGATGCTATGATACTGTAGACACTGCATTATCATAGCAGGGTCTCCCAAAAATAATTTTAAAAAATAAAAAAATAGAAAAAAAATGTGAATACAAAATAGAATAAAATGTTTGATGTGAGATCTTGAAAAATTCTAATCCCTTTCAGACAATTTCAAGTGATTCTTTCTGTGAAAAATTCAATGAATCCAATTTTGATATGTGAATTATTTTGATAAATAAATATTCACTTGGGTGGTCATCCATGTAATCTATCTTTTGGAGTGCATGTAACCATTGATTCAGAAGTGGTTTTTATTGGCCAGGAGTAAATATTTGTACCAACGTCCTAAGCTCTGTGAAGTATATCCAAATTGGCTAACCTGTTCCAACAGAAGATCAAGAACAGACAGTACATTTGAATCCTCAAAGTAGCCATACCGCTCAAGGGAGTACAGATCTGGTGCAAACAATCACTCAGAACAGGCTAAATGAACCAAATCACAAGCCAGTCAACAAATTTGTATGATGTAATTTGTTGAGCGGGAATGTTCCGTTGAGCAACTCAGCAACCCACAATTTTTGAAGTTTGGATCATTTGGAAGATCATGTTTCAACCTTGTCATGCATAGGGCAGAGTGCGGTTGGAAGCAAGAAACACAACTGAGTGAATTTAGATATAGATGATATATGGGAAATGCTAGAAAATAACCATTTGTTTGTAAGAGATCCCTCTTAGCACCGTTAACAAAAGGTATATATAATTTAGAAAGGTTTCAACAAAAGGTATATATCTTTTCGTTCATTTTTTAATTAGGGATTAGTGCAAGTTTAAGACTTTCATGAAGAAGATATTGCACTTTTATAAAATATTCATTAACATCTTACGCTTGTTTATACAAAAAAACATCAGACTGAAGTTTAAGAAAATGGAGAACTGTCAGTGGTAGTTAGCCATGGAACATATCGTTGGATGGCCTATAATTACCAACTTAAGCTAGTTTACCTATTTGTAGAGTTTTTATATATGGTAAGATTTTTTTTGAAGATTAAAAATAGAATTTCATGAATATTGTAATTGTCGTGACTATTTATTTCTTCATAACAAAATTGCTACAAATTTTCAAAGTATATAGTAGTTGTGACCCAAATTCCAATTCTCAACATATAACACTTTCTACTTCTACAGTGAATTTTGCTGATGACCACTTATCAAAGCAGCCATCACTATAAGCATAAGAGATTAAAACCCGAGAGACGTGAAAGTTGAAAACTTTTCTACTCATAACCAAAAGCCGACTTGCATGTAACATAAAACTCCTACGTCTATGACATGATGTAGATAAGGTCTCTCCCACCAACCATCCTTCCAAAACTACATACGCAGATTCACCTCTTAAGATTCCATCCCCATCTCCACAACATGGAGCTTCTGCCCGATCTAGCTCGGCCTCCCGTCTAGGCCTTGTGCCCTATTCCCATAATGGCTCCTTTGTTGGTTGCCTCACAACTCCAATCTTATGCTTTAGCTTACACTTGTTGAGTTTGAGAACAAGGATGCCTTAGGTGTTGAGAGATTGACAACAATAGAAACAAAAGTGGATATTATGTAGTAGCCGTCATAGAATGCGAACGAATGTCAAATTGCAAGATGGGAGGGAGGGTGGAAAAAGATAGGAAGAAGAGTATCCATGATGTTGGTTTAGAAACTGTAGAAATTCGGTGAAGGAGACACCATGCAGAGGTGGCATGTACATAGAGGTAGAAGAGGCCTTGACGCCAAGATTGAATTGCTCCGAAAGAAAGGCTCCCAACTCCTCCAGCCCCTCCGGAATATGATGGCACTTCTTTGTGTTCTTAAAAGCCCTTGATATTCAAAGAAGCACCCAACGGTGAACCCCATCGGTTTTCTTTGTTCTCGCTTTCGCCGCTTTCCCCAACAATACTTTACCTTTGCGTGCACGATTGCCTCTTTCTTGGCAGTTGTCTAGGTCTGGATACCGGCCTTCTCCACAATGCGTTGCCCCCGCCATTAAGTGTTTTCTTCTCTGCCAATAGCTTTACTGCGACCGCCTCTTCTCTTTTGGCAGCCTTTTTCTTCTTTAAATCTTCTTGTGTTTGCTTTTGAAGCTCTTTCTCTTGTGCTGCAAAGTTCCGTGTGGTTTAAACTCCCACTGCGGCCTCATTACATGTGTCGCATGTCAAGATTATAAAATTTGGCAAAATCCAGTGTAGGGTCACAACGTTGGGCACTTTCTGTTGAATCAAAGTTGGGAAGTTGTAAGGTGTAGGTGATGGAGTTCGGCTCCTCTATGTCTCGATCAAGCTCAGCAACGTCATCTCCAGCGTCTTGATCATTTAATCTGGCCTTCACAAAGAAATGTTCAATTCTAGTATTGCATTCTTATCTGAAGTCCGCTCATTAAGGGGAAAATGGAGTCTCCAACGGGCCTTGTAAGACATCCCGGATTAGGTGAGCTTCCTGCCCAAAAACCCCTCTGTCGCTGTCAGCAGGGGTCTGAAACGCTGCCCGTAGCGGCCTTTTGGAGACGGACGGGAGCTGCGTGGCTGGGTTTTGCCTCGTTGGCGAGAGGGCGTGGACGGTGGTTGTTGAGCGCCAAGGAGTGGAATTTATTGCCCTGCGATTAATGAAGAGCCTCGATCTGTTGCCTCGATCCACGGATTGTTTGACTTGTTGCCACAACGGTTTGGGCGTGATGGCGCCACCGGCTCTATGCCGTTCAGCACCAAGAAAACAAAGCGCCCTGTTCTGCTTCAAGCAAATCATTTCTGGCACTGTGGGACGCAGAATTATATGTGATTTCCTCCAAAGATTCCGAGTGGCGATGGCGCCCCAGATCGGTGGAGCAAACTTGAGATTCCGATCAATATTTTGGCAGCGTCCGCTGGCAGCAGGGGTCGTTCTCAGTCGGCGACATTGGCATTGAATTTTGATTTCATTAGGCCTTGCTGCCACAACGGCATAAGGCAATGTAGGTTTCGTGGTCGACAGCGCTTGTAGATGCCACGCAGGTCTATCGAATTAGGTTCGGAGTATTTGTGATTGTGAATTTAGTCGTCAAGCAATAATTATCACGGTTGAGAGAATTTGCTAACACTTTAGTCTTTCATTCGGTGTAGGATGTGTCCCAAAATCATAACAAGTTTTGTCGATTACGTGCAAATAACCAAGTGTGACCAGGGGAGATTCAAACAAGACTACCGACTATCGGGTCCACGATGGCAGCAAGGGCTGCACGAAGCACTCAGTACATTCTCCAAGTTTCACTGGACGCACGCTATGCCCTGGTCATGAGACGAGGTTCTATGCAAGTGGAGCTGTGCATGAGGAGCTCGTTTCCAACACGGAGGTTGCGTGGAGACACGAACATTGACTTGTGGATCAATGGAGACATTTACCCTGTTGATCCAGTGACAGAGAAGCCGCCTCCAATCAAATCGCTAAAAGAGTTCATTAAATTCATATGTCATGGAGAGCAGGGTCTTCGCGGATATACATACAGGTTGCTGGATCATTGTGTACATGGTCCTACACAGGAGGAGACGTGGATCCAGTTGACACAGTTGAGCGAAGAAGTGCTTCAGCTTAGAGGCGAAATCTGGCAAACAACTCAAGGGCAGCCGAAGATGTCTAATTGGAGAGAATGCGTTGCCTTGAGTTAGAGAAGACATGCACGGATTTGCAAGCTGAATTACAGGTTGTCCGTGATTGCCATGCCCAAAGGGTGGAGCAATTAGAGCGCCATGTGCGGGATCTCGAAGAAGATGTTGACCGCTGCGAGCGGAGGGCCAGCATCGAGAAGGAGACCCCCATGGGCATGCGAAGTAGGATTTGGGCTCTTAGAGGGATTCACGAGTTAAAACCTGGATCAGGTCGAACAAAAGCAAGAGTGAAGCTTGTGCGGACGGTGCTGCAACTTGATGTGGTGCAGTTTGTTGTCCACAGGAACCGAGAGAACCGGAAGTGCTCTCGACTTCGAGGGGATAAAAAGTCCCAAAATAGGACTGCAGTAGCACTAGCTCGAATTTTGTCACGGTATGAAGGTGTAGCGCTCGCTTCTCAGCCTGCAATGGCACATGTTCAGTTAGAGATTGCGAACAATGTCCTTAAATCGATTGGTAAGAATATTGGACCGGACAAAATTCTTGCTGCTTGCGACCAGGCAGGGGTTTCCCATCGGGGATATGGTGCTCTCTACAAATCTGTGAAGGCTCTCATTGCTGGTCTGAACAAAGGAGTCTCCGGGAGTATTTTGCCGAGCCCCTATCATGTGAAATTGCTTCGGCAGGAGTTAAATGCAAACCTGCCACAGTACATTGGCGAATACTACCATGCTGAAGGTCGACTTACGCTGCCAGCAAGTTCTAAGAAGAACAAGAAGTCCGAGGACATGGTAAAGGAAGTCGTTTTGACTGAGAAGAATTCCCTATTCACAGACCTTGAGGCGGTCCAAAGAAGCATGGTGATCTTCTACGGCATCACGGAAAAAGGTAACGTAATCACCTCAGACTGTTGTTTTTAGAGTTTGCTGTCAGCAGGCTTATTTATCAATTAACTGTGCCCTCACATCCACTTGCCATGTTTCCACAGAGTTAAGAGCGGCACCGCTGGTATTTGTCATGAAATTGGACGAGGCTGAGATTGTGAATGGCAAGAAATTTGAACGGGTCAACATCACGTTGATGAATAGGGCGCTCAACCCAGACATTCAGAGGAACCATGCCCTGTTTTCCTCAGTCCAGTCAGAGCAGGAAATCTGGCCAGTGGCAACCTTTCAAGTGGAAAAAGAGTCCTACGAAGTTCTCTCGTGGATATTTGGGAAATCCAAATTTCCATCTGTGATTGCAGCACAGTCCAGTGGCGAGAAACTCACGGTCCCTGAAGTTGGAGAATTCCATGTGGAGTGGCATCTCGCTGCGGACATGAAGACGATCAAGTGTATGTACGGGCTTCAGTCAGGGCCGTCGTGTGCAATGAATTGCATATACTGCGAATAGAAGAGGGCTAAGCCTAATGTAGGGTTTGCTGTCAGCAGGCTTATTTATCAATTAACTGTGCCCTCACATCCACTTGCCATGTTTCCACAGAGTTAAGAGCGGCACCGCTGGTATTTGTCATGAAATTGGACGAGGCTGAGATTGTGAATGGCAAGAAATTTGAACGGGTCAACATCACGTTGAAGAATAGGGCGCTCAACCTAGACATGCAGAGGAACCATGCCCTGTTTTCCTCAGTCCAGTCAGAGCAGGAAATCTGGCCAGTGGCAACCTTTCAAGTGGAAAAAGAGTCCTACGAAGTTCTCTCGTGGATATTTGGGAAATCCAAATTTCCATCTGTGATTGCAGCACAGTCCAGTGGCGAGAAACTCACGGTCCCTGAAGTTGGAGAATTCCATGTGGAGTGGCATCTCGCTGCGGACATGAAGACGATCAAGTGTATGTACGGGCTTCAGTCAGGGCCGTCGTGTGCAATGAATTGCATATACTGCGAATAGAAGAGGGCTAAGCCTAATGTAGGGACGACAAGCCAGGCGAGTGCTGCCATCAGGAAATGTGGGAAACCGAACTGGGTTGGGGGACTGTTTGCCAACTCTGTGGAGCCAAAACCTTGTGACATGCGTGCACATACAAGGTGGCGGCCTATCTTGCCAATTCCATTGCACAGAGTGCACATTTCTACACTCCATGCCCTAGTTTGATTAGCGGAGAAGATTGTGCATCAACACATCATTTATGTCTAGAACATACAAGATCAAACACTGAGGGCTACAGCAATAGAGCAAATGGAGAAGTCCTTGTCAGCTATCGGGCCTCACGGTGGCAACGTGGAGATTAGAAAGGATCCAAAACTGAGTTGCAGCACAGGAAATGTGCCACAGAAACCATCTTTCAGTGGGGTTGTTGCCAACAGACTATTTAAACCAAGCATTTGGTCTGGAAACGACAAGGCGTGGAAAGACATATGTCAAGGAGAGAGCAATAATAGAGGCGGTGGTGCACATCGTAGGGCGAGGGCTGCTATGTGGCAAGCCTTTGAAGAGGTTCTACCATATTTCAGCGGCTTGGTGTTGACATCAGAACAACGACTCCAGTTCAAAGGGAAGATAGAAACGTGAGGGAGAACATTTTTGGAGGCCTTTGGAGAGGAGCATGTGTCGCACTACATGGTGAGTTATATACACGAAGTTTGGGATGAATTAGGGGTTGATGGCTGACCTTACTTTCTTCGATTCTCAATCTACGACTAACCTTGGAGCGGCTGTTGACAGCATGTACTTGTTAGGCATGGCAGTTGGTTTGTGGAGGAATACGGTAGTCTGGCCGTATGGAGTTGCCAAGGTATAGAGAAATCCCATCATTAAGCGAAGGCAGCGAATCAAGCGCATACAGCTCATGGTCGTGGCAAAGAGCGCATCAGTGTTATTTTGCAACAATTCCAGCATTGGTACCGAAATATACAGCATCGGTATAACAAGAAATTAGAGTGCACCAGGGCTCTCAATACCCCGGTTGATGAGGCAAGATTGGAGGCTACGCATAGAAGACGAGAACAGTGGCATCGATCAAATGCTGCAAGGGCTTTGGAGAATTGGCGGTCAAGGCGACGGCGTGTTGGTAGCGCTTGGGTGTGTGATGACTTCGTTGGAGAAGGTGGAGCCAGCAGTGGACATGCATCAGATTCTGCCAACAAAGAGGACCTTTACAAAGATGGCAACAATGTGGATCCTGACGAAGGTCGCAACTCCACTGACGATGAGGACGCTGGCAACAACGTGGCCTGTGGTGACGCTAACAACGACCGAGTGAATTGAGTGCAATCCATTATAAACTCATTGTATGGACATATAGAATGTGGCTGCCAACAATGTTTTCATTTAATTGGAGTGGACCATGCTTATTCCCTAAACATGTTTGATGGATTTATTCTACACTAGCCATCTACGAATAGATTGACCAAATTTTTGTAATTTTTTTGGGTGTCAACAATGTTTTCATTTAGATAGGCTAGACCATGCTTCACTCATAAACATATTTTCTGGTCATTTCACTAGAAAGGCCAATCCAAGGGATTATTACTCTCCATAATGATGAATTCAATGAATCATACATGTTACTCACCCTTAAATTTTAATTTTAAATTCTATGCCAATTTTTCGCAATTAAAATCAAATGGGGAAATGATGTGTAAGGCCGTGGCAATGATTGACAATTAAGGTCAGTGTGACCTTCCCACCAGCTCCTTTACGACCCCTCTAATTAACATTGCTTAAGAGTCTCAACCCCCCCTTGAAGGACGCTGCCCACGTGGCAGGCGGTTAACTCCAGCAAGAGTCTCCTTCACACTAGTCTTTGGCCTTCTTCCCGAAAAAGGATATGGGGTTGACTGTTAGCTGCTCTCTGCCTCTCTTCTACTGCCGACCTCTTGCTTCCACCAGGCGCCTCGGGTTTGCACTGACACGGCAGTGCTTCGGCTTGTTGATCCTTCGTCTTTCTCCATACCCAAGATTCCTGCCGTTGAGGAGCGCAATTTCGAACTAGGCGGAGGGGGGCGTGAGGATTTTGTGGGTGCAGAGGGAGCCGTGAGGACTTCTCGAGGCAGCCGCATTGTGAGGTGCGCTCCATGGAGGACCTGTGAGGAGAAGGGGCCGGGGCGCTGCGCTTGGGGGAGCTGAGGAGTGCGGAGTTTGGCGGAGCTGCGAGAAGCAGGGTCGAGTTCTGAGGAATGAGTTGGGGGTGTGAGGAGCTGGGTGGCTGTGAGGAGCAACGGGCCCGCAGCAGCAGCGCGGGCAGCAGGGGGAGAAGGCCGCGGCCAGAGCTCCGGCGCTGCAGCAGAACGAGCAGCGCGGAGGTGCTCACATCCTTTGGGCTGGTAGCAAGGGCAAGGGCGGAGGGGCGGAGGCGAGCTGCAGAGCCAAGGCAGTTGGAGCCACCTCCAAGGCCTTCACGGCCGCGGAGGCAAAGAAGGTCAGGGGTCCTAGATCCCTGCCTGCTCTTGCCAAGGCCGTGGCGGAGAAGAAGGCCGTGAAGACCCCAGCTGCCGTTGCCATCAAGGTGCAGACCTTGGTGGCAACCGATCCGAAGCAGGTCCTGGAGCAGCAGCGCCTCAAGAAGAAGTCATTGGAGGCGGCACTTGTGAAGGTGGAGGCCAGCCGGGACCGCGTGAAGGTCGACCTTGCAACCCAGCGGAACTACATCAAGGCCAAGGAGGCCGAGGAGTCCAAGCTCTATGAGGACATCTTCTCCGCCCCCTAGGCCGCCAAGAAGGCCGCGGCTAATGGCAACGATCAAGAGAAGAGGCGCTTTGATCAGGCGGCCCGCCTAGGCCAAGACAAGCTAGGGCTTGCAAGCAAGGCACTCCTTGAGGCCCAGGCCGGCATTGATAGGGTCTACAAGAAGTTGGAGGAGATGAAAGCCGATGAGCAGAGACGGCATGCTGAGGTCTCCGCGCTGACAGCGGAGATTTCGGCCTTGGAGTTGGCATCAGCTTTCTTGCGGCCAAAGAAGGTGTTGGCTCGTTACCCCCGGGAGTGGCAGGTGCTGCCAATAGCCCTCAACGACCCATGCCCCTTCTGCGAGCGTTACTTCGTTGACACTCGCTGCGTACCTTTGTTCTGCGGCTGCTTGGCACATCCCCATTGTATGTTTGAGGCAGTCTTCTCCCAGGACGCCCGATGCCGTTGATGCGAGCGGGGTATGACTGGAGGATGGCTTGGGCAATGGGGCTTCGACCTTGACTCCAAGGCCGCGGAGGAATTGCGTCTTACGGAGGAGATCCTCCTAGCCGAGCCCGCTTCACTACGTGCTGGCAGCAAGCGTCCCGCTGCCCACTCTGTGGCCGCGCTTCCGTGGAAGAAGGCCAAGGGCAACCAAGGTTTGTTGCCCCTAAACCTACCTACCCATTGCTTGTTGCCTGCCCCGTTGTTACATCTGAATGTTACTTCTTTTCTAATTCTTGTTTGTTGGCAGCAACTGCAGAGGATGCTCTCCCCGACTCAGACTCCCTGGCGTTTGATCCCACGCAACGCTCTCCTCATGAGACCCAGGCAGCCCTATCCGGAGATGGGAACAAGGACTGCTCCGCCACCACGCAAGGACGAGGTGAAGGTGAGAAGAACGAGGACGACACCATCATGGAGGGACTGTCGAGCCTTGTTGAGGCAATTGCCACAAATGCAGCCGTAGAGTAGATTCCCACCTTGGATAGTTTTCTAGGCCGGATTAGGGGGTTGCTGGCAGCGGCTCTAGGTCTGGACTTTTATGGGCCACCTTTCTCAAACTTTTCCGAAGTTGAAAACAATTTACCTCTGGAGTGCCATGTCTCTTTGAAAGAAATGGCATTTTTGTAACCCTTCTTTTCTATTTGCAACTGTATTTCTTCTTTATTGTGGACTGCCGACAGCAAGGGCTGCATTTTAGCCGCCATTTTATCTTTCGACCTGTTGTTCTCTTCAAGCCCGCGCTATCTGAGAGCCATGGCCGTCTTCGAAGTTCTTCCCTTCTTATATGCAACCAGGTTGCATTTTCTATTTGCAAGCTTTTTTGTTCTTTTTCCTTTTCTTATTTCATTAATTGCAATTATGGTTCCTTTTAATATTTGCAATTGTTATTATTTTCCATATGCGATCTACTTCATCTCTTATGTACAACTGCTTTTTATTTTTATCTTACTCTATTAGAATCAACCGTGGTCCTTTTTTTATTTGCAACCTTCCTTTTTTTTCCTACGTTGGCAGCAAGGGCTCCATTATACCCGCCACTGCCAGTTCAGAGCACCAAGTTCACGAAGGAGCCAACCTCTACGACCAAAATGACAAACTTTACATTCCTTCCTAATTACGTTATATTTGTCAAGTGCCACACTCCATTTTGTGTTTGCAAATGATGTGGTCTCTTGTTTGCAATTGTTTTTATTTCTTATTTTGCGCTGGCAGCAGGCTCCAGCATCAATGGCGCCACCACAAGTTCTAAGCAATTTTCCGATTCAGACCCGGGCTCTTTGAAACCCCGGCCATTCTTTAGACTTCCTAAATTTTATTTTATTTTTCATTGGCACCGTAGGATTCATTTCTTAATTGCAACTGTCTTTGTTTTTTATTTCCGCTGGCAGCACGTAGGTCGAGGGTACTTCAAATTTGCCGTATATAACACGTTAATAGAGGAAGTCCCACAGAAAGTCCTGAATGGTAAGCAAAACCACTACCTGAACTCACTAACGACTTTGTGAAGAACCTAATGACATCCCACATACTGTCACTACCCATCCCCGAAATCACTTTTCCTACAGCTCCACAGTCTTGATCCTTTTGGAAACCGGGACATCTGCAGTTGTAAGGTGTCTCTCATGGCACTGGTTGATCTGCACCCAACAAATCCTGTCATTCTCGTTTGCTGGGAGCAAGGACCTCCAAACAGCCAATTCCCAACACATCTAAACGACACGATGAATTCGCCTAGACTCGTACCTTTTTCTCACGAACACCGTTGGCCTCTATCACAACCAGGTTGTAGTGCCCAGGTACGTCATCTCCAAGTGCCATTGCAATTTCGTGGCGCAGGTGGGATACTGGCCAACCCTTGCCAACTTCGACTGTTGGCAGCAGGTTCCCCGTAAACATACAAGACACTTCCACCATCACCTCCTTTGGTAGGTGATCCATCGCTTCCCACTGACTGTTGCACTAGTAGAAATTGTGTCCTCAGACCATGTTCAATAAATGACAGAATGTCCAGATGAAGTCCAAAATGACTTGCGAAATGACAGAGGCCAGGTTCCATCATTTTCGATTCAAAGTTCAGTTGCGTGTCGTCTCCAGGTTCAATTCAGTAAAAGCAAAGTTACTTTCTGGTTCGGTAGCTCACTTCGCAGGGTAAATTGAACTGTCTGTATCTTCTTCGGCTGTACATGCTTTACAAACTTAAAGTAAATCTACGAGTACACAGTTATGATGTCCGGGCTCGAAGTTGCCTGATTTCGTTGGTTATCTAGGAATTGTATGTCTTGAATCTACGTCATCACCCTTCTCCTTCTCGTGTACTCTCTATATGTTCTTTCCTGCTAATTGAAGTGACATCTAGGTCACAATTAATTTTCCGTCAACTGGATCTTCAATTTACACAACAGTATTCAGCGCTCTGCGCCAACAGAGAAATGTAGATGTTTAATCTAATATGTTCAAATATTTCATTCTCTCCGGAAATCTAAGTCTGTATTTCCTTTGTAAGGCGTGTTTATGTTCCCAGAACGCGTAGTGTAGATTATGTACAGTAAACACTGTTTCAACAAACACTAATCATTTCACCTTACTTATGAAACGCCAAATACACCTGGCTTGTTTACTTGATAAGATTCACTGAAAATAAATTGTGCATTTGAAAAAAATGCAATCGAAGCGTGATGTGAAACTTTACAATTAAGTACATAGAAACAAACTGCACATCTATAGTGCGTACACAGAACATTACTGTGCCGTTTATTTAATTGACATAAGAAATTGAAATAAGCAATTGGTACTTGACAAATTTACGACATTGAAGGTTTCTCACTCATAAACTCCTCAGTAAGTCCGGGATCGCGTTTCTTGCTCACCGCCCACGATAACATTTTTCATGTGACAAGTTGCCTACTCATCATTTCTGCATAATTCCCAATTCCAGAGTTAGAAACGGCCATTTAACCACCAACCATTTACGTTACTGCAAATCCATAGAGATGAACAATAGCATCAAAATTAATATAATGTTCAATGATATGCTTATACAGGCAACTCTACTGAAGCTAGACCCAGAAAAATAAGTAATTTAAAGTAGAAAAGTCTTCTGCGTGCATATGTCGTTCACGAAATTCACATCCAAACACTCATGACGACACGGCAGGTGTTGTTTTATTAAACGCTAGATTTCGACAGGGCTTTTCCAGATTCTTTTGTCCTATAATCAATTTTTAAAACACTTACAATAGGAATTACAAATGACGGTAGTAGTAAGGATTAAACAAAACGACGGAATGTTACCTAGGTTTTGAAATTACCCATACCGAGATGTACTTTCGGTTTTTGCTTCTGCTGCTGATTCATCTACAGCCCGCATTCGTTTACGACGCTGTATCTCCTTAAAGCGATTCGAACGGAACTTCCACTCCCTCTCAATTTCACGATCATGGTATGGGAGGTCTAGGCAGGCACGTCTAATGATGTGAATATCCTCATTGGGACCGAATTCATCTTCATCAATTTTTTCACGGGATATCCACTCCTCCCATGTCATCTTCATGTCGTAAACACATGGAGAGTCATCGCATCTACGAAGGTGCTCTTCGTATTCTCTTCTTTCTCTATCCCAATAAGACTCCTTCTCCCCAACCAATGCTGCTTCGTCTGTTTCTCCATATGGATGGGAAGCGTCCTTGGACTCTTCCGGCTTTACCTCAGAAGAATGACTTTCCTCGGCTATGCGTTCTGGTTTCTTCCGTTCATTACCGTCCTCAGCTCCAAGACAGTCACTCTTTCTTTTCGATGCTTCTACCCTTTTTTTCTCCTCAGACTCGAAATACATTGCCCTCTCCATATCCCGCTTTTCGACATCGAATAAGTCTTTCATACTCATCCTGATCAAAGCGGAAAAACACGATTAGAGCTGTGATTATGTAGTTCACATATTATATGCAACGACATCAAGTCAAACTTTTTTTTACTACTCTACATATTCCTTGGAATATTGTATAGAATGTAGGAAAAAAAAAAAAAACCCATGGAGATTATGAAATCG
This sequence comes from Ceratodon purpureus, assembly GCA_014871385.1. Lineage (NCBI taxonomy): Eukaryota > Viridiplantae > Streptophyta > Bryopsida > Pseudoditrichales > Ditrichaceae > Ceratodon > Ceratodon purpureus. The sequence continues at coordinate 15,312,562 of CM026422.1, read as the reverse complement.
TTTTAATCAGGACGTCTGTGAAATACCTGCGTCTCCCAATGCCAAGTCTGCGCCCACAACTGATTCCAGACCGATATGTAGTGTCCACAATCCCTACTTTAGCTGACCTGCACGGACAACAATGAGGAAGCAACGCAAGATACTAACCAAAAACGAACATCACCACCGAATTAGCCATAACCGAGGTACGTTTTCATGACTACTTGTCAGTATGCTGTGGAAGTTCACATTCACTACCACTATGATCTACGATCAAATAAAGTAGCGAATGATATTTGACACACATCTAAAGTGTTCTTAAAAGGAAACCCGTGTACGGAAAATAAAGGCAGTCCCGCATGGGCTACACTTGAAGTCGGAGTTACTACATGCAACACTACGAAACATGTAAGACTTCAACACACAGAGATATTTAAGTTTACCAAAGCATATATGTATACCGGATAAATATGTACGAAACTGACATGAGAAAAATCTTCATTACTCTTCTCAATTTTTCCAGACAGTTTACAAGTTATTCGTCGGAGCTGATCGCATGTTGTCCACAATCTCATTCAGTGACTGCGAAAAAGAAAAAAAAATAAAAAAATTTAAACAACAACGAGGTTATGTGAAGCTTATCTCATAAATGGGACTCCGGATTCTAACCTTAAAAGAAACTTAGACCTTGGTGGAGCATAGACTTCAACAAACAACAACGTATTCATACCAAGGTAGAATGTATGTACCTGAGAGGCAGTCGTTGACACTACAAGTAGTAAGCTCGATTGATACATTTCAGCAATCACTCATCATTCTAATGTACTATTCCTTCACTGGAAACAGTGTATTCTGGATTCAGCTATGTAGTAACGAAAAGAGGAAACTGATTAGTTTAAAATTTCAATTACAGCACACAAAGCGAAGAAGTTCTACGCTGAAACAAATTACGTATATTGAGCTAAAGCAATTTATAACAACTTCGACTTCAAATGTCATCCGCATCACATTCCAAATTAGTGAAATCCCAAAAACAACCTGCGATGTTAAATGTGAGGTATGTCTTCTTAAATTTGCCCCTCTCAATGTCATTACAGAAATTAACATGTTCGTCAAGTCCACTACCGTAGAGCAAGGTAGATAACAAAAAATTCAAGACGGGAACAATGTTCTTTCAATCTTCAGAATAAAATTCGTTCCTGGTTAGCATACGAGAATCAGAACTGTTTACCGAAAATATGTTCTATTCCCCCACATAGCCTGCCGGTGTAATTTTATTCGAGTTGTGCTTTGAGCATTTCATGTCCTTATCTGCATTCAGAACACCCATCCTCTCTACTATAACGCTTCCTGTATAAACATCCTTCAAGAGGCCAATACCTGCACGCTTCCGAACATACATGATTAAGAACAGAATTTCTTATTGAAATCTTTCACATTGTCTATATAGTGAATTTCTCTGTTTGTATCATTTCTTACTTCATAACAAGACTGTACCATAGTTTACATCATTGTCCATCGACAGTGATTACAATACCATTATTCCATTACGATATCAGAAGACCATCTTTATGAGCAATTCATGTTCGCAGTATATGCCTGTAAAAAATGAAACATAAACACCTACAAAGTATTTTATTATATGCTTAGCCATGACCACATTCAAGACGAAAAAAAAAAAAAAGTGATGGGGAATCCGACGATTATTCACCTGATTAATTTTTAGTCAATCAACTTTCTCCTTGCCCTTTCGAGATACTTGTTCCTTTTCAGCATCCCCTTCATCTTCTTTCTCTTTCCCCTTTCTAGAGACTGGTTCCTGTTTTGCGTCATCATCGTCCGTGCCTTCTGAAGGTGACGATGCAGTGTCGCCGCGATCGGATGAAAAGATGCTCTCTCCAATGCTCGCTACATATTTCGGGGGTTCAGTTGCGGATGATAATTTTCTTCTTTTGCGCTGCAATTCTGGGTCGTTATTTCCACCATATAGGCGCACTTTTCTTGCCCACTCGCTAACATCGGTAATTCCATCCACGGGAAATCCGTTTTCATACTGCCATTTCTGAAGTGGGGAAAATGTTATGCGTTCCTGAGGTTTGCTTTGAGGAGGAGAAACGTTTGGTGTCATGTTGTCCGAATCGTAACTCACTCTCCATTGGCCCAGTACTCCTGTTCGGGGATTAACTATGGTGCTCAACGGAGCTGTCACTACTGCCTCCACCGGCTCTTTGGACATCTCGAAGACATCATTGTCCTCTGATTCCAAGAAGCCCACAACGTTTTTTTGTATCACATTTGTTCCGTTTTCCTCCTCCTTGAATTCATCTTCCGCCTCTGATTCAAGTCTATCCTCTGCTGGGTAATTTTTCACAATGTCTTCATCGTCTTCTACTTCGTCCCCGTCCTCTGAGCCAGCTATGATCTCAAGCAGTAAATCATAATTGTCACGGACGTGCCATACCGGACATCATCCACGCCCCACGAGTTTACCGTGGGACCTATACCGATTCCGCAACACGGAAGCTTCTCAAGAGCTTTCCCAAAGAGCGGTGGCTAAGCGTGCTTAGATGCTATTAGTTTCTAGAAGGTTCTACATGCTTCTACTACTTTCTAGAACCTTCCACTAGTTTCCGGAAGCTTCCACAAGCTTCCTTGTAGTTCTAGTATTTTCTAGAAGCTTCTACAAGCTTCCTTATAGTTCTAGTAGTTTCCGGAAGCTTCTACAAGCTTCCGGAAGGTTCCATACGGATCCAATTGTTTCCGGAAGCTTCCATAAGCTTCCGGAAGGTTCCGCTTGACCTTCTTAGATTCCGGAAGCTCCCATAAGCTTCCGGAAGGTCCTATGGATGCTTTCCAAGGTCTCTAGGACCTTTCTTCGGAAGTTTCCTCTAGCCTAGTATAAATAGAGAGTCGAGGGCCATTGCTCCTCACTCTCTTCAACACCACTTGTACATACTCTTTCAGTTATCAATATCACTTCTAGTTTCCCCACTTCAAGTGTTATTCTGAGTCTTGTATGAGGAATCCCCTCACTTCTAGTCTATTCTTGTCTCCCTTTGAGGTATCCCCTCAATTTAGTCCCTTGCTCTGTCTTAGAGTTGCCGTCCGCAACAATAATTCGGCTCCTTCTCTCCATTCACAAGTACCTCCCCTGTTTCGTCCACATTCGAATTGTAATCGATGTATCCAAATACGTCGTCTGTTTCTCGATTCGCAGCGACTGTAGCGCTAGAGTACTTATAGTACACAGTACCAATGGGCAACGTGTTACCAAACGGAGGTGCTGAACTCTCACTGACCAATGCAATTTTGTTCTCTGCCAGCTCAAACGTTGACAAGGAGGCAGAAGAAGCAGCACATGAATTTTGATCGCGGGACTGCCCATCACATCCACCGAACTCAGTGATGTTTAAAGTGTCGTGTACGGTATTCTCTGTACCAACACCAAGGAAGAAATGTTCATGTCAACAGATGCCGCACTAGTTTCCATGTAAGAAATATATGAAAGCAATTCAATAAAACAGTACGTTGAGATCGTTAGGAACAATGTACTATTGCAGAGTTCGTACTGACCTCTTTCCGTGGGGGGTGCTTCGTGTAATTAGTAAAATTTACAAATAGTGGTAAGTCATGGGAATAGGTCTTTTCGTTTAGCTTTTAACGTAACTAAAGGTCACTGTAGTAAGTAAAGAATAATAGAATGCAAAGTATTTCCTTAAAAGAATCTCTTTATAACTCTAATGTCTTAATTACCCCAAGTCACATAAAACCCAAGTAATCCAAACTCTCAATTGGTTCAAGGGTAATGGGAGTTCAATTTGACAAGTACCATCTCTCGGTTTATTGCCATCACTCCCTTCCAAGTTCAATTAGACAATGCATTTATTATGCATGTGCAAGTTCATTCATTACTAGGTTAGAATCTAGTGTTCAACCTATTTATGCCTATGAATGATGCTTTGGGATATGTTATGATAGATTAACTTATCTCAAGCAACTCCTTGCTTGTCTTCATCTTTTTCCTCCCATCCATCGCATTTCAAATAGACATGTAATCACTGTCTACTCATTCACATTCAATCATACTCCAACTCTACCATTCATCACAACTATACTTCTCAATTGTATTACTCAATTACAATGACTGCACTATACTCCAATTGAATACATTCAAGTTTTATTATAATGAGAACTAATAATCACTAAGGCTGATCACTCCTTAATAATTAATGTCACTTTTATCCATCAATGTACTCAATCTGGCTTCCATAAATTCTAAGTCATTCTCAGTCTTCTATTTTAGATGGCCAATCTAATTTAAAAGACTATCAAGTAATACTCACTTCACTGTTCCAGTACTCACATGGAACTCTCATTCTCCATAATTCCCATTCACAACAATGCAATGTCAATTGGACAAACTGTTGTGTTTATTTTCCATAATTTCTATTTTCTATTCACTCAGTAACTCTTCCTTCGTTCTGAGTTCAAATAGACAATCTGATCCACTGTTCACTTTGCTCCATCAATATCTTCGATTTCAAATAGACAGTATCCATTTCAATTAGACAGTATCCAGTGTGAGTCACCACATTCACTGTAACTCTCACCAACTCTCCACTGAGTCAATTAGACATGGTCCATGCAAGTCAAGTTGACAATGTATGCATGCCCATGGATGCATACCGAACCACCATCTTGTCCATTTGACTAGTGTTAACTAGACATTATGCAGCAAGCAATCTGAATTCAATTGTCAATTAGATAGTAATCAGCTTGCTCCAGTTCTCCATTCTGATTCTACAGTTCTGCAGATTAATACACTGTGCATCGAAGCTATAGTTCAAATTGACAAAGAGCATTGTGAATCAATTATACAGTGAGCTACTCAGAGTCAAGTTGACAATCAATTAGACAATGGAATTCTATTTTTATATTTTTTACATAATGTGACTATCACTCACACAGTGTTGTGTGGTGTGGTGAAGTAATTCTTTCTTCTTCCTTAATTCCTAGTTATGCCTTAATTTCTAAAAGGTGTGCCTGTACGTAGAGTCAATTTGACAAGTCGTGTCTCTAGGTAGGGTCATGTCCCCTGAATTCTACACTATTGTCCATTTGACTCTCAACCAGATTTCTACAGCCACTATCTACATGGATTTCAAATTGACATGGTAACTTGGTCCTATTTACACTGTTTTTGCTGAAAAGGACTTTTCTCAAAAAAAGTCAGCTCACATAGCCCCCCTCTTTGTCTACTTGACTACCGGCAAGTTCCACATTTACAGCATTGTCTACTAGACACTATGTCAACTAGACTTCAAAAATTATATACAAAGATTAGCTTGCACACCCACTGTAGCTACTGTCAACTAGACATGATGACGTCGGTGGCGATTACGGTGCTGGTCACCGTAATGGCTCTCCTTCTGGATCCGCTGTGCCATGAGCTTGGACACCTCCCTTCTCACTTCATCATCCTTCCGAAGTAATTCAGTGTTATTGGAATGCTGGAAGGTTAGCCAGTTGTCAATGGCTATCTTCCGAGTTCCCCTGAATTCGTTGATGAAGCATCCATTAGACCCGTAAAGAAAATGAGTCATGGCCATGACTTCCAGCATCCTCCCCCAACGACTTGAGTGATAACGGAGCTTGAGATTGATCAAAAACTCCGGCCTCCTCTCATCGTAGCGGTTCACATTCACCACCACCTTGAAATCCCTGCAAATCCGAGCCAAAAACTTGGAGAAGATTGCTGCTCGGAAACACACAGGGTCGGTGTGTGTGTGGTGAATCTGCCAGAAGCCTTCATAGGCCGTGGCACAATTCCATGCCGTGTCAAATTGACCAGGGATTAGAGGCCAATTATACTCCACCGAGTCAATTAGACTGTCTGGAGCCCACTTGAATCTTCTTCTACAGTCGCAGAAATGTCCATTTGTCCTCACAGCCTTAGGAGCCGCATCGGTCCAATTGACATTTACTATCTCCTTGTAGATCAAATCCCATGACCGCTCCTCCCTTCGAGACAGTCCGTAATCCTCCAGCAGCCACTCAATCGCAGTCCACGTGGGTAGCGGAAAAACCGCTTCATTGTCAAATAGACTCGCATAATTCCCCAAGTACTTGACTGTTAAGGGGGATCCTGTAACCGGTGTTTGAATGGACAGCCACCCCGGTGCCTTTTATGTGGGTGGAGGCAAGGTCAACTCGACTTGAAGATCATGGCTAGTGATGAGTAGGTGGTCCTTCTTCAATTCCCTCAAAGTGTCCATGATCTGCTGCCTCACCTTGTGCATCCCGTAGACATAGTGTGCCGTGGTCAACTCGCCCCTTTGAGCATAAGTCTCCCTCTCCAGCACACATGACAACTTGACAAGGATGTTATCACGGTCATCGAACTCCTTGAGCAGCCCCTCCAAAGTTGCTGTCCACTCCTTGAGCTCCTCACTTGGCACCTTCTCCGCAACATCCACCACCTGTCTACTCGAATCGCCCATCTTTACCAGTCTGTGACTCTCCACCGACATGTCAAGTTGACGTCTCTTCTGGAGTTGCTCCTCTAGAGTGGTGTAGTATAACACTACTCGAGCTCCCAAGTGACCTATGGGGAGCAACAGCTTCTTCTGGTCGGTCAACTGGACATCGCCTCTTGCTATCATCTCACAGATGAGATTCTGCTGATTAGCGTGTCTACTAGACGCTGCCCATACTGCATCGAAGTCACCACTGTCCAATAGACATCCCCTGTCTTTCCCCACCATAGCCAACCAGTTATCCCTTTGCAACTCGTATGCATGGAAAAGGGAATAACTTGGTGGTGATGTCAAGTCGACCTTCCAAAGTTCTCCTCTCAACGCCCTGTTCTCCATCCGGGCCTCCTGCAACTGCTTCTTACCAATCTCGATAGTACGGTGGTACAATTCGTTATTGGTCTTCAGAGTCGCATAATCCGAGGGGTTGACAACCTTCACCATCGGATTTTTCTTCAAGCTTTCCAACTCTGCCTTGAGCTTATTCTTCTCATTCCTCTCCTCGGTGCAGAGCTTGGAAATGGCAATCTTGGCATCATTAAGTTGGTCAAATTGACGTTGAAGTTCGATGCGGTGCTGCTTCTCATTGTTATACAGCTCTTGGAACGACTTCCCAGTGTCGATCTCAATGTCTGCTACAGTGGGTTTTGTCAATTCCTCATTCAATTCCGCCAAGTTAGCCAACTGTGTATTCAACCTCCGAATGTCTTCCACAGCTAGGTTGTTCTCAGTGGTCAAGTTGAACACCGTACGCTCCAGTTCTTTGATCTTCAACCGTAGCTGTGTTTCTCTCACCGGTGCATCCTTGAGCTGTGCAGCCACCTCAGCCTGCGTGAGCTGCAACGCTGGTTGCCTTGCAGGTTCACGATTGTCTACTTGACTGGCTGATCTTGCTCCTCTTCCCAACCTCGGGTTCAGTTCAAATAGACATTGAGGTAAGGAGTCATCCACCCTCCTCTTCTTTACTTTGTTCGCTCTCGAGGATGATGGAGTCGAAGCTCTCGGCTCTGGTTCCCTTGTCAAATTGAGCAAGTCTGGAAGCACTCTCACCGGTCCAGTTGACACACCTGAATCCACTTGACTTGATGGCTTGGTCAGCTCTGAGAGGTAAATCGCACTGTAGAGTGTGATTGGATACCGCGTGTGTTTCTTACTAATCTCCACCTTGATGTTGTCAAATAGAATGTTTCCCCAACTCAATTTGACACCATTCCACCCGTAAATCGCGGCTGCTACTCCTTCCTTCGACATGATCAGAGGCCCCTTCTCCGCCAGCATAATCCTCTGATTGAAGAAAAGTAGCTACTCCTTCCACGTCTCTTTCGCATTCACCAATTTATAGCCACTCTGTGTCTTGGCAGCTCTGTCAAAGACGTTGGTCAAATCGTCCTCTGAAATACCGCCCACTTCTTCCATCAACAAGTTGTCTCCTTGATGCAGCTTCAACATCTTGGAGATGGCTGTCGAGTTGAAAGGTACGCTTCTTCCATCCACCACGGCTATTCCTCTTGAGCCATACTCGGAAGAAGTCTGGAATTGATTAATCCTCCCATCATCCTGCTCCTCGAAGACAACCATTACGAAGTCCCAGAGTCCTGCCTTCACAAAGTTTTCCCGGTTGGCTTCAAACTGCGGCCATGCCTCCCGGTCAATCTTCTTCAATTCCAAGTGTTCAATTTGACGTCTTGGTCCACTTGACAGGTCCTGTTGCATTGCATCCGCAAGCACAGGCTTCTTCGACTTCTTGTTCTTCATCACTTTCATCTTGGGCCGAGCAATTGGCCTTGTCAACTTGACCGATCCTGCAACTTCGGGTTGGGGCCTCCCTTGATCAGTTCCTCTGCCTTCTCTGTCAACTTGACCTTCGTTTACCATGGTTCCTTGTTTCTGTCTATTAGACTACACACTCGGCAGTTAGGATGCTTCAATTCTTACTTTGTCTAATTGAAATTTTTCTCGGCATTGACTCTCCCTGAAACTCTCGGCACTGTCTACTTGAACTCTCGGGAATTTATCTTTGTTATTTCCTTACTTTTAAAACTATAAAACACTTCTTCCACTCGGCAATCACTTCTATCCCTAATTTTCTACTTCACAATCATCTAAGCATACATTCCATTGAAAATATTAAGCTTCGTTCTTTCTGTTCTTCTCCTTCCTTTCTCTCGGCAATCAGTTTGTAATATTTTCCTACATTACTATCATCACGCATCACAGCACCAAGTTTCAGTTTCGTTCCTTTGATCTTTTATCCTTTCTTTCTCTCGGCAAGTTGTGTTTTGTGTTTTCTCCATTCTTGTCTACTGGACAGTCACCGTTTTCCACAAGTAACAGTTCAATTGGACATGCAAGAAGAAGATGCGAAGACAACATGCATTCGACTTGACACAAGAATGGATGCAATGAAACTCACCCGCAAGGTGTCAACTTGACTACGAGAGTTATGCCTCTCAAGATGCAATGCTTCGTCTTCCCCTTCTGTCGCACTGTTTCCAATTGACACACTCACAATGATCAGAAAACTCTGAGTCCAGTCGACCTAATGTATCGTATCCAACTGTTTCTCACATCGATATTATCGCAACATCTCTATTAGCAACATTGTGTCCACTTGACCTAACTGTTTCTATGCTAATCAGGTTGTCCAATTGACAAAACAATATGCAAAATCGATAGCAATACAACTCACCTTCACTGTGCAATTGAAACACACTTCGCTCCTTCTTCGTTCACTCCGTATCTCCCACACACTTCGTAACTCAATGTAGTAGCAACCCTCAATTTCACTCCTTTCTCTCTCGGGTCTCTCAGTATCTCTCACAAAATACAACAATGCAACCCTCAATTAAACTGTTTTTCTCTTAGTTCTCTCGGTATCTCACTCCGTCTCGTTCTGATCTCCTCACAAGTAAGAACCTCGGTCCACTTGACAACTATCTCTCTCCACTCCTAACCTTGATCACAGCGTAGCGTTCTGTCTACTTGACACAAGTCCTCACCAACTTCTCTCGCAGATAGTATTCTCCAAGAAACTGTGTTTGTTTGAGGTTTCTGGTTTCCACTTTGGGGACGATGATGCTGTCTACTCGACTCAACCAGTCTCTTTTGTCTATTTGACAGTTAGTGGGATTCTGCACTCATTCCCATGCTACGTGGTAATGATGTTCCCAGCCCCCATTTCCAGTAATCATATCAGCCGTCTTTTACTTACTAATTGTGTTTTTCTGGTAATTACTACTTAGTCATCATTTTAGTTAGTGTCTACTTGTCAATTAGTAATTTCATTTGCTTCGAAAAATTCTCAAGTTCAGAATTTAAATTTGTTGAACTTGTTCTTTGTAAATTCAGTTTTTTTTTTTTTTTTTTTTTTTTAGATCGTTGGTTTTTTAATTTTTTCAAAATTTCACAGTTTCTAGTACTTAGGTAGGACAGTTTAGAATTTTTAAATTTTTACACTTACTGCCCCCCTCTTAAATCTAGAACTTGTCCTCAAGTTATGTATGGTTTCAAACGAAACCCGTTATATCTTGTGGCATGAAATTTTCCTGCAAAATCTTGAAGTTCAACTGAACCATTGGGATACGACTTTAATACCCGATATGGTCCAAACCAACGCATTCTAAATTTTCCTGGAAATTTTTGAAATCGGCTATCATATAATAATACTAAATCATTAGGATTCAAAACTTTGGGTTCCAATTTGCTATCATAATATGTTTTACGATGTTTTTGAATAGCTTCATTATTAAGATACGCTTGGGCTCTCGTTTCATCTAATTTTTCGAGCATATAAAGCCTATGTCTTAAAGATTCTTCATCTCCTAATCGTTCATCTAATGCAATTCTTAAAGACGGGAGTTCCATTTCAATTGGTAAGATAGCTTCTTGACCGTAAACTAATTGAAATGGAGTAAATTTTGTAGATACTTTAAATGCACATCGATAAGCCCATAATGCATCTGGTACTCTTGCATCCCAATCCGTATTTGAACCCTGTACAGTTTTAGTAATTATCCGACATAATATACCGTTTGTTTTCTCTGTCTGACCATTAGCACGGGGGTGATACGGTGTAGATTTTCTATGTTTAATTGAATATTTTTCAGTTAGTTGTTCAATTATTTCATTAAGGAAATGAGTTCCCCGATCACTTACTAATTCTTTTGGACATCCAAATCTTGTAATAATATTTTCATATAAAATTTTGGCAACAATTTTAGCATCATCGGTTTTCGTAGGTTGAGCTTCTGCCCATTTAGTTACATATTCAGTTGCAATTAATATGTATCTATTTTGACCATGTCGACTAGGTGGCTTAATAGGTCCTACAAAATCAATTCCCCATTTCTCAAACGGCGTTTGAGCTAAAATTGGATTTAAAGGCATTGCCTTTGAAGGTGTAGGTTTTCCAACTCTTTGGCATGGATCACATTTTTTAGTATATCTATGTGCATCCCCAAAGAGTGTTGGCCACCAATATCCGGATTGTAACGCTTTATGTGCAGTTACCATTCCGGCAAAATGACCGCCACATGCAGCGTCATGACAACCTTTAAGAATTAATGGTACCTCACTTGGATTAATACATCTCCGTAAAAGTCCGTCTTTACCCCTTTTATATAGAACTTTTGCAATTAATGTATATGGTTGAGATTTAAATATTAATTTTTGTTTTTGTTTATCTGTATAGTCTTGAGGGAAGGTATTGGTACTCAAGTAATGAATAACATCAGCATATTCTACTGGAATAATATCCACTTGAAAAATATGCGCATCTGGAAAACTATCATCTATGGATTCTGGATTCACTTCCTTACTAATCCGTGATAAGAAATCGACATTGGCATGTTTTTTGCCAGGCCTTACATTAACCGTAAAATCAAATTCTTGAAGTAACAATACCCATCTAGCTATTCTCCCACTCAATTGTGGTTTATTAACCATATATTTAAGTGCATCATGATCTACATGAAAAGTGAACTTATAACCTAATAAATAATGTCTATATTTTTGGACCGAATATATCATTCCTAACCCTTCTCTCTCCGTTACAGAGTAATTTTTCTCAGCAGCACTTAATTGTCTACTAGAAAAATATATAGGTCGATCATGACCTTTTGCGTCTTTTTGACTGAGAACACTTCCAATAGCATAATTTGATGCATCTACATAAACTTCAAACGGTTTCTCCCAATCTGGTGGTATTAGAATGGGAGCATTATGTTAACCGGAGATTCCCCTCTCCCTCTTTTTGTTTTCCTCTAAGTCCCCCTTAGTTTTTACCTTCGCAGTTTTCAGACAGTCATCCAGTCATCTGGATGAACTCTGTCCAGCCGACTGGAGGAACTCTGTCCAGCCGACTGGATGAACTCTGTCCAGCCGACTGGATGATAGTCGCCAGGTTTCAAGGGGGTTTAAGAGGCAACTTTAGGGTTTCCTGCAATCATTCCAGACTAGAGCAGTTAGAGTTAGAGGAGTCTGAGAGCCATTAGAGGCTGCTGTACCATGATTATGGGCTGTTTTGACTCATTAATTGCAGTTTTGACTGTTTTCTTCACTTGTATTGTATGTTTCTAGCTTGTTATGAGTGTTTGGAGTACTTGGATGTGTTGGGTTTTCTAGGGTTTTGATGGGTTTATAGAGTTAGGGTTTGGTTGATAAATCCTCCCTCTATCATTGGCGACCATGCTTTAGTTCGGATCATGTGATCTCCTGCTTGCTGAAGGCTGTCCACACACTAGAGCGGTCTGAGAGTCAGTCATTTAATCTGCAGAGAGGCAGTACTGACTGTTAGAGGTTTCGTAGGAGTGCTGAATCCACTGCCCTGGGAGTCCGAGGTGCTAAGCAGTCCCTGACAGATGTTGAGAGCCATTGCAGTATTGCAAAGAGCAGGCAGTCGTGCTAGCAAGCACACAGCCCAACTCTAGATATCTGAATTCTGCACATTGCTGTAGTAGAGAGGGACAGGGACAGTTTTGGGTTCAGGTGTTTTCTGGGCAGAAAACAGTGGTACAGACACAGTGGCAGTTCCAGTATGTGCTCAGAAGGACAGTAACAGCATATTAACCTTGCTTCAGGCTGTTTGGGCGCAGGTACTGTGAGCAATTGAAGGAGAAGCGAATTGGCTGACACCCACCTTGGGAACTGAGGGCAGTTCCACAGCGAAAAAGGGGATAGAGGGTGATTCAAGTCACATTCGAACATCCACTGAAACAAAAGGGGGTGAAAGGTAAGTAACCCACAAAAAATTGTGTATTCAAAATTCAAAGAACACCAGATTCGAAGATTCAAAGATGCTTAAAAAACTGTTAAGATTTTGAAATTTGAATTTGGGTACCTGAAATTGAGACCTGGGTCGGCTGCGGACCTCGGGTTGAGGACGTGGGTCGGTTTAGGCACTTTGTGTGAGGTGGGGTTTAAAGTAATTTGGAAAACTGATGGATGTGAAAACCTGGGCAGAAGGTTAATTTTTGACCCAGGACAATCACAGTGGTAAATAAACACTATCACCCATAGACTGTAAATTCTAAGAGATTAATTCAGTGCGAAAAAGGGGATAGGAATAGGGGACAGAATAGTTCTGAAATTTCTTTTGTCTTGTTCGGAACCCTCTCCAACTGCTTGTTAGTATTGACCAGACCACACACCAAGTGTTGGGTCAGTGAGTGCTGAGTGGCAGAGATACAGACTGCCGAAGAAACAGACCAAAAGTCATTGGAAATTGATTGAGAACAGCGGACCAGGAGCATTCACTCTGACAGGCAGTAACGGCCAGACAGGACTGGAAGCAAGAGAGACCAGCACATAGACAGTCGCCTGCTCACTACGGCCAGTGAAAGCCATGGAGGAGGGGGATATGAACGACTTCAAAGCTGAGAGACAGGCAATGGAGCGATATCGAAGATATATGCAACGTGAGGAACGGACTACTGAGCAGAAGCAAGCGGAAGGACAGAGCCGACTTAGCTCGCAGGGCAGTGCAGCCAAGCAAGTCGGCGAGCTGATTGACATGGAGGTGGAGAATGACCTGTCATCATCAGATGGGAGGACAAGAGAGAGCAGATTTGGAGAGGAAAGGCAGTCTGAAAAAGGGGATAGACTGAGTCGCAAACCTGATCCAACCAACACTCCTTGGAAGTACCAAGACATGAAGAGAACAGCGTCCTTCAGAAGAGATTTTTCGGCTGCAGTGGACGACTACAACACTTTTCGGGAAGAAAGGCGTCAGACGCAGGAGGTCTTTGCGGAGCCAACACAGTGGCCGAGTACAGTTACCGGCAGAGCCGACCTGGAGACGGAGCCGACTCGGCTACGTAGCCGACCTGTATCACCAGGGCACTTGCCAAAAACCCCTGAGACACTACCCGCTGCATTCCAGAATCTGCGGCAGAAGATGGATGAAACCAGGAGTCGATCAGTACAGGAGCAAGGACCCTTTCACCCCTCAGACAATCTTCATAACAGAAACGTTCAGTTTCTGGATGAATTTCGACTACGGTCAGGGTGGGAGCCAGAAGAGGAAGATCAGAGGGCACTAGAGGCCTTTGCAGCGGAGCTAATGGCAAGACGGGAGAGAGTCAGGCAACACCAGGCCAGCCAGACTCAGAGCAAACAGGATCCAGGGAAATATCTAATGCAGTTAGAGGCTCTACAACAAGGTGTACCCTCAGGAGTGGCTTCCCTGCAACATTGGCACACTGAACCACAGTGGACAGAGAAGAACCCAACACCGCAAGGGGAAGATTTACACCGTCGTGTGGAAGAGGCTGTGCAAAGACTGGCGGCACAACAGTTGGCGGCCCAACAGCTAGCAGCACAGCAACTGATTGCCCAACAGAAGGAGCAGGAACGTCTAGAGCGTGAGAAACAGGAGTTGGCCCAACTGCAGGACCTGTGGGAGGACCAACGGAGGAAAACAGAGCAGGGGCGCACTGAGGGGACTATTCCAAAAACCCCCTACAGGTATATAGTGGAACCCGAAGCAACCGTAGGGAGGGTGATACCTAACCCTTTGCCTACAGCGAATTCTTCGACTGCCCATAAGCTGCCAGGATACGTAGATCATCTCACCGGGGATGTGTATCATTCCACACAGCCGACCCAACCAGCTGTGTACTCTGGGAAGACTGTAGAGCCAACTTTCGTGGGGACCATCCCTGGAGCTGTATCCGAAGGGGTCCCTCCAGTCATACCATTGGCTCCCGCACCAGCCGGCTACAGTTCCACCGCCTTTCCAGGAGGTCAGTCCACTGTACCAACTGCCCCCCAGGTCCCAGCATCTTATCTAGTGACGGCCATGCTTCCTCCAGTGGCACCAGTAGTACGGACAACGGACCTCAACTCAGCTCCGCCAAGGCCGCCTGTTAGTACCCAGAGGAAGCAGTTACCTTATAGGGCCTACAAGGAGGGTAGTGACCCTGATGCCCACCTCAGATACTTTGACAAGTGTGTCTGGTTTAATGGCGAAACAGATGAGAAGGTCATCATTACTCTGTTTGGTACAACACTGGTAGATAAGGCTCAGCGCTGGTTTGATGACTGGTTAGACCATCACATCTACTGTACCTGGGAGGAGGCTAAGGAGGCATTCAAACTGCGATATAGGGAGCAGGATTCAGACGAGCAGGTCTATATGACATTGCGGACATTCAAACAGGGAGAAGGAGAAAAGGTTCAGGATTATTATGAACGCTTTATGAAGCTGGTAAATTGCCTGCAAACTGATGTGGGAGAGGGATTTAAATTGACATACTTCCGAGCTGGGTTACTGGACTACCTTAAGGTAACTACCAGCGGCTCTACAGCTACTACCCTGACCGAGCTTAAGGAGTTAGCAAGACGCTGTGAGACCAACTGCACTGATGCATCCGGTAAGAAGTTGTACTTCCAGACTAAGAAGCCGGAGCCGACCAGTAGTCGTGCTAACACTGTCACTGCTCAGGCAGAGGGGGTTGATACTATCCCTAGAAGGTATTGTACTGTGTGCAAAAAATTCGGGCATGATGATGCATACTGCTTTGTGAACCCAGCCAACCCGAACAATAGACTCTCGAAATCGGAAGGCCGGCCGACTGTGGGGGTTCATGAGGTGTCGGCTACGCAGCCGACTACTAATACAGGGAGGCCAGTTTACAACAGACAAGGAGGTTATCAAGCAGGCGGGTCAGGGCGAAGTGATGCCTGTTTCCTCTGTTTAGGCACTGATCACCAGATGCGCAACTGCCTACATAAATTGGATTTTCAGCAATTCATGGCTGCTAAGAAACAGGGAACGAATACTGTGGGGGTCAACAGTGTAGAGTTACAGGAATTAGATGACCCAGAGGTGGCAACGATTTTGACTAGGGCTGCCAGGGAAAGGGCTGGGCTCCCTCTAGAGGATAAGGAGCTGAAGGAACCTGAACCGAGGCAACCCAAAACTCAAGCAGACTGGGATAAGGAGGAGCGCCTTCGAAAGGAGTTTATAGCCTTCACAGAGGAAATCAACAAGGAAAATGAGGAGGCTAGGCGTGCTGAGGAAGAGGACCAGAGGGCTAAAACAGCCGACCCTGAAGCCACGACTCAAGAGGGGCCAGTTTTGGGAGGAGATTGGGCAGGGTTCCCTGACTCGGATTGCTTGCAGACACCACACAAGAAAGCTGTAGAAGAAGAGGTGAAGAGCCCAGATGCTCTACAGCCAGAGGCCCTGGCAAAAACAGTCAGCAGGCAGATATTACAGACACCTATCACGGTATCATTGGGAGAGCTGCTGGAAGTTGTTCCTAACTTGACAGAGTATGTGAGGGCTAAGGTGTTTCCTGACATCCGAACGCCTTCAAAGCCTATGACTGGCTCTGCCTCATCCACTGAGGACTGTCAAGACTCACTGTCGGCTACCTTGCCCACTCAGAAACGGAGCCTGGGAAGTACACAGGTAAATCCTAGCCTCGTTGTTGGGGCAGTGGATATTGACAGGAGTCTACCGGTGATCTCTGTGCAGGTGGGCAAGTTAACATTGGAGAATGTCCTGCTGGATGGAGGCTCAGGAGTAAATCTCATCACGGAGGAAGAACGAATCAGATTGGGACTCAAGGAGCCATCACCTGCCCCCTATAGATTACGCATGGCAGACCAGGCAGTGGTGGAGCCAGTGGGCCTGATTAGGAATGTCCGGATCCACATCCATGGCATTCCGTATAACATTAGTCTCACAGTCATCCGCAATAAGGAGGTTAACGAGGCCTACAGCATGCTCCTGGGCCGACCTTGGCTTATAGATGCTAAAGCCACTCATGACTGGGGGAATAAAGTAGTGACGATTCGAGGGAATGGGACCGTGAAAACCATATCCATCAACCAGAGACAAGGACCCTTGCCCAAGTTACCAGAGGTACTGGTATGTTACAATCTAGCTGAAGGTCTGACTGATGAGGAAGAAGATCGCTTTTTACAGTCAGAAGAAGATATATTTGCAGTCGGCACCATTACACTACCAGAGTCCTTGCGCGTCCCACTACATGACGAAGCCGACTTGTATCAACCGGACCTTCGCAAGGCCGACTTTGACGCAGCCGACTTACGAGCCGACTTGGACATCGCCGCCCCAACGAAGGCACCTTCTCCTACCATGGATTCGGCAACGTATCCAGAGAATTTCTATACCTTCACAGAGGGAGAGGTGCTGGTTGATGAGACCCCAGTACGAGAAAAGCTAACGGAGATGAAGGTGGCAGCATGGAATTTAACTGAGGAGGAACAGCTGCGGAAGATTAATGTCGGCACTGAGGAAGATCCTAAGATTTTGAAGATTGGGAGCCACCTGGAGCCAGCTTTAGCCAAAGCAGCGGAGGATCTCTTACGAGAGTATACAGATGTCTTTGCCTGGACTTACAAGGATTTAAAGGGCATCCCTCCCTCGGTAGCCCAACATCGCATCGTATTGGAGAAGGATGTTCCCCCAAGCCATCAAGCTAGATACAGGATGAACCCCAACTATGCCAGCATTGTCAAACAGGACATAGACAAGCTTCTGGCAGCAGGGTTCATTGTCCCAGTCGAGGAGGCAACTTGGCTCTCACCTATTGTTGTTGTCCCTAAAAAAAATGGTCAATTACGCATTTGTATTGATTATCGGAAATTAAATGCTGCTACCAGGAAGGACCCTTATCCCCTGCCGTTTACTGAAGAGGTCTTAGATGCTGTGGCAGGTTACGAAATGTACACTTTCCTGGATGGTAGGTCGGGCTACTACCAGATTTCCATTGCCCCAGAGGACAGGCACAAGACAGCCTTCATCACGGAGTGGGGTGCTTTCGTCTGGGTAGTCATGCCTTTCGGCTTGACTAATGCACCGCCGACCTACCAGAGGGCTGTGAACAAGGCGTTCAAGGAATACCTGGGGCTCTTCATGAAGCTGTTCTTAGATGACTTTACCGTTTACAGTGACATAGCCGACCATCTGCACAAGTTGCGACTGTGTTTTGAAAAATGCCGGGAGTATGGTATCAGCTTGAACCCTGAAAAGTGCGCTTTTCTGGTAGCCTCAGGTATCATTTTGGGGCATGTTGTTTCCAAGGCAGGCAAGATGCCAGACCCTAAAAAGATCCAGGTCATCCAGGATATGCCTCGACCTCAACATGCAACCGACGTCCAGATCTTCAACGGTTTTGCGCAGTTCAATCGAATCTACATCAAATTCTATGCTCACATCATGGAGCCCATCACCAGGCTGATGAGGAAGACTGAAGAGTTCAAATGGGTGGAGAAGTGCGAAGCTGCGTGGGCAGACATTAAGGACAGATATACCAACGCTCCGATTTTGGTTGCCCCAAGGTGGGATCTGGAGTTCCACGTTCACACCGATGCTTCAGACATTGCAGTGGGAGCCATGTTGGCTCAGAATCAGAATGGGAAGTGCGATCAGCCCATCTCTTATGCATCTCGATTGTTGAATTCAGCTGAGAAGAATTATACCACAACAGAAAAAGAAGCTCTAGCTATGGTGTATGCTTTAAATAAATATCGCCATTACCTTTTGGGAAACAAGCTGGTTTTTTATGTGGATCACATGGCCCTTGTATACCTGGTTAACAAGCCCCAAGTGTCGGGGCGGATTGCACGTTGGCTACTGCTTTTCCAGGAATACGATTTCACGGTGGTGTATAAGCCCGGTAAGACGCATGGCGCTGCCGACTTGCTGAGCCGACTTCCAAATGGCGAGGCGCCAACAGGAGTTCCAGACCAGCTTCCAGATGCAGGACTGTTCTATGTCAAGCCAGAATGGCTCCAAGATGTCATGGACTACCTGCGCACGGGTGAACCCACTGCCACGATGACCAAGGATGAGAAGCGGAGATTAACTCTCAAGGCATTACCATATACTCTGATTCAGGATGTGCTGTACAAGAAGGGACAAGACCTGGTGCTACGCAGGGTTCTCGACCCTATACAGGCTGAGACAGTGATGAGGGAAATGCATGACGGCTGCGCAGGGGGCCACTTTTCACAAGACATCACATCCAGGAAGATTTTAGATGCGGGTTACTGGTGGCCGACAATGCACAAGGATGTGTCTGAGTATTGCAGGGCCTGTGACAAGTGCCAGCGGGTCGGCGGCTTAGCCAACACTGGTCTGGCTCAGTTGGTCACTAGCCTACCTGCGGAGCCTTTCATGAAGTGGGGTCTAGACTTTGTAGGCCCCATCAAGCCAGCAGCAGCTCGGACCGGCAATAGGTACATTTTGGTGGCAACCGACTATGCCACCAAATGGGTGGAAGCGAAGGCCCTGCGCACTAATACTGCAGCAGTGACTGCCAAGTTTCTGTACGAACAGATTCTGACCCGTTATGGCTGTCCGCTGACTTTAATCAGTGATCAGGGGACTCATTTTATCAATGAGGCTATTGAGTACTTGGTGCAGCACTTTTTACTGCAACATCGCACCTCGACTACCTATTATCCTCAGGGGAACGGACAGGCCGAGTCAACCAACAAGGTGTTAGGTCGGCTGTTGACCAAACTGGTTAATGACAACAGAACCGACTGGGATGAGCATTTGCCCACCGCCCTATTATCTTATAGGACTGCTTTTAAGGTCTCTACTGGGTACACACCCTTCCAGTTGGTTTACGGACTCCATCCATTGATGCCTACAGAGTATACGGTCCCTACGCGCAGGACAGACGGCAGCATTGATTATACCCTTACACGAGTACTGCAGGCACGCACAGCCGACTTGGAACAGTTGGACAGTCACAGGCTTGCCGCGCAGGGGGAGGCGGGTAGTCGGCAATGGGACAGGGCTCTATGGAGCCAACAGCATTACAGGCAGAAGGATTTCCAGGTGGGGGATCACGTCCTTTGGTACCCCAAGGGTGAAAAGGAGCATGCCGGAAAATTCAAGTGTCGCTGGTTTGGTCCGTACCGGGTTCAGTATAGACTTCCCAACAACACGGCATTACTGGTAACAGAGGCGCATTTCGAACCTGACCCTATCATCGTCAACATAAATAAGCTCAAACCCTACCGTTTTTACTCTGCAGACCAATTGGTCACCGTTAGCCCTAAGCAGCTGCCACGAGGGCTCTTCACGGCCATACCCGAAGACCAAACTGATGGGACACCCGAGCAGGCGGTGCATTTAAGAGTCGAGCCGTGCTCTGGTAGCTCTTTTCCTCCCTCTTCTGTCCCTGGTTCATTCACTTCAACCATGGCGAACACAAGTAACTTGACGACGGACTCTCGAGCTCTCAGTCAGCCACTTCCCCACTCAAATACTCAGTCCTCACCCATTACTTCAGCCACTGGGGCCATTTCAATTGTTGATGTGGCATGTTGCTTTATTGACTCTACTCCCCCGGCGACACCCAAACTGCCCGCCAGCCCTTTCTGCGATACTGGCCCCCCGCCCCCTTGTCATCTCCTCCTAGGGAGCACTAGCAGTCGGTCCCTGGGGATCAGAGGGGAACCTAGCCCGGCAATTTTAGGGTTAGAGTCAGGCCGAAACCCAACCCCAGCACCCCAGGAACCCTTTTCTTTCCCTCTTGTCGCAGCTCCGGACGAGCCTCTTCTCCGTCCTCGCAGGCCCACGTTGAGTGAAGCAGACGCCTTGCGAACTGCTGCCTCGGTCCGCCCTCGGATTTCAGTTCCCGGGATAGCATCTACCTGCCTTCCCGAGACGACTCCCGCCATTGACGACTTAGGGTTTCGCGGGCGCTCTCCGTCACCGCCACCGCAGCTATCGCCCTGCTCACGCTGTTCCTCAGCGCATACTTCTTCCAGCGGCCCTGTTCAATTGACCTCTAACCGGCCCGTTCTTGGGCACCCCTCTAGCGTGGAGCACACTGTGGGGGACATCTCTGGGGGAATCACTCGCGGACCAACCTCGGGCGGAGCACCGCTGCATCCGCCGCCTCGCTCATCGGCGATAACTTCCATCGAGGCGCAGGGAGTCGCACCAGCCGGCGCTAGTCGGGAATTTTCCCACGTTGGCGTGCCCCCTAGCTGCCCACCTTCCAGCAGCGGTTCAGGTCCGACGTCTCTTGATTGCCCCCACCCTCGTCTTTCACATTGCTGTCTTGTCATCCCGCCACAACAGTCATCTCTACCCTCAATTCCCACTGATGCGTTCCCTGTTTTGAGTCAGTCGCCTCAGCAGGCTTTTAGGGTAAAGGTAGAGTCGGTTGATCCTCTTGTTGAGAAACTTCAGTCACCTCCATCCAGTTCTTCACTATTTCCTTCTTCCCCCTCTTTCGGTCATTTTCTTCGTAGCCCCAGTACTAGACGAGCAGGTCATACGGTAGTCTTGAGACAGCCGCCGTTAGGATCTGTCTCCCCCAGTCAGTTTTGTTCAACGAATTTGCAGGCCCACGAGGACGATCACCCGCAGTCGTATAGCACCAGCAGCGATTTAGACCGCGGTGAATTTCCTGCACATTGTGCACAGGTCTTCAGCCCCCCCCCTTTCGTGGAGAACAGACAGGGTATTCGGCATCGCAGCCGACTTGCCAAGCACAGTCATCGACGCCGCAGAGGGACGATTGGAACCTTGGAGCGGTACTTTCTGCGAGGAGCCCTCCAGTCTCTCACCGGCCAGGAGTCCATGGACGAAGCGGGCCCTAGCAGTCCTTCACCCACACCGCCTATGGAGACGGAAGAACCGGGTACGCTACTGCAGCGGAATCAGGCTGCTCCAGTTCTTCCAGCGGCCGCCCTTCCATCATCAGGCGAGCCACTGCCAACCCCTAATACTCAGCGGCGCGGTATCAAGCGCAAACATACCCCCGTGGATGGTCGGCTCCCCAAGCAGGTTCGTGTACCCCGCAATACCCATCGGCGTTGGGAGGTGATTTTCGAACCCTACACACACTGGGACTTTTGGACAGGGATGCAGGATGATGACTGGGCCGCGCTGACCAGCCTGGATGTGTTCTATCATTTTCGCTGGCCTGAGCCCCGCCACGAACTTATTCTGGATTTCATCGAGGGGTTTGAGTACTCCCCACCCACTAAGGGCACCCGCCGCGGCTCTTCTGCAGACAGCAGGGACACCATCCGCTCTATGGTTCGGGGGAAACCAGTAGAGATCACGGCTTTTGTCATACGGGAGGCTCTTGGCTTCGACTCCGGTGCCGCCTTGGTGGACCAGCGCAGGACTGATGGTTTCCATCCGAAGTTTGCGAAGTACGGGCTGACTAAGGACAAGCACATTCACGATGGTAATCGTACCTCTGCACTTACTCCTGCTTACCAGACTCGGGCACAGGCATTAGGGGATGCTATAGGTTTCAAACAGCGGTTGTTGTTCGTGAGCAACAACCTTCTGGAGCATATCTTCGCGGCTGAGGAGGCTGGTGAGCGGAATGAGCGGTTTGACTGGTCTCACTATGTATTAGCCAACCTCCGTCGCCACCTTATCTACATCCACTCGGAGGCTCTGGGCAAGCGCCGACTTCGGGGAGCCCCTGTCATAGACGCAGTGTTGACTTACTGGTTCCCTGACCGTGAGGAAGTGGTCGCCCCTACCAGGGTATCCTCGAGTGTAGACACAAGGGATGGTAGCCATGAGGGTTCACCAGCTACTGACCCACCCTTTCATCAGTTGGCTGGCTCAAAGCTACGCGACAGAGCCAGTGGTGACAGGTTTTCTGGACCAGTGAGTGCCTCGGTTCCGCCCCCTGAGACAGAGCCTACCGCCAACTCGCAGGAAGGGTCTTCTGATGTCGGCCGACGGCGCCGTCGACTTGTGAAGAACGGCAAGAGGGTACGCCAACCGGACTTCACCAATGAGGCAACACCAGCCAGCCGTTTACCCCCTGAAATAGGTATCCCACCAGTAACGGCCTCGCCCAGTTGCAGGTATCCCTTACGGTCTCGCCCCCAGTTTCCGAGCCAGCCGACTCCTACTATCGACCCGGAGCTTCCAGGTACTAGACCAACGGTACCTATCCTTCGCCTCTGTAGTCTGTCGGGGGAGTCTTCCGCCACCACATCTGGGCAGGGCCACATTTTGCCTCCTCCTGATCAGCCAACTGCGGATCCAGCATACCCGGAGGAACCCTGCACCACCGTCTCTGAAGCTGCCCCAGACATTCCTTTCCCTGCAACAATGGTGTCGACTCCGGCTGCTCCGTCACTAGCTCGCCAGCCCACTCTTACACGGGATGATACTCCCATGGTAGCCGCAGCTAGCCCCCTTTCTTCAGACTGGGCCATTATCCCCTGGCGACAGCTCCCTCCTATCTTCTGCAGGGTAATCCCACCCACCACCGGTCACCCTGGAGACACCGTAGCTGCCCAAGTACCCGAGCCATCCACCGTCGCCACCGATCCACCAACTACAACAGCTGCACCTACTGCTTCGGGACGGCAGCACCATCCGGGACGGGCTCCCACAACTCCTCTCAGCCATCTTCCCGGCACCAGCAACGCTGCCACACCAACAAATCAACGACCGCCGAGACTTCACTCCAGTGGGTCTTCAGACGGGCCGCCAGATGACTCCAACGGCACACCTTTCCAGGGTTCCTTTGAACCCTCATCTGACTTTGGGGTACTGATGAACAACCTTCAGGCCTTAGCCACTGTCCTTGTAAGGACAAAGGCTGCAGCAAGACAGCTGGAGGCCAACCGGCAGCAGACAGCCTCCTCCGCCGAAGCCCTCACCACCACCGTCCAGGATCTGAGTGCCCAGGTTGCCTTATTGGCAACCACGTTGAAGACGACTGCCATCGCACGAGATCAGCTTGCCAAAAATAAGGCAACCCTTCAGTCGGCAGTCACATTCCTGCAGGCTCAGTTGGCAGTCGCCACAGCCCCACCTAGCCGACCTGACCCGTCGATTCGCCGTCTGGAATTGGAGCAGACTCTCAGCAACCGCTTACACCAAGCAGACAGGTTGCTCTTGGAAAACCAGAGGCTGTCTCTTGAGCTAGCCACTCGAACTTCTCCACCTCGGGACCTTAGTCGCGCTGTACGAGACTATGTAACGACCAAGAACCGAGACCTTGAAGCTGCCCTCGCCAGTCACCATGCCGACTTCCAGCGCCAACAGCGATGGCTGATGCGATTTGAGGAGCGTGACCCCGATTTCCAGCCTTGGTTGCTAGATGACGACACACCACCAACGACATAGCCGACTTCTGCACAGCCGACCACCGGTTTGTAGGACATGTTGCATCAGACTCGGCTAGGAGTTAGTTCCATTTAATTCGCAATTCTTCGGAGGGGACCTTTTTTGATCTTTTAGTCATCTTTTCCGCCTGGGTTTCATTTTTTTCCCTGCTCCCACGTTCTGAGGACAGAACTACCGGAAAAAGGGGATAATGTTAACCGGAGATTCCCCTCTCCCTCTTTTTGTTTTCCTCTAAGTCCCCCTTAGTTTTTACCTTCGCAGTTTTCAGACAGTCATCCAGTCATCTGGATGAACTCTGTCCAGCCGACTGGAGGAACTCTGTCCAGCCGACTGGATGAACTCTGTCCAGCCGACTGGATGATAGTCGCCAGGTTTCAAGGGGGTTTAAGAGGCAACTTTAGGGTTTCCTGCAATCATTCCAGACTAGAGCAGTTAGAGTTAGAGGAGTCTGAGAGCCATTAGAGGCTGCTGTACCATGATTATGGGCTGTTTTGACTCATTAATTGCAGTTTTGACTGTTTTCTTCACTTGTATTGTATGTTTCTAGCTTGTTATGAGTGTTTGGAGTACTTGGATGTGTTGGGTTTTCTAGGGTTTTGATGGGTTTATAGAGTTAGGGTTTGGTTGATAAATCCTCCCTCTATCACATTACTAAGCCGTTTCTTAAGTTTATTAAATGCTTTTGTGCACTCTTCTGTCCAAACACCAGGAGTATCGGTTTGTTTTGTTAGATGTGTTAAAGGAGCTGCTACTTCTGCATAAAAGTAGATAAATCTTCTATAATATCCAGAAGCTCCTAAAAACCCTTTAAGTTCTGTCATATGTTTAGGTATTTCTAATTTTTTGATAGCAGCTACTTTATCTGGATCAACACCTATACCTCCTTTTGAAACTATATGACCCACTAATCGTCCACAAGGTACAGCGAATTCAGACTTGGCTGCGTTTATTGAAATACCATATTTTTCACATTGTTCGAAACATTTCTTTAAACATTTCTGATGTTCAGCTTTAGGACTAAAGACACAAAAATCATCTAAGAAAATTTCAATAAATTTTCTTAAATATTCCTGAAAAGCTGTTGTCATTGCTCTCTGGAAAGTAGCTGGTGCATTGCACAATCCAAAGGGCATGACATTATAAGCAAAGGTTCCCCAATCAGTTGTAAAAGTTGTTAAAGGTTTATCTTCCGGGGCGATTTGTACTTGATTATAACCAGAAAATCCATCTAAAAAAGAATAACATTCATGTCCTGCTACACCATCAAGGATTGCATCCGTGAAGGGTAAAGGAAAATAATCTTTTTTAGTGACACTATTTAATTTCCTGAAATCCTGACAAATCCTTAACTTCCCGTTCTTCTTAGGCACCACAACAATTGGAGATACCCACTCACTATAAGGTACTGGATATATAAAATTACATTCTAGTAGTTTATCTATTTCCTCTTTAACCATGAGAGAATATTTTGGGTTCATACGATATTGTCTTTGTCTTACCGGTTTTGTATTAGGTTCTAAAATAATTCTATGTTGACAGACTTCTGGAGGTATTCCTTTAAGGTCTTTATAAGTCCATGCAAATGCATCTTTACATTCTTTAAAGAATTTAAACCATTGTTCATATTCATTTGGATTTAATCCTTCATAAATTCTTATGTTTTTGGGCTCCTCTGGAGTTCCCAAATTCATATCAATGCAAGTGCTTTTAACAGGACTTATATTACTACCTTTTATATGAGACATGTTTTCCATTAATTCTTCAGAATCACTCAAATATTGAGGTTCTAATTCCGACTCAATTTCGGCGGTTACATTAAGTACTGGCGAATTTTCCCATGCTAGAATAGCATCATCTGAATCTACTTCGTTATTCAGAAAGGAATATTCTCCAGTCCCTAAACATCTAAACTAAGGCATTTTCTCCTGTTCTACTACTTTAGTACTTTCGCTATTTGAATCATATGAGGCTTCAGAAGTGACATCTGTGTCTTCTTCTTGAGTCTCACCATGATATTTAACTGGAAACATTGGTAATACAACCCGTTTCCCTTTTGCTTTTATAGTTAATGTTCCCTTTCCCCAATCATCTTTAGCTCTAGCAGATTTAAGCCATGGACGACCTAATAATATTGGGTATGTTGATATGGATTCACTCACTTTAAAGATTATATAATTGTTGCCGGCGATACCATGGCAACCACGGAAGACTCGGAAGACCCAGACATCAAGGCAAGACCCGGCCAGCTAGGAGATAGAGACTAGAGTACTTAGAGGGTAGGTCAGCCAGGTTATAGACTACCTAGGATACTAGGCTAGCTAGGACCAGGGACTGAACCAGCGGTGCTAACTGCTGTCCCACCGTAGTGAGGTAACAGTACTAATAGGGAAGGACAGTCGAGGAAGACACTCTTTTTTGACGTGGAGTCCCTGGTTACTCTTAGACTTGACTCATGTATCCTGCCTCGCCCTCTTGGAGCCTGGGTGTTTTCTCTAACTCCATGAATATCATGGCTACCCTTTGCTCACCCCTGTCTCATTGCTTATAACTTCTCCCTGTCCTGTTTCTGATCTTGGTTGCTTGGTTGCATGTAGAATCTGCTTGACTTTCTATTCTTCCCCTTGGCATACATTCCTTCACCTCTTCTAATTTCCCGAGGTCCTCTGGTTATCAGGGGCACCAGGGAAGACCTTTGTCGACTATGGCTCTCTCTCTCTAAACTGGTCCCCCTCCTGCTCTAAACGTATACCTTGTCTTGCCGGTTTCTCCACACAAGACTCTCTGCCCAAGTTCCCTTGCCTCATTTCCATGCACCCCTCGATTCCCCTGATTTCCCTACACTGCTAGGTCTTAAGCATCACCATTCCCCTAACCCGGACTAACATTTTGGCGACCATGCTGGGGATGGTATGCTGAGACAACAAAACCACGAACTCACCAAGAAAAACTAAGACAACATGCCACCAAGAAAGGTTGCTGCCGAAAGGAACAATGAAGCTGAAGAAGCTGTACAACAGGATGACCCTGACGCCACCAAAGAATTCCTTCAGTGGATGAAGCAACAAATGACAGACCTTGCTGCCAAAAACGATGCAACAAACGCCAAACTGGAGATGTTGAGCATACAATATCAGAATCTCCAAGATGGTAGAACTCAAGAAGCCGCCCAACCCACACCCCAGGGATCAGAAGCCGAGCGAGAAGCCCTGAGATCCACGTCATTACCTAGGGATAATCATACGGCGGCCACGCACAGCATAAGTGACCTCAAACATGCAAAATTCCCCAAAATCTCTTATCCAGTATTTGATGAAACTGGTGATCCTGACTGGCATATTCGCAGATTTAAAGTCATTGCTCGTACCAATGGAGTTACTAATACTGAGGACTTACAAAATCTTTTCGGGACCACGCTCCAAGGAAACCATATTAACTGGTATATTGATTTCGAAACCGAGAATACCCAAGCCAGCTGGGAAGACATGGAACGCAGTTTCTTACAGAAATTCCGAAAACTAAAAACTAGCTCTGAGATCTTACGAGCACTAGGCAGTATCACCCAAGAAAGGAATGAACCTGTGGATGTTTTCTATGACCGGTTCAAACAGTTGGCCGACAAGCTCAGCCAACGACCAGAAGAGGACTACCTATGTGAATGGTTCAAAAAGGGACTCCTTCCCTGGATCCAGCAAGGCATTGTCATCCGCGGCGTTAAGACACTCAGTGACATCCTTAACGCTGCCAATGACATCAGCCGAGAGTTGAGTGTGTTAAATAAAACACAGGCGCCCTTGCTGCCCTTACCCTCTTATCGTCCAGACAATAGATCCGCCCCTACACTGTGCAACACCTGTGGTAAGGTACACAGTGGCCGATGTTGGTTCGCCCCTGGCAACAATCGCTCCGAGGACGCTCGACGACCCAAACCGGCCACGGCTGCCATGTATACCGAGGAAGTTAATGTGGATGCATTTCAACCTAGCCGTAGCGATGCCTGCTGGGAATGTGGGTCGCTTAACCACCGAAGGAGCCAATGCCCTATTCTCCGACAACGTTGGGCCCAGGCACGCCCCGAACCAGCAAGTTACCCAAATCAAACCATGGATAACTCAAGGAATATACCTGCTCCACGGCGCGGCGGGGTCACACTCAAGGAGGTCCATGGTACCAAGACTAATGTCTCAACCATCAGTGCGGCAGTAGTCAGTACGAGGTCCAAGGCTACCCTGCCCGACCACATAGTAGAGGCCAGAAAACCTTTTCCTGATCAGCACTGGGAGAGACTACATAACATACGCAAGGATTTACAAAAGGGGCTAGAAACACCTTCATTTAATTCTACTCTTCAGCAAGTGCTAAATCACACTAACGTAACCATTACATTGTCAAAACTCTTGCAGATTAGCCCTGAACTTCACCAGTACATACAACAAGCCACGCTCCAAGAATCCACGGAAAATCCAGCGACTATAGAAGTCAATGCCACCACTATCGACCCTGATGCGGCTGTAATACACTTGCAATTAGGGAACCATGAACTTACCAATGTACTCGTCGATGGTGGTTCAGGAGTAAATGTTATGAGCAATCATTTACGCCAGAAACTAGGACTGCCCGTCCCCAAACTCGCTCAATTCATACTTCGGATGGCTAATGATGCCCCAGTGACGCCTTTAGGAATCCTGTCACATGTAGCCATCACCACACACGGCGTGTCAACTCCAGCTACCTTCGTCATAATTGAC
This sequence comes from Ceratodon purpureus, assembly GCA_014871385.1. Taxonomy (NCBI): domain Eukaryota; kingdom Viridiplantae; phylum Streptophyta; class Bryopsida; order Pseudoditrichales; family Ditrichaceae; genus Ceratodon; species Ceratodon purpureus. Next base: position 15,283,694 of record CM026422.1, on the reverse strand, counting down.
ATGCCCAACAGTAGCAACTTTCCCATTATCCTGGGAAGACCATGGTTACGCGACATGGACGCCATCCACGATTGGTCCAGGAACCAGATCAGGATACATCGCCAAGGAAAAACCGTGATAATCCCAGTAGACAGTTGCATTACAAGGGCCAGGGCCCATCAAATAAGACAATCGGCTGGGACACATTGGGGAGAAGGTCTGTGTTGTCCTGGGTCATGACATGGAGCTGCATGAGGTGAGTGTAGACTACGGGGATATGTTCTATCGTTTGGAAACAAGGAAAGGGAAATAGTTAGGAAGACAGTCGAGGGGCACGGTCATAGGAGTCAGGGAGTTCCATGGGACAGGACTTGAGGTCGTTAATTCTTCCACGGGTTCTGCCTGTAACCACGAACGACCCTGCAAGACCGTGGGTGAGGTGGGAGCGCCAACCGAGGCTCCGTGGACACCGAGTTGCAAGAAGTATGAGAGGGGTCCCGAGAAGACTCGGTAACCGGGAACAGTCCAAGCTCAAGTACAGTACTCCAAGCAACAGACAGAGTAAGGGTGAAAGGTTAACAAGATAAGCACACTACCAAGCTGAAACGAGAGACAAGGGTTAGGAGAAGGAATACTGTATTAGTTGAGTAGTTCAGATTATCCAGGAACACCAAGGTTCGGATGCTTACAAGGTAGAGGGGCGGCTGGAAAAACAAGCTATGCTAAGGAGCCAAGCTGCGCTAAGGAGAACAACTGCTCTGTGACCTCGACTCGACTCTAACCACAAAAACTGAGAGTAAGTTCTCTACCCTGGATACCTTGTTTATACTAATCTAACTAGACTTCTTCCTTGTAACTCCTTGTTGCACTGTCAGTTCCACCGTCCTAGGCTATCCTCGCTGGCCTTGCTGGGGTAGTAACATTTTGCCCTCTCTCGGAGAGTGCAATTCGTCCCGAATTGCTGGTGCTAGCCACGCGTTCGCCTATGAGCTGGTCTCCGATCTGGCCTTGTCTCTTCTCGTGGTACCTGTGCATGTTTCCGAGGAGGTGCTTGGTCTCCGTATATCGCTGCTATGGCTGCACCCACCCCCTTATGGATTAGGTTATGTTTGGATCGGGATGTGATTGAATGTTGATACACATCATGAACTGTTTTTCCTAGGATCATGTTGCAGGCAGGGCATTGCACATGGTCAGCTTCAGGATCACTATAGAGGGTGACCAAATCGGGGTTTGCAAAAAAATAACGTTTAACCTCTTCAATCGCAATTTCTAACTCCTCCCTGGCTTCTTCCTCATCACTGGCCTGGTCCTCAAGTCCGAAATCTTCCTCTATTTTCTTTAATGCTTCTTTATGTTTCCTAAAGGATTTAGGTCGCGTGGGTACCGTGGGTGTAACCTGACTTGGTGAGGCGTGGGTTGTCGTGGGCAGACTTGGTGATGCTTGGGCTGCAGGAGGTAGGCGTGGAGATGGCTGCGGGGTGTCCTCGGGATCCGTGAAGTGCTCCGGGATGTGGACTCTGTCCTCCTGGGTCTCAATGTCGGATATGGCTGCCAACTGATGTTCTTCCTGTGGGTGTGTGACAGGGCTGAAGGGCGCGAGTTCCATGTGTGGCAGTGGAGACATGGCCTCGAGTTCCATGTTGTCCCAGTCTTGCTCCGATTGCTCCAGCTCCAAGGCGACCAGTGCATCATCGATGCATTGGTTGAAGAATTCTTGCGGGGGTTCCATGGCGGTTTGGGGATGACTACGCAGCCACTGATATGCGTTGGATGCAATCAGCTTGGCGGCATTGTGCACCCACCCAACCTTATTGGCTTCGAATGTCTGTACTGCAAGCTCGGTCGCGACTCTCTGCTCTTGGATTTGGGCCAACTCCGTGGTGCTGTGTGAGCTCTGCCCCTGATATGCCAGGAGCTTGCATCGAGCCAAGTACTCCTGGTTCTGTTGCTCCAGCTGCTTGGTGTGCTCCAGCGCGGTTGTCTTCTCTTTGGTAAGTACCTCCACGCTTGCATGTGTGGCTGCTAACTCGAGTTCGAGATTAGCAACCTGGTCTTTCAAACTAGCTAGAGTCTGAGTTGTTTCCTCTTGCTGTTTGCGATGCGCCGTCTGTACCTGCTCCAGCATGCGTTGGGCTTGTTCCTTGGCTCCTTGGATTGCACCTGTCAGTCTGCGTTTATACTTGTCCTCCATGCCCTGATGCTCTTCCTTCTCCTTTTCTGCAATGCGGATCCATTCTAACATCTCTGGTATAAAACTGGTGAGTGCTGTGGTCCTTGTGTGGAACTTGGTTGCCGTGGGTCCCCACGCTGTTGCTGCTGTGGCTACTATGGACGTGGCGGTGGCGGTGGCTGTGGCTGGCTCCTCGCTGCGGGGGCGCTTGCTGGGGCCTGGCAGTGCAGGATCCCGAGCCGTGGCCGTGGCGAGCTCCCTCTGGACGTCGAAGAATGTTCCCATGAGGGGAGGCCTGTTATACCTCTTATGGAAGGCGAGGAAGTGAGCAATATACGCTGTCAGGAATGGACCCACAGGGCTGCTGTAGTCGGTGCGCTGCCGATACCCTCTCATCTGGTTGAGGAAGTTTTCCTCAACGATGAGACCCCAATTGATCTTTTCCCCAAGGTCAGCCAAGAGGAGCAAGGATAATTGTGCTGGCAAGATGCCATTACAATTATTCTGGAAATACACCTGGGAGAGTACACCACGCATCCTTGAGAACCATGGGTCTTTCATATGATTTCCTAATGCGAAAACATCGTACCTGCTGTCCTTCCGCGGCTCCAAGTTGCCCACGCGAGCTGCAACATCTGGTTGGGGATACCGAGAGTCCTCCTTCCATGCCGTGGCGCCCAGTCCATCCCATCCGAAGAACTTGTGGAGGTACCTGCTGGTATACTCCACAAGGACGCCATCCACAACTCCAGCCGGGTGAGTCGCTGCCTCGCTCTGGGTTCGCATGGAGTTTACGAAGTCCGTGCAGTGCTTGATATTCACCTTGCCATCGAGCTGGTTCCAGTAACGCGCTAACCCTGTATCAGTGAGCCAAATGAGGTCTGGTTGCCTCTTCCATTCCATGATCATGCGTGGAACATGGAATGGAGGCTGTACCTTACGGCTCTCCATGGATGCTAACTCTGTGCAGTGTGTCGCAGGGATGGAGCAGTGGCAGCGAGAGAAAGCTGCGGGAAAACGGCGGGGTGAGAGGGAAGATGAAGGACCGGGGCTGCGTGGAGACGCAATCCGTATATACTCAAGGTAATGCGTGGAGAAGGGAGTTGCGAGACATCGAGGAGAAGGAAAGTTGGAGAGGCGCAGAGAGCAATGGGAGCTGGAGGGGGAGTTTGGAGCAGTAGCCGAGGCTGCACCATGGATCCTTGGCGGCCGTGACTGGATGGCTGGGAACTGATAGGGACAGTCTGGCTGGAGTCTTCCCATGGCCGCGCCTAGCGATGATCGTGGCGGCTGGGCCCTATGAGTGCGGGAGCTAGGGGCAGTTGAGAATGTCCCCTCGATGGGACTGTCCATGAAGTCTATGCTATCCGGTAGGCAGATTTGAACTAGGCTAATGTGTACAACCATGGTGTCCATGATTTCCTTGGGCTGGGATATTTCCTCGGGTTCCTCCTCATTTTGTGCCTCGGCTGCCATGTTTTTATAAATTTCCCCAAGGCTAAGTGTGGGGGTTGTGTCCGTGGTGACCGAATGATAATGTTTAAGCTTGGTGGAATTAACAATGGTGGCATGCTTATCAAAATAGTCGTTATTTACCAATAGGACAGTATTGTTTGGAAGCACTAGTTGAACCCGGTATGGTCCATGCCATATGGATTCGAATTTAGTCTTCCTGATTTTTGGGTCTCGTGGGCACCATAAAACTTGATCACCTTTTTCAAAAATCCTAACTGGTTTGGAAGCTTGGAAATACCTTGCAGTTTTCTCTTGTTTGTTTTGAATGTTTTTCATTGCAAAAGCCCGGACTTCCTCTAGGTGGTGGATATCACTAAGACGGGCAGCCAGGACACGATGAGGCGTGTAGTCCTTGGGATCCAGGGACTGGAAAGTGGGGGCAATGTATTCGGTAGGTAGTAGGGGTTGTGTACCATAAACCAGCTCGAATGGACTTACTTGGGTGGCTGTTTTGGTGGCCACACGGTATGCCCACAAGGCTGCAGGGAGACAATCATCCCAATCACTCTGATTTGCATGGATGAACCTGCGTAACATGTTTATCAAGGTTTTATTGGTAGACTCGGCCTGTCCATTTCCCTGGGGGTAGTAAACTGTACTAGTTCTGTGTTTGATGATGTGATTATCTAATAAGTCTTCTATCACTGCGTTCACAAAATGGCTTCCTTGGTCGGACACGATCTCCAAGGGACAGCCAAAACGGGTAATAATATTTTCATATATGAAGGTGGCTGTGACCATGGCCGTGTTTGTTCTGAGTGGTTTGGCCTCAACCCACTTGGTAGTATAATCCGTGGCTACCAAGATGTACTTGTAACCCTGTTTGGTTGCGGGTCTGATGGGGCCAACAAAATCTAGCCCCCAACGCTGGAATGGCCCCAACGGTGGGATGGATTTTAATGGTACGCGGCCTTGATGTTGAAAATTCGTGGTAGCAATTTGGCATGCATGGCAGTGCTTAACATACTCGTGGACATCTTTGTGTAATGTTGGCCACCAGTAACGGGCAGTCAGAATTTTCTTAATCGTGGTGTCAGGGCCTTGGTGACCACCTGCAGGTCCGTCATGGAGGATGGCTATTATGTTTTGCTCTTCCCCTGTGGGGACGCAGAGGCGGGTTTCCTGATCGGGTCCGAGGCGGTAGAGCTGTCCCTGAACCACGGTGTAAGGTAAGGTGGTGCGTACGAAGCTCACTTTTCGTGTGCCTGAAAGGCCCTCTGGGATTATGCCTTGAGTCAGATAGCGGATGATATCTCCACGCCAGTCCCTGGGAATACTGATTTCAAGGCTAGCAGTTTGGATGTATGGTTCATTAAATGAATCATCAATACCTTCCTCGGTTGCCTTGGAATCCCTGGATAGGAAGTCAGCCACTATGTGGCGTTTGCCTGGAACATATACCACTTCAAAGTCATATTCTAGGAGAATCATGATCCAACGGGCTACTCGTCCTGTAACCAAGGGTTGATTTACCAGGTAAGACAGACTGTGATGATCAACCATAAAACGGAACTTGTTGCCTAGTAAATAATGGCGGAATTTCTTGACAGCATAAATCATGGCCAATGCTTCTCTTTCGGTGGTAGAATAATTCTTTTCTGCTTGGTTCAGAAGGCGACTAGCGTAAGCCACTGGTTGATCATATTTTCCATTTAAGTTCTGAGCCAGCATGACTCCTACAGCTATGTTGGAGGCATCTGTATGAACATGAAATGGTTTGGACCAATCCGGGGCTATGAGAATGGGGGCCCGAGAATAAGCTATCTTGATTTTTTCCAAGGCGGCCTGGGCTGCAGGGGTCCAGTCCTGAGGATACTTGTATTTTGCATGGTTCAGTGCTGTGATCGGGGCAGTGATGTGGGCTAACTTCTCTATGTATATTCTGTTGAATTGAGATAAGCCTAACAAGCGTTGTATCCCCTTCTGATCTGTGGGAGGGGTGATGGCCAAGATATCCTTGATTTTCTCAGGATCCGGGAGTTTTCCATATTTGCATACAATGTAGCCAAGGATCACACCCGCAAAGAAGAGAAACATACATTTCTCTGCATTCAAGCTAACCCCGTTGACTTGGCAAGCTTCGAATATTTGCCTGAGTTGTGACACATGATCTTTAATTTGTCCATAAACCGTTCCATCATCGAGATATATTCTAAAGAATCTTTTCAAATAGGGTCTAAAAATTAATTCCATGACACGTTGGAAAGTCATGGGTGCATTTTTAGCTCCGAAAGGCATTCTTTCAAACTGATAAGGTCCCCACTCGGTAGAGAAAGCCGTTTTATTTTTATCATGTTCAGCCATGGCTACTTGGTAATATCCTGAAAAACAATCTAAGAAAGAATACATCTCATGACCAGCTACTTCATCAATAATTTCTTCCATGTACGGCAGGGGGTAATGATCTTTCTTGGTAGCCGCATTTAATTTACGAAAATCCACGCATATTCTCAAGGTTCCATTTTTCTTGGGAATAATCACCATGGGAGATAACCAGGGTGCAGAGTCTACTGGTGAAATGAACTTGGCTTTCAAGAGTTTGTCCAGTTCGGCCTTGACTCGTACTGCGTAATTCGGGTTCATCCTGTATCTTCGTTGTTGGACTGGTGTTGCATTCGGGACCAGGTCTATCGTGTGTTCTGCTAGTGTTGGAGGTATCCCTTTTAGATCTTCGTGGCCCCATGCAAAAATGTCCTGGTATTCATGGAACAGGGCTATCGCGGCCTGTTTGATTTGCTCAGGGGCATCAGCGTTGATTTTGATATACTTGGGGTTTTCTATGGTTCCCAGGTTCACTAATTCTACTTTGTCTTTAGCACCATGAGACCAACCAGTAATCACTTCCTTTTGCAGAGCTTGGTCTGCAGGAATAGCATTTACAGTTACTGCTTCTTGAGTTTCCTGGGAAAAATGTGGAGGTATGTCCATTTTGTCTTGCTCAGCCACCATGCTGGCCAAGTGAATTTCGGCTACTGGAATCAAGTCAGGGTTGGCTTGGAAAACCAAGGCTTCTTGGGATGGGGAAAGACCATCTTCCCAGCTTGTTCCTGCCTTGTGTCGAATCTGGTTTGCTTTTGCCCTGGTGATGCAGCTATCCACTGGGATGACCACGGTTTTTCCTTGTCGCTGAATTCGGATCTGATTCCTGGACCAATCGTGTACTGCATTCATATCTCTCAGCCATGGTCTTCCCAGGATGACAGGGAAGTTACTGCTATCAGGCATATCGATCACTACGAAGGTAGCTGGGGTAGATACTCCATGTGTAGTAATGGCTACGGTTGATATTATGCCCAAGGGCGTTACTGGGGCATCATTTGCCATGCGCAGGATAAACCGGGCTAACTTGGGTGATGGTAATCCCAATTGTTTTCTTAAATAATTGCTCATAACATTAACCCCTGATCCTCCATCTACTAATACATTGGTTAATTCATGGTTTCCAAGTTGCAGATGTATCACTGCAGCATCCGGGTCCAAGGTAGTAGCATTCACTTCAACAACCTCTGGATTGGATGGTTCATCCTGTGAGGCTGTTTGTTGTAAGTATTTCTGAAGTTCTGGACTTAACTTGATCAACTTGGACAATGTGATGGTGACATTGGTGTCATTTAAAATCTGCTGTAATGACGAGGTGTCGTGGGAACCTTCTAGGCCCTCTTGTAGGTCCTGCCTGATTCTATGCAGCCTTTCCCAGTGATTTTCCGAGAATGGTTTTCTGTGTTCAACCACATGGTCGTCTGGAGTAGCTTTGGATCTCGTGGTTACCACAGCTGTACTTATTGTGGATACATTAGTTTCAACTCCATGGACCTCAGTAAGTGTGACTCCTCCGCGTCGAGGGGTTCCAGGAACTTTCTGATGTTCTCCGGTGCCATGGTTCCCTGGGTTAGTACGGTACTGAGCCCATCTCTGGTGTAGCTGTGGACACTCTCTCCGTCGATGGGTTACCGATCCACATTCCCAGCAGGCATCGCTTCGGCTGGGCTGGAAGGCATCAACATTGATTTCCTCTGGATACACGGCTGCCGTGGTAGGACGGGGGCGGCGGTTCTCTTCAGTTCTAGAAGGGGTATTAGCATACCAGCAGCGTCCTCCATGGATTTTTCCACAGCTGGAGCAGGGGGTTACTGGTGATCTATTTTCTGGTCGTAAATTTGGCAAAGGTAGCAAGGGTGCTTGGGTTTTGTTCAGGGCCCCTAACTCTCGGCTAATGTCATTGGCCGCACTCAGAATATCTTGTAAAGTTTTAACCCCACGGATTACAATGCCTTGTTGAATCCATGGTAATAGTCCCTTTTTAAACCATTCGCAAAGATAATCTTCCTCAGGTCTCTGACTTAGTTTGTCAGCCAGTTGTTTGAATCTATCGTAGAACTTGTCCACGGGTTCATTTCTATCCTGAGTAATGCTACCCAAAGCTCTTAGGACCTCAGAACTGGTTTTAAGTTTTCTAAATTTATGTAGAAAACTCCGTTCCATGTCTTCCCAGGTTGCGTGGGAGTGTTCAGTTTCAAAATCAATGTACCAGTTAATGTGGTTTCCTTGGAGTGTGGTGCCGAAAATGTTTTGGAGATCTTCCGTGCTGGTGACCCCATTTGTACGGGCAATAACTTTGAAACGTCTGATGTGCCAATCTGGATCTCCTGATTCATCAAACACAGGGTATGAGATTTTGGGATACTTGGTATGTTTACCTAGGTCTCCTTGGCTAGGTCCTGTGGCAACAGTATGATTTTCTCGGGGTAACGTTGTGGACCTTATGGTTTCAGGGAGGGCCTCTGAAGCCTGAGCCATGGGATGGAGAGCTTCCTGTGTCCTGCTTTCTTGTAGTGTGTTATACTGTGCACTGAGTAGCTCTAGCTTGGCGTTAGTAGCCTCGTTTTTGGCTACCAGATCAGTCATTTGTTGCCTCATCCATACTAGGAATTCTTTCGTGGATTCGGGGTCCTCTTGTTGAGCAGCATCTTCTGCTTCATTAATTCGCTCCAAAGGGAGTTTCCTTGGAGGCATGGTGAGAGTTTAGTTTTCAAGGAAGATTTGGAATAACCTCAGCAGACCATCCCCAGCATGGTCGCCAAAATGTTGTCCTGGGTCATGACATGGAGCTGCATGAGGTGAGTGTAGACTACGGGGATATGTTCTATCGTTTGGAAACAAGGAAAGGGAAATAGTTAGGAAGACAGTCGAGGGGCACGGTCATAGGAGTCAGGGAGTTCCATGGGACAGGACTTGAGGTCGTTAATTCTTCCACGGGTTCTGCCTGTAACCACGAACGACCCTGCAAGACCGTGGGTGAGGTGGGAGCGCCAACCGAGGCTCCGTGGACACCGAGTTGCAAGAAGTATGAGAGGGGTCCCGAGAAGACTCGGTAACCGGGAACAGTCCAAGCTCAAGTACAGTACTCCAAGCAACAGACAGAGTAAGGGTGAAAGGTTAACAAGATAAGCACACTACCAAGCTGAAACGAGAGACAAGGGTTAGGAGAAGGAATACTGTATTAGTTGAGTAGTTCAGATTATCCAGGAACACCAAGGTTCGGATGCTTACAAGGTAGAGGGGCGGCTGGAAAAACAAGCTATGCTAAGGAGCCAAGCTGCGCTAAGGAGAACAACTGCTCTGTGACCTCGACTCGACTCTAACCACAAAAACTGAGAGTAAGTTCTCTACCCTGGATACCTTGTTTATACTAATCTAACTAGACTTCTTCCTTGTAACTCCTTGTTGCACTGTCAGTTCCACCGTCCTAGGCTATCCTCGCTGGCCTTGCTGGGGCAGTAACAGTCTGTCCCAAAAACAAGAAGCCATGGTTTTCCAGGCCAACCCAGAACTAATACCCCTGGCAGAAATTCATTTAGCAAGCTTAGTAACTGACCAAGAAAAATTGGACATACCTCCCCATTTTTCCAAGGAAGTCATAGAAACCGTGGCAGTCAACGCCACTCCAGCCGTACAAGCTTTACAGGAAGAGGTAGTAAATGGTTGGTCCCATGGTGCCAAGGATAAAGTCGAATTAATAAACCTGGGAACCATAGAAGAGCCAAAATTTGTCAAGATTAATGCTGAGGCTCCAGAACACATTAAACAGGCAGCTATCTCGTTATTTCATGAGTACCACGACATCTTTGCCTGGGGACACGAGGATCTAAAAGGTATACCTAGCTCCCTGGCCGAACACACTATTGACTTAGTGCCTAATGCCACACCAGTGCAACAACGGAGATATAGGATGAACCCGAATTACGCAGCAAGAGTAAAAACAGAGCTAGATAAACTCCTTGCAGCCAAGTTTATATCACCTGTGGACTCCGCCCCCTGGTTGTCCCCGATGGTCATTATTCCCAAGAAGAATGGGACATTGAGGATATGTGTGGATTTTCGTAAATTAAACGCAGCCACGAAAAAAGATCATTACCCGTTACCTTATATGGAAGAAATAATAGATGAGGTTGCTGGCCATGAAATGTACTCCTTCTTGGATTGCTTCTCAGGATATTACCAAGTCGCCATGGCTGAACAAGACAAAAATAAAACTGCATTTTCCACGGAATGGGGACCTTATCAGTTTGAGCGTATGCCCTTTGGAGCTAAAAATGCACCCATGACTTTCCAACGGGTCATGGAATTAATCTTTAGGCCATACCTCAAACGCTTTTTCAGGATTTACCTAGATGATGGAACCGTATATGGACCTATGAAGGAACATATCACACATTTAAGACAGATTTTCCAAGCCTGCCGAGCCAATGGCGTCAGCCTGAACGCCGACAAGTGTATGTTTCTTTTCTTTGCCGGGGTCATCTTGGGGTATATAGTCTGCAAACATGGAAAATTGCCAGATCCTGAAAAAATCAAAGACATACTCAATATGACACCACCTACGGATCAGAAGGGTATCCAACGACTACTCGGTTTGTCCCAATTCAATCGAATATACATTGAGAAACTTGCACATATTACTGCGCCAATCACGGCACTCAACCATGCTAAGTACACGTACCCTCAAGATTGGACTCCCGAAGCCCAAGCTGCCTTGGAAAAAATCAAAACAGCATACTCCAATGCCCCCATTTTAATTGCCCCTGATTGGTCCAAACCCTTCCACGTTCACACCGATGCATCAAACATAGCAGTTGGGGTTATGTTAGCGCAAAACATTAACGGAAAACATGATCAACCAGTAGCTTACGCAAGTCGACTATTGAACCAAGCAGAGAGAAATTACTCCACTACTGAAAGGGAAGCTCTGGCCATGATTTATGCTGTCAAAAAATTTCGACACTATCTACTGGGAAACAAGTTTCGCTTCATGGTCGACCACCACAGTTTGTCTTACCTAGTTAACCAACCTCTAGTTACGGGTCGGGTAGCCAGGTGGATCATGATACTTTTAGAATACGATTTTGAGGTCGTCTACGTTCCTGGGAAAAGACATGTCATAGCTGACTATTTGTCCCGAGACTCCATGGCTACTGAGGAAGGCGTGGATGATTCATTCAATGAGCCATATATACAATCAGCCAGTTTTAACATAGACAACATCCAGGACTGGAGAAGGCCGATCATGACTTACTTGATTACAGGCAGCGTACCAGCACACCTGACAGGCACACAAAAAATTAGCTTTGTAAGAACCACGTTGCCATACACGGTCATCCAAGACCAGCTCTACAGACGAGGCCCAGACTCGGAAATCAGGCTTTGCGTAGCAGCTGAGGACCAAGGTAAAATCATCTCCCATCTCCACGACGGCCCTGCTGGAGGACACCAAGGCCCTGACACCACGATAAAGAAAATCCTCACTGCAAAGTACTGGTGGCCTACACTATACAAGGACGTCTTTGGATACATCAAAAATTGCCACGCCTGCCAGGTTTCCACGACAAATTTTCAATATCAGGGCAAGGTGCCTTTAAAATCCATACCCCCGCTAGGACCTTTCCAACGTTGGGGGCTTGATTTCGTAGGACCTATTCGCCCTGCTACCAAGAAGGGCTACAAGTATATCCTAGTAGGGACAGATTACACAACAAAATGGGTGGAAGCAAGGCCGCTAAGGACTAACACAGCCATAGTCACCGCTAGCTTCATTTATGAAAACATAATCACCCGTTTTGGTTGTCCCCTGGAAATCATTTCAGACCAAGGATCACACTTTGTTAATGCGGTAATTGAGGATCTGCTAGACAACCATATCATTAAACATAGGACTAGCACCGTGTATTACCCCCAAGGAAATGGCCAAGCAGAATCAACAAATAAAACCATAATAAACATGTTGCGAAGATTCATCCACGCCAATCAATCAGACTGGGATGATTGCTTACCTGCTGCCCTATGGGCTTACCGCGTTGCCACCAAAACGGCCACCAAACTTAGCCCCTTTGAGATGGTATATGGGACTCAACCATTACTACCGACAGAATATGTGGCACCCACATTCCAGTCATTACATCCACGGGACTACACGCCCCATAAAGTCCTTGCAGCCCGCTTGGAAGACATTCATCACTTGGAGGAAGTTCGCGCCGTGGCCATCAAGAATATCACAACCAAGCAAGGACTGAGTGCCAAATATTTTCAAGCATCCCAGCCCCCCAGACTGTTCCAAAAAGGGGATCAAGTGCTCTGGTGCCCAAGGGATCCAAAAATCCGAAAATCAAAATTTAAATCCATTTGGCATGGACCATACCGCGTACAATTAGTCCTACCAAATAATACTGTGCTACTGATCAACAATGAAAATTACGACAAATATGCAACCATCGTAAACACCACCAAGCTCAAACATTACCACACTAATTCCCCAATTGTAATTCCCAAGCAGAGCCTTGGCGAAATTTATACTGCCTTGGAAGCCGAGGCTGAAAATAATACACAAGCCGACACCATGGATTCCCAAGACCAGCCCCAACAAGATCAAGCTATCATGGAAGTCCATGTCAGCCACATTCAAATCCTACTATCACCCCCCTATGACATGGACCAACTCAGCCACCAAGGAGACAAGACCACTCGAACCCACTCTAGGGGCCGCATCCATAGGGAGCCGCCGCCACCTTCCACGCTAGACCTCGCTCGAGTAAGTTCATTCCAAGGATGTCCAAATCTCAGCCCTCCTGTCCCATTCCTCCCACCACGTCCATGTCACGCCGCCACCCGCCTCTTGTCTTCTCTCCCATTTCCCAATCTCCCTCGGCATCTCCCATCACCCTGGGTCCCTTCCTCTCCTTGGCAACATAGCATCCAGGGTCACCATGGTCCGCATTCTCCTGGTTTTGTCTCTCTCGCGCGGTCTGTAGCTCACCGCCCATGTAGTTGGTGCTCCTCGCCTCACATAGTTCACCCACACCACAGCCCACGACAGTTAGCGAGTGATCCACATAGTAGACAGCAGCAGATGGCAGCCATGGAGAGCAGAAAGGTTCGCCCACCATTTTACGTACCTCGCATGATTTTGGAGTGGAAGAGGCGCCCGGACATCATCTGGACCACACGAACAGGACTCTCCAAGTATTGGACACTGTTGGAAGGCAAGGTGGACGTGGCGAGGTGTAAGGCATTCGTCACTTCAATGCGGGAGAGAAGCGAGGACGAGCCGTATCCCTCGGGCATGGTGGAGGGCGTGCTGGTCCAATATTCCAGTCGCTACCTCCACAAATTCTTCGGCTGGGACGGCACCGGTGCCACGGAGTGGAGCCCTGCGTGCACTTATCCGAAGCCCGACCTGGCTGACCACGTCCAAGGACTCCAGCCGCGTGACGACAAGCATGGCAAGAGGTATGATATATTTGCATTAGGGAAGATTTTTGAGGAACCATGGTTCTCACGGATGCGGGGTATTCTCAGTCAGGTATACTTCAAGAATGACTGTAATGGGATAACTCCCGACCAGCTTACCTTGCTACTCATGGCGGATAAGGGGGAGCGCATCAACTGGGGGCTCATCGTGGAGGAAAATTTCCGGGTGCAGCTGCGAGGCTATCGGCAGAGCGAGAGCTACCACAGCCCCATTGGTCCATTCTTAACGGCCTACATTGCACATTACCTTGCATTCCATGAGCGCCACCAGCAGGGTCCAGTCATGGGTACATTTCTCGATGTGCAGAGGGAGATCGCCGCTGCCGCAGCTAAGGATCCGTCCAGACCAGGCCCCAGCAAGCGACCTCGCCCCACTGAGACCATCATCGATGAAGCCGTGGCCATCTCCTTTGTCCAAGGATCGCGTGCCACACAGCTGCAGCAGCAGAGCCTCGCCCTGACGGCCTCCCTTGACGCCCTCCAGCGCTGGGTACGCACCACGGAGCATGAATTGGAGACCCTGCGTGCCAACCAGGTGGAGAGTGAGGAGCGCATCAAACGGAAAGCTGCCTCGGCCGTTCACACAGCACAGGAACAGGCCAGAAAAGCCGTGGAGGACGCACGCATGGAAATGCAAGGCCAGATCGAGGAAGCCCAGCACACATTAACTAACCTCCGGAACAGGATTTCTAACCAGGAACTGGAGCTAACTAACACACAGGAGCAGGTAGACGCACTTACCAGGGAGAAGGCATGGGCACTGGAACGCGCGGCCAAGCTGGAGCAACAAAACAACGACATTCTCAACCAATGCAAAGCCTTGACCAGCGCCAACGAGGCCTTCACAAAAGGGATGGGCACCCAGTCCACTCCAGCCGTGACCCTAGGAGACATCGAGCAACTGCAACAAGAGAAGCGCGCAGCAGACCAAGCCCAAGAGAATTTCGAAGCTAACAAGCTAGCATGGGTACATGCCGCAGCCAAGACTATTGCTGTCCAAGCGTACCAGTTACTGCTCGCAGCACCTCCAACCGGGGCCGAACCCACCCAGGAGTTCTTGGACAGCTGTATCGACAGCGCTTTGGTCGCCCTCGAGCTCGATCAATCGGATCATGACTGGGAGAGCATCGACATGGAGGCAATGTCACCACGGACGCTGGAAGACCCGGTCATAGACCCTGTCCCCGGAATGGAACTTCCCGCCCATGCTCTCCTCGACTCGGCAATTCCAGCGAGCCCACCAATCGACACAGGCGGACAAGCCGATCGCGTCGACATCCCAGAGCACCTGACCGATGTCGAGCCCAGCCCCCCGCCATCGCCACGCGCCGCTCCTCCTGTCCAAGCTGGTCCAAGCTCCCCTGCACCCATGGTACACTCCCGACCCAAACCTATGAAACATCATAAGGAATCCCTAAAAAGAATCGAAACAGAATTTAGCCTAGAAGAGCAGGCGAGTGATGAGAGTGACGCCGAGGCAGAACTAGAGACCGCGATTTCTGAGGTCAAGAAGTATTTCGCAGCCAACCCGGACTTAGCAGCTCTTTACAGTAATCCCGAGGCCGAGCAGGTCCAATGTCCTGCATGTAATAGACTTCTGGGAAAAACCGTATACGACGTATACCAGCATGCGATTACATCTAGATCTTCGCACCATCTAATCCACAGGGGTGTTGCTGCAGCCATAGCCGCCCTCTACGGAGATCAAGCTCCACCTCGGCGTCACACCCAGCTCCCGCGTGAAGAAACACGGCCGGATCGACGACCTGCCCATCGCCGCACCCGTGGCTAACCTACGCAATCCGAGGACGAATTGCACTCTCGAAAGGGAGGCAAAATGTTGCCGGCGATACCATGGCAACCACGGAAGACTCGGAAGACCCAGACATCAAGGCAAGACCCGGCCAGCTAGGAGATAGAGACTAGAGTACTTAGAGGGTAGGTCAGCCAGGTTATAGACTACCTAGGATACTAGGCTAGCTAGGACCAGGGACTGAACCAGCGGTGCTAACTGCTGTCCCACCGTAGTGAGGTAACAGTACTAATAGGGAAGGACAGTCGAGGAAGACACTCTTTTTTGACGTGGAGTCCCTGGTTACTCTTAGACTTGACTCATGTATCCTGCCTCGCCCTCTTGGAGCCTGGGTGTTTTCTCTAACTCCATGAATATCATGGCTACCCTTTGCTCACCCCTGTCTCATTGCTTATAACTTCTCCCTGTCCTGTTTCTGATCTTGGTTGCTTGGTTGCATGTAGAATCTGCTTGACTTTCTATTCTTCCCCTTGGCATACATTCCTTCACCTCTTCTAATTTCCCGAGGTCCTCTGGTTATCAGGGGCACCAGGGAAGACCTTTGTCGACTATGGCTCTCTCTCTCTAAACTGGTCCCCCTCCTGCTCTAAACGTATACCTTGTCTTGCCGGTTTCTCCACACAAGACTCTCTGCCCAAGTTCCCTTGCCTCATTTCCATGCACCCCTCGATTCCCCTGATTTCCCTACACTGCTAGGTCTTAAGCATCACCATTCCCCTAACCCGGACGAACAATAATTAATCTTAAAGTTAAGGCCTCCTATAGTTGTAACTATTCCTCTCAAAATACCCAATGGTACTACTCGACTTTGATCTGCCATTCTTAAGATAATAGGAGTGGAAGTCATATGAGTTATTCCTAGTTCTTCCATAGTGTCAACATTCATTAAGTTGACACTAGAACCACTATCTACTTGGACTCCTTCAATTAGAGAACCATCTATGATTACATCCACAGTAGGTGCTCCAGGGTCCAAGGATATATCATGCACATCTACGATTTTACTCCTTTTTCTAACCAACGAAGAACTTAGTTCACCTCTACATTTAGGTGCTATTGCTAACAATTGCCTCAAAGATATGTCAGGTTGGATTTTATCCATATTTGTTAAGATATCATATGGATTCATTCCCTCTGACAATTTCATTGTACGATTATACTTCCTTTTCTTAGGAATAGTTGGTGTTTCTTTTAGTTTCTTTTTAGGTGGTCTATAAAACGTAGGTAATGAATTTGAAGTACTAGGCAAGTTAGCAAAATCATTTGGTAAATCTTGAGGTAATATTGTAGGTTCTTCAACTGGTTGCTTACCCTTATCCTTCTCTTTCGGTTCTTCTATAGGTATTGTTTTCTCACTATTTATAGGAATGTTTGGAGGTATTAAGGGAAATATTGGTTTAGATTTTATAACATCCTTCTCCTTAATTACTTTTGAAGGTGTGTTGTTTTTTCTTACTCTACTACTTCTATAGTCACTATCAGAGCTACTATGTTGATCACTTTCAACCATAGCCTTTTTGGCTTGTGCCCGTGTTATATAAACCTCCTTAGGTTTATCTCTCTCATATTGTGTGATTTGATTTACATTCCTTGAGTTTTCAATTTCACTGAATTGAACACTCTTCACAGGTGCTGGAGCTGTACAATTATTTGCTATATGACCACTTTGTTTACACCTTCCACATAAAGGATTATACCCAATTTGTTTCTTTGGATTTGGACAATCTCTCGCCATATGTCCTAATTCCTGACAGTTATAACACACTAAGTGTTTTCCTTTCTCAGGAGTTCCATATCTATGGGTATTAGGATTAGTAGGCGGTCCATTCCACACAGGTGCGGCATTATAAGTATCATTCCACCTTGGTCTCCCATCTCCAGGTCTATAAGGTGGTCCTACATTTGGTCTAGTAAACGGACGTTTTGAAGTTACACTATAAGGTGCTTTGTTATTATTTGTCCCGTTTGCCTGCAAATTAGAACTCACTGCAGCTACTACTTTCCCCAAATTCCAACATTTAGATACGTCATGAGGTCCTCCACAAAAACTACATTTAGGTTTATTACTAAATTCCCCACCTATCGGAGTAGAACACTCATTGGAAAGATGTCCATGTCCATTACAATTAGTGCACCACATATTGGTACGCATGTTTGTAGGTTTTGAACGTTTATCTTTCCCATGAGTTATTTGTACCGATAGTTCATTTAATTTTTTCTCTAATTTAGTAATGTTGTTCATTAATATATCATCTGTAGGGGCTTTAATTGCTAAAGGTTGAGGATTCATGACTGTGGGATTTGAAGGATAAGTCGAGACTGGTAGTTGTGATCTAGCTGGAGGTAAATAAGGATAATGATCACGGCCATAAGCGTCCATGCCTTGAGCATGATCATAACCTTCTCTCCTAGGTGGATATACTTCTGCATATTGTGCAAAATCAGTATTTACTCTAGCCTCTTCCCAAGTTTTAGCTTGTGTATAAGCACTAGCAATGTCTTGGGGGTTTCGTTCTTTTAAGTAAATTCTTAACTCATCAGGCCAAACCCCTCCTACAAAGGTACATGCTAATACTTGATCAGTTAACCCATGATTTGTCCATCTTTTCAGAAGAGCATTAAATCTTGTATAATAGGAATCTATACCCTCATTTATACCCATTCTTATAGTTCGAAATCTATCGATTAGTCCTGGTATAAATGATCTAGGTCGAAACCGGTCAAGAAAAGCTCTCCTTAAGTCTTCCCATCTTGTGGGTACGGTTAACAATTGGACATACCATTCATGAGCATCATCAAGCAATGTGCTTGGGAAAGTGCTTAAATATAAATGTTCAGGTAACTGATTTGCTTGTGCAACCACTCTAAATCTTTCCAAATGTCTATCGGGGTCAGACCCTGGATATCCATGGTACATAGGATATGGTGCGATGTTTAAAATCCTTTGTTGTGCCATGATATTAGGTGGTAAAGTCTGTGGTGGAGGTGGTAGTGGTGGTGGGGGTGGTGGAGGTCTAGGATGAGGAGTTGGAGGTCTGGGAGGAGGTCGTGAAGGAGGTGAAGAAGAAGGTCTTAACAATTCTTCTTCGCTTGTTTCTCTCCTTGTATCACTACTCTCACTACTACTACTCCCAGAGGAATCTCCTGATGAAAATCTCCAGCAATTTATCCCTTCCCAATCCTCATTACTTTCATCATTAGATGGTTCATAAGGGTTAAGGCATATTTAGGTAATTCTGGACTTTTAAAAGTCCAGAATTAATAGTCAGCTCATCCGCCGACAAAATGTTTGTAGAAAATAACTTAAAATCATTGAAAATTTTCAAAAAAATTAAAATAAATACTATAAAATAATGCATATTTCACAAAATTCACAAAAAATTAGACATAATGATGTCCAAATGTAGAATTTATGGCTGAAACAGAGTCAAAACAATGAATTTTGAGCCAAAAAATGGTTTTTATAGCACATTTTGGGCAAAAATTGCAAAAAAAAAAAGTTTTTTTCAACCCTGCTATTTTGGTCGGCGGCCCGCCGACGGAATGATAAAAAGTCCAGAATTAGACGTTTTGTCCAGAATTACTTAAATATGCCTTGGTTGGTAAAAGGTTGTATAGTTGGAAATGTTTCTGGAAGAGATGCCTCATAAGCTACTTCCTCATCATTCCACTCTTTTCTATTGTCTTCTAATGAAATTTCCCTTATATATGTTTCAATAGGGGTTGTGGTTTCTACCTCAGTAATATCTGCAATATCATTAACCCAACTTTCTATACCTGTAACAAAGGTTTGTACAGCTTCGTCGAGATAAGGTTTTGGTGTTTCAAAATTAGTTTGGGTTGGTGTTGAGAATTCAGGTAGGTTAGAAGGTTCTCCAACCTCTGTGGTAAATGGATTCTTCAAAGAACTCTCAAATTCTGAAGAAGAAGGTGTGACTAATTCTTCTACCTTCTTTCCCTTTTCAGAATTAATTTGAAGTGGGTTTACTTCACTTGAAGATCCCCAGGTTAACCTCCTAAATGGTGGTGAGTGACAACATAAATAATGCGACCTTCTCAAACCTTCCTCTGGTAATTCTAAATCCTCATTCTTTAGAGAACTTTGGTGTTGTTCTTCTATAGAAAGTGGATTTTGAATTGTTTCACTAACTTGGCTACTTGAGGTGTTAAGATTTGAGGGAATAGTTTCTTCTTTAAGTACTGGAGATGGTGTTGAATTGTAAACAGGATTGGCAGATACTAATGTTAAGATCTGTTTTTCTTTCCTTTCAATCCGTTTTTTCAAACGTTCATTTCTTGCAATATTTTGCTTTTCTCTCAATTCTTTATCCTTCTCAGACATTGATAAATGCCATTTAGGCTTCAAGCATTGAAGCTTAGACCTAAATGATCTTCTATCCCCAATTTTACTTAAAGGAAAAGGATCACTTAATTTTGTTGTTCACTCTACCTATTTCTTTTAACTATTATTTCCCTACTTCTCTTAAGAAAGTTTTTTATGATTCTCCCAACCTTGTTTTGTTTTACAGGTGCTCTGAATTGTCTATAGTAGTTTTGTCGCCCAAGTTTGGCTAATTCCCTTAACCTTTCCACCTCTACTTTTACCATTTTCTTTATTCCATTCAATTAGAATAAAGACTAACTCTTATTGGTATCAAACCAAGATATTATCCAAGTATTCAAGGTGAAAGGTTCTACTTCAAATATCTCATCAACCTCTTCCTCTTGAAAATTCCTAGGATAATTATGTTCACTAATCAATCTCTCTATTAAAAAGTTCTGTTCCGAATTTGATTCACCTTCCTTGCTAATTTGATCTATCTCTTTAGCTAAAAGGTGAATCAATGCTTCTTCATTTCTTTGTATACCCTCATAAATTATCAACAATCGTCTTAATCTGACTAATTGTTCGATAATTGTTTCACTCTCGATTGTCATGTCTTTAAAGACATAATAATCCAAACGCAATTGAAATTGGTTTGTCAGATTCTCTAGATAGAAAATCTGGAATTAAGACTTGACTATCTAGTTTCTGAGGTCCGTATTTAAAGATATAAGTTTTGGTATCTAATTTGTATCCATTCCATGCTCCACAACCTTTAGAGATTATAGGTGAAGTTAAATTTTCAATCTCCCATATTGGGCAAATAGAAAATGTAAATTGCTTTGTAAAAATAATTCTCCTTTAAAAACTATCAAAGCATTAAACCTTGTTCCATTATTCCAAATTTTTGCTAATATTATTCTTTTGATATCAATGGGTAGTTGGTCAAATTTATTCTGAAGGTTTGAATCAAATTTAGAGTATGTACCACAAATTTGAAAACCTTGCCCAAAATATGCTCCCCTATAAACTCGGTAAAGTGCAGCAAATAGGAAAGGTCCTTCAAAGAATTGATTAATATTCTTTTGTTGGACTTCCCATCGAAATGGATACATTATTTACTATTGATTGTCATCAATCAAAACTCATATACTCTAAACCTACATCGCAATCTTCTAATTACGATCTTCTACCTCTTACTCACAATCTCAGAAAGGTTAATTACTATCTCCCAATCAACCTTCAAGAAAATTCATAAACTCACATCTTAAGACATTTCAAAAGTCTAAAGTTTCTTTTATTAACCCATGGTATAGTACAATATTTTGTTACCATACACTTCTCTGAATTAATTCGATACTTAATCTATGTTTTACTTTTACTATGACCCTTTCTTCTCTTAGAAGATTCCTTTAAAGGTTAAAGCTGATTTTAAAGATTTCCTCTTTGTCCTTAAAAGAATACACAACCACTTGCTTAAGAAGTTTTTCTTAAGAAGAAGTTGAATTTTTAAATTCTTAAAGAAACACGAGGTATCTTCTAGCTTAAAGCACAAAGATCTTCTATTCTTTACTCTATCTACACTTTTAGCTACCGCTTAACCGGAACCTATTCCCCGGCAGCGGCGCCAAAATGTAATTAGTAAAATTTACAAATAGTGGTAAGTCATGGGAATAGGTCTTTTCGTTTAGCTTTTAACGTAACTAAAGGTCACTGTAGTAAGTAAAGAATAATAGAATGCAAAGTATTTCCTTAAAAGAATCTCTTTATAACTCTAATGTCTTAATTACCCCAAGTCACATAAAACCCAAGTAATCCAAACTCTCAATTGGTTCAAGGGTAATGGGAGTTCAATTTGACAAGTACCATCTCTCGGTTTATTGCCATCACTCCCTTCCAAGTTCAATTAGACAATGCATTTATTATGCATGTGCAAGTTCATTCATTACTAGGTTAGAATCTAGTGTTCAACCTATTTATGCCTATGAATGATGCTTTGGGATATGTTATGATAGATTAACTTATCTCAAGCAACTCCTTGCTTGTCTTCATCTTTTTCCTCCCATCCATCGCATTTCAAATAGACATGTAATCACTATCTACTCATTCACATTCAATCATACTCCAACTCTACCATTCATCACAACTATACTTCTCAATTGTATTACTCAATTACAATGACTGCACTATACTCCAATTGAATACATTCAAGTTTTATTATAATGAGAACTAATAATCACTAAGGCTGATCACTCCTTAATAATTAATGTCACTTTTATCCATCAATGTACTCAATCTGGCTTCCATAAATTCTAAGTCATTCTCAGTCTTCTATTTTAGATGGCCAATCTAATTTAAAAGACTATCAAGTAATACTCACTTCACTGTTCCAGTACTCACATGGAACTCTCATTCTCCATAATTCCCATTCACAACAATGCAATGTCAATTGGACAAACTGTTGTGTTTATTTTCCATAATTTCTATTTTCTATTCACTCAGTAACTCTTCCTTCGTTCTGAGTTCAAATAGACAATCTGATCCACTGTTCACTTTGCTCCATCAATATCTTCGATTTCAAATAGACAGTATCCATTTCAATTAGACAGTATCCAGTGTGAGTCACCACATTCACTGTAACTCTCACCAACTCTCCACTGAGTCAATTAGACATGGTCCATGCAAGTCAAGTTGACAATGTATGCATGCCCATGGATGCATACCGAACCACCATCTTGTCCATTTGACTAGTGTTAACTAGACATTATGCAGCAAGCAATCTGAATTCAATTGTCAATTAGATAGTAATCAGCTTGCTCCAGTTCTCCATTCTGATTCTACAGTTCTGCAGATTAATACACTGTGCATCGAAGCTATAGTTCAAATTGACAAAGAGCATTGTGAATCAATTATACAGTGAGCTACTCAGAGTCAAGTTGACAATCAATTAGACAATGGAATTCTATTTTTATATTTTTTACATAATGTGACTATCACTCACACAGTGTTGTGTGGTGTGGTGAAGTAATTCTTTCTTCTTCCTTAATTCCTAGTTATGCCTTAATTTCTAAAAGGTGTGCCTGTACGTAGAGTCAATTTGACAAGTCGTGTCTCTAGGTAGGGTCATGTCCCCTGAATTCTACACTATTGTCCATTTGACTCTCAACCAGATTTCTACAGCCACTATCTACATGGATTTCAAATTGACATGGTAACTTGGTCCTATTTACACTGTTTTTGCTGAAAAGGACTTTTCTCAAAAAAAGTCAGCTCACACTTCGTCATCCGACGAAGACGACAATGCGATTCCAAATCTCACCATCTCTACAGATCCTCTCTTACTCTCAGATGTGAGTAAAAGGATGAACTTCGCAATGTTCAACTTCTGCACGAAAAATAAGAAACACAACATGTGCAACAAACAAATGAAAGTGGGGTTAGTATGGAGAGAGTACCAATGTAATTTGTTCTCCTCAATAGGCACTGAACAAACTGAATCCATATTCTTCCATTACAATAGCAATTGGTTCAAACATCCTCCGCAACACACTCTTCGACAGTACGTTGATTATATTTCAATAGTTCAGAATTACAAAATAAACTGTACTCAACCACAACTGCGACACATTACATGCGAAATAGAACTCCACAAGTATGTGGATCAAAACAGTGAAAACCGTAGTAAAGAATATTAAGGCAGAACGACATGGTGAAAGAGAAAATAAACTCTCCTCACCGTCTACAAGAGACATCGACTCCCTCGGAACTAAAACTCTCACGCAATCAGTACAAGCATACGACTTGGCAGGGAAAACAGTGGACATGAGAAGCGTACCAAAAAAAAATCCGAATGTTCGACCTGAAGAAGGGATTACGAAAACAGTGGGCAACAGAAACAAATAGAGGGAGTGCGAATGAAACAACCCACTCAACGCAACAAGTGAAGTGAGAATTAGAGAGAAAATCGAATTTATGCATGGAAGGGGAACCTTCTAGAAACCTGCAAATGCGTTACTTTCTTAAACAACGGAAATGAATTCTGATGTAATTCAGAACAATAGCGACACATATGGAACCAAAATGCAACAATGTTCCGAAAGAGACCCCATGAAACTACTGTAAAGAAGTACTGTAAATGCCCATGAGATCATCAATACACCCCATTATGTTGTTGATTGGAGACACCTTGAAGGCTTGAACCAGATGAGACATGCTAGACAGAGTGAAGTGCATGTTATGATGACAGATGATTGACAAGTCACTACTGCACTTACTCAACGTGAATGACGTACGCCAATCATATTGATTTGATGATTAGATTTACAAACGTTAAGTCCTCAACCATAAATGAGTACTCATAAATGATTCGTCTATTAAACAAAATTTACTAATCATATAAGTACCATGAATACTCTCATTCGAGCGAGATGTTTTTGTTTAACAAAATACATTTACCTTAGAACTTTCATTCTACATTATATTGTTCAATTGCTGATGTGGAATAAAAACCAGACTTCGCCAACACAGCTTCTATCACATATTTTCCCCAGAAAACAGTTACTGTGTGTATTCAGCTATGACAACTAGTATGGCAATTGTGGAATAGACAGTCAAGAAATTTGTCAAGAATTCCAGAAACAAAGACTCCTAGTTGTTCACAAGAGATACGATTCTGGCTAGTTCAAATTAGAGACGAGAATCATAGAATGCACTACAGATGTTCGGAGATGTTGTGGATAAATGTATGTTTAATAAAAATAGATTTAGAGAATTGATCCGAACGTTTGTAGGATTCTCTTAGTGTTCACCAAAACTAAACAGCCCTCTCCCTGTGCAGTACATTCACATTAGACCAAAAATTAAAAAGAAGCATTTACAGAGAAAGGATTATATTGGCTTGAAGTTGAACCACGTTTTCTTTACTGAGACTACTATTCGAAACCCCGTGCTACCGTTGACACTGTCCGCAAATGAGAATGCGTTGCATACAGTACATGATTAGAATCTTGGGATTAGGAGTAAGAAATAGACAAATTCCAACAATCCAAAACTGTAACGATTAACGTAAATTTCAATCCAACTGTTTATCTGTGAACTCTCTCATATTCCAAACTTAACGACAAAACAGATTCAACTAAAGTTCAGGATCTTCGAAAATCTATATACGAACCATATATTATCCTACGGTTCTCAAAAATATAGTCAGGTGACCCATTTGAAGTGCATGATGATTCCAATTCAGGTTAATTTCCAAACGCTACCTGATTGACAACAAAATTGGTGTTTAGCAAATTCTTAAAATACTTCGTCAATTATGAATCTTTAAATCAACGTCATAGTTACCGACCGCGTACAGAAGAATGCTTTCAATTTAAATCTGTGAATATAGACGAATAATATTGACCCAATTTCCAGTTCAAAGATAAAAGATTAATCCAGATTTAATCAACAACAACAAACTTTACATTCATACTCACCTCCAATGTACTTATTGCTGCGTATGCCTCTTTCTCTGGTTTCCTGCAGTGTTTCCTTTTCGCTTACGAACAGCCTGCAAAGTGCCCCTCAATACGTCAAAGCTTTGCAGGGCAACTGCGTTCTCCGCATCAGTCAATACGATGGCTCCTGCTAAATTGGGTTCAGAAGAATAGTTTCTGAACGTCTCCCTGACAACTCCGCCGCTGTCTCCCATAGTCGTTGAAATGAATATGTCATCGTCCTCCTCAACCTTGCGGCGTGATCTAGCCTCCTTCCTGAGGATAACCTTCCATTCTGAACCCGGGGGTGCCGATCATCATCAGCAAAAAAAAACTTGCGTGCACTGGCTAGGGAAAACATACGGTTCTATACTCCTCGATGTATTGTGCTTGAAATTCACGACCAGGAAGCCGTCCTCATCCCGAACATACGTATTGTTACCATGATTATCATTCCTCCTCTTCCACTGACAAGAGAAAAGGGTTGCCGGTGTTTTTAATTTGCCATAGTCTAAGACAATGATGTCTTGTAATATGCCTACGTAATCTTTTCCTGCTCCCATTGACTGTGGATTCGCTTCAAAACACGCAACACCGGAATCAAATGTCTTCATGGTCCTTGAAATATCGTCATCTACCCTCCAATGGTTACCATAGGCAGTCATGCGGGCGTACCTCCTGCAGGTCAAAGACGGAGTGTTCGAAAGAAGTACAGTGTCATGGTGATCAGGGTCTGCCATGTCCAGTTTTTCTGAATGAATTCGACGTTTGACATAGGACTCCACTAACTCCACTCTGGATCCGTTGTTGTGTCTCTGTTCCTCCCATTCACTATTACAGATCTCACACAAAACATGTTGCACAGAATCAGAAACCGTGCGTCAGCTGTAAACAGAGAGCATATAGTTACACTTCTGCGTTCTATAATTTCGACGAAAAAAACAATTACGATTCCATTCAATTAAAAAGAAATCCAACGACTGACTCCGTACATGCGACTCGCATATATGTAGTTAAATTTAAAAAAAAATATAAACAGAGATTACACTGACGATTCGTTCAACACACACGAAATCAAAGCAGTACAACAGTATTGTCGAACTAGTCACTTAGCAATTATGTTCACCTACTAGGTGAATAAGATAATTAATTAAATAGAACTCGTACTACGAAGACGAGCAATAATAGAATACAGACACATAACATCAATGTCAGATCATTGCTGTGCACAGCATTCAGGACAGCAATATGAAAAACCCGCACTGCAGTGTCTGAATATCCACGGAGAAAATGAAGTATCACATGTAATAAGAAGCGGTAAGAGTGTTGTTCCTCAAAACGTATCTGTGCGCAGCGTCGCGCTAAGCCCGCGAAAGAGTGACATCAGACGGAGCACCTTCTAGAACTTCAAATTCTGCCGAGTCTTCCGGATTCGCATCCCAAACTCTACGTCGTACAACGTCGAACCCATGCATGTAAGACGTGGCGAAGCCCATTGTCTCGTCAAGTAAATAGCCGTGAGCAATTGATGCTTCGGGTCTGGCACGGTTTTTAACATGGTTTTTTAAAGTCTGCATGGTCCTTTCCATCGGATACATCCAGCGTACCTGCGGTGGGCCAAGAACTATCAACTCCTCAACAAGGTGCATGGGAAGGTGAGACATGATATCGAAAAACGTCGGTGGAAACGCAATCTCCATCAGACACATTGTAACAGCCACGTCTTCTCGCAGGTCTTCGGCTTGGGCTGGGTCCCAGACTTTGCAGCAAAGTCTCCTGAAAACTCGACAAGCCCTCATAATTGCCATTCTGGTAGTCCTATCCATTAAACCCCGTAAAGCTAGCGGTATTAGAGTCTGCATAAGGATATGGTAATCATGTGACTTCAAGGCACTGAATTTTCTGTTTCTAATGTGTGAACCAATATCAGAGCAATAATCAGATGGAACTCTGAGGTTTTCCAACCGAGTGCAGAATATGTCGAACTCACGAGGCGACAGTACATAGTTTGGAACTGGTTTCAGCATTTGTGATGCGTTATTCGGGTCTCGAACCATCCATAAGTGAGGGCGAATTTCTTCCCTCTGCATATCACGTCTTACTCGAACGCTGTCTTTTTCTTTGTAGCCACATATTGTTTTCAGAAGATTCTCCGCGAAGTTCTTTTCGCAATGCATTAAATCCAGGGTGTTCCGAATCTGAAGATGCTGCATCACATGTAACAGAGAATTAGTAATTATCATTGAAAAACAAGCATGCGTTTCCTTATTCAGCTTCAACCATAAAGCATTACATACAGCCCATCACATTTATTTGTCCTTAATTCCGTTTTCGAATGTGTTTAAACCCGATTTCTCCCTGTACATATACTCTCTGTCTATTACGAAGATTACCTATCATACACATTGCATCCATGAAAAACTACGATTAAAAATTAAGAATGAAGAAAGGAAATCCTCCCAGTGATCCTGATCGAAGTAGATGAGCTCCTGATATCCAAATTAGCTCTTCACATATTATCTGTAACCATTATATCTAATTTCAAAAGAAACGAAATGGATAATTCCAATAGAAATGTATTTTCATTTGTTAATCAATACGATTGTACTTTTAACTGTGCCGTAGCAAACCAAGCACAGAGTGAATGAAGACCTAACTTTCAAAAAGTAAATTCCAAACAAGAGATAGAAGTGAAAACATAGTGCCCGTTTATTAAAATGTTCTAATGTGCGTATACCAACATCTACAGAGTCAACCACAAATCGTTTCGACAATATCAATGACACTAATACATATGTTCCACAGTTCTAGCGAATCATCATAGGAACTAGTAACTACTGCTGTTCAAAGCGTGTTAATATTTAAAAAGAAAAATTCCCTCCTCACATTGTGAGGTATTGAATGGTTTCGCAACGAATAAATAAAGGATGTACTCCAGGATTACCTGCAATGTAGGGCTAACTCATATTGAATTTGAAACAAAGTAAGACGTACCTCCCAGTACGGAAGTTCGGAAAACGTGCTCTCCCTTTTCATTCCGTGAATCTTTGAGGGATCCGGTGTAATCGCTCGTGTACTCCTTCGTCTGTGAGCCAAAAAAAAAAAAGGACATACCATCACTGCTTATTTTTAAACAGAATGTGTTCACCAGACTCTGTGAGCATCACACTGCACGCTGAAAAACAGAGCGAGACCCTCTCCACATATGACATCCATAAATCAAACATATGATAGACAAGTACAAGACATGAGTTCACGACACTCACCCTGCCCTCACGCTTGACTGAGACGTTCTTCGCTGACTTCTACTACTCCGATGATTAGAACCAATTTCAGACGTTGTTGCTGCATCATGAGCCTCCACATGGACTGGTGGTTGATTTCTCCTAGACCTCTTCGGCCGTGTCTGAAACTCCTGGTACTCACGTAAGGCATCGCGCTGCTCGGCAGGAGTCTTTGCCTTTGGAGGCAGTCGATTTTCACTTTCTCCATTGAACAGGTGATTGAACTCCGGTGATCTGAGTATGTGGTCTGGCTTCAACCAGCGGCGTGCATCTCGGTACGTCAACTTCTTGCTCTCATAGGCGTACTTGCCCCGCATCTGATTGCCGCAAGGAGGGCATGCAGCGTACCCTTGGTGAGATGCACCGGACACCGTACCGTAACCAGGAAAATCATGAGTGGTCTATAAAACCGCTGCACGAAGATTGAATGAATGGTTGTCTTCCGTTCCAATAACATCATACGATGGAACTCCTTTCCAGAGTTCCTTGAGCTCATCGACTAAAGGTCTCATCCAGACGTTGAAGAACTCAAATGGCACTTGAGGGGGAAAGTTCGTATGTGAGCGGAGAGCGTAGAGCGGAGAGCGGAGAGCACAGAATGGAGAGCACAGAATTGACAATTAGGAAAATTTTCAAAAGCAAAGTAGACCCTATAACCGTGGAAAATTACTAAAATAAGGCTTAATTTTGACACTTTTTTTAGAAAAAGAGTATATTACCGTGGAAATTAGGGTTATCTCTGGTAAGAATTTATTACGTTTGTTCTCTAAGATACAAATTAGGGCTGATGTCATGATGACGTCATGCATACATTCCTTTAGATTTGTCAACGGTTTAGGCAAGATACAATGATCAGGCGTTAAGTTTTAGATCAAACACATAATTCTTTCATAGGATTATGTAAATGCACAAGGAAAAAAACAAATATCACAGAACATAAAGGAGGCAAGGTTTGAAAACTTCCTAGAATATTTCAAAATTCGTGTATAATATCTTAACTGCTAAAACCAAGATATACCTTGTCAGAGTCCTTGTCTTCATCGAAGATTACTCTCTCTTCCTAGGCAGCGAAGCATCTGAATTTGATTGATAGAAGTAGGAGATTTTCATCATGAAACAACACTTGGTAAGCTGGGTTCCAGAGAAGGAGGTCACTCTTGGTTTCATGAGCTTGTCTCTAGGTGGCGTATTTGGATAGTGACACAGTCCTTGGCATGCTGTGCTGTATGCGAAGGTAGCGTATGAGTTCCGGGATGTCAATATGCAAGCTTGAGTGTAACGTTTGAAGACTACAAGAATTCAGTGTGTTGCGCGATGCCGAAGGTGTGTAATGCGAGATCCAGGAGGACGAGAGCGGCTGTAGGTTTGCCCCCAAAGGCACCGGCGAGTTATGAGGAGCTGCGGCCGTGGCTGTTGGAGGTGGAGCGCGCTAGAGAACGAGGCATGGACCTGCCACCGTTTAGGCACATCGGAAGCCTCCATGTTGGTGAAGGTGAATGGCGTTGGACAGTGCTTTGTACCAATGAGCTTCTCCGTATTATGGAGTTGTCCCTAATCCCGTATCCCTTGCTATCGAACGTCGATGAGAATCCAGTTGTTCAGCTGCCCGAAGTGATCATATCGGATGGCGAAACTTGCTGGTTTGATATGGACAAGAGTTGGACTGTATATCCTTCGAAGGATTAGTACTGTGAAGTCTAGTGGGGTGTTCGAATACATTACTTTAGATGTGGTACCTCATTGGATCTAGATACGAGTATTCCACCATGATGGTTTTAGATAATATAAATGATTCTAGGAATAAGAGAACTCGAAACCAACTAAAAGAGATGGTCTTCAAAGTTCGTGGAATATTTCAGAGTTCCTGTAGAATAATGGAGTAGAAGAAACCAAGATGTACACCAAGTCAAGAATAGGTAACATGGTTAGGAAATGTGGGATTTTGAATGGTTAAAATATAAGTTACAGCGCAATTGAAATTTTGAGCATTTATTTTGTAACATTTCATTCTTCATATT
Source organism: Ceratodon purpureus (assembly GCA_014871385.1). Classification (NCBI taxonomy): domain Eukaryota; kingdom Viridiplantae; phylum Streptophyta; class Bryopsida; order Pseudoditrichales; family Ditrichaceae; genus Ceratodon; species Ceratodon purpureus. The sequence continues at coordinate 15,253,310 of CM026422.1, read as the reverse complement.
ATATTTTGAGCATTACAGTTGTGACATTTCATCCTCTACATAGGAGGAGACCATTTGGAAATGAGAATCGTAACAAGTATAGATTCAGGGTAGTAGAGTAGACGAAGGATTATGCAATGAACTCCAATTAAATCAAAGCAAATCCAATAAAAACAATGAAAGACCGAAGCCTCCTTCAAACTCAAAACATGCTACCATCGCTACTTCCACTCTCAGAACTAGATGACTCTGAATCTCCTTCTACCGCCTCGTCATCGACGAATAGAAGGGCCCTGTGATCAAAAGTAGTTGGCCGACTAGGAACATATGTAAGGGCTCCAGATTGAAACGCCTGTGCTAAGTCCTCTGCGTAGTCCGGAAGTATGAAAGGCTGAATCGGGCTGGAATGAAGACGCCACGATGGAGTGGACACTGATGTTGGCCCACGTGGCGGTGTTGCTGAAACTACTCTGCAATAGAGAACGGACTGTGGTTACATCGAGTACGTAGAGCTGCAAAGACAAGTAACGCATGGATAATTTGAACAAAGAATAGAAGACTTACACCACTTATCAGGTCTTGGTCTCTTTGGAGGCGCTTCGTCTGTTGCTGCCGGCCTTGGATGTTTAGGAGGGCCCATGGCGGATGGTTTGAGAAGGGCGTTGAATATGGCTTCGTCCTCCTCAAAAGCGAGAATGTGGCGACCAGTGGCCTGGGCAGCCTTGATGGAGGCTCCTGGAACTCGGAGAGATACAAAGAAATGAGAAACTGTGGTAAAAACGAGAAGAATAATTCAGCAAAGATATGCATGAAGAGTTACCTGTCCCAGCATTCCAATCAACAACTATGTCGCCGGGCTTCGACAGCTCCTCAAGTATGCCCTGCATCATCTCGATGGATTTCTCCCTTGGGCCTCTCCACGGCACCTCGCCATTCATGAGCTGCGAATCCACATCGGTCAAGTTGAAAATGGCATCACTCTCGGTAATGTTGAGGAGCCCATGTATGAGGTCTTCCTTCTTCGTCTGGAAGGAGAAAGTACTGCCACTACGAACGTAGACGCGAATCCAGAATCGCATAGTCTGCAGTGAAGCAAAACAAGTGAGTAAAATGAAGCGGAAGGGTTATCAGTAAGCGAAGAGAAGGTTCAGGAAAAGTACCAAGTTCTCGGGGTTCGTAGGAGAAGTCAGGCCGAGTACATTGACACCCCACCAGTCCTTGAACAGCACGTATCCACCATTTGCAGCTTCTTCCTCGATATCCTTAGCCAGCTTCTGATCAGTGTTGTAGATGAGGCAGATGGCACCATCTTTCTGCAGGAAATCATCTGCAAAATGGAAGATGTCGTACAAATAATCCTTGTAGCGAGAGTTCCAAGGCGGAATACTCGTGGGGGGAACGGAAACGGATGGGACGGGAAGATTCTCAGGGATGTCGGCAATGATCAAGTCCACTCCCAGATGGTTCTCTTGTTTGCACCGGTCCCCAACTATGTTTTCGCGGCCTGCTCCAAACTTGAGGAAACAAGAAAGGAGAGTTAGTAACTACATAGCGAGTAGAGGTGGCAGAATCCATTAAATGTCAAAATATAGGAACATACCTTGCGAATGAAGTCTTGAGTCTTGATCCAATCCGGGTCGCCACCTTTATTCTCCTGTCTCCTATTTCGCCGTAACAAGGAATCCACAGATGAGTTGAAGACGGAAACATGTGTGGAAATCGAAGCTCCAGCGGAAGAAGTTGTTTGAGGATATAATTTGGCCTTCCTCTGCTGAAGGAGACCTCTGGTGATCTCCGAAGCACTAATCGATGAAGGAGCCGGCGAAGAAGCTGGAGAAGGGTTGGTAACGACAACACCCGGAGACGGCTCTGGTGCCTTCTCAGCTGGCGCCGAAGACTCCGCACCAGTTTGCTGTGATGCCTCCGACCGAGAACGCAGAGATTTCAGTCGCCTTCCTCTCCCTCTCTTCGGTGGTGGAGCAGAAGACTGATCCTGCTCTCCTTCACGACCTTCTGCATCATCCACGGAGTCCTCCACCACAACCTCACCCCCATCGTGTAGAGTCTTGACGTCTACCTCTGTGTCAATCGTGAAACCACGAGAGCAGTCAAGATACCAGCATCCTTCAAGCAAGTGAGGATTTTTGTACCTTTTCAGCTGTTTCGGAGAGTACATACACTGGTCCGAGGTTCTCGACGTCCAAGCAGTAAAGAATGCAGGCAGTTGATGAACTTTAAGTGCCCCCTTCAGAACAAGCTCTCGCTTAAAGTACCTAAGGAAACCAATATGAAGAAGGGTTGTATGAGAAAGATATGTAGAGCTCATTATGGAAATTGAATTTGACAAAGGAATGTATCGTACCGGTAAATAACCCGCTTGACGACCTCCGCGGTTCCAGGGAATTTCGCGAAGTTGGATTTCTTGTCGAACACCTTCTCAGCATTCTTTCCAACGAATGTAGGAAAGGCCTTGTCCCATAACAGAATACGTGAACTCTCGACATAATCGCCCGGCTGTTGTACATCAGGAAATGCCTTCCAATTGATAACGAGGTTCTCCCCCTTGCACATGCCCTCGACTTCGTGGATGACGGCTTCCTCCAACTAATATACAGAATACGTATCAGTAGTAGTGACAAAGAATACGCATCAATAGTAGTGACAAAGAAATGAGGGACAGAGGAATGGATCAAGTCTTTGAAACGGTTCATGAATGAAACTCACCCCGGCCCAGAACGAAGCTTTGTTCAACCATGGGTCGAAATCCGTGTCCTTGAATTCAGATGGCGGAAATCTGTAAGACTTTCGAGAATTCGGAGATGAGTTCCACCACCTCAACCAACGAGCCTTGTACTTGGCGTCAACGGCCGCTGGAACAACCTTCTGAAGCTTATCGAGTGACATCTCAGGTTTATTGTTGTCACTGTAATGGCGATTAATCTGAAAGAAGTAGAGAAAATTTAGAGAATATGAATACGAAGACAAACAAGAGATAAACATTCTGCAGTCTACCACGGTAAGAGTATAACCTCATTGAGGAAGTCGTCACCGTTCTTGGGATTTGCAATTGTCAAGTACTTGGTGAAGTCCTTCTTCTTAATGGATTCGACCATGTTGTTTCTAGCTGCAGTCATGGCATCCCAAACACCTGCTGCTGTTTGGTCTTCAATGGCTGTTTTCTCCTTGTACATTCTTGCAGCTTCGTCTGAGGCCGCCACAATTTCTCTCTGGAAAACATAGTTATCCCCCTTTTCAGTTCACAGACCAAAAAAATCAATTGTAGAATGAAAGTGTGAGATAGGATGGATCAAGCGCTTACACGATAAAGAAACGCGATGAAGACTTTGGTTGGCAAGGTAAACCAGGATGGAATAGCTGGTTTGTGATTCAAAGATAATTGGTACTCCTCTGCTGTGAGGAGATCCTTGAATTCCTCCAATTTCATCACACCGAAGGAGCGAATTCGGTAAAGTTTAGCCGGAAGATTGCTCTTAACATGATCATTTTCTGTAGACCTGCACGAATAGACGGTATTAAGTAGAATGGAAGAACATGAAGACGCCTGATTAAATTAGAGGGGGTTCATATTCTCACCAATTGATGTCGTGCATGGCATGAAGAAGGTTTCCCACATGTCCGCGTGGGTCAAGAACAATGCAGTGCACAGAGATGTGCCACGCAGGATCTTCGTAGTGATGGTTGTTGATATGTCTGTACCAGGCAGCAAGTCGATGGTTACCTTCCCAGACATAGAACATCTTCCCAGAAAACTCCTTCAAATCCGAGTCGGCCAAGAGCTCATCCTCGAAAGCATCATTCGCTTTTTGCCAACAAGGGCTCCACTCAGCCTTGGTCTCCTCAGTGACGTCGGCTGTCTTCTCTTCGTGGTTGTACAAGGAAATGTACATGACTCTGTCTCCATCCCTGTAGCCTTTCACAAACTCTCGCTCCAAATGTTGAACTCCCATTTCTCCCACAGGTCTTACTTTTGCCATAGAGAGCATTCTGCAAAGGGGAACTAGGATACGTGACTTTGACGTTGGATGAATTCGGAGCTTATTGATGACGCCATTGGAGTCTTGCTTGTGTTGTACCCGATGTCCCAATTCACTGTCAACTACATTTGTCAATTCACTAGGACAAGAGGGCGCTGGTAACGCATCCTGTGTCTGGGTTATCTGCCATAAGTCATACATTCAGAGGATCAAAAGAAATTAAACAAAAATGAAGAGTAGTAGAGCAATAGCTTCCTGTACTGATACATCTCCTTTGAATAATAAATCATAAGCCACGGGGGCCACTATGTACGAGGAGCACGGCTATAGTACTCCCTAGCCTGTCTACAGTTCCAATGACGGCGCCTCCTCCAAAAACGCCTGGTCTGCTGGACAGGGCAAGGCAGTATCGCCGGTAGGGCGAAGACAACATGGGCTGGCCTCCTCACTCTAATAGGCGAGGAAGGAGAGGGTGGAGACATTGGCGGAGTACCAAGTCGTGGAGAGGTAGGCATGTAGCCCGGGGATGTAGGCTCATAGACAGGAGACGTAGGCATGTATTGAGGAGAGTGGACCTCCACAGGTCCACTACTTAAACCTACAGGGTCTCCTAAATCACACCTACATAAATGGGGCTGATCAAATGAATCCGAGAGGTCGGAAACATTGATCACTGAGATCGGAGAACTGATGGACAAGGGTGCATCTGAGAATACCTAGAAGCAAAGATAAAAAGACTATGTCAGTTCTACAGTATACTTTAGAAACACAACTTTCAAAGTTGAAGGAAGGATATGTACGTTGTAGACAAAAATGATATAAGATTGTAGTACCTCTGTCTCAGCAGGAGTTGGGCCATCACCATCAGTCGCCGTGAATTGCTCCTATATCAATAAAAAAAAACAAATAAGAATGGATCAGTAATCATCAAGAAGAGAAAAATTAACAATGTAATTCAGAAATTCCCATCTTCACCAGTCTTCACGAATCCTCCCCTTCGCGGCATTGCCCACTGCGCCTCCCTCCCTCCCCATCACCCCCACATCCCCCAAACCCCCCACCTCCCAAACATTGGCATTCGGTACCGAATGCCTACTGCTTGCTTCCTTCCCCTTCGCGGCATTGCCCACTGCGCCTCCCTCCCTCCCCATCCCCCCCACATCCCCCAAACCCCCCACCTCCCAAACATTGGCATTCGGTACCGAATGCCTACTGCTTGCTTCCTTCCCCTTCGCGGCATTGCCGACTGCGCCTCCCTCCCTCCCCATCACCCCCACATCCCCCAAACCCCCCACCTCCCAAACATTGGCATTCGGTACCGAATGCCTACTGCTTGCTTCCTTCCCCTTCGCGGCATTGCCCACTGCGCCTCCCTCCCTCCCCATCACCCCCACATCCCCCAAACCCCCCACCTCCCAAACATTGGCATTCGGTACCGAATGCCTACTGCTTGCTTCCTTCCCCTTCGCGGCATTGCCCACTGCGCCTCCCTCCCTCCCCATCCCCCCCACTTCCTCCAAACCCCCCACCTCCCAAACATTGGCATTCGGTACCGAATGCCTACTGCTTGCTTCCTTCCCCTTCGCGGCATTGCCCACTGCGCCTCCCTCCCTCCCCATCACCCCCACATCCCCCAAACCCCCCACCTCCCAAACATTGGCATTCGGTACCGAATGCCTACTGCTTGCTTCCTTCCCCTTCGCGGCATTGCCCACTGCGCCTCCCTCCCTCCCCATCCCCCCCACTTCCTCCAAACCCCCCACCTCCCAAACATTGGCATTCGGTACCGAATGCCTACTGCTTGCTTCCTTCCCCTTCGCGGCATTGCCCACTGCGCCTCCCTCCCTCCCCATCACCCCCACATCCCCCAAACCCCCCACCTCCCAAACATTGGCATTCGGTACCGAATGCCTACTGCTTGCTTCCTTCCCCTTCGCGGCATTGCCCACTGCGCCTCCCTCCCTCCCCATCCCCCCCACATCCCCCAAACCCCCCACCTCCCAATGATTGGCATTCGGTACCGAATGCCTACTGCTTGCTTCCTTCCCCTTCGCGGCATTGCCCACTGCGCCTCCCTCCCTCCCCATCCCCCCCACATCCCCCAAACCCCCCACCTCCCAATGATTGGCATTCGGTACCGAATGCCTACTGCTTGCTTCCTTCCCCTTCGCGGCATTGCCCACTGCGCCTCCCTCCCTCCCCATCACCCCCACATCCCCCAAACCCCCCACCTCCCAAACATTGGCATTCGGTACCGAATGCCTACTGCTTGCTTCCTTCCCCTTCGCGGCATTGCCCACTGCGCCTCCCTCCCTCCCCATCCCCCCCACATCCCCCAAACCCCCCACCTCCCAATGATTGGCATTCGGTACCGAATGCCTACTGCTTGCTTCCTTCCCCTTCGCGGCATTGCCCACTGCGCCTCCCTCCCTCCCCATCCCCCCCACATCCCCCAAACCCCCCACCTCCCAATGATTGGCATTCGGTACCGAATGCCTACTGCTTGCTTCCTTCCCCTTCGCGGCATTGCCCACTGCGCCTCCCTCCCTCCCCATCACCCCCACATCCCCCAAACCCCCCACCTCCCAAACATTGGCATTCGGTACCGAATGCCTACTGCTTGCTTCCTTCCCCTTCGCGGCATTGCCCACTGCGCCTCCCTCCCTCCCCATCCCCCCCACTTCCTCCAAACCCCCCACCTCCCAAACATTGGCATTCGGTACCGAATGCCTACTGCTTGCTTCCTTCCCCTTCGCGGCATTGCCCACTGCGCCTCCCTCCCTCCCCATCACCCCCACATCCCCCAAACCCCCCACCTCCCAAACATTGGCATTCGGTACCGAATGCCTACTGCTTGCTTCCTTCCCCTTCGCGGCATTGCCCACTGCGCCTCCCTCCCTCCCCATCCCCCCCACATCCCCCAAACCCCCCACCTCCCAAACATTGGCATTCGGTACCGAATGCCTACTGCTTGCTTCCTTCCCCTTCGCGGCATTGCCCACTGCGCCTCCCTCCCTCCCCATCCCCCCCACATCCCCCAAACCCCCCACCTCCCAATGATTGGCATTCGGTACCGAATGCCTACTGCTTGCTTCCTTCCCCTTCGCGGCATTGCCCACTGCGCCTCCCTCCCTCCCCATCCCCCCCACATCCCCCAAACCCCCCACCTCCCAATGATTGGCATTCGGTACCGAATGCCTACTGCTTGCTTCCTTCCCCTTCGCGGCATTGCCCACTGCGCCTCCCTCCCTCCCCATCCCCCCCACATCCCCCAAACCCCCCACCTCCCAATGATTGGCATTCGGTACCGAATGCCTACTGCTTGCTTCCTTCCCCTTCGCGGCATTGCCCACTGCGCCTCCCTCCCTCCCCATCACCCCCACATCCCCCAAACCCCCCACCTCCCAAACATTGGCATTCGGTACCGAATGCCTACTGCTTGCTTCCTTCCCCTTCGCGGCATTGCCCACTGCGCCTCCCTCCCTCCCCATCCCCCCCACATCCCCCAAACCCCCCACCTCCCAATGATTGGCATTCGGTACCGAATGCCTACTGCTTGCTTCCTTCCCCTTCGCGGCATTGCCCACTGCGCCTCCCTCCCTCCCCATCACCCCCACATCCCCCAAACCCCCCACCTCCCAAACATTGGCATTCGGTACCGAATGCCTACTGCTTGCTTCCTTCCCCTTCGCGGCATTGCCCACTGCGCCTCCCTCCCTCCCCATCCCCCCCACATCCCCCAAACCCCCCACCTCCCAATGATTGGCATTCGGTACCGAATGCCTACTGCTTGCTTCCTTCCCCTTCGCGGCATTGCCCACTGCGCCTCCCTCCCTCCCCATCCCCCCCACATCCCCCAAACCCCCCACCTCCCAATGATTGGCATTCGGTACCGAATGCCTACTGCTTGCTTCCTTCCCCTTCGCGGCATTGCCCACTGCGCCTCCCTCCCTCCCCATCACCCCCACATCCCCCAAACCCCCCACCTCCCAAACATTGGCATTCGGTACCGAATGCCTACTGCTTGCTTCCTTCCCCTTCGCGGCATTGCCCACTGCGCCTCCCTCCCTCCCCATCACCCCCACATCCCCCAAACCCCCCACCTCCCAAACATTGGCATTCGGTACCGAATGCCTACTGCTTGCTTCCTTCCCCTTCGCGGCATTGCCCACTGCGCCTCCCTCCCTCCCCATCCCCCCCACTTCCTCCAAACCCCCCACCTCCCAAACATTGGCATTCGGTACCGAATGCCTACTGCTTGCTTCCTTCCCCTTCGCGGCATTGCCCACTGCGCCTCCCTCCCTCCCCATCACCCCCACATCCCCCAAACCCCCCACCTCCCAATGATTGGCATTCGGTACCGAATGCCTACTGCTTGCTTCCTTCCCCTTCGCGGCATTGCCCACTGCGCCTCCCTCCCTCCCCATCCCCCCCACATCCCCCAAACCCCCCACCTCCCAATGATTGGCATTCGGTACCGAATGCCTACTGCTTGCTTCCTTCCCCTTCGCGGCATTGCCCACTGCGCCTCCCTCCCTCCCCATCCCCCCCACATCCCCCAAACCCACAACCCGCAACCCACCCCCTTCAATCCCCTACATCCCATCACCCGGAACTCTACAACCTAAACCCGTCAACCGCAACCCATCAAGAGCATGATCCGTACTCTACTCATTATCCTAATCACTGCAGTTCCGTACCTGCTCAAGGTCTTCGCGGTCTTCCTCCCCATTCTCCCCATCCGTTGTCTCCCGCTCCTCAGTCGCGTCCCCTTGCAGCATCTCCTCCTCCCCGCCTCTCAGATCCTCCGCGGCCATGTCGAAAGGAGCCTCCTCCAAGTCCTCTGCTCCGACCTCCGCCCCAAGGCCTGCCCTTTCGATCTCCTCTCTCGCAGCCATTGCTCCTCCTTCACCTGCTGCAAGTATCCCAGACCGTGCTCTCCTCGCGATGGCAAGAAAATGATCCACTTCGGAGTCCTTCTCAGAATGAGTGTCCTTACTTGAATTCCCGTCTAACCTTTTCCTTGGATTACACTACGCATATATTTTTAAAAATATCACCCATTTCAGTTCCGCGACATTAACATTTAGCATATCATTTGGTACTTTTAAAAATTAATATAAATTTTGTAAATACTAATTCTCCTACTCTATAGAACATTTAATTCATTTTAAGAATGCACAATTGTCAAGACGGTGTAAAAAAGCATACCTGCTCAGAGTTGAAATATAGATCAGATTGAGAATCCGGCTCCCCTGTCGAGAATTCATTGAAACTAATAGAAGGTTGCGGTGACTCTACTCTTTGACTACAATTAAAGACTAATTCTTCCGTCATGGCCTCACGTGCATCACTACTTACAAGTACCGCCTGTTCTTGCTCGCGATTATCGATTGAGGTGTTCTGTAAAAACTCTTCCTTATCCTCCACTATTGAGTCTAGAATAACTTTGCGTAAGCTAGAAAACTTCAAAGCTACTGGCAGACCTCCTCCCCTACTTTTGACGGGTGCATTCAAATGGTCACCTTTCAAACATAACTTCTTACGAGACTCTCTTCTCTTCCTCGCTCTTCTATCCGTAAAATCTGTACGACCTGGTTTTCTTCTAGGTTTAGGAGTGACATAAGTAGAGGGAGATGGACCTCCACTCTGCTTCATGTGTCTAACCAAAAAGACTCTCTCACAAAAAGGCTCTATGCAGAACTTCTTACCTGCTTATATACCTTTATCGAACAACTATTTTAATACAACCCTATGAACATATAAAATATTAACCGCTGACACATGTATTACAATCTGTATATTACGAATACTAATAACAATTCTATAATTGAAGTACAGTTTAAAATATCATCCTTTAAATACAAAGAAGAAATTCGACCACACTACAAAATAAAAGATTTGAATCAAGCACTTCAATACATGCTCCTTTTTTGGTTTATTGTCTTAAATGTAGGAAATAAAAGACGGCTCATTGTACTCTTATAATATATCCTAACCAATAGAATCCGCTTCACGATTCAAATTGTTAAAGTACAGTTCTAAAATTCTTACCTTATATACTTAGACCTGCAAAAAGTGGCATTGTAATTAGTTAGCGCCGTCTATTTTAAATCTTACATCCGTTACCTAACAGAATGAATCATTTTTCAGCTGTTCACGTGGACATTCCGACCTGTATAACATGATCAACAGCGATGCATCATTCCTCTCACTTTGCTCTCGCGATACAGCATTGATCCTACACTCTCTGTTGTACTCTTTGCGTCTGCAATCATGGGGATGGTCTGTCTGTACGCCCAAGGCATGGGCATCCCCCTTAGGTTTCGCTTAGATGACGATGGTCTAGCTACAGTCTCCTCTCTTCGCCTGAGTCTCAGATTCCATTTCCGTGAGGACACCATCAGCATAGAGGAGGAGATCTTTGATGACGTTACTGCCGAGGTTACCCACACCCTCGGGCAACCTTCAGTGAGAGATAAGAACAACATGTTGCAGTGGAGACTCCTCCCTGGATCCTATAGAGTCTATGGTCTTACTGATTCTCTGATGGCTGCATCCACTGAGATCCTCACCCCCCGTCGCTCTTCTACTTGCACAATTCAGACTCCCTTACCTCGTGATGTCAAGGTCAAAGTCGAGCCTGGTACCGAGACTTCGGATGTAGAGAAACCTCCTCCGACCGTTATATCTCTCTCTTCTGATGACGAAGTCAGTCCCGTCAAGTCCGTGCCTAAGGTCCACGTCTCTGCTCCTCCTTCCAATGTGTCTCCTCCATTGTCCCAGGTCACAGTTAGCATTGTTCCGTTCCTTAAAGAGATTGCTAAGACGCGTGGGTCCAAAAACATTTTGAAGAAGATAGACTATTCCACTATTAGACACGAGAGAGTAGAGTACTTGCCTGCGAAGTTTGATGGTCCGGTTCTTTTTGAGTTGCCCCCAGCTGCTGCAGGATCCTCTAAGCTCGCCGCCAAGTCAATGCAGGGAATGGACAAACGATACGACGGACACTTGTGGACCAAGACCATCACGACAAACATCAAAAACGACTTAGGACTCTCTTTTCGAAGTTCCAGCTGCGTCGGATGGCTCCGCTGCAGCAACCAGGAGTGTGACTTCCTGAAGCGTGTTCCCAAGATCTTCGAGGTCAACGAGACTGAGTTCGAAGGCTGTACCCTGCAAGCTTTTGTCATGGACCAGCCTCCTCCATCTGACTCCACGCTAGTGTGCAAGGTATGTAAAGAACCTCCATCATGTGTAGCTACATGCGAGGCTAAGATTTATTACGTTGTGGGCAAACCGAATCAGACTAGAGCTTGTATTCACATAGGAACACATGATCATCCAGTGAAAGTTGGAGACTACAGAGACTCTAAAGCAGAGATTAGTAGCTTAATAGAAGAGCAGGTAGAGATGAACAACAAAGCAACAAAGAGCGCCGTTGTCTTGGAGGCGAGCAAAGTCCTCATCGGGAGCTACCTTCTACAGCCCGAGGATGCACCACCGAGGAAACTGACGATGGAGGAGCTGGTTCCTGTTCTCGATCGATGCAAAGACATGGCGTCACCAAACATCCGCAACAAAGTCGCCACCTTCAAAAAATTCGTAAGGTACGGAATCATGGACGGTATCACCAAGCTCCGTGGTAACAGTCTCTGGGCGTATGTCCAGGAGAATAGGTTTCCTGGTCAGGGATCCATGCGTGACAAAGTCTTTGTCTTCAAGATGTCGGAGGTCGGTCCGGGCAGTGGTGTCGACTTGGTCAGCCGTATGCAAGCTGGTGGCGATTTGGAGAACGCATGGATCATGTTCGACCATGTCAAACGCGTCAAAGATTGGTCGACCATGGCGTGCCATGTGTACGACGCCACCTACTGCCGCGTGATGACAATCGCCACTTGCGACATGCAGTCCGAGGACACGGACGCCCAGCTCGTCTTCTGGAAAAACCTGAACCTGGTCATGGAGATCAATGGCGTTGCAGCGCCGAACTTCAAGGGGTTCATGGCGGATAACGCACAGGCGAATTGGAATGCAGTGCGAATCCTTTACGGCAATGGCAACAAGGAAGACCCAATGGAGGACCGGGAGAGGTCGTGCTTGTTCCACTGGACTCAGAACATGGTGGCGTATACGCAGAAGCACTTCCCCGAAGAACTCTGGGAACAGCACAAGAAGATGTGCACTCAGTACAAGAATGCGACCAGCATGGCAGAGGCGGAAACTCTGTACCACGCGTTGCGAGCATGGTGGGCTTCCACCGGGGTCGTTGGCGAGAGCGGGCTCATCAAACTCGATCAGTGGCTGTCATTCTGGCACCACCGCTTCCGCCAGTGGGGGGGATTCATGACCGAGGTATTATCTCTGCACTCTGTTTTCATGTTTATGATACTGGTTTCCTAGCCCTAACCTACAAACCTGTAATCGCTGAATCTAACGGCATGTACTGTCAAATCTACAGAAATTCACGAAAGAAGAACTCACAGAGATGCCCACCTGTAACCTCGCCGAAACAGTTCACAACAAGTGGCTCCAAGCTTCAGGAAACAATGGGAACGACCTGTACGTTGCTACCGTGGACGATTTCGTTCGGGCTTTTCTACAGGTTGTCAACTACTACCAGTTCCTCAAAGGTGACGTCGGCGGAACAGGACCATCCAAGAAGGAACTCAGGCTTCGAATGGCGGAACGCAACGCGAAGAAATGGGGAAATCCTACACTGCTCGACAAGCCCATGCTCGATATGCCAGGCGCGGATGAGTTCTGCACCCGTCAGCCTATCATGCCAGGAGCGGAAGTCTTCGGTTCACAGAAGCGAAAAGCCGACGTCCTTATCGGAGCTGACGAAGAGTCTCATCGCCCGGATAAGACCAACTTCTCACGCCCAAGAGGCCCAAGACGTGCCGTCAGGGCTCGCCCTATGCAGATGCCCGTCATTGTGGAAGACGACTCCGAACACGACACCGAGGTCCAATGTACCCAACCTCCTGCCCCGGAAGTTGATTCCCCTTTACCTTCACCTGTGAACAAGGGCGGCATTCGCCATGTCAACGCGGTTGAAGAAACGAAGGTCGACGTGAAGGAATGGCACATTTCCAGACTTCACAAACTTTCTGCGAAGTGCTGCTGGGCCCAAAGAGCTGAAACGAAGAAGAAGTGCACTGAGAGAATCGTCAGGGGGCCCCATTGCACAGCTGCACCGACCTACACTGGGCTCTGGACTAACTATCGCAGGAACCTAGTGGAGAAGACTGAGTTCTTCTTCTGCTCCGACGATATCGAGCGTTGCGTGAAAGGCTCTAAGCGCAAGTGGGTAGCACACTACTCAAAGGACCAGGAATTCCCCTCCATTCCAGAGGTGTGGCCAGTGAAACTAGGTACTAACCTAAAACTTACTGAGATTCTTGCCCTCGAAGCAGCGGGCTTTCAACTTCCGCAGAAGAAACCGGTCTCCCCAAGACGCCTCTTCTCCTCTGCCCCGCCCCCTGCAAATCTCAGCTCGCTGCCAGTCCCTGCAGACGCTGACCGCTACCCAGGCAAGAGAGACGGCAAGATGGTGAAGCGCACTGCCACTCGTCCCAATCAAGCGCAGCGACTCTCCATGGGCTCCTCCGAGTCTCTTAAAGCGCGCCTCCGTTCCGTCACCATGATACCTGAGCCGGGCCACGGTTGCATCATTGGGCTGGATTCGGGCGTCGCTCCACACATCACGCGGTACCAGATTACCATCAGTTCTTACCCTGGTTGCACTTGCCCAGCATTCAAGAAGACGATGACTACGTTCCGTGGCAAGACTCTGTTCACGTATTGTAAGCACCTATACTACATACTCTTGAAGGTCTGCAACCGTGATCCCGAAGCGGAGCTTTTCATCCATGCGCCTACCTTTAGCTTCAACGAGGTCAAGCTTCTCCTAGAGAGTGGAATCTTGCGTCACCCCTTGGCGAAGAAGTAGGTAGCCCTCCTACTTTAGAACTGCCATTTCCACAATGGCCATTTGTCGGGTAGTGAATGATTTTAGTAATATCCCATGTACTAAGTCAGCAATATAGAAGGTGTATTGACTTTTTCATTATATTAAGGGCTTTGTCGTTCACATTAATTGCAACCTATTTGAAAACATTCTATCTTGAACAAGTGCACTATATACTTCGTATCCTCTGACATGTATCTTTTATTACAGCAAACATATACTTGTTATTAGATGTTTCAATCTTCGAACCTAACACGTTTAGGGTTGCCCACTACACTATCAGCAGGAGTGCCAGCCGATGACTGTACTACAGGACAAACTACATTCGCATTCACTTTCGTTCCCACACTTGGAGCGTGTCCTTGGTATGAACGTTTCAGCAATGCCCCACCTCCCCGCCTCCGATTAACTGATTCCCTGGAATAGGTTCCCCTTGGGATCTTTCCAACCTTCGAATATGCATGTGGTTGCAAAGGCACATCTGCGTCCTTCTCTATCACTATGATTTCATCCGAATTTTCTGAGGGTGGAGGGTCAGCTCTTACATCCGGTTGGACGTCAACATCCGTTGTCGAAGGACGCCCTCGGCTGTTGGCCATCACCTCTTCTTCGTCATCCACCTCAACATATTGTTCAAATGGACAAACATCGTCAGCAAGTGAAACAACAATATCTCTGACGTCTTCCATAGCTGCTGTCCCGCACTACGGAAAAGAGCTTCACATAACACCAACACAAAAGAGGCAGAGACATTCTCTACTCTTATCTTAAATATCCCTGAAGAAGATGTTTGGCGCCCTTGAAAATCGGCTATTCATTCATTTGAAAGTTGTCATCGTCCTCAACTGAATGCAAAAGGATGAGGGTTGAGCAGAAGTCATTTAGCATTTAAAATTTAAAAATAATAAAATAAAAAAAATAAAATTATAAAAGCAAAAATAACAGAAAAAAATAAAAAAATAAAAATAAAAACATTATAAAAAATGAAATTAATAAAATAAAAGTAAACAAAAGCAAAAATCAATATTAAGGTTGAAAATAATATGAAGGCGACTAAGAAAATGAAAGAGAAAATAAAATGAAAGAGAAAATAAAATGAAAGAGAAAATAAAATGAAAGAGAAAATAAAATGAAAGAGAAAATAAAAATAAAGAAGAGGAAAAAAAATGAAAGAGAAAATAAAATGAAAGAGAAAAGAAAATGAAAGAGAGAAAAAAAAAAATAAAAAAGAAAAAAAAATTGAAGAGAAAATGAAATGAAAGAGAAAATAAAATGAAAGAGAAAATAAAATGAACGAGAAAATAAAATGAACTAGAATTAAAGGAAAGGAAAGACAAATAGAGTAATGAAGGGTAATATGAAAAAAAATAAAAATAAACCATGTACACCATGGCGGATGATTTCTAACATGTTAAGAAAATGTTACGATATTAAATGTTACTTTATCCCTCTTTAGAGCTTCAATACCAATACATTTTAAGCGGTAATTTGCATATAAATTTTAGGAGATAAGGGGAATTAATGTATGCCTGAACTAGTTAGAAGGAGCTGGAGCATAGTAATTGGTGCACGTTAAAAAATTAATCACCAAGAAAAGAGAAAACGAACTACAAATTCAATGAAAATACTGTAATTAATCCACGGTTATAGGGTCAATTAAATTACTAAAATTAGTACATTTCCAAAAATAAATTAAGAATATTCGAATCTTCTAATTTTATGATTTATTTTTAGTAAAAAAAGTGCTATTTTAAGGTTCTGTCCCCCATTCTGTGCTCTCCGCTCTCCAAATCTGCGCTCACCGCTCTCCGCTCTGCGCTCTCCGCTCACGTACAAGCTACCCTCGGCACTTGAGATCTCCCAGGAATCAACAACGTGAGAATGGTGAAAATTTTTTTAGTAATAAGCCAAGGAGGCAGGTTTAAAAAACTTACGAGGACAGGCCACGCTGACCAGGTTGACTTATGCAATTTGAAGGGACAAATACCGTCACATGAGACTTGCAGTCTCACATCCTGAACTGCAGAACCAAATGCAGCAGTGTCGAAAACCGTGGGATCCATAGTATCCAACTTCTTCCATGCCATGGTGTCGGCCGGGTAACGAACTTTTCCATCCTGACTTCGGTTCTCACTGTACCAACGTAGTAGCTTGGAAAGAACTGGTATACGATAGAACCTCTGCAGTCTAGGAGTAACGGGGAATTGCCGAAGTACTTTAACAGGTCTGGTTTTATTCAACATATCCCTATACCTATTGGCTCCACAGACAGGGCAACGCTCTAGGTTCTTGGTATGATCCTCATCAAATAGTGTGCAACCTGTAGGACATCCGTGTATGTTTTTGAAATCCAAGCCAAGTCTTTTCGTAAGTGTCTTCGCTTGATACAGAGAAGATGGAAGGCAGTTATCTTGGGGCAGTAAGCACTGTACAGTTGCGAGGAGATCATCAGCAGCTTTCTCCGTCAACCCGGGATGAGTAGCAACATGGTTGACCATCATGACTGTTGCACCAAGTTTTGTATGTTTGGAACCAGGGTAGAGCAAACACATTGCATCCTCCAGGGCTTTCGCGTCTTTGATTCGCTCCTCCTCAATTCTTCTTTCATCCAGTCCTGAAAAATTCACATTCCCAGATCTATCATTAACTGTTGCTCCTTCTGGCATGTGATTGTATCTCCTTTCGTCTCCGTCTTCTGCACTTGGTCCCGCATCCGCATCGTTTGGAATACGTAGATCCTCATCACCTAAATGAGCTTCGTTTCCGTTAGAGTTATCTTCAGACATGTTGTTTGTACCTGTGATGTTGTCCACTGTCTCCAGCGCTTCCAACGGTATCTCATCAATCTGCTCCTCTGTCGCAGTGAATGACTCTACTTGTTGGTAAATGTCGCGCATCATATCCCGCATCTGGAGACCGCTGTCTCTGTCTTGGTCTGGTTGTGCACGTTCTCGGACTCTCCTGGAGAATTCGTCTTCCCATTCCTCATCGGACAAATCAGGGTTGTCGGGACCCCTCCAGGTTCTACAATTTGGACTCCTTCCGTACCGAATCAAATGCTTACGAACTTCTTCAATACCGATGGGTCTTCCTGTTCCTTTGTGATATGCACATGGACATGGAATTCTATGAAAGTTGTATAGTGCAGCACGACGTTGATCTCTCACCCACAGTTTATTATCTCTGGTTCGAATACGCTGAATGTCTGTAGTTAGCAATCTCGAGGCCATCCTGCGAAATAAAACACTGACGGTTTTACGGATAGCACAGATTTAGAATTGCAAAGCGCAGTACTCATTGTTGCAACTTTTCAGAAAGGTGCATCATTAAAAGGCTACCAACGAAGGAATCATATTTAGTATTTTCATCCGTATTTCAATCGTCACTAAGCATAATACACATTCAGGTACAATCTATGTATACATGTTGAGTAAACATAGCAACGTCCATTAAAGACAGTTTTCTTCCATTCTTTTTCAGTATTACGAATTCTATAACATCGTTGTGGGATCCGAGAAACTCAGAATAACCCGGAAGAGCCCCAGCCGGCGTAAGTATTCCATTAATTTTTCATTTTTTTGGTTAATTAGGTAAAAACTGGCCAGACACTAGCAGCATTAGTAGTTAACGCAAATCGGATACTCCAGAAACGTTAAAACAGTTAACACAGGAAGTGTTCCCGGAACCTGGATTCCGGAAACTCGGAAGACAAGACACGGAACGCGTAGACGATCCGAGTACTGACCGTTACTGTAACCGCGTCAAGGATCCGAAGCGACGCGGAAGTCATCATGACCCGGATAGGCGTTTAACCCGGTACGTTGGCGGCTGCAATTACGGGCCGCCACAGCGTTTATTATGCCTGGGGTATATAAGCGAGGGTGTTAGGGTTTGGAGTTCCTTTTTGCGAACTGGGAGTAGAGAGTGAAAGAGCGGTGAGGTGTTTTTGTCTTTTCCGATTCACCGGCAGTTGGATTGCCGGGTTTCTTGCTGTCGGGTCGTAGAGGGAGAGAAGTAAGGAGTAGAGATGGCGCACGTGCAGTGTAGCATCCTTAGCCCCGGAACTCCAGTGAAGGAATCGGATATGGAGGAACTGATCACCGACCTCACTCGGATGAGGTGTGAGGGATTGTTGGCACGGCCGTGGTTACTGAAGAGTGAGGTGATGGTGAGGGAGGTCCTGGAAGGTCCGGACAACCGGTGGGATAATACGATCCGAGGCAAGCCCACGCTGTGGAATGCGGAACAGTGGGCGGAAGCTTACGGTTTCGAGCAGAAGGGACTCCTTTGGGCGACCCGGACGGATAAGTACGTGCAGGATAGGTTCCACGGGAAGATCCATAGGAACAATGGATACGAGATAGACGCCTGCAAGGATAGGAGGCAGAGGCAGGTCTTAGCTTTCCTCGTTCCGATCCTGTATCCGCAAAAACCGGCACAGGTCACCATTACGGTCGGGAACACCATCCTCGGAGCGTACTCAGGAGAACGCCCGGTGAATTGGGCCGCACTCATGGCGGAAGTGGTGCAGAAGATGGTTCCGACGATCGGAAAGAAGCCGACCCCACTCTCCCCTTTCCTCTTTCACCTTTACCATGCGTATGACTTGCTCACCGATAAGGAGGACGAGACGTATACGCACGCGAAGAACTGCCTCAAATTCTCGGAGATTCCGCCCGGAATGGAACCCGATCCGCGAGGTGAGCTCTCGGATACAACGTCCTCGGAAGATGAGGACGATACGAAGGAGGTTCCGAACCCTGGCGCTACTAGGGCTCAGTCCAGATCGCGATCGGAGCAGGCTCCGTCACGACACGCGGAGCCATCTACGGCCCGGGGAGATCCGGAACGGAGAGAGGTCAGTTCCGATCGGGGATTTCCGGTGGACCTATTTCGGGGGATTCGGGAGGAAACTCACCGGGCTCAAGCTTCTTATGATCGGATCGAAACCCTGTTCAGGAGGGTCTGTACATCGCTGGGAGGGTGCTTACCGGAAGAGGTGATCCGAGAAGTGGAGTTGTTGAAGGATGCCCCAAATCTCCGGAGTGAGAAGAAGCGGCTGGAGCTTCAGTTGCAGGAGCTGACGAAGGAGCTGGCGGCAAAGAGTGATGAGATCCGTAAGTTCCACGCCGAACAGGAGGAGACGTTGGGGGAGCTTCGGAAGTTGGTGGGAAGTTCGGGAGCGGTAATCAACAAGGCCCGGCTGTTTGATGAGAACGTAGTGCAGCCGGCTGATTTCGAGGACAAGCAGAGGATCATCATGATCCTCTCCAAATGCGAGCACTCGATGAACATGATCCTGAAGAAGGTCCGGCAGCTGCTCAATCCGAGTACCGGAAGTGGTAAAGGGAGGATTTACCAACTAAACCCTAGCCTTCACAATCCCATCAAAACCCAACAAAACCCAACTAATCTAAGTACTCCAAACACTCATAAGTTGCTGGAAATGTACAATACAAGTGCAAAAAGAGGTCAAAACTGCATAAAATGGGTCAAAACAGCCCCAAAACCATGGTACAGCAGTTCCTAACAGCTCTCAGACCTCTCTGACTCTACCTGCTCTAGTGTAGAATGCCCTCTCAAAACCCTAAACCTGCCTCTTAAACCCCCTGAACTGGCGGAAGTCATCCAGTCGACTGGTGACAGAGTTCATCCAGTCGGCTGGTGACAGAGTTCATCCAAGTCGGCTGCGACAGAGTTCATCCAGCCGACTGGATGACTGTCGAAGGTAAGGATGAAAACTGAAAAGAGACTAAGGGAAACTAAGGGAAAGGGAGATTGGGGAATCTCCGGTTAACATTATCCCCTTTTTCCGGTAGTTCTGTCCCCAGAACGGGAGGTACAGATGAAAAGAGAGGAAAAATGAGAACCAGCATAGAGAAAAAGTCTAAGCTAATCAAACTGTCAAAAAATGCCAGCCCCAAAGAAACTACAAAAATGAAAGGCACAGTCGAAGTAGTCGGGTGTGAAGTCAGGCAGTCGGCTGGTGCGAAGTCGGCTGGGCCTCGGCCGGTGCTGAAATTGGATACAGTCGGCTGTGTAAAAGTCGGCTGTGTAAAAGTCGGCTGCATAAAAGTTGGGTCAGGCCTCTGTAACTCATCATCCGCCAACCTTGGTGAACCTGCGGAATCAGATGAAGTGCAGCTCTGATGATCAGCTTGAGAGCCTCTTGAAGAAGGCTCTAGCAGGCGGCTATGCAAGGAAGTAGGCTCAAAAAAGCAGCTGAGAGAACTACTTTGCTCAATTGAGACTCGACTGTCTAGAACCGTGTGGACATGCTCTAGTGGCTGGATGTCGTGGCTCTTCAACTTCTCATCTCCAGTTGGCCTCGTAAGTCGCGTCCTGGTTGTTGTTGAGAGAAACTCTGGTGGACGGATCTGTCGGCCATGCTGAATCAACCGTCGACAGTGTCGACCAATGTTTGGAGAGCCCTCTAGTGATTGTGAAGTTGTCCTTGCATCAAAGATGTGCTCCTCAAATCCAATGGCGTGATCTAACGCCTGTATCGGTACCTGGTACTCCATGGAATGGGTCTGCAGAGCTTGTCCAGAACCGGCTTCCTCAAAGTTGGCTGGTCCAGAGTTGACTTCCCTAAATGCTGTGCTTTGTGAGTCGGCTCTGTCAAAGTCGGCTCTGTCAAAGTCGGCTCTGTCAAAGTCGGCTTTGTTGAAGTCGGCTCCGTGAAAGTCGACGCTACCAAAGTCGGCTCGTACAAGGTTCTTGAACTCTAAAGTATGGTAATCTTCCTCTTTGTTCGTCCGTTCTTCGACAAGGTTGTAACAAACCAGCACTTCAGGCAGCTTTGGTGGTGGCCGCATTCCCTGGTTAATGGGAATGGTCCTGACTGCACCAGGCCCTCGAATGGTCACCAACTGGTTACCCCAGTCATGAGTCACTTTAGCATCTACCAGCCAAGGTCGGCCCAGCAGCATACTGTAAGCCTCATTTACCTCCTGGTTGCGAATAACTGTGAGACTAATATTGTAAGGAATACCATGAATGTGGATTCTTACATTCCGAATTAATCCAACTGGCTCGACTACTGCCTGATCAGCCATGCGAAGCTGATAAGGGGCTGGAGATGGGGCCTTCAGACCAAGGCGTATCCGCTCTCCTTCTGTAATCAAGTTGACTCCAGAGCCGCCATCGAGCAGTACGTTCTCCAAGGTCAAATTCCCCACCTGTACAGAAATCATGGGAAGGCACCAATCAATATCCACAGCTCCCCCAACTGCTGTATCACTAGAGAAAGTTGGTGAAACATGATTGGCAGTCGGCTCTGCAAGGTCAGTCGGTGGAGGTGGCTGGACCAAGTCGACATATGCAGTCGACGCTGCAAGGTTAGCAGGTCCAGGTGGCTCGACCAAGTCGACAGACGCAGTCGACTCTGCAAGGTCAGCCGGTGGAGGCGGCTCGATCGAGTCGGCATACGCAGTCGGCTCTGCAAAGTCAGCTGGTTGGGGCGGCTTGTCCAAGTCTACAATCTCAGTCGGCTTGCTTTCACGGTCCAGGAACACTTGAGCCTTCAGGTACCGTGAAAGGTTAGGAGCCATTGCCAGCAGTTCTGCAAACGACACTGTAATTGGTGTTTCCAGAATCTGGCGGCTGACTGTCGGGACCAGAGTTTGAGGCTGAGGTTGGGTACGATCCTCCGTGGTTGCTGCAAGCGCCTCTTGTGCAATGTCCTGTAAGCAGTCAGGGTCGGGAAACCCAACCCAATCATCATCCAAAATTGGTCCTGCAGGAGCATTGGCTGCCAAGTCGGCCCTAGCCGACTTCCGGAATTCCTGCTCAGCTTGACAAGCCAGCTCATTGTCCCTGTTTATCTCTGCTGTAAATGAAATGAACTCCTTCCGAACACTCTCCTTCTTCTCCCAATCAACCTTCGTTTCAGGCTGTCTTGGTTCCGGCTCATTAACTTCCTTATCTTCCGAGGGTAGACCAGCCTTCACTCTAGCTGCTCCGGTCAGTGTGATTGCCACCGCCGGAACCTCTAGCTCCTGCAACTCCACACTATTGACACCCACAGTATGAGTACAGTGTTTTTCAGAAGCCAGTAACTGCTGAAACTTCAATCGTAATGGACAGTTACGCATTTGATGACCAGTGCCCAAACAGAGGTAGCAGTCATCATTTCTGCTAGAACTGCCATTCTGATATCCCCCAGGTCGGCTGGTGACAAGCTTCCCAGAGCTGCTGGCCTGTTCATGAGCGGAGACGGCATTGACTCCCACCGTCGGTTTGTCTTCTGGTCGGGGAAGTCGGTTGTTGGGGTTGGCGGGATTGAAGAAGCAGTACCCATCCTCATGTCCAAATTTCTTGCACACTGTGCAAAATCTCCGGTTGGCAGTGTCGGCTCCGACTGTCGGGACTGGCGTGGTAGTAGACCGGCTATTGGTCGGCTCTGTCCTCTTAGGCTGAAAGTACAGGTTCTTCCCTGAAGCATCTGTACAGTTGGTCTCGCAGCGTCGTGCTAACTCCTTCAGTTCCGTCAAGGTGTTGGCTGTAGAACTGCTGGTTGTCACCTTCAAGTAATCCAACAGTCCTGCCCTGAAATACGTCAATTTAAATCCTTCACCCACCTCAGTTTGAAGACACTTGACGAGTTTCATGAAGCGCTCGTAATAGTCCTGGACTTTCTCCCATTCACCCTGTTTGAAAGTCCGCAGCGTCATGTACACCTGCTCATCTGAGTCTTGTTCTCTATACCGCAACTTAAATGCCGCCTTAGCCTCCTCCCAAGTTCCGTATGGATGATGGTCCAACCAATCATCAAACCAGCACTGGGCCTTGTCTACTAGGGTGGTTCCAAATAGTGTGATGATGACCGTTTCATCCGTCTCACCATTGAACCATGCGCACTTGTCAAAATATCTGAGATGTGCATCAGGATCACATCCCTCCTTGTAGGCTCTGTAAGGTAACTGTTTTCGCTGTGTGCTGATAGGTGGCTGTGGAGGAGCTGATCTGAAGTCGGGTGTGCGCCCGACTGGTAATATCAAAGGATGCACCAGTCGTGTCACTGGATAATGCGCCCGGATGTTCGGAACAGATGGCGCAACGTGTGAACCTCCGGAAACTACGGTGGTACTATAGCCAACAGGTGCTGGAAACAGTGGCGTGACTGCAGGCCGGCCTACGTGGATAGTTCCAGGGACTGCAGCTCTAAAGGTTGGCTCTGCTGATTCCCAGGGATATCCTGCTAACTGAGTCGGGTGCGTAGACTGGTACTCATTGCCTGTAAGATGATCCACGTATCCTGGAAGCCGATGTGTGGTCAAGGAAGTCGCTGCAGTAAGTGGTCCAGATGCGCTCTTGTCCACCAATATCTCTCGTGCGGGAGTAAATAGATACGGGGGCCTTGTAGTGATCCCCTCTGCCTGTCCCTGCTGTTGCCTCCTTTGTTGTTCCTTCCGCAGATCCTGCAGTTGTGCAAGTTGCTTCTTCTCCCGTTCAAGCTGTTGTTGTTCCCTCTGTTGTACAGCCAACTGCTGAACTGCCAACTGCTGTGCTGCCTCCCGAACACGACGGTTGAACTGAGTCTCCAGTAGTGTCGGGTGCTGCTCCACCGGCCACTGTGGTAACGATGCTACTCCTGACGGTGCAGTTTGTTGTTGTCTGGCCCGCTCTCGCTTACCTAACAGGTCGTTTTTGAATGCTTCAACTGCCCTTCGGTCCGCTTCTTCTTGCTCCCACTCAGCCTGAAGTCTGAACTCGTCTAAGAAGTGAACATTCTTACTAGGGCCACCTTCGGTGTGGTTAGTAAGGTGCTGCTCCTGAACTGATCGACTCTTCGTTTCCTCCAACTTCTGCCTCAAGTTCGGAAATGCAGCTGGCAATGTCTCTGGAGTTGTCGCCACGCGCACCAAAGATTTTGGTCGGCTACGTAACTGAGTCGGCTCCGTTTCCAAGTCGGCTCTACCAACATCCTGACTTGGCCACTGGGTCGGCTCTGCCTCAAAGTCGGCTCTGCCCACATCCTGACTTGGCCACTGGGTCGGCTCTGCCTCAAAGTCAGCTCTGCCAACATCCCGACTTGGCCACTGCATCAGTTGTGCTCCTGAGTCAGCTCTGCCAATAGCTTGACTTGGACACTGCGTCGGCTCTGCAAAGGTTTGCTGCGTCTGACGTCCTTCTCCGTTGAAGGTACTGTAGTCATCCACTGCAGTGGAGAAATCCCCTTTGAATGACGCAGTCCTTCCCTTGTCCTGATATCTCCAAGGGATGTTGGCTTGATCAGGATGACTATTCAGTCTATCCCCTTTTTCAAACTGCCTTCCCTCTTCAAATCGGCTCTCCTTTGTCCTCCCATCTGATGATGAAATGGCATTTTCGACCTCCATGGCAAGAAGTTCCCCCTCCTGCTGAGCAGCACTGCCATGTGAGCTAAGTCGGCTGCGTACCTCAGGTGAAGTCGGCTCTGCTGTCTGCTCCTCAAGCTGTATCCAGCGTTTGTACCTCTCCATAGCTTGTCTCTCAGCTTGCAGATCGTTTGAGTCACCTTCCTCCATGGGTGGTAATTGTTGGTACTGACGATGTTGTAGTAATCAGTCGACTGCGTGCAGTCGGTTGCGTTCAGTCGGCTACGTTCAGTCGGCTACGTTCAGTCGGTTGCGGTCAGTCGGCTGCGTTCAGTCGGCTGCGTTCAGTCGGCTGCGTTCAGTCGGCTCGTTCAGTCGGCTGCGTTCAGTCGGCTGTGTGTTCTTCCAAGTCTTGGCAGCTGTCACTCGCTGTCTGCTGTGGTCGGCTCTGCTTGTCCTCCTCCAATCAGTCAGCTACCAATACTTGGCTCCTTCCCTTACGTTCTTGTAGTTCCTGCCACTTTAGCATTCATCGACCCAGCAGTCGGTTGTGTGGTCTATTAGTGTTTATAGACACTTTTTTTTTTTTTTTTTTTTTTTTTTTTTTTTTTTTTTTTTTTTTTTTTTTTTGAAACAGCTAGGAACAGATTAAGGCAGTCCTATCCCCTTTTTCAGACTGTACTGACTCTTAGAAAATCCAGTCCAGTAATTATAGACTTACAGTGCTGGTAACAGTGCTTACAGTACTTTAAAACAGAGTTTTCCTTCTACCCAAATGCACTCAGCAACTCAATTTACCAGTCTATTCTGACATGTGCCAACCTCAAGTCCAGGTCCCAAGTGTCAACTGACGTCCTCAGCATGACGTCCCACAGCCGACCGAGATCCTCAATTCAAAGTTCGCAGAGTCGACCGAGGTCCCAAATCGAGGTCCCAAATCGAGGTCCCCAAATTCAAAATTCAAATTTCTAAGATCCTAAATTTTCGGATCTGAGATTTGAAATTTGAAATCCTAAAATTTTGGGTTACTTACCTTTCGCCCATTTTTATAGTGGAAGTTCAGATCTGACCTGTAGCCGCCCTATCCCCTTTTTCGAGTTGTGACAGCCCTCTGTTCACACAGGTCGACTGCATGCAAATCTGCTCCTTCAATCTTCACAGCACCTACGCCCACCAGCCTGCAACAGAGCCGATCTGCTGCTACTGCTCCCTGGACACGTGCTGGACTGCATCCGTCGGTGCACCAGTGTTTCCACCCCTGAAAACACCTGAAACTTCTTTGCTCCACTGTCCCCCTCTACTGCAACAGATCACCTCCCGATTGGTTTCTAGACCCCTGCCAGTGAATGGACAGCACCTGCCGACCCGTTCTACCACTACAGTGACTACACCTAACCAACCAGTGACTATTCAGCACCTCGGAATTTCAGTGACAGCATCTCAGCACCCCTCTAGACTCCCGACAGTAACTGCTGCACCTCTGCAGACCCGATTTCAGTACTTCAGGACCTCTAAAGTGTGTGGAACAACCTACAACCAGCAGGAGATCACATGGTACGAACTAAAGCATGGTCGCCAATGGTAAAGGGAGGATTTACCAACTAAACCCTAGCCTTCACAATCCCATCAAAACCCAACAAAACCCAACTAATCTAAGTACTCCAAACACTCATAAGTTGCTGGAAATGTACAATACAAGTGCAAAAAGAGGTCAAAACTGCATAAAATGGGTCAAAACAGCCCCAAAACCATGGTACAGCAGTTCCTAACAGCTCTCAGACCTCTCTGACTCTACCTGCTCTAGTGTAGAATGCCCTCTCAAAACCCTAAACCTGCCTCTTAAACCCCCTGAACTGGCGGAAGTCATCCAGTCGACTGGTGACAGAGTTCATCCAGTCGGCTGGTGACAGAGTTCATCCAAGTCGGCTGCGACAGAGTTCATCCAGCCGACTGGATGACTGTCGAAGGTAAGGATGAAAACTGAAAAGAGACTAAGGGAAACTAAGGGAAAGGGAGATTGGGGAATCTCCGGTTAACAGGAAGTCCCAGTCTCGGAGTCGCTGGTCGGGGCCTTCCGCTCCCCGGATCGCCCTCTCGTGCCATGGTAGGAGAATCTCGCGGAGTGGGGTTCCGAACCCCGATAGGGAGTAACCTCCAAGTCGAGGAGCGGATGACAGTCGAAGAGGCTGCCATGACAAATCGGACGATTGCGGAGGTGCTCCGGGAACACCAAGCACAAGTGGCGTCACCCGGAACCAGTACAGTCCAGCAGAGCTGCGCGATCCCCACAGGTCAGGTGGAGGTGACCGGAACGACAGTCACCGAGAGGCGGATCGAGGAGAGGACGGTTTCGGAACAGGTGACTCGGACCGTGCCGCCGGATGTTCTTCCACGACTCGGAGAGGAGGTGATCATTGCAAATTACCAAGGGGAGGTAGCGGGACCGGAATGGGGACGACCTATTTCACCACCCGGACGGACCCGAGTGACTCAGGAGGGGGGATTGACCCCTTCACCCACCGCCAAGACCGGAACGGTGACACCTACTCCCACCGGAACGCCAGCAGCGGATTCCCCTCCGAACAGTGTCGGTGCTTACCGGAGGTTGCGGAAAAGGAAGGAGGTCCCGATTACGATTTCAGAGTCCGACTCAGAGACGCATGGGAGCTCTCCGGTCAGGACCACCGGAACTGAAACTCGGACTCCGACGTCCGGAACCCCTCCCGCACATATGATCCCGAAATCGCCCAATTCTCCCAAGCCCCGGATCGTTACCCGGTTGTCCTTGGAGGCTCAGGAGAGGGAGTCAAAGGCGGAACGGAGTGCTAGGCGCATGGCGGCACGAGCAGCAGGGGCGGGCGGATCAGAGCCGCGGGTGACCAGGTCGAAGGATCGCGAGCAGGAGAGCCACAAGAAGACAAAGAAGTGATAGATTCCTCTCACTGCCACTTGTCGTAACTTTCCGGATTTATAGGAGTAGATTCCGGATTGGGAGATCCGTTCTTGTCGTAAAGTAGAATTCTAGGTAGATAGTTAGGGATTAGGGTTTTGATTGAACTGCCGGCGCCGCCGCTTTTGTGAAAGCCCCTGCTTACTTAAACCAGGCAGGCGATGCGGTCCGGGTCTTCGTTTTTGCATGTTTTCCCCCTATATTCCTTATCAGTAAAGTATTTGTGTTTTGTAAGTACTGTGCGTGATTTCCCGCTAAGTGTGAATGATCCGGGAAGGATATGAGAGTTCCGCTGTAGCTCGGATAGGAAGGTGATGGGAGTTGCGACGAGACCCGAACCGGAAAGGAAATGGGATTGAGCAGAAAGATTTAGCGGATTGTCGTAGGAGTGAAGCCTCACTGTTCCGTCCCCAAATCAACCTCATACGGAATAGCCGTCGCTAGGGTCGAAGCGGATCAAGGATTACTTGGTCGGGCTCCCTGAACTTCTGAAGAGGTTCCGTGCACAGTG
Organism: Ceratodon purpureus; assembly: GCA_014871385.1. Classification (NCBI taxonomy): domain Eukaryota; kingdom Viridiplantae; phylum Streptophyta; class Bryopsida; order Pseudoditrichales; family Ditrichaceae; genus Ceratodon; species Ceratodon purpureus. Next base: position 15,225,601 of record CM026422.1, on the reverse strand, counting down.
AGAGGGGGAGTCGGAACGTGGTACGGGTCGCCTAGGGATAATCGGATCCTGGTTCTCCCAGATCCGGATTGGTTTGTCATTGTAGTCCCACGGATCGGAGAGGATCGTTTGTGTGACCTGCTGGCCAGAGTACTCTAGGACAGTTGTGAGACGGTAACTGATCCGAGACGTTGGGGTTTGTGGACGAAAACACCTAATGAGAGAGAAGAATAGAGAAAGAGATAGTTAAGGAGTTACGTTCCGAAGACACTATCCGAGCAGTGGCAAGGCTCGGAACGATTAGAAGTAACTACTTGGTGAAACACTATTGAATCCCTGGACGATACTCGGAACCTAGTGACAGTACGGAAGTTTACGCTCAATTAGAGCGCTATCCGGATGTTAGTTGCGTTTCCGTGTTCCGACACGTAAAAATCTGGCGCCGCTGCCGGGGATTCGATAAGCTGTGAACCAGGTGGATACTCGGAAGATAAGTGAGCCCAGATTTGAAGAAAAGTGGAGTCAGACCGTGAAGGCTTCATTTAGGTGGATATGCGGTAGGCGGAAGTCTTACGTACAGATCCTGCCTTCCGAGGAATCGGAAGAAGAATTCCCAATCTCTTCCATGGTTGGGGCGCAACCGGAAGAGTTAGGGGGAAGAAGATCCACTCGGTTGCTACAGAAGAGGGGAAGAGTTTTGGTACACGATCTACCGGGGACGAATCTACTTCCCCGGATCCAGACTGCTGTAGAACGAGAAGGAGACGTAATCGTGGTATCGTTAGCCGGAACCTCCGCAGCCGGACCGGGTACGGCTCCAGATCCGGAAGAAGAAGAAGTCGTAGCTGACGAAGTCGAAGCCGACGCTGGAATAGAAGAGGAGACCGAGGAAGAAGAAGAAGACGAGGAAGACAATCCAATGGCACCCTCTACCCGACTGAAGTACAACAGATTCAAAGGAGACGGACACTAGTAGGAATCCCGTCCGCAGAGACCCGTACAGAATGACTCGTTGTCCAATTTTTGTCCTCAAGGACTCAGAAAATGACAGGGGATGCATTCAGCGTTTCTCGGTCTGGACTGGGTCTGAACTGCTCTTGCGTGGCAGTTTGAGGGCGAGCTGGGGGTAAATCGGAGCAACTTTCACGTGATAGGAGTTACCTTGCTCAGTTCACCTGCCCTCTGTGATCTAGGCTAACCCAACTTGCGCGGCATATGTCCAGGATCGGACTTCACATCTTCGGGAACTTTCATTGATTCGCCTTGGAAAATCTTCGAAGACACTGTTTATTTGCAGAATAGTCCATTGAGTAGATTATGGACTGTGGGGGTCGATGGACATTGTTTTTACATACATGGCTATCTTTTGGACATGTTATTAATCTAGACCAATGGATACATCTCTTCTGTAAAATCTCAGGTGGCCGTGTCAAATTGAAAACGTACATTTGCTGATGAGATTACGGTTTCAAACATGTGGCAAAATCAACGTATCGAACAGATTACATGTAAACTCTGAACCCCCTGACGATCAGAACAACCTATGGTGATGTCACCTGCGTGTATGTGTTCAGCATACACTTGATCATTGAAGAGAACAACTGCTTATACCTGATGGACTTTAAAAACGACCCACATTCCTGAGTGCTAAATTATACTACTTTCTGGATACATTGCATTAGCAACTTGAGAATCAGTATGCAGTCAAAAGTATGGAAATATATGAGGACTGTGTTCAAGCAATGTAAAAACAGTGTATAGATGACCAGAGAATTACAAACTGAAAAAGAAATTCATCTTCAGTCGAAAAAGAACACGAAGAAGATGAACCCATTCTCTTTGCTTCCCACATAGAGAGCTTCACTTTTTCCTCGAAACTACTCTCTCCATCAACAGTTCAGAGTTTGCAAATGCTATTCCTGCATTTAAAGGACCGTGTAACCATTTCGAGAAAGACTATGTATGTGTACCTGAAATGCACAACAACATTTGGTCAGGATAATCTTCGTAGAAATGAACTACTGAAACCGTAATAAATTCTCTCATTCTTAGCCTCAGCAGAAGTCACCTTCACTGTACTTCTAAATGAAGGTATAAGAAACTACTTTAACAGAGTGCCCTATAAATAGTGAGGTATCTTAAAAAAGCAAGGCAATGAATGCCTCAACTGAAATGTAGTTTTCTGAACGATATGTACATGGATATAGCTTCTAAAATAAAAAACTGGACACGGAAATGCACTAATTGCTACACTATTGGAATAGGTTAATCTATCGTTGTGCAGTAGGGATCTAGCTCTGAAGTTGAGAATGCCCATAATCATACGAAATGATCGACCGCATTTATTATTAAGAGAAAAGTCACGGGAACACGGTAACATTTCGGTGAAAAACTATGTATGTTGGGATCGCGTACCTGGATCCTCATTTTTCTTTGCGAGATGTTTCTGTCGGGGAAGCCGGCTCCGCGGATGTTGTAGCCTGGTTGTGCTCCCCCTCCTCTTCAGCATTACTCTTGTCCGAGCCTCTACTCTCCCTCCACTGTCGCTTGCTCTGTTGAACTAATTCGAACCTGTTCGCACGGAGGAGCCATAGAAGCTCTCGTTCTTTCTTCGGTCCTGTTGAATCCAAGTAGTCCTGGAAGATTGTTTCTTGATTTTCTCCCTCCTTGAACTCACTCTCGAGTGCTTCAGTCTGTGCTAAGAACTCGTTAAACGTCAACTGCAGGTACGAGTATTTTGACGGGTTTGAATCAATGAACTCTAAATGCTTCGTATACTCTTTCCTCTTTTTATCTAATTCAGAAAACCTCCTCTTCAAAAGACTCCCCACCTCACCCCCACTGCTCGTATTTGCTGCTTCGGACTCGTTCACATCTCCGTGCGTATGAATGTTCCTCTTATGCGATACATTCCTCTTGTACTCCTCCTCGGACAGAAGTTCTACATCTCTGCTACTTTCTCCTCCAACCTTCTGTTCCACCGTCTTCGAAATCGGATTGGTTTCCACGATAACGTTAGTCTTCAGTAGCTCTTCATCAGCTGCGTCTATTCCCTGCTCTTCTGCAATAGCATTTCTCTCAGGCTCTTTCCTACGGGAATCCATCCTAGCTCGATCACAGAACAGGCACAACAACTACCACAGGCTGAGCAAAACTATACAGAGACGAATACAGAGGTCGAAAGAGAAGTTATAGAGATGGAAGTCTGATTCATTTGCACCATTTATTGACACTCACGACTGGCAATGGGGGGGACGCATGCAGAATAACTCGAAGACTATGTCTGAGTTAGGCGTCCCTTTAGTGAATAGACTTGGACTTCATTCTGACAGTGAGAGATTTAGAAATTAAACTTGCCCCCACCATAAAACAACTGCACATTTTCGCAACTTTTTACTCGTTTGAGACCAGTTATGGTCCAGTGTTGCGGTTATTCCTAAGAAACATTTAAATATTTTCAAGCCATAAAGAAAACAGTGATATGCATGCAATCTTG